>CM052542.1:146500177-146515950 GCA_028533065.1 Trachops cirrhosus | reverse complement strand
GGCTACATGTTACCCCTCCTCAGGAGTCAGTCCTGGGCCATCTCCTCTTCCTTTCATATACTAGCTTCAAAAACAACATCACTGATTTCCATGTATTTAAATATGACCATTATGCCAATGGATTTGAGATTCGTATCTGCAGCCAGACCTCCCCTCAAGATCCAAACTCAAACGTCAAACCAGTTATTTCAACTTGTACTGGATGTCTCACAGACATTTCAAACGGAAACAAAGTTCCGGGTTTCACCCTACAAACTTTTCCCTCTCTTACCTTCTCCATCCCAACATTCTCCAGTTCAGTAATGGAACTGCCACTTGCTTGATCACCGCAGCCAAAAACCTAAGCATCACCCGTGGTTCTTCCCTGGCCTTCATCTTCACGTCCAATCCAGCAACAAATCCTGTCCATTAGCCCTTCAAAATACTTTAGGACTCTTATTTTTATTCTCCATTTCTATCGCCATGACAGTTGGGGCTATCATCATCTCTCAACTCGATTACTGTAACAGCCTCCAAACTGATCTGTGGACTTCAGGTCTCCCTCCCCTCCCACCCATCTCCATGTAGCAGCTGAAAAGTGATCATAGACTGTAAATCTGATCACATCATTTGCCTGCTTCAAATCTTAAATGGTCTTCCATTACCTTTAATTAAATAAAATTTCAGGGTTTGATCTGGTCCCTGCTTATCTGTCCAGCTTGAAGTGTGTGTGTGATCATTCAAGTTCATTTATGTTCTGCTCAAATCCACATGGTAGCCATCTAGTCCATGAACACGCCCAGGCTCCCTCCCCTCCCCACCACATAGAGCTTTTGTGTGTGCACCCCGTCTGAAGTGATGTTTTCCTTGCTCTTTTCGAGGTTAGCTCCTTCTCTTCCTTTCATAATCAAATCAATTAAAATCTACCTTTTTATTATTCTTTATCTCAGCCCCTTGTTTATTCCCTGGTTGAATGAATGAATGAATCTATACATAAGGATTTATTTTATAGGAATAAGTAGTGAACAAAGTATTACACAGATCTTAGCAGAAGGTCTTTTACAGCATGTTTGTTAAATAAGTGGCAAATTGGGGGTGGGGACAACTAAGTCAAATTAATGTTTAGCATTCTATAGTTCTTGAATAAAGACTGGTGGCAGTCCTAAAAGTCAGGACACTCTCACTGGCTAGTTTCACAGAGGGGTAGCTTTACCTGAGCAGAACACCTGTAATATTTCTGCTTCAACTCACTAAGTCTGTGCTAGTAAAACAAAGAGCAAGAATACTGGTAGAAATTGAAATACTTATGGGAACCAAAATAGGATAAGAGAGAAAAGGCACCAGCAAAACTATTAGGCCATGAATGCTTTTGTTTCTCCTTGAACAAACACGTGTTTTAAGAGCATATTTGGGTTTTGACAATTCAGTAAGTTAGACTGTGATGCTAATAATGCTCTGGTTATATAGACTTAGTCACTTAGTTTGATATCAGAGAACTCTGCAATTTTCATCTTATGTTAAAAATGCAGCTTGTTGCCCTGGCTGGTATGGCTCAGTGGATTGAGTACTGGTCTGTGAACTAAAGGGTCATTGATCTGACTCCCAGGCAGGGTGCATGCCTGGGTTGCAGGCCAGGTCCCCAGTAGAGCCAGGGGTGCTCAAGAAGCAACTACACATTGATATTTCTCTCCCTCTCTTTCTCCCTCCTTTCCCCTCTCTCTAAAAATAAATAAGTACAATTTTTTAAAAATGCAGCTTGTTGCCCTGGCCAGTGTGGGCCAGTTGGTTGGAGCATCGTCCTGTGCACTGAAGGGTCGCACATTTAATACTCTCTTGGGGTGTGTATGGGGGGCAGCCAATTGATGTTTCTCTATCACATTGATGTTTCTCTCTCTCTCTCTCTGCCCCTTCTCCCCCTCTCTCTAAAATCAATGAGCGTGTCCTCAAGTGAGGATAAAAAAAATGCAGCTTGTTTATCATTAGAGCGCCCAGTGAAAGTGCAAGGAAGGAGATGCATTTATTATTTAAAAAAACAAACAGTGAAGTGCTCAGAGAGTAACATCAACTTACTATGTATACTGGCGTGCCTTCAAGTAAGGTGAAATTTAAAACAACATTATAAATAATATATGCAAATAACATTTAAAATAGCATTATGAATAACATATATAAAATAATGTAGTACTTGAATGAGATTTTAAAACTATTGAAGGAAAGCAATTTTTTCAAATACCTGTTGGTTGTGTCTCATGAGAGGTGATTCTTTCTGGTACCACTAACGACCATTAGCCACTGACACTGTGGCTCTTATGGAGTCACGAGAGGTGGGTGCACAAGGCACCCCCCAACCCCAGGCAATTGCAAACTGACTACTTCTCTTCTCGCCACCTCTTCGTCCTCATCCTCTGTGGCCTCTGGCTCTCATCTTCCTTTAGGGATTAGAGCAGAATTTTGCTCACTCTACGCTCTCTTAACCCCGAACCCTGCCCTGTGCAGTGCGACCTTTCCAGGTTCAGGGGACACCCACAAGCTTGGTCTGAGCACACAGGTCACGAAATACGGAAAAGTGAGACTCGAGAGGAGAAAGAAAGCTTTGACCCACTTCATCTTCTTTCCTACAGAAAGTTTCACTTCCTTTGGGGTTGCCACCTCTGTTTTAGGGTTTGCAGTGTGTACTCTCAAGGACCTTGTTTGTTCTACAACTTACATCAAAACTTCCCCCTCGGAAGGTGGCTATAAACGTGAGACGAGATGATGTGTGTGAAGTGCTTGGCACCAGCATGAGTTACGTAGTGTCAACTAGTGCTATTGATTAAGGAGAGAATACATCATTGGTGATTCCACTTTAGTCCAAGAAGAATTACTACTTGCTTCACATTTTGACATTTGTTGAGCCCTCAGGAAATGCACCTTTAAAAAATCAGTGTCAGACAGCCCAGGCGGCGAGGCTTCTATCGCCCTGCTGTTGTCCAGGTGCATATCCTGGAACCAAATGCAGCATGGCCCGCTGGCACAGTCCAGCCCAAACTGGCACCAAACACCGCGCCAGGGGCTGGAGACAAAAAGACCAACGAGGCCCCACTTCTGCTCTTAAGGAACCCATTTTGCAAGATGGGGATGTGGTAGAGGGAAGAAACAGATCAGGAAAGAGGTCATTTCAACTCAAGGTGGTGCTCGGACTCTGGTACAGAACCATGAATGGAGTTGGAGGAGGAAGGAGACGGGGAGAAGAAGGGAAGCTGCTGGGAAGAGAAGAAGACTCCAAGAAGATGAGAAGGAGTTAGCTCTGAAAATAAGGAAGGAATGAGCATTCCAGGCACATGAAATCATGATTTATTTGCAGGAAGTACAAGTAGTATTATTGAAATGTAGTATGTTTATGTTTTTGTGAATGTGTTTGGGCGATGAATGGGAGGGGGAAGGTAAAGAGGAACAAATTTGGAAAGATGATGACAACCAAAGATGAATTATTACTTACATGCTATTAGTATTTTTGTGGTGAGAGCAGAAGTATTGTAATGGAAAGATGACTGAAGATAACCTACCCGGACTTATGAAGGGATCCTATGTAAGAAGTGGTCTCAGCTTCGACAAGTAATCTTTTGAAGAGTATTACAAGCCAGTTTCTGACTTCTACTTCTAGGTGGAGTATATAGTAGGTCACGGCGGGTCAGTGCTTTTGCTGTAAAAACTAGGGATAAGGAGGATAGGTCACAAAATTCGTAGTTTAACAGACATCCAGGAGCTGTGGAAACAGTGAGTGCTCTATGACCTAAAATTCCAGGGAGGGAGGAGTCCTTCTTGGGCGAGAGGACAATCTCTGACCACATTTTTTTTTCCCTGGAGGTATTTGCCGGTTCTTGATGAAGAGTGAAAGTCAGGCCTGGCCTAGGAAGAGGTGCCAGTCTAGGGAAAAGAGAAACGAGTGGAACTTCTGGTGGCCGTGTGGGGCTGGCTTGACAGATTGTAAACTAGTAGAGAACCAAACTTAAAGAACATTTGCTGATTCCTGGGTGATGCAGGGCACCAGGGACTTGGCTAGGAGCTTCGAAAAGACAGGGTGAAGTATCCCAGTTTCACGGTCCTTAGAAGACAAAGCTGCCCTGGAAGGAGAGGTCCTGCCGCAAATAGCCAGTTACTCCCTCGAGGCATTTGCCACATATTGAAACTGCAGGGGTCAGAGGACAAAAAGCTAAACTCGAAGGCTCTGAGAGGCAGGACGGACTCTGAAATGATGCAAAGGCAGAGATCAGCAGGCTGCCACTGAAAAGCCAGGAGGGCCACACCTGAGACCTGGGACAAGTGGAAATCCTTGTTTGGGTTGAGGTGACCTGCCTACTTGATGCAAGGCATCCTGTGCAGCTTCTGGATTCTTTGGTGTGTGCTGCCCAGCCTGTAATCAAAATGACAAGATGTGTGAAGAGACGGGGAACTGTGGCCAATAACCAAGAGAAAAAAAAACGGACGGTACAAGCAAAGTTACACATTGTTACATGCTAGAGTTAACTAACAGGGACTTTATCAGAAAGTAAGAACCATGTGCCTGAGTTCAACAGACAAAACACAGCAAAGGCAGAGTTCGTGAGTGGGAGGACAGGTCAACAGAAATTGTCCAAACTGAAACATAGAAAACACTAAGGAAGAACAGCGCGCAAGAGACAGATGGAGCACGGTCTAAAACCAATCTAACATATTTAGAACTCGAGAGAGTAAGAATTCAAAATGGATCAGAAGAAATACATGAGGATATTAACCCAGCGATTTTCAAAAGACCACCAAGCCCTAAGCAGGGTGAAATAAAAGAAAACCACACATTGATACATCCTAGCCAAACTGTCGAAAACTAAAGACAAAGGCAAACCTTAAAATAGATAGGAAGAAAGAGATTTTACTTTTAAAGAACAACAGTAAGAATAATCGCAGTCTTTTCAACAGAAGCTGTGGAAAAGGGGATGGGATAACACCTTTATTGCTGAAAGAAAAATGTTATAAAAGATGTTACTGATGACTTTACCAGCACCAAACATGGACTCGTTGTCCACCTTCTCATGTCTGCCACAGCTTACGGGGGTCCTTTGGGGCACTTTTCGGCACTCGGGGTTACTTGAACTCACACCACCTCAGTGTGACATAATGTGGGGCTTCACAGTCATGTGGCATACAGACCACCTGTGCCAGGTTAGGCAACCTGCAGTCTTATTCTCCTGTGTGCTCCGCTGGTTTGACTCCGCAGCCACCTGCAGCATCGCTGCAATCTTCTCATCTGAACTTGGCATTGCTTTGACCCCATTAGCAGGAGCTCTCTGCCTGTCTATTAGAAATATTGCTTGTATTAGAAGCGCCTATTCTAATTTTTGTAGCTTAATATTGAGTCTTAGTGCTTATTTTTTTATGCCACTGTAAACATCAGGACATCAGATTTGGGGTTTAGTCCCCAACTATGGACCAGGTCACTTTTCTTCATGTCACGTGGGAATTCCCTACACCTGCACAGTGGAGATACCTGGAGCAGCTCGGTCCTCTATGCAGCAGCGCCCCCACCAGGCTGCAGGTTCCTTTGGAGTGAGTGAGCATATCTGAGCAGTGACTGAGAGGGTTTGTAAAACGTGTGATTTCAATACTCCCATAGGTTCAGCATCAATGAAACGGAGCTGCTGGAATTCCTGCGGTTACTGTGAGCATTCTGGCCTCTGTGGTGCTTGGAAGGAGCATCCAGGATTTATTGGATGCCTCACCTCTCTCCTGGGAATAAGGAGACACCAGCCGGCAGCGTCTGAGTGGTCCTTGATGATTAGAATGAACCGGTTGCCACTCCCCATCCCTCAAATGTTCCATTAACATGAAGATCTGTTCTTCTCAGGTTGCTCGAATACCTTGTGTGTCTTGTTTTGTTTTGTTTTGAGGTCACGGGTTCCTGGGGTGGGTGCCTTTGGACAGCTAGTACTTTCTCTCTGTCCCCTGTGGGGAGTAGAATCTGTTCTTACCTCTGCCTTGACTCCCTTGTACTGATTTCCTTTAATGAGCCTACCTCTGAAATATTTAACAGCCTTAGAATCTATGTATCTACACATGAAATATTTAACATCTCCATTCTGCTCTACCAAACCCTGCCACTGACCCTCATTTCTAGATTAGACACCTTTTGAGTGTCGCATTCTGGCCTAAATCTGGGCTCGATTACTCACTCCTGTGTTTTGACTCTATCTCTCCATTTTCAGTCCAATTTTCCTCTCGATTTCCCCCAAGTTACGGCCAGCTTCTATGTAACTTTTCCAACGTGCTGCATGACTTGTCTCTAGCCCCCCTGCTTCAAACTAACAGTTTCACTGTGGTAAGGCTCCCACATAGTAAGTAAAGCACTTACTATTTACTAAAGGACAGGGTAGAACCATTCAAAAAAGAATTCCTAGGGAACGAACTAGCAAACACAGCAGTGAGCTCCAGTCTAAATGGCAATTTTAAACATGAGATCACTTAAATCTCTTAGATGTGGGCACAGTTAGGGGGCTGAGATGAACGGAACACAGGTCTCAAATAGAAGTGGTGGACAATTAGATGGGTGTCTAAAAGCGTTAGTTCAGAAGCTCCCTAAACGAAAAATAGGTCCCTAATGGGGACATCAAGGGACGGGATCCACACAATGTGCCCCCTATTAACCGAGTAAAAGCTACCATTTGTTCAATGGTCTATATTAGAAAGCTCTCTCGTATACATGATTGTACTGTGCCTCACAAAAGCCTTATGAGGTAGATATTTTTATTATGTGCATTTTGAACTCAGAAAAATAGTAAATTTATGAAGGATTTACCATATGCTACAATATGTGGTAATGCATTTAACATTCATTATCTCACTGAATCCATAAAAGCTCCCAAAGAGGAAGTGGCTACTTTTCAGATGAGGAAACTTCGGGTTTACAGAGGCCATGCCTAAGGATGCAGGAGTAGCAAGTGAGCGAGCTAGGATTTAAAGATGCCAAGCTCTTAATCATAAAGTTTGGAAGTTAAATGACTTGTCCAAGGTCTCCCAGTGAGGAAGTTTGGGACTGGAATTGAGCCCAGGGCTTATGGCGATTTACTGTTCACTTTTAAAAATGACTTTATTCACATAGCATACAATCCACCTATTTAAAATGTAAAATTCAATGGCTTTTAGTATATTTGCAGAGTTGCGTATCTGTGGTGTGGTCAGCTCAGGCTGCCACAACAAAGTACCACGGACTGGATTGCTTAAACTAGAAACATTATTATTTCACAGTTCTAGAGGCTGGAAGTGCAAGATCAAGTTACCATGGTGGGCTTCTGCTGAGAGTTTTCTTTTTGTCTGGTGGGGGCAGTATTCTTGCTGTGCCCTCACATGCTAATGAGGAGAGAGACAGAGAGCGAGCCACCTGGTGTCTCTAGTTCCGTGATGAAGGTCCGCACTAACAACTGCATCTAAGTGAATTATCCCCCAAAGGCCCCATATCCAAACATCATTACACTGGGGAATAAGACTTTACCATAAATTTTGGGGGACACAATTCAGTTCAAGGCACCTCTCTTCCCAGGTCAAAGGCACCACAGGGACTATCAGTGTCCTCTGGATGCCTGGCCTGGGTCAGGTCCTCACTGTAGTCAGCTGTGGCTGTAGCAGAGACTGCTACGTCACTGCGTTGTTGCGTGCCTTAAAGAATTCTCTGGGTTAACAAAAAATAACTTACCATACAAGTATTTATCCCTGGATGATATATTCTAGTTTGGCTTATCTTCCTTTAAGATTGTTATTCTCTATTCTATAGGCAATTAAGTTATTTATAGATCTGCTTGATCCCTTGAAAGCCTGTTTTAAGTTTTACTAGGGGCTAGGGGTGGAGTCTACCTTTTTACTATGGCAGTATTTTAGCCTCCCTCCTAAGGTGTGACCCCAGTGGGGTCTCCACTGCATGCCTTATTATCACCAATGAATCTCCACTGTGCCTAGCCACAGCACAGATACCTCCCAGCCCTGTGTGAGCCATGCATACTGGTCAGCTCTCAGCTTGCTGTTCCTTTTACCTACACTGTGGGGCTGCCCCCTCTTCACGTGCAGCCCAGTGCTCAGGAACGGCTCAGCGTAGTCCCTGTAGCCCTGGGTATCTCCTTCTTCCCAGCTCCTGCCACTTCACAACTTGGTACTTTGCCCCACAACTTTCAGCCAATTCAGATGCCGAGGCTGGTGATCTCTGTGTCCTAAATCTTTTTGCTGGTGGAAGGTCTGTCCTCAATGTCCATGAAAGCACAGTATCCGTGAAGCACAGAAAAACGAGGTAGGCCGGTGGAGGCTAATCAGAATTCCATTGTCTTCTGGCTTTCATCATTCCCTTCAAGAAGTCCGTCATCATTTTGATATTTCTTTCTAGGTTGTATCATTTCTCTTTGACTGCTTTTGGGGTCTTTTTGTCTTTAGGGTTGTTCAATTTCAATACAGTTTGTCCAGGTCTAAATTTCTTTTTATTCATCTCCTTTTTATTCCTTAAAAAGGAGACATGCTATATTTCCTTTTTCTATAGATTTATGTTTTTCTGTAAAAAAATTCTCAGCTGTTATTTCTTCAGATGTCTGTCCTCTTTGTCTTATATTCTCTCTTGAGAATTCTGTTATTCATACATTAGACCTTCTCATCCTCTTCTCCATATGTCTTAGCCTCTCTTTGGTATTATCCATCTTCTAATATTTTATTGCTGTATTCTTAGTAATTTGTAACATTTATCTTCCACTTCACTAATTTTTCTTTGGTTCTAACTTATTTTGTTTCACATACCCATTAATTTTTTAGAAAAATTTAGCAATTGATAATTTAAATTTCTATTTGATTCTTATTGAAACTCACTTGGTCATTTTCGATAGTCTCTTGATTCATTTTCATGGTGTGTATCTTCTTTTACTTTATTACTTACATATTTCCTCTCTTATAGTTATTACTTAGGAATTACAATATCTAAAGTACTTAGTACCTATATCTGTTTGGTGTTGCTTTTTCTGACTCCGAGTGGCTAGTTACCTTGTTTATTTGGTAATCTTTGGTTATGACCTTATTTTGGGTTGGCCATCTGTGGAATTCTGGAGAACTAAATTGGGAATGCTTTCACCAAAACAAAATTTTTGTTTGCTTCTCTTGGGAGGCAGGGATGCTACTTACCCGGGGCCGTTCTACGGCCCTTCAGTGTCCTGAGTTAATGAAGAGCCTTGAGTTGGGCTTCCCCACCTTGTGTATTGTCTGACTTCCCTAGCGAAGTGCCCCTGTCATAAAGACAGGGACTTCCCCTAACTCGTGTGTCACTCCTTTCTCATTGCCTGTTACATGGTAGGTGGTATAAAGGTGTTTGCTGAAAAGTTATTGAGTAGTTGAGTATGCCTATTTTTTTATTTGAAGTTATATAGAAAAGAGAAGTATTCTCATTCAATTTATGGGAAGTTTAGGTTCAGCATGAGACGTGATAGTGAGTCAGCGGTTGAAAAGCTGTGGGAATAAGAATCCATATTCAATTATTTAAAAATCAATACAAAACAGAAAACACTATTCATGTACTAAGTTTCCCTCCATTAAAGGTTGAAAGGGTATTTTTGGCAAGAGACAAAGAGTAACATCTTTTTTTTTTTTTTTGAAATACAGATTGGAATTTGTTTTTTCCCTTTGGTTTATGTAAACTCCTCTTAATAATTTTAACCAATAAACTATATTTTATTTTCTGACTTTAAAAAGTTGCACTTAACATTTCTCTAAAATTTCTTGCACCTTAAGTTTGCTTTTACAATGATTTATAAAGCGTTTTCAGTTCTCTTACGTGAGCAATTTGTTAGGATACTCAAGCCACTAAAAGAAACTTCCTTACCATGCGGTCGGAAGAATTAGTTTCAGATATTTGTGAGGAGGGGATGCTGGGATGATGTGATTGACCCTAAAAGCCATTTCAAAGTATCATAAGTTCAAAATCTAAGCAAACCACATATATTTGTAAAAATCTGAACTGATACTTAACCTGGCAAAAAGTAAAGTTAAATTCATATGGAAGCCTTTCTTTCGCTAAAATGATCTTTGACAATAAACCTACCATTTTCCAACCTTCCGGTCAATCAGGTACTGAATCAGGTACCTGTATGCCTAAGAGTACTGTGTAAGGTGTCTTATTTCATACTTAAAATTATGTGTGAGTGTATTTTATAAGCCTCTATATAGTCTATTACAGGCATCTTAAAGATAAGAGTAAGACCTACTCACTATTTGGCTTTTGCATTGTATCTACAGTTCTGGTACGAGGTTATAAGGGCCAGAATGATTGTGGAAGTTAGAGAAAAGGACCGGGTGTTAATTACAAAGATGAAAGGGTAAAAGTCAAAGGGCACAGCATTCTGGGACATCTCTGTCTTATCAGTGTAGGGTCTGGTATAACACATCTTCTGTTACATACTTTCAGAACAAATTCAAGTCAACAAGACTATACAAGTCTCTGATTTTAAGGTGCTTACCATCAGTTGGGGAGGCAGGAAACATCACATAAGTGTAACAACACAAACTATTAAATAGCAACATGAAACAGTAAATTCAGTAAAAATAAATGGTTCTGAAAGTATGGGCCACAGAAATTGAGAGGATGAAGAGATTAACGCGGGTTAAGGCAGCTGGCAAACATTTCATGAGGAGGTAGTATGTAAGTTAATTCGGGTGAGGAGGAGGGCATTTGAAAGGAGCACCGAGAATCAGGGAGACTGGGTGTTATGATATTATTGTGGAACAGGAGCAGGTATTCTATCTGCCACAGAGTGCTGGCTTAGGGGAGTAGGTAGACATGATGCTGGAGAGGTAGGAGAGCATCAATTGTAGAAAACCTTAAAATCCCTGTAGACATTGAGCTCCATAGAGACGTGGACAATGTCTATCTTGTTCACCATTACAGCTCTGGTACTTACCACAGAGGCTGGTACATAGTCCATATTCAGCAGAATTCTACTGACTCTGTTAATGGAGTAGATGAAGATCCTCTGAAATGTTGAGGCTCTATCGGGAGATTAGTGGGACTCACTGGAGGTTTTGGAGCATGAAGAAGCCACGTTATAAACAGTGATTTATAAAAGCTATGTTCAAGGCCACGGGCAGAACAAAGTGGAATGGGTAAAGGCTGGAGGTAGGGAGAGCAGTGAGGGTAGTCATGTAATCACCCTTTGGGTAAGAAGGGTTCATCCTGGACTGAGGATAGTGGGAAAGAAGACTTGTTTGGAGGCTGAAGCAAGTGGTGAATTTGCTACCTAGAAGACAATGAAAGGGCTATTATCAAGATGGATGAATAATGACTTGATTTTTGTAGTTAGTAGTAGAATTTGAAAATATCTATTCTCATCACTTATCTTCTTCCCACTTACCTTTTTCCTAGTATTTCCTTACCCACACGATCACTTGATTGGGATTTCTTTAATGACGCTCAATTTTCCACCAATTTTTTTCTAGAGCTGTTACGTTCACCCATTCTCTGAATAGTCCCAATTTGTCAGACCTATTACATGATTCCTATCACATCACCGTGGACTTGGGAAGGGCCACGTATCCACTAACCAGAGCCTCTCCTGTGAGAGTGTGCAGAAGAACAGAAGACGGGGAAGGGAGTGAGTATGAATTCCTGGCACTTGGGATTTTCCCACCAGTCCTAGAAGTCTGAGATACTACACCTTTTCTCCTCGAAGCTTAGAATCCCCCCTCTTCATTTTAGAACTTCTGGATTTGGCTTTTGTGATGTTGCTCACTAGCATCAGGCTCTAGTTGATAAAACTCAAGGGCAGGTGGAGATTGTTCTTGTATTATCTCCTTTTTACTCTAATATATAGAGAAAGTGAGTGTGGGTAGAGGGTTCACCCTACTCTCCAGCCCAGCGCAGCTCTGACACTTCAGAATTGATACAATGAATTAAATGCGTCTTACAGAGGTTAGTTGTTAACTCGACACTGTGCTGGGCCAGCCCTGCGCTGCAGGACTTATCTCAAGTGTGGCTAGAAGAAAATCCCGCCCCATCCCACCCCGCTGACTTTGAAGGGGGTCACTGGTTTCTAATTTTGCTTTGAGGGGCCTGCCCAATGCCCAAGGCCTTCTTCCCACTAAGGACCAAGTCCCCCAGGCAGCAGAGGTCTCCCCTTCCTTTCAGGGGCGTCATTCACGGGAAGGAATAGGACAGCTTTCTTGCTTCTTTCTCTGGGACCAAGCAGGAGGCTGGAACGCCACTAGTAACAGCAACACTATTATTATTAGTTAGTATTTAAATTAAGAAGTCTGGGGAGGAGGAGGTGAACACCCTTATTTGCACTCCACACCGCGCTCCAGGGACAAAAGCCCTGCCTGGCGTCACAGCAGAGCGGACAGCGTGTCCCCAGCGGCCCCAGGACCCGGTGGGCGGGCCAGGCTGGCTGGGGGAGGCGGGGAGGCGGGCCCCGCCCTGCTCTGGCCGCTTGCTGTCAGTGTTGCCGCGCCCCGTGGCGGGTCCCCTTGGCCGCTGCGTCCCCAGGCGGCCAGGTGTCCAGCGAGAGGCATCCCCCGACCTGCGAGCCGCCTTCCCACGGGCGGGCGCGTGTGTGCGCGCGCGGGTGTGCATTTCGGGGATATTTTCCTCCCCACGCCCTGCCCGGTTTCTCCTCTGGGTTCCCTGCTTCGGCTCCTGCTGCTTGAACCATGTCTGCAAGGGGTGAGTAGGGACCAGGTGGGCACCTTCCATGGACCCTGTGCCCAGGGCCCAGTGGGGCAGGGCACAGACCAGGGCGAGCCAGGCAGGTGCGGGAGGGCAGGAGACTGCGAGAGGCACGCCAGCCCCAACCCGGCCTGAAACTTTGACATCTGATCCCAGGGCTCTGGGCGGCTGCGGAGGTGCACGGAAGCCCTTGCCCTTGACCTTGACCCCCGGATGTGGGCAAGGCCCGGGAGCCAAGGTCGGTCCTTGCCTGGCTCACCTGTACCAGCTGCAGGTCGGAGCTGGGAGGGCGTGGGGGATGGGCTCGCTGCTCATGTCCTGCTGGGGAGCCGCCTGAAGGGCTGGCCTGGAGGGAGGAAGAGGTATTTTTTTCCTCCTTTCTTGTTACCATTTTGCAGCTCCGTTATGGAAGGAATCCAGGGCTTGATGCAGTAAGATTTAAAGCTGCAGTGCTTATACCCCATAAAAAAGTAAATTCCCTACCTGTACTCCTCTTTGCAGTACTCCCCCCTTCCCCCCCACTCCCCAATTTTCTCTCTGGAGTGAAACAATTATTGCAGGTAAAACTGGGTGAAAGAAAAAATCAGAATATCTTTTCAGGCAAGAGTGAAGAGACTCTATTTCTTGCCATCTGGAGACAGTGGCGATGCTGGGGAGAGTGGGTTAGTCATAGCTCAGGGGCTGCTACTATGAGCGCAGTGTTAAAGAGATCAAGTCACCATGCAGCTTGCCAGCAATTCCAGCAAAGTGTCTTGCTTTGCCATGAGCATTTAAAGAAAATAATGATTATTTTTAGAAGCTGTATTTGAAAGCAGTAAGTACCACCCCTTTGATACTCTGAAGCTTGTAGGAGGAGATTCGGAGTTTGTTTGTTTGTTTGTTTAAACTATGAAGGGTTAACCCTGCTTGGCGAGGGGGTTAGGGGGAGTTTAGGAATTTAACAACGTGTGCTGGATCATTAAGTGCTGTTTTTCAGGGTTCATGCTGGAGCACGAAACAGAGTCATTTCTAGCCAGAACTTAAATTTCATTTTAAGGAAACTGGTCTTTATCGATCTGGCAATATGGTCAGTCAGTTCCATACCTGGATATGGAGCGGTAAGGGCTGGATGGAATGACAGAATTTACATTTGTAGATATGGGCCATGGAGTCCTGAGATACTGTCTGCCTAATGACACTTAGTAATTTATGCAAGTTAGAGAAAGAAAAAAAAACGCATGGAACAGATATGATCCTAGGGAGCTGGGTGTGTGTACAGGATCTTCTGAGTGACTCCAGCTGTACAGTCTCCAAACTGTGTTATAAGACCTGACCTCCGTCCTAAGCACCACAAGGGACAAGGCGGGGGGTGGGGGGAGAACGACTCTCCTAGGCTGTCAAGCTCTGTGGTCAGAGTTTCCTTCTGATCCAGCTTCACACCGCACAAACCCTTAGGACAGGACCTTGCACACCATAGGAGCCAAGGAACTACCGGGAACCTTGATACGTCCGAGGAAGCGTCAAGTTCATTAGGGAACCCCTGCCCCAGCTTCACCGTGTCTCTGGCCCCACCTTGTACAGGGTCTCTGTGTTTAGCTGAGGACATGAGTGAAGATGGACCCAGTGATTCAGAGGGCGAGAGCTCTGGATTGAAACTGAGTTCTCAAATATTTCTTCTTGAACCTGGCTTTAAGCAGGATGATTTGGAGTCAGACATAGACAATTTACTCAGCTGTTGGGTTCCCCTTCAAACCCCATGTTGATAATGAGCATTGAACTGTTTAAAGTCTAACTGATTTTGCAAGGGTGGGGGGGACCCATGACAATAAACACCAGTTATTGATGCTTTGTATATGTCAGACACTTGACATGTATCATTTTATCTTCATAATAACAGAGTCAAGGAGATACTGCTCTTACCTCCCCATTCTACAGATGAAGGAACTGAGATTTAAGGGATTGTGTAATCTTCCCTGTGAAGTGGCAGATCCTGATTTCCTCCCAGCTCTGTCTGACTTCTGATCACATCCACTTTGTCTTACTGCCCCTCTGTTATTAGTCCTTTAACAGTGTAGTAAATATCACAATCAATGACTTACTAAGGAGAGAGAGAGAATGCCTTGTACTTGAGATTTAAAGGAAATGGCCTTTGTAAGTAATCTGGAATTTCCAGTACATTTAGAAGTGTCTTCATGGGCATTTATTTGGGAATGAAGAAGGGGAGAGGGAATGAACAGGGCTGTGGGCTCCCTGTCCTTTCTGTGACTGAGACTGCAGGAATGAGGGCAGTGGCTGGGCACCATTGGCCTCGGATGTCCTAACTTTGGCACGAGTAGTTTCGGCTGCAGACCAAGCCGAGCCCCAGGCTGTGTCCACGGAAGGCAGAGCGGGTGAGGGCTGCCATCGGCTGGATAGGGCATCAGCAAAGCCCTCTGCTGAGAGTGGCTCTCTCAGATGGCTGGGGTGCAGAGGGACTATGGGAACCAGAGCTACACTCATATTTGCTGACTTCTTCAGCTTCCATGTTTACAGAAGAGCTCAACAAAGATGCATGTGCTAATGATAAAGGGGGGACATTGTTCCGTTTCTTCTTCTCTCTCTTGCTTCCGGTAACTCTGCCTGCTATTCCACCAGTTGCATCACTCTGCCTGTATCGGTTTCTCGCATGGTGATGTTGTGCAGATTAACGCACCCAGCGTTCTTATCTGCTGTCATTTGGGGGCCATTTTTCTGGCCTGTATCAGCTACAGGTTTTCCTTGCTTGGAGTTCTATAACTCTCGAGCACTTTATCAAACTGAAAAGAGATATTTGATGGCCAAGTTTAGTCATTGTTAATTATCTAGTCATAATTTGGTGTTTAAAAGAATCAAAATAGCAACCCACTACACTTCCTGGAAGTCCTTTTTCACATTTCAAATAAATGGGTTCCAATTCAATAAATGTGTTTTTTTCATAGAGGGAATTGTTTTTGACATCAGTATTTCACATGTGGGAGAATCGTGGTTCAGAGAAGACTTTCAGAAGGTTGAATTGTTCCCACATTGTATGTGTGAACAGGTTTACATTTTTAAAAAAATTTGAGACCTCACATAAAGAAGCTTGAGTCAGTCATACTTCTCAGGTTAT
>CM052542.1:146391708-146499677 GCA_028533065.1 Trachops cirrhosus | reverse complement strand
GGTATTAGAGATGGTATTTTACTGCCAAATTATATTACAGTGAGTTGCATTTTATCCTGACCACAATTCTCACTTAAGTAGAAATCTTGCCCAAAGCCCTCTCTTGGGTTCCTTTTAATATGGCAGATTAGGCTATCTGAGCCTTATCTTTAGTTCGTACCTGACACCGGAGCACCCCAGTGCCAAGAACGCTGGCACGCAGCGGGGCCCAATGCACAAGAGCCCAGCGACATGTTCGGTCGCAGCCGAGGAGGGAGCAAGGCCATTTCTCCAGGAAGAAGTGTGCATTTGTCACCCATCATATTTTTCCATGCACATTACTAGTCCCTGCAGTGCTAGAGAGCAACAAAACTGCACTGAAGCTTAGAGCCCTTTAGTATGAAAGATGAAATATTATGAAATTTATCATCGGAAATGGTACATTAGTCCTCCTCATCTTTTATGGGAGAAACATTTCTTTTTCATGAGCCTGTGGTTTCAAGTTCTTCTCGAACTTAATTCATAAGAGTGTTCCTCGACATAGGTGGGACGAGTCACCTGATACAGTTTGACATTGTGTTGTTCCACTCACCAGACGCTACTTATTAAGACTTGAACTGTACTTCACCTGTGGCCGCCAATGCCCACTTAGTCACTGGTTCCCAATATTCTTGGGTAGAAAAGGGAAAAGCAAGAGAGTGGCCAGCCTTTTACCCTAGACAAAGCAACAGCCTCTAAGAATAGCATCCAGCCAGCCAGCTAGCCAGCCAACCAGCCATCCTTCCCGTAGAAATCTATTCAGCCCCCCTAGAATTCATAATCAAATACACATCATCGAAAACACAGCTGTCTGTCTACACTCATTAAGTTTTATAACATCACTAGGAATTGACAGCGTGTTGCCATCGCTAGACGGGTAGAGTGGCATTGTTCTCTCTCCAAATGCGCAGCTCTAGCCGTATGCAGCAGCTTGTGCCATAAGGAAGCAGTTTTGTTCGCTTTCCTTAAGCACTTCTCGGGAAGCATTGGGAAGTTTTATTTTCCTCTCCTGCAGCCCATCTTGTCCACTCATCGTGGTGACAGTATGGCAAGGCTAAAAAAAGCATCCATGACTCTACCCCACGCATAGAGTAAGCCCCGTGTTTCCTGCAGGCCCAATGGCAGTGCGTGCCCTAGAGTTAGGGCTACTGTTTGCTGCCTTTGGGAGTATCTCATGGTCTAGAATACAAACGTCATCGTTCTGTCGGATAACAGGCTGGGGCCCAAACCAACTCACCTACAGACTGGAGGGGAACCTGTTTTCCAGGAGGGTGGGAGGAAGGCAAGAGAAGGGTTGATGCAGATTAAATAGGACTATTAAAAATAGAAAATAGAGAGATTAGATTTGAGGATTGCTTCAGTGTTTGCTGGTGTAAATTGTTATCATGCTTCTTTATTGAGAATGGAACAGAAACTAGTGGAGATATAACGGGGGTTTCACAGTGAAGAAAACACACGCTTTCTTCTCCCCCTTTCCCTTAAGAACAGTTAGAAACGCCAGCCATTTATCTGAAAATTTCTTGATAGCAGCAAGAAGACAGGGTGATGCACAGTAGTCAACTCTTTCAATCTTGTAACCTTCCTCTCTGTTTTTCAGTCAGCTACTATGTATTGAACCTCTCTGTCCTAGAGTAGCCAGACTTATTCCAAATCCATTCCTGGGCTGCTGATGTTAATGTATTAATTAATGAAGTCATTTAACGAATATTTACTGAACACTCAGTAAGGGTGAAGATTGTCATGATTTTTGGGTGGAGAAATATATTAACAGGTGTTGGAATTTTTGATTCAGTGAGACTGGGGCAAATAGGGGCTGATCACCACTTATCGCTCACATTTAAATATATATTTTATATGTACCATGCAAGTTATTATCCACATGGGATACTTCTGTCTAGGGGGACAAATGCTAAACCTGATGGGAGACGGGGATAACAGGTATTTCGTAGGGATTCCCAGGTAAACTGGGGCTGTGGGCTCCTGACCTGTGGGGTTTCTAGCCAGCGTGTGTTTTGGTGTCGATATATTCCTTTGTCTTAAGAGCTAGAATTCTGGTCACTATCTGAATATCTGCCTATAGTATTAGCTGCATCGTGTATTAATTACCTAAATGCAGAAGAATTTAACTTAAATACTGGGCTGGCTATTTCCCGCCCTCTAACCCCACACACTTCTAGGCGATTTCCTCTCATGGGAAGTTGGTGTGCTCTGGGGTAATTACCATTATAGACTAACAATAACATTTAGTGCCAAGTCAAACCCAAATGAATTTTTGGAATTTTTCTTTTTTGGTAATTCACATGATAGTTTCCTTCTATTGGGATAAATTATCTAGAAGAAAACTATCTTGGGAAGAAAATGTTTAGTGCCTTTGGTCCCTCCACAGTGGTCTTCAGTGAGAAGCTCCCTCTCTTCTATTTAATGCAGTATCAAAGCTGCTTTGAAATGTGTGGTGTCGTTTACCTATGCCTATTCTTGGATTCACCACCTCCTTAGTGACTTTCTGCCCATGTGTTTGAGATTTATCTCCCCAGCCCATTTTATTATTTTATTGAGAAAATTATCTAATATGCATTTACTACTCTATGGAAATTGTCCATATTTTGTTTCATAATAATTGGGTGGATAAGACATCATTTAGTAGATATATTTATAAGATCTTTTGTGTTATTGGGCCCTGCATCAGAATAGAACTGAAAGCAGAAATTGTGGGTCAGGCACTAAAAATTACTTGCTGATTGCTTAGAGATCATATGATTTGGGTCCTTTGTTAGATAAATTTTTAGGCTCAGAAGAGGAAGAACTCTCCATGCATAATTATTGTTATTCACATTTTATAAATTAAAGTTCTTTGTTTTGTACAGTGTGTTCTTAATCCAGCTCTTTAACATCGGTACATATGAGAATAGTATTGGGTGGTATATATGTAACCATCCATTGGATTGTATTAGAGTCAATTAACAAATAGTTTGCCTTGAAGAAAATATCCTATAATATGATTTGCTTAAAACTGTGTCCAAGGTCTTTAGTTGTGCTTTTTTTCCTCAACTTATTGAGAATTCATTTTAAAAACATGTCCACAAGAGGGTAGCCACTGGAGAACTGAATGGTAACAATGAAAGGAAATGAGGACAATGAAGTAAACAGCTATTTCTGGCTTTCAGCTCCAAACGGGAATGAACAGAAGGAGAGGAGTCCCAGAGTCTGGGGGAAGGAGGAGGGGGAGCCATAATTTTTAAATGTTACAAAAGAAATGTAGAAAAGAGGTTGGATTGGAAATCTCGAATGGAATCTAGGGAAATCTGTGGTGTTCTGTGTTAAACAAGGGAATCTTTATTTTGATTCACTTAAGCTTTTGGGCAAGTAGTGAGCATGAGGTTCAGTGATGGTTCAGTTTTATCAACAATTCCTTAATCATTATTTATTTTAAGGGACTCTATTCTGGTAAGACACTTCATATAAATTGTAGAGTTGTAGTTATAAATAATGCACTCATCTACCCTGTTATTCAACAAGTGTTAGTTGAACACCTACTAAGTGCTCAAGTTGTTCTAGATACTGAGGTGAGACAGCCACCTAGCAGACGTGGCGGGTGGTGATGAAGTGTTATGAAGAGAATAAAGAAGAGCAAATAGAAGAGAGAATATTGAGGAGATGAGAGGGTAGGGATGGTTTTATTTTATGTGAGGTGATAATGGAAGGCCTCTTTGATAAAGTGACCTTGGAGCAGAAACCCAAAGGAAGTGAGGAGTTCATGGGGGTTCTGGTAGAAGGGTTTTCTAGGCTGTGAGATAAGCAATCAAAGACCTTGAGGTCTATCCTGATAGTGTGGCTGGACCAGAGAGCACATAGGAGAGGGATGGAGCTGAAGTCAGAGAGATTGTGGGAGGGGGTAGTCAAACTGGTCCTTGTAGACCACTGAGGACACTTGAGTTTTCCTGTGGGTGAGACTGAATGAGATAGGAAACCCTAGGATAGTTCTGAGCAGCGTTGTGACATGATTTGATGTAGTTTAAAAGGATGGCTTGGTCAGCGATATGGAAAGTAGATGGTACTAAGCAAGGGTAGATGCAGGGTAGCAAGCAAGGGAAGACCAGTTGGGAGGCTATTATAATGGTCAAAGCAAGAGAAGATGGCGGCGTAGACCAGGTGGTAGGAGAACAGCAGGTGAGAAGTCATTAGATTCTGGAAATATTTCTAAGGAAGTATTTATAGGACTTGCTGATGGATTGGAAGCGTGGAGTAAAAGAAAGAGAATTATGGATAACTCCATTTTTTTTAGTAAATGAGAGAATAGCATGTCATTTTCTGGGATGAGGACTAGTGTAGAAGGAGAAGGTTTGGGGCATGCGGGAGTCAAGCATTTTGGACATTTAAGTTTGAGATGTCTCTTAGCCATTCTATTATGAAGATATTTATAATGCCCATTTTACAGATAGAGAAAATGAGGCACAGCAAAGTAAAGAAACGTGCCTGAGATCATCTAGTTCACAGGTGGCAAACATAAGGCCTGTGGGCCGAATCCAGCCTCCTTGTTTTATCCAGCCCAGTACCTTGTTTCTACCCAGCGACAGTGCCAAGCTCTCGCTTAACTGTTAAGGAGTAATTATGTTTATACAGTCCTAAAATTAGGACTGTACATTCAGCCCTTTGAAGGCAACTGCGAGGCTGATGTGGCCCCTGGTGAAAATGAGCTTGACACCCTTGAAGCTGATAAGCGGTGGATCAGGATTTAAATTGGGGTCATGCTAATGCCGGAGTACGTTTTACCCATCACAATGCTGCCTCTTTACATTAGGCGGAAGCACATGCCAGAAAATAATCTATCTGGTTTTCATATCTTAATTATTTATGATCTCCCATTATGGGAGATAATTCTCTGCATTTTTAAACATGGCTTATGTTTAAGGGGGAAAAAACCTGCCATCACATTGTTCCAGTTTCTACCATTTATCAACAATGTCGTTGTTAGCATTGCAAAAACACTACTAAAACATGAAGAAGCGTGTTCCATGAGTATAGCATTCATTCATTCATTTGATGAAATCACAGAGTTCTTGCTCTGAGCCAGGCTTGGGGAGAGGGGGGATATTCATGCCTCTACTTACAGAACCCCCAGACTAATGAAGGTAAGAGACCTGTGTACAGAATTTGTAGCACATTGTGACCTGGTGTGATGGCGGCACATGCAAGGTGTTGCAGGGGCACAGAGGAAGGACCCTGGGGCCATCCTGATTGGGTGGATATGGGACCAAAGCAAGTGATATTGGAATAAAGCCTTGAAGAGTGAGTGCAACTTGTCAGATGGAGAAGTGATGGAAAGTATTCCAAACACAGGACACAGCATGTTTTTAAAATTTAAAAATGATAATTAAGTATATTAAACACCAGGAATAAGACATTTGAAGTTAAACATAATATGCATGAATCGAGGAAAATTTTTCAATTGCATTGAGAGACATCAAAGATTTAAGCCTTCGGAGAGACCTACTATTCTCTTGGATGAGATGACACAATATTGTAAAAATGTTCATTTTCTTTAAGTATCTCTATGTAAGAAATAAAATTCCAATTAAAATGCCAACAGAATCTTTTTTTAGAGACATGGAGAAATGATACTATTATTAATTTTGTAAAACAACATAGATGAAATTCTGAAAAAGAAGAGTAGTTAAGGGAGAGTAGCCCTACGGAATATTAAAACACAATATGCAACTGTCTTGCTGGGGCCTCGGATCACCTCCAGCCCCCCAGACCCAGCTCCCCCTCCTGTCCTGGTCCGCAATCTCTCTGAACTACTTTGGCCAGAGGCGCTTTACCATAGCACAACTGACACGAAGGTGTAATTTAGAAAACTAATTAAAAGCTGAAAGCAAAAAACTTATTTTCAAGCCTAAGAACTATAATCTCACTGTCCAGGGAAACTTTTTTTTTCTTATCCTCACCCATGGACATATTTTTTTGATCGCTTTTAGAGGGAGGGGAAGGGGGAGAAACATCGATGCGAGAGAGAAACATTAATCAGCTGCCTCCTGCCCACCCCCGGACTGGGGATCGCATGTGCTGGGACCCGGGATCGATCCCACAACCTTTCGGCCACGAGATGACACTCCAACCAACAGAGTCATGCTGGTCTAGATCAGGGAAACTCTTTTGATATAAAAGGGGAAAATACATATATAGTTATATCGAAGCCGAACAATTTAAATAATATAAATGAGAAGTGAAAGTTCTCTATCCCGCAAAGTAACAAATATCCTCGGTTTTTTGAGATTCACTTCAAGAGAAAAGTTATGGATATGCAAAGACACTAAAATTGATCCATTAATTACCTATAAAACTACTACCTACCTACCTACTTACATTTTTTAAAAAAACATTGCCTTTTTTACATTATATATCTTGAGCTCTTTCCATAATAGTACATATAGAAATAGCGTGGTTTTTTATGACTGCACAGTGTTCAAGCATATGGTTACACCAGCCCTGATTGAATAGTCCTTTGTTGATAGATACTTTGTTTGCTTTTATAGTCAGTGCTGCACTGAACATCTCTGTGCTGAAGTTTTTAGGACATAGCCATAGGTATTCGACTGTAACTTGCAAAGAGGTTTAGCCGATGGCTCAGAGAAAACGGTAAGGGAACATGATAAGGGACCACGTCAAACACCCCTGTGGTTGGCTTGCCCTGACCCTGTCCTGCGCTCCCTCCTGCCTTGCCCCATTCAGCCTCTGCCCAGCCAGGACTGGCTTATTTCTGCGACACCAGAAAATGTTATAGAAGTTTGTTTCATTTATGCCATGGGACAGACCCCTTCTAGCCCAAAGAACAAAAAGAATACTTATTTTCTCTCACTCTAAAGCCAACCTCATTGCCTGTTATGCGATTTTCTCTAGATCGATCCGTTGTTTTTAGGACAAGATAGTAACAAAACAGTCAGGTGCTGATGTATTTCCCAAAGACTGGATTATTTACTCTTATTCATGGCTCCTTGTTACCCTCAGTTAGAAAAAAGCAAAACCTGAAAATTAACTCTTTTAGGTTGAGAACAAATGACCCTGTTTTAAAATAAACAAAACAGCAGGTGCTGCACAGGAGGAAGAGCTGGAGGCGCTGGGACACTGGAGCTTGGCCTGGAGCGCAGCCACCCCAGCGGCGTGAGCGCGGGCGCACGCATGCCGGACCCTCTTCCCGGAGTCCCGTTCCCCGCCCCAGCTAGTCCTGGATGGCCACCTTCACTTTCGCAAGATATGACTCCTGGTTTACTAGGAGACCTGGAACCATTGCCCAGAAACCCGTGCTGGCTTTGGTGTCCTCTAGCCAACAAAAATGAAACTACATCTCGAGTTGGTTGCTGTGTACCATTTTTAATGATGTTTATAACATTTTTCTGGTAGAGGACCACAAAGCTGAACCTAAGAGTGGGCTCACTTTGCTCTTAGAAAGGATCAAATGATGTTTGTTAGGTTGGTTGGGTTAATTTATTGGGAAGCATTGATGGATAAGGCTTACTATAAAAATATCAACTCTAGCCCTGGCTGGTGTGGCTTAGTGGATTGAGCAGGGGAGTGTGAAGCAAAGGGTTGCTAGTTCGATTCCCAGTCAGGGCACATGCCTGGGTTGCAGGCCAGGTCCCTGGTGGGGGGCACAGGAGAGGCAACCACACATTGATGTTTCTCTCCCTCTCTTTCTCCTTCCCTTCCCCTTTCTCTAAAAATAAATAAATAAAATCTTTTTTTAAAAAAGAATATCAACTCTTAACTTGCAAAAATGTAAATACCAACTTTTGTATGGAGTAGACAGGACTAGGAAAATGTTGTATCTTTGTTTTTTCTATGTATCTTCCTGTTGTTTCTGGTAACAAACAAAAATATCAAGCATTTATTTGGCAAAGAGGGAATGCAAACATGAGAAATGAGGATTACCTACTTGAGTGTTCATTCAGAGAAGCACTCATTTACCTAACACAGCTCTTCGCCCTTGCAGGAAAGCATCGTGACTGAACATTTTTCCTTCTCCACCTTTTAATGAGTTTGGTAGTGAAGTCAGGTTCTCCATCAGGTACTTCAGTCTGTGGCATCTGATGGTCCAATGATACAACATCTTTCTCAATTAAGAAAAGGAAGCATTGATCGATAAGTCAGGGAAAAGGCTCTTACATACGCATTGGCTATTTTTATAGTAAACACAATGATTTCTACTTTTGTATTATTAATTGCAGAATAAAATATTCTTCAAGAAATTGATGGTGGCATGCTAAATGTCACCTAAAAATATGACTTTAATGACGGTTGGGACAAATATTTTTTGAGAATTATTTTACTGTCTTATTGACTAGGTTACATAAAAGGGGCGACAGTTAGTAGAAATTGATTTCATTAGTAGAATGTTAGAGGGAAGATGTTTTGTAGGAAATTGTTGTCATATGTAACATACTTTAAAAATTCAGTGGAATGCTTCCGGAGGCTATGATTATTGACGACGCAGAGCTGTGGCAGAAGGGGTGCACCCGTCTACCCTGAGGTTTGTTCAAAACATTATCAATAACACTTTTACATTCCTAATCTGTCTCTTTTCAAATTTATTTCCTAGTCTTTCCCTGGGTTTTGTGTTCTGCTTAAACTACATTATACGTATACGTGTTCTTATTATGAATAATGTCGACATTTACTTCTCTATAGTAATGTAGGTAATGGTTTCATAAGGTTATGACCGATGACGAAGAACCTAGTGGAAATTATTTGACAGCCTTGACTTTGCTTGGGGAGCTTTATTCATGGACACTGTTGCTGCCCAAGTAGTAGGAACGAGAGCTCAGTCAAATCCCTCTGGCTTGTGTCTAGTACACCCATTTCACAAATGCTTATTCAGCACCTATTGTTTCAAGAGCAGTAGCTGCAGCAGCATCTAAGACAGAGGTTGCATTTTGAGTTATTTTATTTACGTAAAAATAGTATTTATGAAATATAAGTAAATAAAATATATAGCATCTCAGATGGTGATGAGCAGTCTGGAGAGATGAAGCAGGGGTGGGGTGTGGAGAGTGGGAGATGGACGATCAGGGACGGCTTGGGGGTGAAGATAACATTTAAGTGAAGAGGAGGAGGAGAGAAAATAAGCCATGCAAGGACCTGCAGTGAGAAATTCTTCTTTAGAGGGAACAGCCATTGCCATCCTGAGTTGGGAATGTGCTTGGACTCTTTCAGGACAGTGAGGCCAGTGGGAGGGGCCAGAGGGATGGTGGAGGGGCTGGGGGGTCTGGGGGAACTGGGGATCAGGCCTGTGCTGTCTTCTGAAGCCACAGAAGGACTTCAGCTTTTACTCTGAGTGAGATGGGAACCACTGGAGGGTGTTGAGTAGAGGAACACACTTTCGTTAAATGTTGACCTGAACTGAATATACTGAACTGAATATACCTTTAAAGAAAACAGGAGAAACCCTGATCTATGGCTTTGGCTTGGTTGTTTATATAGCGTTAGGTCATCCTTGGGTTCTGCGGTGCATGCAGGGCCTGAATTAGGGTGAGGGGAGTAGGACACGCCCTGGAGAGTGATGCCTCCTTCACTTCTGCACCCTCGGCACCTCACTCCCCTCACCCCAGTGCTGCCCTGCACGCGCGCATCGTGTGTGTGTGTGTGTGTGTGTGTGTGTGTGTGTGTGTGTGTTTATTGTTTTAATGAGTTGAGTTTAGTTCTGGCTTCTGTTACCATTTGTAGCTAGCAAACAAGCTGTGTATCCTGTCCCACAGATCACTTACATTGTTGGGACAAGAAAGAAGCGAATGTAGGTGACAGCTCGTGGGTGGTCATCGCCTGACACTTGGCATAGAGCACTTGATACCTTCCAGAAGAATAACTACTAGAGGAAGGCAAACCCCTTCCTTCTGTGAGTGCAGAAAGGAAAAGCTGTAAAACTAGATAACCACCCCGTAAAGGGTGTGGCTGGGCTCAGAAATCAAGATGCCTGAGTGATAAATCATTATATTTTCAGTCTACCCATGAATTTTGGAATGCTACATCAATTAAATTTTTAATTCTGGTATTTTTTTTTGAGATGGCAACCAATCCCCTTAGGACAGAGATTATGTGCAGGTGGGACAGCTGTCAAAAATCTCAGCTGCCGTCCTTGCCTGCTCTTCTGTGATATGCACCCGGACGGTTCAATTTTTTTGAAAACAGATAAAACGGAGGGAAGAGATGAATTCATTGGCCATGCGTACACATTGAACAGAGCGCAAGACAGACACGCAGGGCCCCTACGACCTCTGAAGGCCTGGGGCTACATTAAAACGTGCAGAGATAACGTTTTCATTGTTGCCTTTGCGTCTGTCTCTGTACATCTGACAGTAGAAGCACAATTTCAGAATTGAATTGCGCGTTTTTTTCTGGATTGCATTTGTAGAGGTTGCATGTTGTGAGCTGGTCACATCTATTCTCAGGTATGTGTGCTTTTTCAGGACTGAAAAATGATACACATAAATGACAGCTGCAAAAATACACAGCCCACGTCCTCAAACTTAGCTCATGATTCCTATTAAGTTAAAAATTATTCAAGCACAGGACTTCACATGATTTATCATTTTTTTCCTCATCGTTTTGGCAGTTCAGCAGTTCAAGTGTGATATTATGTCTTATAAAGTGTGATCAATGTCTAATAAAGCCTTTTAAGTATTTAATGTCAGGTAATGCTCTTCTGTAATTTCAACAATGTAAAGAAAGCAATCAGAATTGTAAACTGGGTCATTTGTACAAATGGGCAACTGTCATCAATATCACTCTTATCCCCTTTTCACTCCATGCTGTGAATCTCTGTCTGTTAACTTTCTACAGATTGGCCTTCGCTGTGTGGCTCCCTCATCAGCAAGCTTCCATGAGGCTCCCCCCCGCCCCCTCCCCGTGCCCCTTGCATTACCTTCAGATTCCTCCACCCTTGTATTCAACATTTCTTTTGTAGATAAGTACCAGGGTGTATTTTTTCTTCTTTATTGAATCGATTGGGGTGACATTGGTTAATATAATTATATAGGTTTTAAGTGTGCAACTCTATACTATGTCATCTGTGCACTGTATTTTGTGTTCACCATGACAAGTCAAGTCTCCTTCCATCATCATTTATCCCCCCTTTACCCTCCTCTGCCTCCCCCATGCCCCATTTCCCTCCAACACCAGGATGTTTTTAATTCTTTTGGAGGGAAGAGGCAAATGCATTGGCTGTGTGGAGCAGAGAGGAGAGACAGGCGCACCCACAGCCGAAATGACATCTGAATTAACTAATTCGCTACAGCTTGATTGCATGGCTGCTACAGTTCCCCTTGCAAAAAACTTCCATGACCCTCCCCCGCCACACCACCTCCATCGCTGTGAATCACCTTCAGATTCCTCTCTCCTGGTTGTCAGAGCTTCTTAGGTCCTGGGTGGTTCATTTCCCTTCTCTGAAACCTTTGCTTACAGCTGTTTTCTACTATTTCCACTTGGAGTGCCCTTCTCTTCATGAATTTCTGATGAGATGCTGTCTATTTTTTAAGGTCCATCATATGTGCTATGATGACTTTTATTTTATTTATTTATTTACTTACTTATTTATGTATTTATTCCCGTCCCTTTCCTCTCTAATCTGTATGACCATTTCTCTCACATATTGTTTCTATAAATGCTGGGGTCTCTTTCTGGGCTCTCTACGTTACTGTGTCATTTACAATCCATTTTCTATAAGCCATGATGACTTTTGAGAAAGAGAGGACCTGCTTGTTTTCGGAGTCTCTTACCTTGAGTAATAGTAATCTTCTTTGCATTATAGAGACTTATGTGCTCTTTAAATCGCATCCCTTGTACTTAGCAGGCAACCATTTTTTTAAGCTACCATTTGTTGATTCCTCTCTGTGTACCGGGCCATGAGAGGCCATATAGCCTGGTGGTGAGAGTCTAGGCCCAGCCCTCCTGGGCTCAAACCTCAGCACTGCCACTTACTGCTGGGCAACCGTGGACAAGTGCCCTCACTTCTCTGTGCCTATTTCCTCACAAGTAGCAAGTGCCTCACAGGGTTGCTGAGGAATTACATGTGGTCATACCGTGCTTGGTAGTAACCAACACCCAATTAATACTAGCAATTACTATTTACAAACATTATATTTTATCCTCACAAAAACTCTGTTTTGAAGACGAGGTGAGTAAGACTTGGGGCAATTAAGCAACTTGCCCGAGGTCACACAGCTAGGAAACGGCAGAGCTGAGGTTCAGACCTGAGGGTCAGACTGCACTGTGTGTCTTGCCCTTTAAAAAAAATTTAGCATGGTGCTGTGTACCTAGCAGGAGCCTAATAAATATTTCTCGAGTTGAAATTATGAGACAACAAAACATACAAAAAAAGAGCCTGAGTTTTTGAGTTAAGATTTTGCCTCCGCCTCTTACTGATTATGTGAACTGCAGGATGTGAATCTTCCTCACCTCAGACCCTCCTCCGCTGTAAAAGGGCGACATTACTAACTATGTCGCCGAGTCTGGGGAGGGAGTGTGCAGATCAAGTGAGCTAGTCAGTGTCCACTGCCTCACGTCGGGAAAGTGCTGGATGAGTGTGAGTCCTTTCCCTCACTTTATTATTTAGCTGTTAATTATTATCATTATATGAGTCAAGTTAAAATGCTGTGAGAGCCCTGACCAGCGTGGCTCAGTTGGTTGAACATAGTACTGCAAAGCAAAAGGGCGTGGGTTCGATTCCCGGTCAGGGCACAAGCCTGGGTTGCAGGCCCGGGCCCTGTTTGGGGCGCATGCAAGAGGCAACTGATTGGTGTTTCTCTCACACATCAATGTTTCTTTCCCTCTCTTTCTCCCTCCCTACCCCTCCCTCTAAAAATAAATAAATCTTCAAAAAAAGTTTTAAAAATACTGTGAGAGATAGGATTCTGATTAAGCAGTCGCATCAGCTTTTCAAAGAAGAAAATGCTGGTCATTGTTGTTCTGTAATGGCCGTGAAACCTGAGGGGGGGTGTCTCATGTAAGCTGGTGGCATGGTTTAGAATTTTGAAAATATCCCTTCTGTGTTGCCTGAAGTTATATTGATCAAAGACTGGCTTGTGTTAACCAGCATCCTCTTTCACAATGCAGGGTCATGGAAAGGTCTTATAAATGATTTCATTTAATGATTGTTTTCCTTTTGACTTGACTTAAATCAGCCAGCATTGAGGAAAAAGGTTTGGAGGAGGAAGCTGGAGGGCAAAGCAGCTTTTAAATTGCAGGGATAGGCCTAAGCAGGAATTAAGTAGCACACAGGAGCGTGTGACCAGGGCCCAGAGAGAACTGACAGTCAGAACAACCCCCAGACTGGATCACTAACCCTTAACTGACATCTGACGGCTACTCTGAGCTTCTTCCCCAGCCTGATCTCATGGCACAAATCCATCGAACAGAAAAAGCTCCTTCCTGTGACAGGACCACAGAGTTTGTGATTAAAAGATACTGCTTTCACTTTGACCGGTGTGGCTCCGTTGGGTCTTGTCCCACAAAACAAAAGGTCATCGGTTCAATTCCAGGTCCGGGCCCATGCCTGTGTCGCAGGTTTGGTCCCCAGTCGGGGCACACACGAGAGGCAACTGATCGATGTTTCTCTCCCTCTCTCCTTCCCTAAAAATAAATACATAAAATCTTTGAAAAGAAAAACAGACACTGCTTTCTAAAAATTTATAACCACATGAAGTCAACGATCAGCGGATACGTTCGTCTAGACTTCCCTTTCCTTTCCAGGAAATAGGAGGTAGCAGGGGAAGAGTTTGGGTGGTTTCTTCTTCTTTCTCCTTGGAATCCACCCACTTTGCAACTGTTGTGCTGTATTACATCCATCTTCGAATTTCATTCAGTGTCTCCCGATTTAACACGTCAAGTGCTGACCTTTACGATCCAGTGGGGTCAGCGTTCCCTTCCGCCCGATGCCCCTGCAGGTCGCAGAACAGCGAGGCCTGTGCCTGGCTCTCTGTGAGTATTTGATCTAGTTGAATCGATCTCCTTGAAATGCCAGGACTGGGAAGCCAAAGTGCAGTCTGTTGACATAATAAGCCTCAAAGTAACAGTTTTTACAAATGCTGATAATTTACAATTCTCTCTCCATCTCTCTTTCTTTTAAAACATGAAAAAAATCAGCCAGTGGGACAGATGCTTGCCTAGTTCTTTGTTTGCACTTGTGAGCCTGTAAGTCCCTATTCAACAAACAAGGGGGTAGATGGGAGGAGCTTCAGCTCTCGGGGAACTGTTCAGTTCCACCCTCACCCTTCCCTAACACCCTTGATGTACAGTTAGGAGCCACATCAGGTAGGGACTTCCAGGCTGGTCTCATTCCCCATTCATTCAACTGAAATCAGTGACAAACACAGACTTACAAGAGCAAAAGGAAAATACATCAAAGCCTAGAAGTAAAATGGACCAGTTTAGGAGTAGGATGTCACTGAACTAAATAAGCTGGCCCTTGGTCAGATATACTCTTAGAGGTGGGCAGGATCAGGTAGGGTCAAGTAGTTAATAATAATGCTGGAGAATGAAATCCATGACCCTTGCTTTAGATGCTGTCTGATGCCAAAGCCCTCTACGTGAATTTTATGAAAAGATGGACTGAAGAAATGATCAGAACGAACACATTCTATTTTTCCTCTGCTTTTAGTATAAGTTGAGCATTGCACAAAAGAGCATGATTATTTATTATTCCCCCATTTCCTTTGAAAAAGAGTCTAAAACTGGGGTCATTTCTATGTTTGAGAATACTGACAGGGTCTCACGTGAGGTTCCTTCTAAACGTGAAATTAAATGGGATTTCCAGGTTCTGTGCAGACATCTGCACACCCAGGCTGGCATTTAATGCGACAGATGTATAAATGCGAGTGCAAACCCAGCTCCCCCAGGCCCACCAGCGAGCGAGCACAAATGAGGGCAGATTTATGTAAGTACCCCACATTTTGCTGGCTCAGTAGCCCTCACATGAAAAATTAGAAGAACTCAGCAGTTTCCCCTCTGGAAGTCTCTGCCCCACCTTTTCTGGCAGAACCAAGGAAGTATCTCATACGTGCCGTGAATAATTTCGCATGTTCTAGTACAAGCTCTTTATCACTCGTTACTGCACACAATTTACAGTTGACCCTTGAAACAATGTGAGAGTTAGGGGCACCAACCCCTCGTGCAGTTGAAAATCCATGTATAACTTTTGAGTCCCCCCAAAACTTTGCTACTAATAGCCCACTGTTGACCCAAAGTCTTACCTATGACATAAACAGTCAGTTAATATATTTGTATGTTATGTGTATTATATGCTGTATTCTTACAATAAAACAAGCTAGAGGAAAGGAAATGTTACTACAATCATGAGGAAGAGAAAATACATACACCGTACCATATGTATGTGCTGAAAAAAACCTGCCCCCAAACTGGACCCACGCAGTTCGAACCCGTGCTCTTCAAGGATCAACTGTACTTTTGAGACGGCACTCACAGAATACTGCCCCAAAGCCTGGAGCCAATACGTTACTTTGTCTCTGAATGAACGAACCCTCGCAGCTACTAGATGGGGTAGGCGTTAGTTAGCATATCTGTTGTGTAGATGAAGAAACATAGGCACTCAGGTTGTAGACTAACATGCTGTTAAGTGGCATTTCTCAGAATCGCTCATTTACTGATGCAACAGGTAATTTTTCTGCTCCAGCCGTCTCTAAGATGCTGTTCAAGTGCGGGGCCATAGCAGTGAACAGCATAGTGAGGGGCTTCTGTTCTCAGGTTCGTAATACTTGGGGGGCCGAGGGAGATGGAGATTGACAAAGACACAAAAAAGATCATTTCAAATAGTGGTAGAGGCTATGACGAAAGGAAACCACGGTGATGTGAAAGACGTGACTGGAGGGCGGGTGGGCCTCTCTGGTGCTGGGGAAGCCATTGGGAGAAGGCACCTTTGAGCTGGGATCAGAATCAAAAGGGGAGCCAGCCCCCTAAAGATCATGAGAACCAGTGTGACAGGGGGAGGGGACAGCACACGGGGAGGTCCTGAGCAGACAGGAGCTGGGTGTGTTTCAGCAAGGTCTGTGTGGCCAGAATGAAAACAGAGAGGAAGCTGGGGAGGGGCGGGCCCAGGCTAGGTCGGGTCTCGTGTGCCGTAGTCACTGAGTTTGATTTTATTCGGACAGAAATAAAAGCCCGTTGGAGGGGTGGGGGTTTCACTGGCTCAAAGTCACTGAATCGGGAAGAGGTTTTGTTTTGTTTGTTTTGTTTTTCATATTCAACTTGCTGCTCTGGATGTTTTACAAGTGGAAGCAGGTGATACATAGCGTGCAGAATATGGTATTTTTGTTTTGTTTTGCTTGTAAATGGCCGGAAATAAACTCAAATAATGCAGTGATGAGACAAAAGATATTGTGTCTCCACATTTCTTGTGTTTGGATCCAAAGACAGTTGATAGTTGTTAGAGTTCTTAAGTATTTGGCAATTAGCTGATTTTTATAATATTTAAAATTAAATAAACACAGCAATGATGAAATATTCAGTGGGCTTCAAAAAACACTTAGTAGAAGGGTTTTAAGCAGGGGCGTGATGCAGTTTGAGTCACATCTTAAAACTTCACGTTGGCTGCTTTGTGGATTGTCTGTTGCAGGTAGGCAGGAGAGACATCAGCAGGGACAGGGGGGAGGCTTTCCTGTGATGTAGGGGAGAGAGGGTGGTGGCGTGGAGGGGGTTGGGGCAGTGGAGGGAAGACAAGCAGACAGATTCACAGAACGTGTTGGAGAGTTGACAGGAATTGCTGATGGAGTGGAGTTAGACCCAGAGGGAGAGGGAGCCTGGGGAGAGTGGGGGTTTGGGCCTATTTAGGGAGAGAGGGAGATAGATAGAACAGGTTTTGGAGCAGGGATAGCATCCTGAATTTGGTTGGAATGTATTAATTTGAGATGCCTCTGAGACGTCCAAGAGGGTGGTCAGGCAGGGAGCTGGACATCTGTGTATCTTGGGGGAGGGTCCAAGGAGAGCTTTAGATTGAGGATTTGTCAGTATGAAGCTTGGGGACATTACCCAGGAAGAGAAGATGGAGAAGATGCTGGCATTCTCTAGAACAACGCTACTCAAAGCTGGTCCACAGCCTGGTGCCCTCCCACACCCCCTGCTAATGGTCCCCAGTGCAATAAAAAACATAATTGAGAGTAAGGTTTTGGAACTTTTATAGCAAGCATTGTATTCTCTACGCTTTTTGATTTCATTGTTCCATAATCCACTTTTATTGCATTTTATAATAGTAGCGTTCCGCAGTGGATTATAAATTAAATAAAAAAAACTGGGCTCCAGCCAGTGTGGCTCAGTTGGCTGGAGCATCCTCCTGCAGACTGAAAGGCTGTGGGTTCGCTTTCTGGTCAGGGCACATACCCAGGTTGTAGGTTCGATCCCTGGTTGGGGTGTGAACGAGAAGGCAACCAATTGATGTTTCTCACATTAAGGCTTCCCTCTTTCCCTTCCTTTTCCTCTTTAAAAGCAATGAAAATCTGTCCTCGGTGAGGAATGAATGAATGAATGCATGCATGAATGAATGAATACCTGGCCCTTCTCCTCAGATAGGTGAGGAGTACCGCTCCAAAGTTTGGAGGTTGCAGGTAGAAGGAAGACATAGAAACGGAGCCTGAGAATCATTGGCCCCTGAGGTGGAAGGAAAACTTGGACTCTCCTTTGACTCGACCGCAGTCGGCCTGACTCCAAAGCACAGCCAGTTCCCTGCGATTCTAGGCTGCCCTCTTCCCCAGGCAGTGACCGCAAGGAGGCCGTGACATGGCACCGCGGAATCCCATCACGGAACTTGTTTCTGTGCCCCCCAGTTTGGTTGCCCGTAGGGGCTTCGTCTCTGATAGTCCTTAAGGAACCGAAAAGGGTCTTCTCCCCAGCTTCTTGTCTCAGTTTGCCACGGGAGTCCCCAGAGGAACCCTATTTGTACTTTAGGTTTTTATGTTTTAGAAAGTCCCTGCAGAAAGCATCAGCCCCTCCTGTAGAGGGCTTGGCCCGTCTGGCAGGGCTGAGAAAGGGGCGGTCCTGCCTCCATCGCCCAGGGTCTAGCATCCTTCCTGCCGATCAGCCCGCACAAATCGGAGTCCCCGCCCGGCGGCAGGAGGCAGAGGCAGAGGCAGCCTTGCTCAGCCAGGCCCGCCCTTTCACACCAACGCCAGGGTTTTAATGGGTCGTTCAAGTGTGTCTTCAACCATCCGTTAGTTCCCTGGAGCAGTTTCGTAAACGGCTGATTTGATTTTTAGAAGGTTAAGAATTCCCCATGCTTTGGAAAAAGAAAAAAAATAAAGAGAGGACAACTAAAAAATTATCATACCACTTGCCGTGATTGAAAATTGAGTGTAAAAGCATTATTTCGCAGGAAGCTCCAAGATGGAAATGTCTAATTTATGCAAGAAACCTGGCCGTGTATTTGAGTTTGGCAACTTGAACTTTAAAAAGTACAAGTGGTTCCACTATTGACCTTTAGTTTTCCAGAGCTCTAAAATGTCTGACGTCTTTAATAGCTCATTGAGCCACTCAGACGGAGGCTATTTCCACACAGACCCCTCAGGACCTGGAGTCTATAACCCTCAGACTATCTAGATTTCATTGCCACGAAATCAAAGCCAACGGAATATAAATTCTTAGTTCTAGAAGCTACTTTACATCTTCATTTTTTAAGCAATGTTACTTTAAAGTTGCCTTTTTCTAGTTGCTTTAAATTTGTTTTAACCACATTAGTGTTACTACTTCCATCCTCACTTATAATGATAGTAATGATAATTTTAAAAGTATACTACTTCTTAGTAGCAGTAGTTCTTGTAATAATTATGAAAACTAACATTTATTGAGGTGCTATGTGCCAAGCAATGTTCTAAAATTTTTACACAGATTAGTTGATTTATAATCCTTGAGATTTGTTTTAGGCCGTTGAGCTGCTATAGCAAAATACTGGACACACTGGGCAGTTTATAAACTGAAATTTATTGCTCACACCTCTGGAGGCTGGGAGGTCCAAGATCAAGGCACCATCATTCGTCACGTTTTGGTTAAGCATCGCCTTCCTGGTTCGTCGCTGGCGCTTTCTGGCTCTGTCCTCACATGATGGGGGGGAGCTCTGTGGGGGTCTCTTTTATAAGGGCACTGATCCTATTCATGAGGGCTCCACCCTCACAACCCATCACCCCCCAAACCCCACCTACCAATACCATCACCTTTGGGGGTTAGAATTTTAACATATAAATTTGGTGGGGACACAAACATTCAGATCATAGCAAGGTCGATATAGTATCATGCCCCCATTCAAAAGATGAAGAACCTGAGGCACAGTGAAGTTAAGTAACTGGCTCAAAGCCACTGACAGGAAGAGATTCTTTTTTTTTCTTATTCAACTTGCTGGGCTGGACGTTTTACTTGTGGAAGCAGGTGATATGTAATGTGCAGAATATGATACTTCTGTTCTGTTTGCTTATAAATGGCTGGAAACAAACTCAAGTAATACAGTTATGGGACACAAAAATAAATTGTATATCTCTGTGATTTTTTGGGGGGGAGGGGAACCAGAGATAGTTGTTAGATGTTGGGCTACTTAAGTATTTTGCAACAAATGATTTTTACAATATTTAAAATTAAATTAGCATGGCAACTATAAGAAATTCAGGGGGCTTCAAAAACAGTGGAGCCTTTATTTTATAATGCAAAATATAAAAATCAAGTACTTTTTAATTTGTCTTAGAGCATTCATATTTCGTAAGAACGGAATCAGCTTGAGATGAGCTAGCTTTCTGCCGAAGTCAGTGCGATCTGTGAAAATTAAGGGTGGAAGCAATCTGCTTTGCCCTAATAGTGCCCCTAAATGTCCCTGATGAACATGGAAAGATTCTTTTCATGGCCGCATAATATTTCAATGAACGAATGTAGCATAATGTAAAGACACTGCCAACTTGTTTCCCTGAAAAGCTGTATCATTTTAAATTTCCCCTAACAGTTTATATTAATGCCCTCACAGTCTCTGGATTTTAACTGAAAATAACCCGTCAGTTATTTGTGAATAAGAATCTTATTTGAACTTACGTGACCTTGCTTAGGAGTGGTTTTGACTTTGCCTGGTGTTTTTTTTTTTTTTTTTTGTGGTGGGGGGATGAGGTGGGGGACAGGAGCAGGTGCTTCCACTTCTCTCCCAAAAGATATTAGCCATTTTTCTGATGCATTGTATGTTGTACATATCCCTTCCCAGTTATTGGCTGGTCTTTTGATTTTATATCTAGTGCTCTTTTATTATTTTAAAGGATCTATATTAAGAATAAACTTATGGAGGCGTTGTCTAGTAGATTTCTTTGGGGGCCATTGAGAGCAGTAAGCCCCTGCTAAGTGGCTTCCAAAGTGCTGTGGCAGCATCTTCCCTGATTTGCAGTCTGTACGTCTCCTCAGAAAAGCAGAACTTTCTCTCATGTCACAGGTCTGTTTCCGTATGAGCTCTGCCCAAGGGACTGTCCGCTGCTGATTGGGGCAGCACTACTTTTCCTGTCTGTTCGGGTTTGAGTTTGCAGCCAGCCCCTTTCCGTAGCCACAGTTTTCCATTTTAATAAGTTCCCTAGGAGGATGTGTAGGAAGCGGGATTTAATCATGCCCAGATTTCCTCCTGGGTAGAATAAGAAACCTTCCCAGGGAAGTGGTGAAGTCCCCTAGGATTACTTACTTCTATACAGTCCCAGGCAAAGTGACAACAAATTTCCCTATGAAAACGTAGGAAAGGGGCAAAGCCTCCGCCGACAATCTGTGATTGTCCATTTATGTGGGTGTTCCTGCTTTTCTTACATGCAATAGGAAATACATGTATGAAAAGCTTAACAGGTCTATTTTTAAAGGAGTTTGTAGTTATTGATAACTAACAAAATGGGTATCATTAATACATTGAGCTACATACTGGCATTTGCAGACAGTTAAGAATCATATAAATGTGTACTAAGCTACCTAATACATTGTAACAGACTCTTCATTTATTGCTTAGAAACACTGTTAAGTCATTTGGTGACCGTTCTTTCTGTGTCCTATAATGGCACATTGTAGGCTCAGATTAGGACTTTAAAAACTGGTGCTAACAGGTTCCTTGTTACTTTAGAAATGGCTATCTTTATCCTCGCTGGAAATGGGAGCCCATCCATTATACTCAAAGCAAGGGAAATTCTTGCTTCGTTTGACTTCATTTTTTCCAATAGAAATACACCCTAGCAGGAGAATACCTTGGTTGAGCTTCCTTTGGCCTGCTAGGCATGTTCAGTTTATTTCCCAGTGCCGAAGCATGGACTAACGCCTCCCGGCTGAGCTGGCATTTGACCATCTGGATTGAAGTGAGAAATTGCCGTATCCCGTAGAGTCGTGTTTTTGATGGCAAAAATGGCGTTACTGTGCCCATTTGTTATTCAGATTATTTTTCCCTTGATTCAGTGGTTTAAAGAATCAAGAAATTATGATAAAAGTAATGTATGTATAATGTAAAAAGAAAAAAAGTCAAACAGTACTGAATGGTATTAAGTAAAAAGAAAAAAATATTCTGCCTCAATTGTTCTATATATCAGAAATCACTGGTATTTAAAAATTTTTTATTTTATTTTTTAATTATGGTTGACATTCAATACTATTAGTATTGGTTTCAGGTATACAACATACAGGTTAGACAACCATATAAGATGCAAAGTGTCCTTCTGATATATCCAGTACCCGCCTGGCACTGTAAATAGTTATTACAGTATTATTGTCTATGTTCCCTATTTTGTCCACATTGGTATATTTTTCCAAGGGGTCCTACCAGCGTTGAACAAATGACTTTGTTTTTCTAGATGTCTCAAATTTCTCTTATCTCCACGCTGGAAATGATAATGCTGTTGTTTTTTTCTATTGAGATATAATTCACATACCATAAATTCACCCTTTCAAAATGTACAATTAAGTAGTTTTTAGTAAAATCACTAGATTATGCAACCTAATTTTTTAGTAACATATTTTAACACCTACAAAAGCGGATGAAATAGTAGAGTGAACATCCGCATACCCGTCCCCCGGGAAGGACAGCTACGGTGCCTTTCCTACTAAGATGGTTCTGAGACTGCACTGAAGTCAGGGAAACATTAGACTTCAAGAAGTGCGTGACCTTTGAAAATACAAAGATTTTATCATGTAGAAATGCAAGTGAAAATCATTCCATTTTCACCACTGTCTCCTATAACCACAATCTTCACATCTATTGGAGTGTTCTCTGAATTGTGGAGCAACAAGTTTGGAGATTTCTGTACTAGGTGGCTTGGTGCTGTGTTTCGTTTCGTTAGTGTATTATTACCTTGACGTGTGAGATAAAAACTCTTGAAAAAAATTACTGAGATTTTCACCTCTTAATCATGAAATCTTAAAAATCTTCCTTCAGTGAGGATAAGGATTCAGCAGGATATGAACAGGCCCAATACAGGGTCAGGATTTGGGGCCTGGGGGATGGTTAGGTTCAGGACAAGCAGTGTTTGGAATTAGAAGTGTCGTAGTGTTGAAACCAGGAAGGCAGGAGACACTGAGGGTGATGCAATCTCAACGATCCGGATAGAGAAGAGCCTCGAGTTCACCAGGTCAGAAGGCTGGGGAAAGAGTGTCTCCCGAACTCTGGTCGGGGACGGACGGTGCTTTTCCTCTCTCACTTTGTACCTCCTGCCGATGCGAGCTGCCGCAGAGAAATCCGCAACATGCCAACATGCCTTCTTCTTCCAGAGTTTCTAGAATATTCTGTTCGGCAACATATATTTTGAAACTATTTTCCAGATAGATATATTCGAAGTATTATTACATTAAAAGTTGGCATTCTAAAAGTGCAAAGCTGTAAGTAGAGTGGTATCTCTATCTACATGTTGGTCCCCAGGTTCAAGGGCATTTTATGTTTGTGTGGGGCACCCTGGCATGTATATTGCTCATTACAATGTCTTCTCAATGTTGTCCCGATGCATATTTAGGCAGCTGTCACTGATGTACCATATTTATATTTTTCCCAGTGCAAATATGTCCTTTATTCTTTTTAAACAATGGTTAATGAATATATATAATTGTGGCTTTTATTACTTTTTAAGCAGGGACTGAAATGGTACCTTAGGATTGCTGTTTTCTAATATACAGCCCTGTCCACCTGCACACTCATCTAATTCTTTCTCTGTTTGGCTTGGCTTGGTAATCAAACCCCAAATGGCGATGAGGGTTCAATCACTATGTCCCATTTGGTACATTCTCATTGATGAGATTGTTGCTTAGCGCTGCTATCTCTCTGTTTTATCCTGTGTCCTAGGGCCAGGCTATTCTTCACAGACTTCAAAACCTTTGCCTTCTGGTTCCAGGGGGGGCACATTAAGATTATGAAAATGGTCCTAGAAAAACACCACCACCTTCGTGTCAAAATCTCTTTTGCAGAAATTGGTGTTCTTTTTGTGAATAAATTACATAAAAACGTTCCTTGGCCTGCAAGTTTAGATGTCCAGTGCTCCACAAATGGTGAGGCAGGGAGAGCTACCGCCCTCCATGGTAAAGAATGGGTGGTTAGAGACTTTGGGACTAACACAGAGATTTACCATTGCACACCCAAATTCCTTCACCTGGTCGCCTTAGTGATGGAGACTCACAGACTGTGTAGTGATGTTTGACTATTGGATTCCTGTCCCAGCTTTGTAAATACAATGTGGACTCAGCCGCAACAGCAGTTTTACCAAAACTTTTTTAAGACCAATTATTGCTATGCATTAATAGAATAGAAATTTAAATTTCTTAAAAAGCAAAGTGAAAAAGTCTTTTTCTTTGTCTATATGTAAAAGAAATGAAGAACAGTGCTGAAGTGGCTGGAAAGGTAACAAACTGAATAATCTTAGATGCCTGGGGGAATCCTTACCCTTTGCACTGACATCCTTCAGTGTTACTCCAAATATAAACCTGCCTTTCTCCTGCACACAGTTCGCTGTCCTGGAAACACACTGTCGGAAGTAACAGAGGGCTTGAGCTAGCTTACTGGATTGCGAACTTCTTGAATGCAAGGATGCAAGGGTTCTACCTTATCTTTGTAAACCTTTGCAGTACCTGGAACTGAATTGTGTGCCAGGTAGGAGAAAAAACCCCAAGTTGTCCTCACTAACTTGCTGCATTTTATGCAGTGTTGTTGGCTGCTTTAAGTCCTTTCCAGAACCAGTGTAGGTGGCATGTCCTCACTTAAAAGCTATTGCAGCCAAGAACTTTCTTAACCTCTAGAGTGTGTTTACTTAATTATTAGATGTTCACTAAGTTTTTATGAAGTGAAAGACATTATGTTGGACACCTGGGAGACATACTAACAAGAACTTACCCTCAGGAAACTTTTCATATATTATGAAGAGAAGACTTACACCTTTTGAAAATTCAATAGTCCATGTAAAATAACCTAATGAGGATTTGATGCCATGATAAGTTAAGTAACCGACAGGAAAGCACAGAAAGTCTCTTTCTTCCCAAAGAGAGTTGAGTTGGGTCTCAGTGGTTGGGAATATTTGGAAAACAGGGGTGTGAGGAGGGCCTTCCAGCTGGGGGGAGTGAGGGGTACAAAGTGGGAGAGTTGGGAGAGTAGAGGCTGTCCAGGAGAAGCTAATGAAGACCAATTTGACTGGAAAGGCGCTTTTGGGAGAATCATAGATAAGGTTGGAAGTGTGGGCGAGGAGCGTATTTTGGAGGGCCGTGAGTGTAAGGCCATGCAATTTGGACTTTGTGGTGCAAACAGAAAACCATGTGGAAGGTTTTTGATCAAGGGAATGACCTCATCTGAGTGGTATTTTCGGAAGATTTGGTGGGGAGCCAGGTACAGGGTGAATTAGATTAGGTGGCAGAGGGCTGGGGAAGGGATCCAAGGCAGGAAGACTATGACAGTGAACTGAATCTACCTATTCAAGTCCCAAGATCCTAAAATAAGGAGTTAGTGGTGAACACACAAAGAACGAGGTGTCAAAAAACATTTTACTAGAACAAGGCAGTGGCAGGAATGATGTTTCTGCTACAGGTGGTATTTGGCAGAAGTACCTGGCCTGTTACAAGTTGGGTACAAATGAGTCCTTTATCTAATTATAAGGAGACCGAATTTGGGTATTGCAAATCAATTCTCCCATGAGCCGCTAGTGTTCCTTGGGTACCAAAGAAAATGGGTTATGACATCTCTAAGGGTTTATCTCAGTAGGTTCCAGTTCAATACATAAATAAATAACTCCAGCCCAGCATGCTACAAGAAGGGTGACCGCTAAATTGCTTAGTGCGGCTGATTAAATTAATCACAGAGACTAAACCTCAGATCTTCAAAGACCATGTTTTCACTTGGGATACACAGTGCGCTGGCTGAGTCACATGCGATTAAGCTACATTAGTAGCTGGTTACAATATTTTTGTTCTAAAGGGCACATTATTTTAACGTGCTTTGTATTGTGTGACAGTTCAGTCCAAGGGCTGAGAATAGTTGAGGTTTTCCACGTTGCCCCTTGTTTAGGCTGTTCTTTCCTGGGTTCCTTACCCCAGCCAGTCCAGTCACCCAATTCACACCGTACCTGGCACCCCACCAAGTCTCCCTAAAATGCCGCTGAGATTGTATCACTTCCTTGTGCAAAAACCTATCCAAATGGTTTTGTTTACACAGCAAAGTCCAAACTCTGTACAACCTTAAACTCACAGGCCTGCACAGTAGATCCTAATCCACTTTCAGGATTCATCATATGGAATCAATGATTCCAGCAGTGATTACATATCATTATATTTAATTATAATAAATACAATGATTATAGTTCTACTAAATGAACACAAAAGTGTAGACTAGAGAATCTGAACATTAAACTAGGTTTATATCACTTGATGCTTAATTGGAGCCCAAGTCAACATAAAAAATTCACTTTCATATTTTGAGTATTTAATTTTTAGATTTTTTTGTTTAAGTACTTGTCATAGATGTTTTTATATACCAAAATAATCAACATAGTTGTTCTGTTCAGTGACCATGACTTTTTAAAAAAGTTTATTTATTAATATCTTGCTCTTTTCTAAAAGCAATCTAAGCTAGTTTATAATGATGTATTAAATATACCAAGATAGCATGTTTTAAAGTAGGTGGGAGAGAAGAAAACATAAGTGTAGATATGTATGGCCTAGGATTAGGCAGGGATTTCTTAGATATGACATCAAAAGTAACCAAGGAAAAATAAATAAAATAGACAATCAAGATTAAAATATTTTATGTTTCAAAGGGCATTATCATGAAAGTGAAAATATAACTCAAATGGGAGAAAAGATGCAAATCACATGTCTGGTAAGGGCCTATTAGTCAGAATATATAAAGAAGCCTTATAAACCAAACAAGAGAAAACAAATAACCTAATTTAAAAATGTACAACAGGTTAGAGTAGACCTTTCTTCCAAGAAGATATACAAATGGCCAATAAACGCTTGAAAAGATGCTTTCTATCACTAATTGTTAGGGAAATGCAAACCAAAACTATAGCATACCACTGCATACCCACTAGGATGCTTGTAATAAAAAAGACCAATAACAGGTGTCGGTGAGGATAATGAAAAATCGAACCCTTATGCATTGCTAGTGGAAATGTAAAATGATACAGCCACTTTGAAGAACAGTTTGGCCATTTCTCAAAAAGTTAAGTACAGAAATACCGTGTGACCCAGCAATTCCGCCCCCAGCTCTGTAACAAAGAGGACTGAGCATTCCTTTATGGATGCCCACGTAAAATCTGCACACAGGTGTTCATAAGAGGCAAAAGGGACAAACAACTGAAATACACATTAACTGGCAAATAGATACATAAAACGTAGTATACCCATACAGTGGGATACTGTCCAGCCCTAAAAACAATGAACTACTGGTTCATGCTGCAACATGCATGAACTTGGAAAACACGTGAAGTGAAAGAAACCAGACACAAAAGGTCGCCTACTGCGTGATTCCATTTATATGAAATATCCAGAACGGGTAAATTCATAGAGACTGGTTGCCAGGGCCCGGGGGCAGGGAGAAATGGGGAATGACTGCTAATGATACAGGAGTCCTTTTTGGATGATGACAAATAGTCAGGAGTTAGATAGTGGTGATGATTGGACAACTTCTTGAATACACAAAAAACCACTGAACTGCACACTTTAAAGGGATGGATTATGGAATGTGTATTATATCTTAAATCCAAAGTAGGTGAGAAAATATAAATAAGCATAGAAATAAAATGGATCTAGGTGCAAAACTATTATCCTGTAAAGGCCCACACACTTGCTGTTGGAGGTGAATTTAGTTCTAATTTGTGTAATTTATGGATTAGCGACATAATCCATAGTGTCATTAGTGCAGTGGCTCAGGGTTTTATCACAGGGACTGATCGTGGTTTACTCAGTCATTTCATGCTAGGTAGAATTTTGTATTTCAATAGCAGAGACAGCCCTCCAGCTATTTATATTCCACATTTTCCTTCAAGAAATGCATTCTTTGTGTACACATTATTTAATAAAGGAAACATATTCCAGCTGTATGAACAGTGAAGCAGTTTTTGAATGAAGAATGAAACCCATTGAATTAAGTGGTTCATTGGTATGAAAGGTTAGTGATGTAATAATACTTCTATTCTTCCAATGTTTATATTCTAGTATAGTGGCTTAAAGAGTGAGGAAACTTCTTTTTTTAACTGACTTATAATTTTACCCAATGACTTTATTGACCAAGCCAGTTAACATAGCTGTTTTTACTAGCAGGACAGTAGACCAGAAGGCAAAACAAGGAGGGATTTTTGCACAGCAAACTTCCGTTCCATCAAAATGTGGTCTTTTTCCTATTTCTCCTAACACTGTAGTACAGTCTCGTTTTCTCTGGCGTGAGTTTAATGTAGTCAGTTTTATCAAACTTTTTTTTTAATGCCTTGTAATCTTTGACCCCTGTTTAGGAAATTCTTCCTTACCCTGAGGTCACTAAAGCTATTCTGTATTCCCTTCTAAACATTTTACAGATTTTCTTTTCTTACTAAGATTTTTAATCCACTTGGAATTTTTGTGTGTCTATATTATAAAGTAGGCATCTAGTTCCCACCCGCCCCCCTTCACACACACACACAGGCAACCAATTGACAGGAGCCCATTTTATTTAACTTTGGGAAAATTCTCAGCTTGTAGATGATAGAAAATTATTTTGCATTTGTTTTAGATATTTGACGGGGTTCAGGATATGGTACTTCAAAATATTGCACCTTGACATACTGACTGTTTTACACTGAAGGAACTTGAGAAATAGCAGGTGCAGGAAGGACTTTCTGAAGTTCCTGTGATGAAGCAGGTCGTTCATGAGACATGCATGTGACAGGTGCCCTTCCTGGACCTGGAAGAAAGGAGTGTCCTTGTTCCAAGACGAGGAATAGTGAGAGGAATCTGAAGAAGCAGGCTCTGCTCGTTCCCCCGGTTCCCCACGCTTGTTAGTTTGCTTTGGCAGGTGACACCATACGTTTATATTAGTACCTGGTAGACTTACCTTCGAAAACATGGCAAGGACATGACCTGGGCCTGCTGGTTTGTTTATGCCCTGGGGCCTGTCAGCCTCCCAAAGGGAGGTGAATACCTTTGATGATAACATTTTGCGATTCTATAGAACTTTTTGGTTGCTTCATTGTTATTATTTATATGAATTCCTATTTAACATTGTTTCTGCAAGGTAGACAGAGCTGAATTGCTGTAGCTCACAAAAACTTTTTGCCTACAGGCAAAATAAAACATTTTTCTGAAAGCTGCAAGTAATAGCTTTCCGATATAACCGTAACAGTAACAACAAATCTGTAAGCCTGCTCCCCAAAACTTTTTACAAACCATACCCTTATTTTCTTCAGAGGTATAAAAATAGTACCATATTCATTATATGGATGGTTAGCATTAAAGAAAACAACAACAAACAACCCAGATCCGTAGTCCCTATTAATGGGTATTGACGTGATTCTAGGACGTTTTTCCTGCTTTGGTTCCGCTTCATACCTGCTCTGCTGCAGGGACCACCCTTGTCCTTAGGGCTTTGGCCGATTCTTGCTGGTACATCCACCGTGTTCCTCACTAGTGGTGGAATTTGTTAGTACGAGATGATGTGCTTTTTGAATTCTGCAGTTATAATACTGGAGATTTTAAAAATACATTCCCAAATGCTAATTTTGGAGTGAAGCCCTGAAGCTTGTTGAGGAAGCTTTCTTCTCCTTCTATTTTTTAAAAATAGCATTGAGTTATTTTGTGTGGCTGGAGGTGGAAGGAGAGAAAAGAGAAACAGAATTTTACTCAGGGCGTATGTAAAAATAGGAAAATGTGAAGCGTGTTTTGACTTAATATGCTTCACTTTGCAGGAAGGGAATACGCAGCCTCACTTGGTGGCAGGCGTGTCTGGTGGCCAGTCCCTGCCGTGGTTCGGAGCACACGGAGGCCCACCTGCCCATCTCCCCTGGCCTCACAGGCTCTGACATCTGCTTGGCGTCTCTCCTTAAGGCTGGGCAGTGCGGTGAGGGCCTGGCCCCCGGAGGTCTTTGTAAAAGGAGCCTGCTGTGCTCATGGGGGGAAGGCAGGATTTCTTGGACCTCTCCAGGCCTTGTTCATTGATACGCTAGGACTACCCTTCACCTTGGAAGGCCTTGAAAGAGTCAAGTACAAAAGAGATGCCCTTCACTGTATTTCCAGGGCATGAAGGGAAGGGGAAGGGATAGGGAAGACAGAAGGTCAAGCCTGTGTCTATGGCCAAAGGCAGCTTGGCTTGCTTTGTCCCTCGGCAGAAGCAGGAGGGGGCCGAGTTTCTCCCGCTTTAAGAATTCCTTGTTCTGCGACAAAGATAACGAGAGTGGGGACATCTCCCGTTTGAGGGGCTTTATCTGCAGGCTCAGACCTTCATAGACATTCCCCTTGGGTCCTCACTGAGGCCCAGAGAAATTAGGTAACTTACACGTACACATGTGACTGGCGAGAGGCAGAATGAGGACCCACGGGGAGTCTCTTGTCCAGGGCTCTCTCCACTGCACAATAATAAATAATGTGTCATTTAAATACAATCATTATCCTTCCAGACGTGAAAGGAGGGAGTCACTTTTTTAAACAGTGAATAAAATGTTAGAGGCATGTCATGACACTCCTACAATGACCAAAATGAACACAGGCCAAGGTCTAATTTTACTCCTTAATGAAGGAACCACACAGATGCTATAAACAGTTCAGAAGAGAATTAAAGACCAGACACAATTCCAGATCAGGGGTGGTGACATGAATGTGTAAGTGGAGGCAAACCGACCCATCCCCAGGGTCAGCAGGAGAACACCTCCAGGTAAGACAGATTGCTTGTCTCTCAGTCACCTACACTGTAAAGAGGCGCACAACTCCTCAAAGACAGTGAACGGGGCTAGAATCAGATCACCCTCAAGTATGGCTCATATATAGACAATCTCCTGTCCCTGTCATTGTGCGTCCCGCCTGGACCCCACAGCAGTCTCCTGTCCACGGTGGCTCTGGTCCTCTCTGGAGCCTGCCTCCCCCCAAGTATTCCTGTCCTTTGAATTCGTCACTTTCTCTTTGTCACCAAATTTGGTCAGACACTTAGCAAAGCACGTTAGGGTAAGTACTCCTTTGCTCCACAGAGACGCGTGTTGCTGCTCTGTGGCCGCGCACTGTGCTGGGTGCTAGGGGTGCAACCGCTCGCTCGCTCTGATGGGAGTCCACGGTCAGCTGTTGGGGGCCATCGGTAAACATTTCGGTGCAGTGCGCTCGGCGCTGCGGCGAAGACACAGATTCTGTGCTGCGACTACAGCAGAGGGCGGGATAAGCTCAGCCTGGGCTGGGTCTTGAAGCCTGAGTCAGATTTCGCTGATTGGAAGAGGGAAAAAGGAGCAATCCAGGTGCTGAGCCCCTCAGCCTCTGCCGGCCACCCAGTGATGGGCAGCTCAGGGCCCCTCCGCTCTGCCCTGACCAAGGGCTGGGCATCTTCTGCGTGGGGAGGCTTCGCTGGGTGCCAGGCAGATTTCGGTAAGGGAAATGATTTGGGACAGGAGAAATGCCAGGAAAGCACGTTTCTTTCCTCTCCTTCCCGGTCCCGTCAAACGTGTGTACGTACGTGCATATGTGTGTAAATATGAGATGAAGCTGAGTAAATGGTGACTGTTTGGTGGGGGGAGGGGGGCTTGATTTAGGGTAAGTTTAGATCTCCAGAATTTTATCAGAAAAAAATATGGCTGGACATTGGAGTCTGACTATATTTTATTATATTATTTCTAAGGGTGGTTAGTTATCCTCCAGGGCCATTGGTTCATTCCCCGAGGACCTCCCTCCAGGCTAATCTGTCTGCCTAAGGAAGGGAGACATCACGTGGGCACCGCCAGGGCGGCGTCCACCAGCCATCGGCCCAGGAAGAGTGAGAGTGTGTGTTCCCGAGGTCCGGAGTTTCCCCCTAGCGGCTTCGACTCCCCAGAGGTGAAGGTCACCTGGGAGAGAGTTAACTGCTAAGTAAGGAAGCTGTCTCAGAAGAGATCAGCCAGTAACGTGCTTCGAAAAGAGCACAGCTGATCCCCATTGCCACCGCACCAGACTTCACAAAGCTACTCAGTCTATTAATACAGTGTGGCAATCCTCCTTACCCTGACCGAGCACAATTTCCAGTGACTCCCCAGACAGCCTGTTATAGAATAACTGACTTGTGGTTCGAGCCGGATTTCCCAGGTGAGCTGACCCTGGCTCGGGACCCTTGAGGAGCAGAGTAGGGACTGTGGGTCTCAGACGTTCTGTTTGGTTTAAGCCACTGCTGGAGAAGGTTTGCGCTTAGACCCCCATTCGTTGTCCTCGCTTATTTATTTGCACAGCTGGAGTTGTGAAGATTGAGGCAAGTGGCCAGCACGTGTATCCACAGGGGTGGGAAGGGCTGTTCGGTGGTTCACGTTGTGTGGAAAGTAGATTTGGTTGTCGTATTTCTTTAAGGTTGAAGTTGCCATGCTTCCTGTTTCTGATTCCCGTGCGTTTCCCCCAGTCTTGCTACCTCCATAAAGACCTGGGGAAAGGGGTCAGCAAAGAGGTTTCAGGATGAGTAGGGTGTGATTCAGATGCTACCAGGTCTGACTCTCTGCCATTGCTCATTGGCCAGAGTGGCCTTGGGTGCCCTGCAGTCCAGTGAAAATATATTACTTAAGAGAAGCTTGTTGGACGTTTTGTGTGGACTTTTCATAGGCACTTGTTCGTGGCTTAGTTTATAAGATTAATTATAGAGAGTTATTCTGAAGAGATGGAAGAGAACGCAGGTATGTCGATCACAGAATGGAGATCCTGGAGGGGTTTAGCAATTGGATAATGAGGTTGGCACAAGGCCCCCAGAATGCTAACGCAGGGCGTCCCAGGCTTCAGCCAGAGCGGGCGGCACAGAGCGGCTGCAGTTGTCCCGCAGAGGTGGCAGCGGGACAAACACAGACGTCAGCCCTGAGGTTTCCCGTGATCCACCTTGCCCCATGAGAATGGGCGCGCTTATAGCTACAACAGCTAGAATTAAACTGCTTGCCTGACTCGGGCCATGAAGAGGCTGGTCATCTCTCACGGCGGGAGGGGGGCCAGGTCAATGACCTCCGAGTAGCACTTTCAGCCAGGACCACGAAGACGAGTGGTAAAGTGGGAAGACTGGATCTGGCATCAGGCTCAAGCCTCGCTGTGGACATTTAACCAACTGAGTGCCTTGCCCAAGGTCCCGCAGGTCACGTGAGACTAAAGATGCTGCTTCTCAGTGTTGTCTCAGGCTCAACTGAGATCATTTATGTAAACTGCCCAGTCCAGTATCTCAGGCATGGTGTGCAGTAAAAACCCTGTTTATGCAGAAAACAGATACTTAATTTTCTAAGTCTGTGAAACTGTAGCCAACATAAATCTGGTCGTTTAACGCAGGGAGGCCAACAGCCTTTTTTGCGGGGGGGAGGCATGGAAGACGCTGGCTTCACATCATGGTCCCTACTTTTCACTCCGTGCCAGGCCACTCTTGCCAAGTTTGCCGTGTGATGGTTGGTCATTGTTATATAGCGATATGTGCACGTGGACAAAAGTTCAAACAGCGTAAAACACTGTTTGACGAAATCAGCTTCCTGTGACCCCACTTGTCCTCAGAGATAGCCAATGCAAACTGTATCTTGTGTTTCAAGAAGTTTTTCCTGCACGTGTGCACGTAGGTAGGTGTCTTGTTCTCGACACAGACGAGAGCAGTGCCCCCCACTCTTTTGTCCCTTGCTTTTCTCCTTCAACTAAACATCACATTGATGATGGGTAATGCAAAAGCTAGATTATTTGGAAGACCTTGACAAAAATGGGATGACAAGTAATGGTTCAAGGCAAAGAATGAATACTGGTATAAATGTAGGACTTGAGCACCTTTAAAACTGCAAGGGGTTTAATTATATTCCTTTGGCTTCAGTCTGATTCCCTCTGGAAGGCCTTCTGGGTTAATTACGGGTCCCTGGGCCACCTGGCAGACACAGCCACTGCACTGCTGCTCCGCAGAGGTAATTAATCACCTCGTCTGAATCAGGAGAGAATGCTCCGTTCTTTGTCCTCGTTACCAGGAGCTTGAGGAGAAGGAACTTTTCTTACAAAATGGAACCACATGTGATTTCTTTTTAGAAAAACAGCAGGTCATAATAAGGATGTTTCCATGTTGTGCTTCGTATCCCAAACAGAGGGGAAAAGTATGCGTGTGGGAGCCGGGCAAGTAGAAAATTATGTAACCCTTTGGGGTCATCTATTGATAGTTTGGAAATTTTATTCAAGGGACCACTATGTGCACACTTATCTTCCCTCTTTCCAGCTTCTTGCCTTTTAAAATATAATAAAGTCATAGTTTCAAGAGATGTCAGTGGTTATCTTCCTCCGTAGTACTAAGCTGGAGGCAATTTTATCCCCCAGGGCTCATAAGACAGTGTCTGAAGACATTGCTGGTTGTCACGGCTGCGGAACTGCTTCCTTCGAGTAGACAGGGGCCAGAGATGCAGCTTAACATCCTACCATGCACAGACATCCACAACAAAGCCTTGTCTGGCCCCAAAGTCAAAGGTTCTGGGGTGGAGGAAGCCTAACTGATTGATCCAGTTCAGTACTCTCTCTATATGATTTCAATTTTGTTGTTAGTGGGTTTTTGTCTTTTTAAAAATTGGAGTATCATTGGCATATAACATTATACGACTCTTGGGGTACAACATAATTTAATATCTGTATGTATTGCAAAATGATTACTACCGTAAGTCTAGTTAATGTTTCTCATCATACACAGGTACAATTGTTTTCTTGTATTGAGGGTTTTTAAGATCAACTTTTATCAATTATGCAACACAGTATTATTAACTAGTCACCATGCTCACGTTACATTCTATGACTTAATATTTTGTAACTGGAAGTTTGTACTTTTTGACCACCTCCCCCCATTCCTCCTACCCCCGCCTCTGGCAACCACCAATCTCTTCTCTGTATCTATGAGCTGGGTTTATTATTTTGTTTTGTTGTTGTTTTTAAATTCCATGTATAAGTGAGATGAGACAGTATTTGTCTTTCTCTGTCTGACTTATTTCTCTTAGCATAATGCCCTCTAGGACCCTCCATATTGTTGCAAATGTCAAGATTTCATTCTTTTAATGGCTGAATAATATTCTATTTCACACCATATTTTTTTTAGCCATTCAGCCATCAATCAACACTCAGGCTGTTTCTCTCCCTTGGCTATTGTAGATAACACTGCAGTGGACATGGGCGTACAGGTACCTTCCGAACTGGTGCTTTCGTTTTCTCTGGATAACTACCCAGAGATGCCATTGCTGGGCCACGCGGTAGTTCCACTTTTAATTTTTTGCGGAACCTCCATACTGTTTTCCACAGTGGCTTCACCAATCTGCATTCCTACCAAGAATGCACTAGGATTCCTTTTTCTCCACATCCTGACTACTTGTCTTGTCTTGTCTGTTTGATAATAGCTGTTATAAGAAGTGTGAGGTGATCCCTCACTGTGGTTCGGATCGACATTTCCCCGATTATTAGTGACGTTGAGCATCTTTTCATGTGTCTGTTGGCTGTATGTACGTCCTCTTTGGGAAAATGTCCATTCAGATCCTCTGCCCATTTTTTAATTGGATTATTTATTTTGTTTTCTCTATTGAGTTATGTTAGTTTTTTGTTTATATGGAAAATAATACAACAAATGATACAAGAATAAACTGTTTTGCATATTCATAACTGCAAACCTACCTTTTAAAGAAGATTTTATTTGTTTATTTTTAGAGGGGAAGGGAGGGAGGAAGAGGGAGAGAAACAGAGATATGAGAGGGACACATTTATTGGTTGCCTCTCGTACGCACCCCAACCGAGGACTGAACCTGCAACCCAGGCATATGCCCTAACCAGGAATCGAACCGGTGACATTTTGCTTTGTGGGACAATGCCCAACTGAGCCACACCAATGAGGGCTGTAAACCTACTTTTGTCCACCCCTGTATATATTTTGGATGTTAACCCCTTATCAGATATGTTTTGCAAATATTTTCTCCCATTCACTAGGTTGCCTTTTCATTTTGTTGATGGTTTCCTTTGCTGTGCAGAATCAATTTTGTTGTTTTTGTGTATGTCTTAGGACAGCAAATAGCTGTTTTAGCTGTAAGAGTCTCAGAATCTTTTCATATCGGTAGATAAAGCAAAGCAGTTTGCTTCCTCTTGCAAACATGGATCCAAGAATTACCCCGCTGGCAAATCATTCACAGAAGAGGCCTCTCATTTGCTGCAACATCCCCGCTGCACGTCCTACTAGGGTCTCAGTAGGCACTGGTTGCCGAATGGATGAGATACTATGGTGTGTTGGCAGCAGCAACCTGAGCAGAAATTTGGCACCAGTGTATACCTGGCTTCACAATAACTATGACTTCCATAACGGGTCTGTTCCCTGGAAGTTTCCATGAATGGAACTCGTCATTTCTCCTGTGTTTTCCCACTGCTCCTGTTGGAGAGCAGTTCCAAGCAGCCTGAGCAATTACAGGAGAAATTGATATGTAACTGGCATCTGCAGAAACAGCCAGTGCCCGATGAACTCAGTGTTGAAGGCCTGCATAAAAACCACTCAGGGAGAGGCTCGTTTGTTCTTCGAGTTTTAAGTGACTCAGTTTCGCCTTGGATTCCCAAATTGTCGATGTAATTTTCAACAGGAGAACTCTAATTTGGAAAGTTTACATGATCTTAACTCTTAGCGTGTATGTCCAAGATGAATCCGTTAAACGGAGGAAAAATGATTGTCTTTAAGAAAACATCCCTTATGAGCTGAGGAGGTAGTGGTCCCCACATAAGGAAATTAGAACATAGTTACCTTGGCGTGTTTTTTTTCTTTTGGGGGCTATGGAGAGTTTTTTTTCCTCTCTTTTTCTACTAATTTTAGGCCCCTATCTGGGAAAAACCATTAAAAGTTGCACATATCTCCCTACCGAATTTAATTCCTGTAGCCGAAGAGTGGAAGCCAGAGCTGGAGAAATGCAATTCCCGCCCTGCCTGCAGAAGAGAGAAGGATCACACCCAATGATGACAAAAGGTTCTGTGTGTCATCTCTGCTCCCCAGTGGGTCGCCACTCGCCTGGTCCGGGGGACTGCAGCAGACAGTGACTCTGGGACGGCAATAGTGACTCCCGGGGTGGAGGAAAATGCATGTCTGACAGCCCCAGAGAGGTTTTCTGCTTCATTCTCACACTGTCCTTTTGTAGAAACACCTGATTTTTTGGTGGCAAATGGATGGAAAAGTGGGGGCAGACAGAACCTCTGTAACCTGGCTCCCGCCTGTGTACCTAACCCTTAGGACTAATTTGATTGCTCCTACCCGTGTACCCAACTCAGGAGTAATTTCAAGGACGATCTGTAACATGTTCATTTTATTTATGTTCCTTGCCACATTGTATTTCTGTTAACTTGTTCTTATTCTTGGTATGCAAATGAACGAATTCAGAAATACAGTATCTGGTCAAAAACAACACTAGTGTTCATAAGAAATGTTTTCCTTCTGATGTATGTACTTTGATTTTAAGCCTGAAAACCCCCAAACCTGAGCATTAAATACGTGACTGTGTGTTTCTCATGGAAGGGAAAGGTCATGGTGCAGGCCGAGGTCGGGAAGAGCATGGTTTTACCCACTGGGCTGAGTGAGGGCGAGTCAGCCGAGGCGTTAGCCTGGACTGCTTATCAGGGAGGAGGCATTGCTAGGAAATGCATGTCTTTTAAGGAATGTGATTTGGGTTTGTTTTTTTTTTTCATTTTACTAAATGTGTTTTTAGTAGGAAAAGAGCAGAAGATTCCCAAATTCCCAGGCTTATCCTTTTCTTGCAACTGATTTTACTTGGAAAGAATTGAAGGAAGAGGGCTGGATCCGAATCCTAGGTGTGTTTGGGAAAATTAATGGTATTTGGCTGGCTAATTAGGAGGAAAGGGCAATGCTCCCTAGTACAGCGACTAAGATGACCGGAATCTTCGTTCTTGGCTCTCTCTGCAACTCCCTTGGCCCTTAGCCTATCTAAGAAATCTTTTTAACTTTTCCCCCTGCGTCAAATAAGAAAGCCTGTGCTTCCACGAAAGTCAGTATGTTTATTAAGAAAAGTATGAACCATAAGTAACTTCTCAAAGTATTGAAATTTTAGATGTGGCTTCAGCTTTGTTTTTCTCTGTGTGGTTTTCTTTTGTTTTCTTTCTCCCTCATTCTTTAAGAATTATCAGAGGTTGGCTTTGGAACCTCTTCTGCCTTTATGGAATAATAGGGGGAATAGAGAAGGAGGGACAGGCGGAAGAGGAGAGAAAGCAATCTGAAGTTCTGTTTTTTTTAAATTTACAATCCTTCTATATATTATAAAAACATAATATGGGGCCAATTTAGTTACTTCTTATTCCAGAGAGTATATAATTGTCTTAAGGCTTTCCTGTAGTGTTCTGAATCTGCAAATAGTTTGCATCAAATCCTCTACTATTGGCGTCTGTGCAGCACGCACCAAAATAAGCTAAGTCTAGCTGCTCTGAGTGGGTGTGTAATCCTAAGATAAACCAAAGGCATGCTTTACACTCTCCTGTGGAGCTGCCTACTTGGGTTCGGGGTAGGAGGTGGGCATAGCCACTATCGTTGGGCACATCCAGCTGTGACTTGGGCATCTTTGGTAACATGAGTCACAAGGACATCAGACCTCCAGAGTTCCCAGACCTCTTTCAAGTGCAGCTTGCATGCTAAGACTCCAGGAATCGCTGCCTTCTATCAATGCTGGTTGTGGACGGCCTTTTTTTTTTTGAATGACTGTGTTTGGCGAGGGACCCAGAAGAGTGAGAGCAGAAAAAGCCCCTGACTCCAGGCCCAAGACCTCTGTTCTGGGCTCAGTTCGGTCACTGTCGGATCTGCAGCAAGTCACTGATCCTCAGTGAACTTCTCATTTTTTCGCCGGGAGAGCTGATGTGAAGTCTGAGGTGCCAAATGGATGATTTCATGATCTAAATGAAGTTAATTCAAAAACCAGTCCCAGCCCTGTGATTAATAAACAGGAAGAGAAGGCACTTAATCCCAGGCTAAACAATATTGGAAGGCCCTGTGAGAGAATGTTCTTTCGGGAAGAATGTTCTAGAATGTAAAATGTTTGTGAAGGCTAATTAAGACATATTTTTGATGTTCCTTTCTCAGCATTTCTGGGAGATGGTTTTTCAAGTCCAAGTTGGTGTACAGACCCTGTAAGTGTGGCCCCTTCCCAGTACAGAAGCAGATAACACATAGTAAGTGGGTCCCTTGTTTGTTTCATTTGAGCCCCTTTTAGCTGTCACTCAATCTGCTGTGTGTATTTTTGGGCACGCAGACACACTGTTCTCTGCAATAGTGACATTTATCAGTTACTGTTGTTTGTGTTCAGAGAAAGATGTGTGTGACTTCCTCGCTGTTTTTAATATTCGATTACTGGAAGGAATGGAGCTTTCTTAAAATCAGCCCCTTGAAGAGAAACAATCCTGTTGAATGAAGCTGGCCAATTGTAACAGGAAGCAAGTTATAACTCCCTGAAAGTTATTTAGTGTTACCAAAAAAAAAACAACCCCGAAACCCCAAACCTAACACAAATGAAAAGGCTATACTTTCTCTAAGTAAATGCCAGTGGTCAGAAATGTGGGGTTAGAAGCCTTATAATTCCCTTCCCTGGGTAAGAAAAGCATGGAGGGACGGCTTCTTGGCAATCCCTGCCTTCTATTTTCCCTTCCCCTGCATCTTGCACTTAGATGTTACTTCTCTCAGATGTGTCGCTTATTGCCAGATCTTATTATTGCGTACTTAAAAACCACTGCCCTGTGAGGACACGGCTCCTTCGTTTCTTCATAACGGAGTGCAAGGAATTTGGTGCGATCTCAGGTATTCCATCTGAAGGGGCCGTCCTGTGCTGGTTCCCGGGCAGAGACTCAGCCTTGGGCTTTCGCCATCTCTGGCAGGTAACACATGTGCCCCAGCAAGAGGCCCAAACAGCAGGTGTTGGCTTCCTCCTTCCCAGGCATTTTCCTCTACCAGGATGTCCGCTCCAGCCTCTCTGCCTTATTAAATCCCGGCTTGGACATCTAGATGCTCTGTCCAAGTTATGCCATGGAAATAACAGGGCTAGGAGATGTGTGTTTCATTACCAGACGGAGCTTAGGGAAAGGCAGCAATCCATTGCCTTAGGGTTTGATTCTCAATAGGTGAGAAGTGCCAATGAAAATATCACCGATAGTTTTCTTGAGCCGATTCAACCTCATTCTAAAAAGCCCAAAATATTTATTCTCACGTCATAGACCAATCGGCAGCAGGTTGCCCCACATATCACTAAAACTTTTCACTAGTAGCATCAGGCTGGGCACTGTCATCTACTTAGATTTCATCCACTTAGCACGTGAGTCTCACCGAGTGCTGACAGGAAAGTGGACAGCCAAACCAAGAAAGCCAGCCTGACCCTGGGGAGCAGGGTAAGTAGAAAGTAGCCTGCAGCCTTTTCTTTTCCAATTTCCTGTCTTAGGCATGTATTATGCTGGTTTGAAAACCATCTTTTATCACTACACTGTGATTGTTATGTCTTATGAAGGAAGCTATTATAGCTTTTAATTATAGCATTAATATGCTTTGTATTGAAAACACGTCTCTCTCATTCTGAAGTGTTTGCTGAGTGTCTGCTGTGTGTTCCTTCAGTCCCACTCTTCATCTGCTTTGTGCTGCAGGAGCCTGACCTCCCCGCTGGGCCAGTGGCCCCCCTGACTTCTGCTTTGAGTCGGGCCCTGGTAGGAGATCTGGGAGAGGGAGGAGAGTGTGGTTGTGGTTGGGGTGTTGAACCCCCTGCCTCTTTCCCCACCAGGTCACCCATGGTTGTCTTTCCCTCTGTTAAAGGCCACGGTTCCTATCAGGTAGCCCTCTCTGTCGACCTACCCATTTCAAATTCCACCGTCTACTACACCCCTCGCTTCGTTAGGGCTGGAGCAGAAACAGCCCTCCTCTGTGGCTACTACCACTGTGCCTGCCCCTGGCAGGTCTGCCCGAATCCTCCCCTCACCTTTGTAAATATCCCCTTTTTAGAACTCATCAAACAACTCAGTTCAATGTCCCACCTGGTTCCTGCCTAGACCCTGACTAGCGTGCAAGTCTAGCATGAGGGCTGGTCATGCCTGGTGCTCACGTGGTACGTGTGACTGTGAGACTTGGGGCTGTCATAGCCTTACACTGGGCTTCTTCACCAGTCGCCACACCGTCACCATGGAAACTGAACAGCAAAAGACAGGGAACATACCCAGTTCCTGTAAAAGCCATCATGTAGCAACTAAAGGGCTCGTGGTAAGTGGAAGTCAGATGACTGCAAACAAGACAATCAGCAGGAGAAAATGACGTAAAACCCCAGTGCAAACAAACTTCCGGTGGGAGGCCGGATAACAGCGCACGTCGTCTTGCTTGTAACAAGCAGAAATAAGGTGGCTTTTGTCACTGTTGTTCTTGTGACGGATGAAAATGTAGGGTCTCAGACAGAGGCACCATACAGGGGCTATAGACACCCCCACTCTCAGATCTCCTACCAGGGCCCCCCATGGACCCAGCTCAGCAGAAGCCACCAAGGCAGCTGTAGTGGTCAGGCTAATCGCCCCCTGACAGTTAGAATCAAACCAACTCACTGTGTGCTGCCCGAGTGAACTTTCTCCTGCTTTCTTTTAGAACTGAATGCTGTAGAGTGGAGACTTACAGACAGTTTGGTAGGGGTGGGGGATGGGCTACATCTCCCTTCCCTTCTGTGCCCTAGAAAACACCAAGTCTACGTTGTGGGAGACAGAGCAATGATAGTTTGTGTTTCTTGCAGGGAAGTTCTGAGGCTCGGAACCGTTGCCTAAGAACATGAGTAGAGTGATAACCACTATTGGCCCAGAGTTGGACATGGGCGGTGGGAACCATTCTGTGACCAGTGCACAGAGACTAGAAGGTACATGTGACAGAGGACAGAGGAGGTTTCAGGTGGTGCCAGTGGGGAGAATGGCGGGGTCCTCCAGGGAGGGATCTGTTTGCCACCATGTAGGGTAAGGAAATAAATCTGTGTGTGTGTGTGTGTGTGTGTGTGTGTGCACATATCTTATGGACAGATGACCATGAGAATGAATATTAGGGCTCCTGCTAGGACTTTGAAAGCAGTCCCTGCAAGTGAGAGTCCCTGCAGCTTACGCACCATTACCTTCCTGGAAATCCACTGCTGTTCATTATACTGGGAAGGTTGCCTGCCACCTTACTCAAGCATTAAGAAACTGACCCCAGACATTATTATTACCTAGAAGTGGCTCTTAGGATAGGTACATTTTAATACTTCAGTTTCTTTTTTCCCTTCCCTTTCTTTCCCAGTTGCAGGGAGAAAATAAGTACCTCTTTTTTAAAGTACTTAATTCATTTGCTGTTCTTTTATTCTTTTGTGGTTGTCATTTTTGCATTCTTTCCACTTTTTTCCTCCACCCTCTCTTGACCTTTTCCTTAATCAGAAACTCACTGTTTGTTTTCATGGGTGTTGCTCTTGCCTCCAGTTATCAGCTCCCTCTGGTTTGGGGATCCCAAGAAAGGAGGGTCCCTCACTTTTCCCTCGCTCCTGGCAAGAGGTTTGTGGCCAAGAGTCTGGAGAAGGACTTGATAGGTAGGAGGAAGCACTTTCAGGCTCTTACCTGCTGTTTTTTTGTTTTGTTTTGGTTTGTTTGTTTTTTTTAGGTGAAGAGGTTTTGTGATGACCTCAGAGGGTGTAGCCGCTTTGCTGTCACATGACAGCCTTGGCATGGTGCCCATTTCCCAGCGTGCCAGCAGCTGGATCACTTTCTCTGGAGATAGCTCAGTGTGCGTTTCACCCCCCCATCCTTCTCCTGGGGCTTTCTTTTTAGATGTTTCTTTTTTAAAAACTGATTTTGAGAGAGGGGGTGGGGAAGGGGTGAAGTGGGAGGCGGAGAGAGAGAGATTTGTTGTTCCACTTATTTATGCATTCATTGGGTGATTCTTGCATGTGTCCTGACCAGGGATCAAACCGGCAACCTTGGCATGTTGGGCTGACGCTCTAACCAGCTGAGCTACTTGGTCGGGGCCTGGATTGCCTCTTAAATGCCCTTTTCCTTGTGGCTACAGAAGATTTGCCCCAGGTTTCCCATCACCAAGACTGTTGAGTTGTACATGGTTGGTCTGCATCTCCATGTGCAAACAATTAAAGACCCGCTACTAAAACAGGCTTTGAAAAACCGATGAACAAAGTGGCTTAGGAAGAACGTGGGAAGCTCTGTAATCACTTCCTAATGACTAGTGTTCAGGAAGCCCAGGGCAGTGAGATTGATGCCTTAGTAACTCTGTCATTTAGAACAGAACCAGACCCAAACCCAAACCCAAACTGCAGACCGTTGGGGTACGAAGGCCTCTAACCGCACTGCCCACGTGGGAGCCACTGGCCACGTGCGGCCGTGGAGCACTTGTTGAAAGGAAAATACTTTTGATATATTGGGTTACATAGAATAATTATTATAATTAATTCCACCTGCTTCCTTTTACTTTTTAACTGTGGTTACTGAGAACATTTGAATGACATATATGGCTCCCATTATATTTCCATTGACAGCGTGGGTCCCTAATATGCCATTCTGTACGCCAGCAAGTATATTAATGATGTCTCACAGGCTTCCTGGAAGTCAAGGGAGAGGCTCTTTTGGTTTCCCACAGAACTGGGCAGGGTTTTTAATTTTTTTTTTTAAGTTTGACAAAACTCTGAAACATAATGAATCAGTGCAGCAGGCCATTCTCTTTCTAGTGAATGGGAGTTAGGATAATGAAATCCCTCGGGGGACCTTGTAAATCAAACCACAGAACAAGTCCTCTGCCTTTAGGAAAATATTTCCCCCAAAGGTTATCTCCAATAACCCTACGTCTTCCCATCATAATCCAGTGGTTGCCTTGGATGTCTTTAGCCTCAGGATTCATCATGTTGGCATCTGGAGAGAAATTATTCTCTCTCCTCCTTTCAACTACAAGCTCTGCTTGGTACACTCCTCCAGGAAAAAAGTTAGGTAATGGGATTTGAATTTCCTGCTGTTTGTGCTTCCATATTGGAATGTGCATGGAGTTGTTTCTTAGGGTCAACTTGGGTGCCATCGTTCCAGTGACATGTGTGAGACCAGCTCATGGTTTAGCTCATTTCTTTATTGTGAAGGGTGTGCCACAGAACTTGGACGGTTGATTGATGACAGAGCTGGTACAGCTACTGCTAACACAGTGTCGTTTGTGTAGCTTAGATGATAGAATGCACCTTGTAAACAAGCAACCTAAAGTTTGTCCCGGAGAGAGAGCCTGTGCCTAAATCGTTTCAATTCCCAAAGGCTTCCGAACCCTTTGAACTTTGCTGTACTAGCCTGTGTGTGGTTAGTTTTCCTATCTCTTTATCTAGTATTCAACAGATTCTGGTTGATCATCAGATTCTGAGGGTGACATCAAGAAGGAGTGTACTCTTGCACTTGAGAGTCAGGTTTGAAGATCTGAGTTTGACGTGGTGATTTTTACAGGGATCTAGTCCTTTATGTCGCAGTAAGCACGGTGATTGTCTTGTATTAGGTGTTTCAGAGTAAGCCTGACCTGTTGGCTATTTGTCTTGGGGAATAACCCAATGAAATATATTGAGAAGCGATTTGATTCACATCCCCACCCCACTACCCATAGCCCGTCTTTGCACTGCAGTCTCCTGCACAGAAAACAAGATATTTCGTACATTTTCAAACTCTTCATTATGACTTTCCGTGTTGAGGCTACCTGCAAACATTGAAATGATATCGTCAATAACTTCTTTTGAAAGAGATGTTGTTTTTATTTTCTTGCTGTTTTCTACTTTAACGTGGCACTAAATTTTAGGGAGACCACTTTTGGTTTTGTGGCATCATGGTGCATAGCCTTTCTCATCAAGGGTCTGAGTACCTGTTTGTTGAATGAATGACTCCTTACATTTTCTATCTGTTTCATTTTCTATCTGTGCTTGCTTATCTCCAAACCATTTCCAGTTCCCTTCCACACCCTCATTCACCAGGTTCGACCTCTGTAGATGTTTTTCAGAACACTCCCTCCAGTTTCCACTATTCATGGTCTTCTAATTTGCATCCTGCCCACTGCCAGTGACCTGTCCCCTCAAGGGCCATGGCAAGATCCTCATGGGCATGCACATTTGACTTTGGGATGTCGGATGATGGCCAGCAAGTATACCTCTTGGATTTGTATCCTAATCTTAAGTCTTTGTTAATAAATTACATTTTAGTAATTGCTTTAAAACACAGCTCAGACCGGTTGGCTCTAGTTAAATCAGAATTCTGCCTGTTGCTTTGTTTTGGCATTTAAAAAATTCCTGTGCTCTTGCCTAGAAGGTCCTTGAGCGTGAGCACAAACACCCCTCTATCTAAGATGTGGAACATGAAGTACATTTCTGCCTGGAGGTCATGGCATGGAACAGATGCTTCTCAGCCCTTTCTTGGAGCCGATTCTGCACGTATTTCATTTAAGAACTAGACCTGCTGCTCAGAAGGAGAATTCAAACTTTTCTTACAGCCCCACCCTACTGTTTAAGGTACTTCAGTGAACTTGGAAATCTTTGGCACAACTACCCAATCCTTTGAAAAAGTCCAAAGAGTGGTATACACAAAGGGAATTACAAAGCAGCTTTCCACTTCGGCTTATGAACTATTCATGAGGGTGTCTTTGAGAATCAGAATTCACTGATGTTGGGCTCGACTCCTTTGGAGCCAATGATCCACTAAATCTTTATCCTGGGAAACAATCTGTGGGTTCTCTTTGTTGAAATAGCCTGTAACCAAAAGTACTTTCACATTCTCAAGTTTGCCAGGAAAAAAAAAAGACACTGGACACCACTCAGAAAAGGAGACTGATTTGCCCTGCCCATTTTCTTAATCTTCTTCCCCTCAAAATAACCCAAGGCAGGTTTTGCCTGTAGTCACTGTAACGAAAATGATATGAAAACTGAGCTAAAACCAGTTTAAGGGAAACTTAAAACTCGGCGTCAGGGAATCCCTGCCAATGTGCAGTGCGCATCCTCAGTTCGAGTTCAGTGGCTGGCCAAAGCCGATTTATACATAATCCCCATTTATGGAAATATTCTACCAAGAAGCACTATATAGTTACTTTTTTAGTTTACGTGGCTTAAGCTCTTGTTACTCCAAGGTACCTCACCGATGTTATGAGTGTGTGTGTGTGGGGGCGGGGGGCAGGAAGTGAGAGAGAGAGAATTTGGTGAAACCACTAAGTAACTGGAAATTCAGCCAAACCGCAGAAATACCAGGTAAATCGCAGGTGGCCCGTGGCATCCTGGATTTAGGCAGAGGGTCTCCTAGGCAGAGAGTGAACATGGTATTCAAAAGCCGTCCCTTGCTGATCTAACTACACCAATAGGAAGTGATTTGTTTTATGAGAGCGTAGTTCAGTATCTTTTTTTCGTGCATCTCTAGGCATGTGAGTGTACACTTTGCATACTATTTCGACAGAGAATCCACAGATTTTTCCAGGGATGAAGATTTAGTGAGTACAGGAGTCAGAGTCATTCTAGTGAGAAGGTAAGAAGCTTCACGTGAGAAACCAATTCTCCAGTAGGGGGTGGTGATGGACTGCGCCCTCGCGGGTGGCTGGGGACCTCCTGAGCTCTGTCACCTGAGCAGCCTGATACACCATTTTAACTGAGTATCTTATTCTCACAGAACATATTATAAACTAGGACCCAATTCAAACAGCATGTATAGAGTGTGCAGTGTATAAAGTATAGACCAGGCACTTTGGAGCCAGTGAAGGTGACTGAACCCTGAACTGCATAGGCATTTTCTCAGGGCAGTATTCTTACCGTCTATGGCATGGGCGTGAGAGCCAGACAGCTTGTACCAGGACCCAGGTGCTGCCGCGGAGGGTATGCGACCTTGGGGGAAGTTGTTCCATCTTTCTCAGTCTTTGGTTTCTCGGCTGTAAAACGGGTACAGTCATACCTACCACTTCTTCCAGCATTACTCAAAACATGGAGCTGTTGAAAGACACACACAGAGACCAGTACTCCTACAAGGCGAAAGTGCTATGATCAGGTTAGATGAACTGTGGGAGCAGCGAAGGGTAGAGGGAGGAATTTGGACTGGGGTTAGGAGGGACAGCTTCAAGCCGAGTGTCGGAGGTGAGTAAATTGTGATCAGCGTGTGGGGGGATGTCTGCGAGGGGACAGGAAGAGCACTCCAGGCTGGAGAAACACAGATCAATTTTATTTTGTCTATTTATTCCTAAGGTTGTGAAACTCATAGTATTTCACAAAGTTTATTCTGTGCACTATAACTGTTAAGTTTTACTCAGCATAAATTATATATAGAATTTTCCTATTAGGGGTTTATAAATGTCTGAACTAGTTCGTCTGAATACTCCCAAATTTCACAATTAAAATCAGTAATGGTATCTGATATAATTTTTATTTTTAAAAATCAACAAACGAAGTCATTGTTTAAATACTTTCATTCTTAAGAAAGAATGGCTTTGGAACTTCTGAGTGCCTAGTAGGGAAGGCTATGTTTTTGTTGGTGGAGCTAAAGTGTCATTCATACGAACACTTCTAGTATATTGAGTGCCGTGCCCTTTTAAAGTGTTTTTATTCTTCCTTATATATTGTTCAAAGTATAGTCATGACAGGCCATTGGTTAAAGATAAAAATATTTAAAAACTTATGTTAAACTACATCATTCTTATCATTAAAAATTTTTAAATTCTTTGAAATCTTATGCTCAAGCTGAGCTTCACCAGATTTAAGTTTCACTCATTTAACTAAAATTCTTCCATGACTCACTGGAATGCCTATGGTATTTCAATAACCAGTGTATTAGAAAGATTACATATGAATGATAATCTGCAACTTATCTTTTTATTGTTAGCAATAAAATCTTCCCTCACATTGTGGGGGACATTTAGAAGAAATGCTTGAACGTAGAAGACTGAAATCTTATTTTTTTAGCTAACCATTCAAAAAGAAAGAATAAAAATAATAAAAATTAACCAATTAAATCTTTAAGCTCAACATACTAAAATTCTAAACACCTGATGATATTGCCATCATGCAAAGTTAAAATTCAGTGTATATTCTTTACTCTGCAGGTGTTTGAAGATTTCTAAAATAAAAAATTAGCAAAATAGTACGACGAGCCTCACATAGCCATCACCGAATTTCAGCAATTCTTAATGCTCTGCCGTTCTTGTTTCGGTTACACGTCCACTCCCTCTATGACTATTTTTAACAGTTATTTTTCTAGGCATAATTGGCATACATTGAAATGTACAGATGTTGGCCATATAATTTTTACAAATAAACACCTCCGTGTAACCCACGCTGTATCACAATACCGAACAGTGCCACATCCCAGATACCCCCTTGTGCCCCTTGTTAGTGACCTCTGAGCCAGGACCGCCGCAGCTCTAATTAGATTCGTCTGCCCTAGAACTGCCCATGAATGGATTCATACGTTACGGACCCTTCTGAGCAAGGCTTCTTTGGCTCAGTGTAAGGTCTGTGAGATTCATTGACGTCGCTGTGTGTAGAAGTGGTTTGGCCCTTTTTATTGCCAAGTAGTCCATTGCGTAGCTATGCCACAATTTTCTTATCCACGCTATTGATGGGTATTCAACTTGTTGATAATCTTTGCTAATATGAATAAAGCTGCTATGAACATTTATTGAAAAGTCTGTGGATTTGTGTTTTTATTTTTATTGCTCTTGGATAAATACTAGAGGTGAAATTATGAGGTCAAAGAGTAGGTGTATGTTAGGTTTATAGTAACACACCAGACCTTCTTCTGAAAAACTTGCCCTGTGTTATATTCTCACTAGCAATGGATTCGAGTTCTGATTATCTCACACTCTCACCTGCATTTAGTGTTTTCATTTGGTGAAGTGATGTCTTACTGTGATTTTTATTTGTATTTTCTTGGTGTCTAATTATTTAAGAATTTTTTCATGTGCTTAGTGGTCATTTGTGTATCTTTTTTTGCTAAGTGATTAGACTTTTAAGGAAGGAATTATTATTTTGTGCATTAAATCTGCCTTGCTACAAGATAATGTTCAAGCATTATCAAGTATCTTCAAGAAAGGGCCTTTTTCAAAAGAAAAAAATTTTTTTGGCTCAAAACTATGTTACTTTTTAGTTTGTTTCAGATTTGGATTATGATTTTCTTAATATGGATTTTTAATTTAATGACACTTTTAATTCCAATGGATTATTTTTTGGCTAAGCAAAATGAATGCATTAATAGCATCCCTAAGATCTTCTGTCCTCGTAATCATACTAACCTGGGGGATGAAATCTACTTCCTTGTACATGTTTTCCTGGACAGTCTGACAAAGCTGTGGTTTGGACTCTGGTTTCTGGATGGTACACAGCTGTTGTTGTGGGATTCTATCTGTTCCCCTCCCTCCATTTTATCATTTTATTCCTAAAGTAATTCTATATTTTCTTGGTATCTACAGATCTATAGCTTTCTGTTTGATGGTTAGTTTTTTGTTCTGTTTGAGTCAGTCTTTAAGTAACTTTTTTAAGTAAGGATGTTGGGGTCCGCCCTGCCTGGGTTCAGGAGCCGTAACCCCCCAGCTAAGGCTGAGTGAGAAACCTCCGAGAACCAGGATGCCTAAGGAGACAAAACTTATTTCCCTGAGCGCTGCCTGCTCTATGTTTGGCTCCCTTCGCTTGGTCGGATAGTCAATGACGGGTAACAATTCTCTGAAGAGAATGAACCTAAGACAGACAGGATCACGTGGGAATAAGCCATCAGGGAAGAGACTCAGGGGGCTCTGGAAGTGAAGGGGTGATTGACATCACCCCTGCCCCCTCCACTTTGACAATAGTCTGAGTCCTTGTTCTGGATGTGAGAAATCCAAGTCTCCCAGCTGCCTTTGTCTCCTCCACCCGAATCAGGGCCTGAAGAAATAGCAGGGGGGGTGAGGTCCAGATCAGAGTCCGTGGACCCCTGGGGTAAATTAGACCTGGGGCATAAAATATGCAAAATCCTGTGAGACCTGCTTGCTAAAATGCTCTTGGATATGTAGGCACAGGCAGGAAATGAAACTAAGCCTGTATCTGTTAGGTGATAAAAGCCCCAAAACTCAGCGTGAGCTCTTTGAAAAATATCTACCTGTTTTGATCTTCCCTGATAGACGATAATCCACATTCTGTATCCAATACTACCTAATAAAAGCCTGCTCGGGTGGGAAGGCGGGGTGCTCTTCACTAGAGAGAGTGGCCATGCCGTTCCTATTCCCCGACAGGACTCAGTAGTCTGTGTGTGTGTCTCTCGTATCATGAGCATCTGCAGTCTTGGTCACCGCTGGCTGGTGGCTGCATCATAAGGGGACTTGGGAGAGGGGGTTAAAGGAACGTTTGCATTTCTGAAAATGTCTTATTTTGCACCATGCTTCATTGTGAGCTGGCATAGATATCCACATTCAAAGCTGTGTTTTCCTTGCAACTTGAAAGGCTTCGTTTTGCTGTCTTCTGACATCCAGAGTGGCTGCCAAATCCGATGGCAGCTTTCTTGGTAACCTGATTTGGTCTCTGATAGCTTTGGAGATCTTCTCCGTATCTCAGAGTTCTGAAATTCCACCAGGATATGTCTTACTGTTTGTTTGGGTTTTTTTCTTCATCCTATTCAGCTTCTGATTTGCCCTTTTGGTATGAAAACCTGTGTCTTCCTTCAGGTCTGGGGAATTTTCTTGTTTTCTCCCCCTTACTTTCTCTCTTATCTTTCTGAAGTGGACACTGAACGTCCTCCATGTCTCCTAATTCCCCTTTCATATTTTCTGTCTCTCTATTTTGTTCTACCTTCTTAAAGATTTCCTTGGCATTGTCTTCTTAGCCTACTTATTAAATTTATTTTCTTTTCATGATCATTTATAATTTCCCCAACTCTCCTTGTCTCTCATTGCTTCTTTAATGTTCCCTATTTTTTATTTCATGGATACAATGTATTCTCAAATATCTTAGAGTATATGAACTGGGTTTGCATTTTTATTTAGTTCTTTTTTTGTTGACTGAATTATTTGTTTTCTCTAGAATCATGTGTTTACATTTTTATCTTGGTCCCGTTTTGTGCTATTTGTTTTCCTTAAATGTCTAGTGATTCTTAGTATTTCTTCACATGTGTTAATGAATTAATAGAGGGATTACTGAGGAGATTTCTATTTGAGAGATTAAGGTTTCCTTCTGTCTCCTTGCTGGTATTGTTCTGCATGCACAGGAGGTCTCTAAAATATAATCATCAGCCCTGGCTAGTATAGCTCCGTGGGTTGAGTGCCCGCCTGTGAACCAAAGGGTCGCTGGTTCGATTCCCAGCCAGGGCACATGTGTAGGTTGCAGGCTAGGTCCCAACTATGGGGCACACATGAGGCAATCACACATTGATGTTTCTCTCCCTCTCTTTCTCCCTCCTTTCCCCTCTCTAAAAAGAAATAAACAAAATCTTAAAAAAATAAAGTACAATACAATCATCAATATATTTTTTAAAAAATTTTATTTTTATAGACAGAGGGAAGGGAGGGAGAAAGAGAGGGAGTAAAATATCAATGTGTGGTTGCCTCTTGTGCACCCCCTACTGGGGACCTGGCATGCAACCCAGGCATGTGCCTGGACTGGGAATTGAACCAGCAACTTTTGGTTTGCTGGCCCACTGAGCTCAATCCAGTGAGCTACACCAGCCAGGGCCAATCATCAATCCATTTAATAAGATATTGATCCAAAGCATCTTTTTACCTTAAAGCACTTTGTATATATCAAATGAAATGGCAAAGTGATCTTTTAAAATCATATGCAAGGAATTTTATACTCATATGAAAAGGTTTTGAGAACCAGGTTTAAAAACTGATGATGTAAAGAATAGCTAAAGCACTGAAATTGAAATTAATTAAGGCAATCTAATTAATGAGGTTTATTAGACTAAATGATGCACACAGGTTTCCTTTTTAGTAGTAGATGTCACCCTTACTTTGGCCTTGCTCTGTTCCTGTTTCCCGGTGTGGATGCCCATGAGCACATCGTGTCTAATTCGTCATTAGGGGGGTGTGCACGCAGCCTGCGTGAAGCCGGCACCTCCCGACACGTTTGCCCGGTGCTGGTTCCCCTCCCTCCCACTCTGTGACATTCTCTGGAGCTGGTGCCCGGGGCTGAGTGGGCCCTCGGGCCGGCTCCTACCTCCTGGCTGTCCTGCTGCCCAGGCCAGCTGTCCGGTTAGCCAGAGCCAGCTCCCAGGACTCATCACCTCACAGCTCAGGAGCATTTGCCCCAGGACATGAGAGGCCTTGAGGCTGCCAGATTCCAGCCCTCCACTGCAGTTTGTACTTTTCAGTAACTTCCTATCTCTGACTCAGACTGTTTTATAAGTGCCACTTAATTTTTTTTAATTCACCTCAGAGTGACCTTCCATAAGCTCGTGATGAGTGGGGGTGGGGAAGAAGCTAGGACGTGTTGGTGTACAGTGAGCCTGAGAATTGCTTTGCTCTGATACCACAGGCCACACAAAAGAAGGTCTGACCTGGAACTCCATTCTTTCCCTGCCCCCTGTAGCGTGCTCCAGGTCCTGGGTCCGAGAGATTCAGAGCATTGTGAATTCTCATCCTTACTGAACCCAGACTGGATGAGAGGGCTTTGGCACAGCCCTAGGGCTTAGTGATCGTGGACGAAAGACCCGCTCGGCCTCTGTTATGGGCTGAACTGTGTCCTCCCGACACTCATGTGTTGAAGCCCTACCCCCTAGTACCTTGGAACATGACTGTGTTTGGAGATGTGGCCTTTAAAGATGTAATTCAGTTAAAATGCTGTCATTAGGGTGGGCCCTAATTCGATATGACTGGTGTCCTTGTAAGAAGAGACAATTTGGACATAGACGGGGAGAGAAATACTAGACATGTGCACACACAGAGGGATGACTGTGTGGGGATAAGAAGAAGGTGGCCATCTGCAAGCCAGGGAGTGAGGCCTCAGAAGCCCAACCTGCTGGCACCTTGACCTTGGACTTCTAGCCTCCAGAACTTGGAGATAATACATTTCTGGGGTTTAAGCCCATCTGGTCTGTTTTGTTATGGCAGCTCTAGAAAACTCATACAGAATCTTGAGTCAACACGTTCTGATTCTTCCCCAGCTGCCCTCGGGGACAGAGGGGGAGGGCCTTCCCTGGGGCCCGGGCAAGTAGCCTCCATCGCTTGTTCTAACACCTGTCTTTGACTTTAGCACACTGGCGCTATCAAGGAGAGACTTTGACTGATCTAGCTGATTTCTTGGCTAATTGACTTCAAACTTGGGTACAGATCTAGTGAGGGAAATCTGAGAGACTGTAATTAGGAAAATTTCACAATATGCAAGAATAATATTGTGTAGGACGTTAGCTTGAGATGGGCCGATAAGCACCCATCGTCATAAGTAAAGACAATAGAAATCTGGAAGGTCTGGTTTGTAAAAAATTCTGGCACCCCAATAAGCTGTTGACTTCTGAGATTAAAATATGGAGTCCCTTGGTTTGGCGGTGCAAACACGAATGGAGACCCTTCATTCCCTTTTGTATACTCCCCCAATCTCTTCCGTGTTATCATCGGCATTTCCAGCAGCAGAATTTCTTAATCTGAAAACCTGGAATCCTGATGAATCTAGTTCTGTCCTCAGTCTTGGGTTTTTGTCTTTACATGGTTGATTCACTCTCTCTGGCTCTGTTTTCCTTTCCTAAAAGGGACTTAGTGACTGCTCCCTGTCTCACAGGGATAGGATTTTGATGTCATAGGCATCAACTTATAAAAAGAGAGTGAACCTCAAAAATGCCATTTTTCCCATTCAATTTGGCCTTAAGAAAGTGATGTAGCCTCTCTGAACCTGACTTCCTTCACCTATAAAATAGGGATAGTAATACCTACTCAAGGGGGTGTTGTGAGTGTTCACTGAGAACACACAGAAAGCACCTTGAGTCAGTCCTTGCATATTTTAAGAGCCCAGTAAGTGTTAGCTGTTGATGATGATCGTGACGCAGGCATGTTTGAATCATTGACATTACTAACAAGAGATGGCCTCCATGCTTCGGATGCCCTCTTGAAGGTTGATTCTGTCCCGTAAAAGGACGATCTGCTTTAAGTATCAGATTCATTGAAACTAACATGAAGGCTAATGGAAGGGGTATAGGTTTTAGGATAATGTATGGAGATGTAACCATGGAATGACGTCTTATTCTTTGGACCTATAATATATACCATGAAGCAGCCTTTCTCCAACTTTATTATGCACATAAATTCCCCGGAGATCTTATTAAAATCCAGATTCCTGTTCGGTAGGTAGGCCTGCGGGATGAGTGCCAGGATTCTGCACTTCTAACAAGTTCCCAGGTTGCAGCCATGCAGCTGCCCCAGGTCCACCCTGGGCGGTGAGGCCCTCGAGTAGGGGGTGGGGCTGACTGTGATCCCAGTGTGTTTGTGAATTCTACTTCCATCCAATGATTGTTATTTTCTGCAGGTTCACTTTAAACTACAGAACAATTTCATTTTCCTGTTCCATCTTAAATTGGCAGAGCTCTTGCTACTTTCCTGTCCTTGGCTTCTCTGTCTGATACTTAAATAGGATTTTTTTTAAAAAAGATGAATAACAACAATGATGGCGACTAATATTTATACAGAGATTACTATATACTGGGAGCTGCTAGCTTAAATTCTCACAAACCCCCTTAAGGTAGATGTTGTAATTAGTCCCATCTTGCAGGTGAGAAAACAGGCACATATAGTTAAAAATAAGTTGCTAAGATCACTCAACTAGTTCTTGGCAACCAGGATCATTTTAAGAGTTTATTTACAGGAGCCTTTGGAAACCAGGGACCCCCAGGGATAGCCCACTCCCATGTACGAGGTTGAGTTTCTCCCATTTTGACTTCATCACATTTTACAGAAGGCAGAGCCCACCTTCCGGGAGCCAGCAGCTATAGTATTCATCCAGAACGAAATCCGCTAACAGCACGGGCCAGGCCCTCAGCGATGGATGAGTACCTGGGACGGCACCTGGACCTGCACCCCACACAGTGTGCTGAGCTGCGGTTTGCTAAATGAAATTTTAAGAGCGGAGCTTATAAGGGTGAAGGTTGCAAACAGCAGATGGATCCTGTATAGTGTCCACATCCCTTCTTTTGAGTGCAAATTCAACCAAATATTTTTCTATTGGTTTACATTCAATTTTAGAAAATTCTCTTTTTCTTTTTTTTGCCCTAAATGGGCAAGGCTCCTGCTACTTCTCTGCCTCCTGGACTCTCTGTCGAGTACTTTTAAAATGTGTGAATTGATAACAAGAAGAGAAAGGGCAGCAGCAGCCCCTGCACCTGCCAGGTTGTTTCGTGGTCAGCACTGGTGAGAGCCACAGTGGAGGGACCCGAGCACTTCCACGGAGGAGGACCGGGCACGTGTCCCTCGGGACGTGCACTCGGCCACGTGGGGAGAGGCCGTGCCCTGGAGCACTGTGACTGCTCGCAACCCTGCGCTGGCCACTCACTCACTCTGGACCTGGAACTTAGTCACTAACTCTCACTTCATTACCCACCTTGCTGAAATGAAAGAATTGGACAGGATGGGAAGTTTTCGAAGCATGTGTTTGTTTTTAGCTACGGAATCCTTTTTTCAAATAAAGGCTCATCTGGAAACCCCCCAAAATAAAACATAAGCTGAAATTCTCTCGGGGGGCGGGGGAGAGTTGGGTGTAGTCCAGAGTCAGCTCTTCTGCCCCAGTTCCTCACCAGTCCCTGAGAAACCTCATCATTCTCTCTGTGTGCTCGAGGACCAGGGCGCTAGGTCTAAAGGCTCCCTCTAGTTTCCACGCTGTCTTTGCTGGTCTGCTGGGGTGACAAGGCCATTGTTTGGGAGAGGTATTTCACTGCTGAAGGGGATTTTGCCCTTGACCTGCGGGCGGGCTATTAGGAACCCTAAAGAGGTTTAGCAGGGCGCTCAGTGTGCACTAATTTTGAAAGGCTCAGGTGCATGCTGGGTTTGTTTTTCCCTGTCACTAAAAGTACTTTAAACTAGAGTTATCTTCCTGAATTTGGAAGAGAGCAGAGAGACTTTTCTTCTGTTTCATTTTTAATTTTTGACTAGGTTTATAAAATTGTGATACGTGCTCGTATAGTTACTGACTAGCCCAGCTTCCTCTGTTGAAGGAAGCAATCCTCTTCTTGGAAGAGATGGAAGCTGGAAGCGGGCAGAGACAAGCCATTAAGTTTTTAAAAGTCAACAGGAAAGTCTTTGGAATAATTAGTTTACACGAAGCCAGAAATAAATGATTACTTTCATTAGAGACAAAGTATGAATGTTTTACTGTCAGTAAATTGTTAACTAGCCAGGGAAATGCAGAACGTTCCATTAAATGTAAAGGTTCCCAAACAAAACTGGAGAGTGGATCAGAGTCAGTAATTTGAAGTAGCATTCTCATTTTCATAAAAATGGCCTATTTTCTCTTTCCACTAACTGGGAATGCAGCTTCCCAAGGGAAGGTGGTGGACCAGGTGGTAGTGGGAAACCCCAAGTGAAAGCTACCGAAGAGATGAAATCGTGTAGTGCGTTCCTGGACAGGTGAGCGTCTTCCAGGTGCTCATTTGCTTTCCTGTCCTCCAACAACAACAAATTCTGTTTGAGTGTTGTCCTCTGTGTATGGCGGTCAATAAATAGCCTCCCTCATTCTCCGGAGAGGAAGCTATACGTGGAATATTTTGCTTTGTTTTGTTTTGTTTATTAAATTCTTACTCAGGATATGTTTATTGACTTTAGAGAGACAGAGGGAGGGAGGGAGAAAGAGAGAGAAACATCAGTTGGTTGCCCTCCAGTATGAGGATCAAACCCCCAGCCTAGACATGTGCTGTTCAGGACGATGCTCCACCCAGCTGAGCCGCTCGGCCAGGGCATACGTGGGATATTTTGTAATTGCTGTGGTCATACGTTACTCTGCAGCCAACTGGTAATTCACGTGGAAATTAGAAGAATTGGGACTGTAGTAAATCATTATGATTTAACACCCTTCCCCCGCTACAGTCTTCAGTATTTAGACTTTTTACAAAAAGCATTAGTATTGGGTATACTCTGACTTTTTGTTCTGCTAAACTCGTGTTTACTAGTAAACTCCTAAGGCACAGAGATGGCTTTGGCATCTTTGATTTAATGATTTGCCGTGAGCTGTTTTCACGTTCTTGAGGGAGTTTAGCATCCTGGGCATGGTCTCTGATTTACTCCACTTGTGTTCACATCCCAGCTGTATCTCTTGTTCGTGGAGTGACCTTGGGCAATTTCTTTAACCTCTGTCTGCCTCAGTTGCCTCATCTTTAAGATGTAAATGATAGTGGTACCCATCTCAGGGGTTATAAGAAGTCAGTGAGGGAATCTTTGTTCAATGCCTATGGAGAATACATACCTAGTAAATGTGTGCTAAGAATAATAATGAGGCTGTTCTAGTTGTAGTTTATGAAGCTGAGCTATGTAGGGACTATAGGTAAGTGTTGGAATTACCTTAGTAAAGTCTGTAAATTTCATTTCTGGTTACAAACATAATTCCATGGGATCCACTTGGAAATCACAAGCAGAAACTGGATCTAAGGGCACAGAGGTAGTTGTGTGCTACAAAGGCCACCGTCAAGAGTGCCTTCTCTTTACGTGTGTGGTGAATTGCAAGTTCTTTTAGTTCCTGAAATTGATCTTTCCTATGGCATCGCATAGCTGAGCTTGGGTTGGGGCCAAGTATCTGGGCTTACAACTGAATACCATTGGAACACAAGTTCAAGGGAGATGACAGACAGATCAGTACTTAACTTTTTCCTGTGCCTTTCTAGTTAGGGTCCAAGTTCCTCTTCTTCATGGAATATGACCTTTTAAGAAATTTTGTTTTCCCTTCTCCCAATAGAATCATTTTTCTTATGGAATTCAATTTGTTTGAAGTTTCTGTCACTTCTGCTTAGTTTAAATGATGAGGCCAGGCCCCTGTGTGCGTTTGGTGACTGATGCCTGCTATTTTCACTCTCAGCCTTGTCATAAATCACGTTAGGGCGGGCTGTGTCTCCTTTTCTGTAATTGCGAAGCAGACCTAGTCCAGGTCTCTCAACTCGGTGTGTTGTGAGATGGGCCATGTGCCCAGAACACAGAACATCTAGGTGACTGGGGTGTGACAGCATCATGGGGACCACACCTACTTGTGGACGGAGCCAGGCACAGCAGCCTGTCACGCCCACCCCAATAGCAGAACCAAATGTTGCCGGGAAGAATTGTCCTCCGTATACATTCTTTAAGCAGAAGAGACAGACACTTCAAGCAAATTGAATTCCATGAAAAAAAAATGATTCCATTGGAAAAGATGAAAACTCAATTTCTTTAAAGGTCCTATTCAATGAGGAAGAAGAACATAGACCCCCAACTAGAAATGTCCTACATTCCTCTGACTTAAGATTTCTCACCTTTGACACTATAAAATAAATGATCTCTAAAATTCCTTCTTGCTCTCCTTCCCTGGAGCACTGTTTTCCAAATTCTGTTTTGTGGTAAGTTAATATTTTTGCTGCGGTTGGGTTTTTTTTTTTTACTGGTCAAATAAATTTGGAAAGTGCTTCTTACCTTATTCTTTTAAAGTGATGAGGTATGCATGCATATTCATGTCTCTGAGAAGACCACAGTTAAGAAACCTGTTTAACGATGCTTCATCAAGCATTTCTCAAATACAGGTGAATGTGCAATTGAAAGCATTTTTTTTAATATATTATTTTTTCTGGCTGACAGTTGCTTTCCTGGGCAGAGTTCTGAGATGCGTGGTTTTGTAAAACCTTCTCCAGGTTCCCAAGGTGACTGAGTCATGTCAGGTGAAGAACACACAGCAGAATCCCTGATTCACCAATGACATTGTAGGAGTATCACTGCCTTCAATTAGGAAACAGTTGCATGCTTTAAACAGTTTTGGTTAAAGTAGTTGGTTTCTGGATTCTAATAAATTGCCAAGCTAATGATCTCTGGCTCAACTACCAAGTCAAATTTGGGGGACCTTGACTAGGAAGGGAGTACTTTATTGGCTAACTGTTCAGAAAGACAGTTTCAATATTGGATGGCCTCCCTCTCCCCTTCCCTCCAGGCTGTCTGGCCTTGTAAAAGACAAGAAACGGGTGCCAGTTGCTTTTAAACTAGAATTCTGAATTAGCCCCAGAAAATAGCTCCAGCGCTATGCGTGGTTCCCTCTTCCCCCTCTCCTTTCAAATCAGGTATGAATCATAATCTGAGATTCAAGGGAGGAGGAAAAACTGGAGCCCATTACATTCAAAATGAAGGCTAATGGGAATTTTTTAAAAAATGCAACTATAGAAGACTTCTGTTCCCCCCCCTTATGTGAAGAATCCCGAGACACTAACAAAAAACATTAGGACCCAAACAGGGAATTACCGTCATGAGAATGCTAGGCATTAGGCATAATCAGACGATTTCAATAGATGCAGCGGGCCTTTGGCCGCAGCGAGCATCTGACAGCTCCGCAGATGCCAAGCATTTTATCAATGAGAGCTCCAGCTGTGATCCTGTGTCTGGCGCCTGGAGCTTCGGCCAAGTCAGGAGGACATTATCAGGGGCAGAACCTTCCAGGCAGGGGCCCAGACTAGGGAGCGGGAGGATGGGGTGACCCATGACTCTGGCTGTCCCCAGAGCCATTTCAAAACAGAACAAAACCAAAAAAGCCACCTAGACAGGAAGAGAGTGAGCTGGGAATGTTCAATTAATCAAACTTTACATTTCAGCAATGTGGTTGCATAGTCTTTCGATAGGGAGATTGTGGGCACCCTGGCTGGTGTGGCTCAGTGAGTTGAGCACCAGCCTCTGAACCGAAAGGTCACGGGTTTGATTCCCAGTCAGGGCACATGCCTGAGTTATGGGCCAGGTCCCAGGTCGGGGGCGTGTGAGAGGCAACAAGTCGACGTATCCCTTGCACAGTGATGCTTCTCTATTTCTCCCTCCCTTCTCCTCTCTCTAAAGGTAAATAAATAAAATCTTTTAAAAGAGAAAGAGGGATTGTGGGCTCTATATTAAGTTAATTCCTCAGAATGGGTGCTGAGGTGTATGTCTGCATTGCAGGAATTGAATGATGCCACTTAAAACAATTATGTCAGTTCTCTGCCTACTCTTAGCCAATGCACGTGACTGATGCTGGGAATATTTGTCCCAAGCGCCTTTCCCCATTTAAACTGTGTCTTAAAATGTTTCCAATGTGCAGAAACCCCTGTGTTCAAAAATAACTGGGAGAAAAATCGTCCTGTGGGTGGCGGGTGATCCCACCCCATGTCAGGGCATTACTGACCAAAGGGAAAAAATGCCTCTTTCCTGAGCCTTTCCGGCTGAGGTCATTGTTTTCAGAGCCGGTCCCTGATATAAAAGGGCTCCGAGTCCATGACTTGTTCATAGCAGCGTTTTGTCAGGAGCAACATCGAAAGCACCATGAACAGTCAGGCTGACACGAAAAGATGCCTCCTGACTCACAGCATTTTTATTAAATCCTAGTATTTAAAAAAGTCATTAAAAAGCCCATCTGCTCAGATGATAATTCATTAAGCGGAAAGAGGAGGCAGAAGGCTTGGGAAGATCGAGCCTTTTCTTTCTTTGTTTCATGTGTTTGAGTTATTGTGAAATGACAGTGACCCAAATCTGGATTCCAGACGGCACAGAGTGGAGGAAAACCCGAGGAACATTCTGGACGTGTTTCGATCGTGGCTTCCCAGGAAGGACCGTTTTCTGCTGGTGTGTCAGGAACTGATGCGTTCTTAGGAGGGGTCTTTCGAATTGGTAGGAGACAGAGTGAGGAAGAGAATCAGGGTTTGAGGATTCTGTATGTGAGGAAGGAGCTAGAATCATGCAGGAAACTCCTCATTCTTCCTGAGCCGCTGTGGCACACCCTCTGGGTGGCACACCCCTCGCGGGAGTCTAACTCAGCCCACAAACTCCTGGGAGGAGCGCCAGGGCCCAGCCAAGCCTCTGCTTTGAGGAGTAGATGCCGTCCCACCGGCACGAGCCACCTAGGGAAGAAACCCTGAACTGTCAGAGCTGTGTGCTTGTCAGAGACCCGGGAACCAGCTGAGCTCATGGACCCTGATCCCGTCGTCGGGGACGACCCAGGTTTGACTGTCTATTGTGTAAACTTGCCTCTGTGCCATCTGTCTTTAAAGACGGAGAGAGATGCAGGGACTTTTCTATCGGTTAAATTAATTCTGTGCTTATTATAATATGTTAACACTGTAATATATTTATGTGCATGCTACATATTTGTATAAAATCATATCTTATATATCAACATACTTACAGATGTCATGCATATAATGGGATTTTGAAATTGACATGCCTGTTTTGTAGCAGGAGTTGAGCTACATTAAACTGAACGTAGGTGGGTTGGTCTGTGGGAGCACTTTGAAAGGAGCCCTCAGTGACTGGGGAGGAAACACTTGTGATCCCATTTCTGCTCGTGTGCTCTTTTTCTTTCACAGCCCCTCCCCCCCGTTTCCACGACATTACCTGTGTTCACATAGCTTTGCAATGAATTCCTTCATTCCCCTTTATGATGCAGTGTAAGTCTCCTTGGGTGGGGCATGCTTTGTTTGATTTTGGATGCTGCCCTAGAATGCGTCCCCTGCCTTTGTGTCTGATGGACAGGTCCATTCCCTGGTGAGGCTGGCTGGCTTCGGGAGTGGCCCCGCGCCTCCTGCTCAGATCCCCAGGGACCAGCAGCCAACACCACGGCCTCAGAGGCAGCACAACACAATAATCTTGCTGGCTGCTCCATTGAAACCGGCAGACTGTGTCCATTCATGCTGTTGCTTTTGATACTAGACCCCTAAAGATGAGAGATTGTAACTTATTTTGGTTTCTGGAGAGTACGCTGGTGGGTAATTCCGTGTCAGGCTGGTGCGCTTTGTACCCTGCCGCCTTCACTTCCGAGCACCTGCTCTTCTCGGTTTACCAGGACCTCCAGCCAGTGAGCTCAGGTCCGCCGTCCCACCCAGCGCAGGCGGGACCAGGAGCCTCAGTGTGCTGTGCTTCACATGTACGCACTTGTTGGGAGGTGCGGAGAGCTGGAGGTTGGCACACTCCGTAACTGATGAATAATTCATGGCGGCTTCTCGTGCCATAACATTTTCTCCTGAAAACGGACACTATTTTCAAAGATGGTGCTGTTTGAAAAATCTGGAAATGTGCTTTTGTATTCATTGATCCACCATCATCATTTACTGGGATGTCAAAATTGACAAACATCAGAATAATAAAATTTAAAGCTGACCGTGGCCGGGTGTGGGCAGTGAGCCAAGAGATCTGCCCCAACTTCCGCCTCCCCCCTTCTTTCCAAGGTGTAACGCCACTGATATTTACAGAGGCCTCTAGACTCCTGGACACTCTCTGGGCTCTCCTCGAAGACAGAATCTGAATGGTTATGGCAACACTGTGCATATTAATTAGTATCGATGTGTTATGATATATTGAGTTTGGAAACTGTGATACAGTGTCATTCACTAACTGAAAAGGGTCTTGGAGATAAAATTAGAATATCTAAAGATGTGTGTTTCTATTTGAATAAACGTGAAGCCCTGTGTTTTCCTTCTACTATAAAAAGAGTGGGTTTTCGTTTTGATTTCCAGGAAAGATAGGGCAGGGTTTGGAAAATCTTACACGACAGAGAGACGATAAGTAAGCAGAGTAAGTCATATACCTAGTGCGTCTATACTAATACGCACACGATAGTGGTCAAAGTGGAAAGACAAGAAATGTCACTTCTTTTCTCTGTTTGTCACTATTCCATGGTATATTTTTAAGGTATTTGAAATCTTTCTGCTTGCTGCCAGCTGGAACCCACAGAAAGCGCATGCATGCCTGGAACACTCAACAGTTGACTTGAATCTCAGTCATCATGAAACTGGAAGCTGGCAAATTATTCTGAGATTTAAAAACAGGCACACCTTTTGTTCGAAACTTAAGGGGTTTACTCGGTATTGTTTTAAAAGTGCTCTCGATAGGGAATACTGACCATATATTTTAGTTATCTTTTTTTTAAATAGGATCTTTTGAAAGGATATATAATAAGTTTGACCATGCTTAAATTTTGTCTCTCATTCTCATAGCTGGGTCCCTGATACTTTAAAGCAACAAAGCTTTCACTGGCTCAAAGGTCCCTGTTTAATCACAAAGAGTGCATCCTCCGGCCCTCCCTCCCCCGGCAGACGGAGGGCAGGAGCCAGTTAGATGGCTGTTGGTGTGAGACTTCCACGTAGAGATCTGCTACTTGCTGCTGGAGGGGGCGTGCTTAGGGCTAACATTTGTACGCGATTAATTAATCAAAGCATATGAGATCCCCAGCCTTCTCCTTCACATTACAGTAATACTGCTGACACATGCTTCTGCATCATTGATCTACTTTAAAGGCTGGAGTGACAGTTAGGGTATTCATTCAGAATATCGGAATTTAGCGAGACTTGTCTCTAAAGACCAGGAGTTTCCAGACTGGGGCGGGGCAGGGTAATGCAACACGCTGATCAGCGCTTTATAGGTTTCATGTGAGAGAGTGGAATGCCGGACAGGTTTTTCCGCTTTAACAGGCAGTCACAGCTGCCACCGCAAATGAGTTCTGCCAAGGTCAGTGACCAGTGGGTCAATTAGAGCATGACATTGCAGGGACACGCCTGAGGACCACTGTCCTCGGGTGCAAGTAGAATGGTTAACAGGGGAACAGGCCTTTGGAGGGTCTGTCCAAGTTTTCCCTCCCCCACAGTCAACTCTCGCAGGTCCCTGCCCCCTCCCTGCCTGTGACCACACCAGGGTTCCTTGAAGGTCCCCTGGGAAATAGAAGCTGCCGAGGCCTGGAACCACTCTCCCTTGTAATGGGGTGGGAGCTGAGCTGACGTGTGGATTGAAGTGGTTTAGAGACTTAGGGGAGGTGGGATACACCGTGCTCTTGGAGAAACGTCCCTGTAAGTGGGCTGCTGCTATTGAATGGGGAGCACACCTGTGTTAACTATTTTAAAATGGTTTAGTGAACGCTCACGTGCACACCTGTATGAATCTAAATTCTAACGAATTTAGTTAGCCATTTTACTCTTGGGCTCTTGACATCACCCACGTCTTTTTTATTTTTATTATTATTATTTTTGCTTTACCTTAAAGTCACTCTCACTGCCATAGTCTGCCTCTGATTGGCAGCTTCCTCAGGAAGGGTGTGCTGATGTGTATAGAGCCCTCCCTGGACTTGGCATTGGAGCCGTTCGTCAACGTTCTGTCTGTTATGGTTAATTTGCTAAGCACCTTTCAGCAGGTGGCAGGCACTGAGCTAGGTACTGTGTGGAATAAATCTCTGTCATTTGGAATCTATAATCTCAGAAGGACCAGTGGCTTGTATGTGCCAAAGATGTGCTGGGCAATTCAGCGACATGAGAAATTAGTAAGGGCCTGGTGAGGGTGAAGAGAGCAAGGGTGGGAATACAAGACAGGAGCAGTGGCAGCCAGCTCAGGAGGGTGGGATGCTGGCTAGTGAAGACCTGGGGGCTCCTCGAGGTACAGGTGGCCTCACCAGCTTCAAGGGGCACGCGCTGACCACAGGTCACTTCGAAGCAGCACAGGGGCAGGGTGCCTGTGGTCCTCAGGAACCATCTCTGCCCCTCCTCCCCGACAGAGCCACATGGGTTGGGGATTTATTTTCCCCTGGCTAAAGTGACTATTCTTTGGTGAATTTCAGTTATTTTCTTCCAATAGAAGTGGATAATTGTAGACTTCCAGAAGGAAAGCATGTGCCTTCCAAACACAATGTTAAGGTCTTGAGCCCTAGAGACAGAGATTTGCTTTGCATCTCAGCTGTGATACCTACTAATCATGTAACCTTGGCTGAGCGCATTGATTTCCCTAAGCCTCAGTTTCCACATCTATAAAATGGAGCTAGTAGCACTGCCTGCTTTATACGGCCGTGAGGGCTCAATGAGGATGTCTCTAACGCCCGTGGCACAGCGCCTCACAGGCAGTAATGAATGGCTTATTATAATTAGCAATGATCGTTCTACTTGAGAAATCCAGATGTTTCCTAATTATTTATATGGTCATATAGTGCTTGGGACCCGAGGCCTGAATTCTAGTTTGGTGGTTTTATTTTAATGTGTATATTTCATTTTCTTTATTTTTTACTAGACAAATAATGGAAGAAGAAGCTTTTTTAAAAAACAGTATGCTATTGTTGCTCAATTACAGTTGTCTGCATTTACCCCCTGCACTCCCCCCAACCCCAGCCAAACCCACCTCCCTCCCTTGCTTCCACCCCCCAACCCTTGGTTTTGTCCTTGTGTCCTTTACAGTAGTTCCTGAAAGCCCTCCCCCCATTATCCCCTCCCACCTGCCCTCTGGTTACTGTCAGATTGTTCTTAATTTCAATGTCTCTGGTTATATCTTGCTTGCTTTTTTCTTTGAAGAAGCTTTTATTGTAAAAATTTCAAACAATGTATGAGAGGCAAAACACTCCCCTTGACCACCATTCGAATCTAGGGAGTAACTACTCTCATTGGTTTTATTTTCACTGATGTATGTTCCTAGTTTTAAAAGTCAAGTGGTGTCTTCTCCCAGGAGTAGGAGACCAAGGAATAAGAGCCAAGGATTGCAGAGTTTTTCTGTCCTGACTTCCTGTGGTGACTGACACCGTGGCGTTTCAGTTATAGAATGTGGCTTTTCTAAGTGGGACTTTTTACCTTCTTATTTTTCACGACTGAATAAACTTGCTGTCTGTTGATATTAATATTTCTAATTTGATCTGTTTGGGGAAAATAATTAATAGTGCTCAAGAGAGATCTGATAAGCCCCTAGAACAAGAGTCAGCAAACTTTTTCTGTAAAGAGCCAGATGGTAAAATTGTGGGCTTTACAGAATATATGATTCTGTGTTACCACTACTCCTGTCCCTCCCTCCCTGTCTCTCTTTCTGATTCTTTAAAAATAAAAACAAACAGGCAAACAAAAACAAGCCCACTCTTAGCTTGGAGTAAGACAAAAATGAGTGTGGAATGAATGGTCAGAAAAAAATGATCCAAATGCTTGAGATGACTATTTCCTCTTCCTGGCTAATCATCCACTAGACTGCAGGCCACAGGAGGGAAGAAACGGTCCAACCTTTCCTCACTGTGTATCAGTGTCTTCCTGGTACAGCGCCTGACACATAGCAGCCACTCAATAGAGGCGTATTTGAATGAAAAGGAAAAGGCAAATAGTGTTGTAAGGCTTATTTAGAAATTGAGAACTTCCTTGACCCATATTCCCCCACTCCTAAGTGCAACTCTTTGCTCATCTGTTTCAGTGGTTTCTTCTGATACCCAAGACATTATGGTTTTTTATTTTTTATTTTTTAAAGACTTTAGTTATTTTTAGAGAGGGGAAGGGAGGGAGAGAGGGAGAGAAACATCAATGTGTGGTTGCCTCTCGTGTGCCCCCTGCTGGGGACCTGGTCCCGCAACCCAGGCGTGTGCCCTGACTGGGAATCAAACTGGTGACCCTTTGGTTTGCAGGCTGGCACTCAGTCCACTGAGCCACACCAGCCAGGGCACATTATGGGTTTTAAAGGTTTAAAGTGCATTTCTAGACTTTGCACTTTAGACATTATCTATTGTGAAGAATGTTGAAGAGTTAAACCCCGACTGTTTCCAGTAAATCAATATATAATGCCTACGATGAGGAAAAAATATCAAGAGATGGCCATATACGCATCTCATTCAGACAGAGGGATTTACCCCTCGTAAGTACCTGGACAAACAGCTAAAAAAAGTTGAAAGAGGTTGCCTCCTCTCTCGTATCCCATCTCCACGTTCAGGGACAGGGACTAGAGATCTCCCAGGTTGTCACGGCACCTCCTGTCATCTTCAGCCAGTGACATCGAGGGTTGGTGTCCCAGCAGAGAGAAGGGGAGGGAAAGTGAAAGCTTTGCTCTTTGTGATAGAGACTGTCAGCCCACCACCCTGTTCACCATCCTACCCTTCACCCCCGCCTTCAGCAGCACCTAGAGCCTCCCCACGTCTTCCCGCTTTCCCCAGGCAAAACTTCCCCTCTGGGCTAAGTTTCAGCTTTTTCCTCTTTGCTTATGTCATTCATTCACTTTCCAGCTTCCAAAATGGTGTTGACATCTCTCTTGCTATCTTTGGGGTTTTGTTCAGGCACAGACATAAACACGTGTTCACGGTGCCATGTCTAACTAGAAGCTCAAAGTTTCTGCAGCTCTCGGCACTCAATTACTGTCTTAGACTCTAATTATGCCACACTTTATTTTATCTCCTGCAACAGGATTGCAAGTTCGTTGCCGTTAGAAACTATGATTTTTATATCTTTCAGAGATGTCAGTAACGAGCACATGGCGACTAGTTTTTTCTGATATGGAGCTGACAAGGGACATTTATGTACATTAATTATCTTTTAGACTATAGTTCCACAAAAGGCACATCACTAAAAAAATATTGCAACTTTTCAGTTTAAGATTCCAAAAAGCGTTTTAGTGGTATCTTCAGACAGGGCACTCTTGTATTGATTAGCTATTGCTGCTTCATAAACCATTCCAAAATTCAGAAGCTTAAAGCAATGATCATTTATGGTTTTCCATGAGTCTGCAGGGTATTCTGGGGGCGGCTGCTTTAGGCTGAATCAGGGGGCAGTTTGCTTGGCTTCCTCGCATTCGGGGATAGCCCCGCTCCACACTTCTCTCACCCTCCTCTTGGGACCAGCAGTCACCCCAGCCGTGTCCTCATCGCTGGGAAGGAGAAGGACAGCGGATGAAGCAGAACCATACACAACTTCTTGAGGACTAAGCTCAAAACTTCCATACAGTCCCTTCCTCTTATTGTAGAGGCCACAGCAAGTCACATGGAGAGGCCCCATCTCAAAGTGGGAGTGCACGGTCAAGTCACATGGCTGAGGGCTTGGATACAAGCGGGGGGATAAATTAGGGCCACTGATGTCATCAGCCATACGTTTTATGTCGTGGCAGTAGCACTGGCGTGAGTGACTACTTCTGAGACTCACTGGAGTAAAAGGCTTATGTCCAGTTAACTGGACAGTTTTCATTCTTGATTAAACAACTAAAAGACAGTCCTGACCCTTAGGAACCTTACTAACCGTACCTGAGGGAATGGACTCAGGTGAAACCAACGATAAGATGTTTATAGTGCAAAAAGCTAAGAAATAGAAGATTTGAACACTTTGTGCGACTAGCCTAAAGCTAACCTATCCTGTAAGGAACCAGAGAGTAAGTATTTTAGCTTTTGTGAGCCAGGTGGTCTCTGCCGTGACTATTCCCTGTGGTTACAGCACAGAAGTGGCCCTAGATGGTACATAGATGGATAGATGTGACTGTCTCCCATTAAAACCTCGTTTGTAAAACCAGACAAAAGATGAGTTTATAGACCACTAGCCCAGAATATTGAAAAACACAAGTCAGCTAGTGAAGACTTTCTGAAGAAGGAACAATGGTTTCAAAGGCAATAAAGATTCGTTTAGCTTAACGAGATATGATTTAGAGATGAAATCAGAAAACCGCTTGGTCATTCAGTAGATAACTTTTTCCAGCAGATCAATGTGGCTGAGTCGGAATGAAAACACATGGCTTTTCAAAAGTATTGTTTGCTACAGATTACGTCTGCTTCTAAAAGCCTGTTTGAAAACGTGTTCGCTGTGAACGTCAGTGCTTTTGTTCAGCTGGAGAGCGAGAGAGAAAGGTTTAGAAATTAAATGAAAGAAATAAGCCAATTAAAATGATTTGATTTTATGCCACTTTAAAATTTTTATTTGACTGGTGTGACCTAGATTTGTATAAAGGAACTAACAGAATTAATAAGGATGATTTATTTTTAACTATTAAGAAACAATATGCAGGATTAAATGGGTATTTTTCCACCTCAGTTGTATTTTGCTTAGATTTTACTTAGAAATATTCATGTTTCTCCCCATATTTGAAGGGAAAAAAAAGCTCAGAATACTGTTAGAAAATAAAGGAGTGGTTTTATTTTTTTACTTGAAATCTTTTTTTTTTTAATTGACTTTAGAGAGAGGCTAAGGAAGGGAGAGAAAGAGTGATTGGTTTATGCACCTCAACCACAACTCTGGCATGTGCCCTGACCGGGAATTGAACCTGCAGCCTTTTGGTTCATGGGCCAATGCTCAAGCAACTGAGCCACACCAGCCAGGGCTCACTTAAAAATTTTAATACCTGTTTATTCAATTACCATCCGCTTATCGTCAGTAGCCATGGCTTTGCCAAATTTCTTCTGATTAAATCCAGATACTGAGGAGTTGGGAGTGTAGCTTTAGGAAGGACAGGAACGAGGAATGTCCCTTGGATAAGGGCCTTAATTCTATGAAAAAGTTTTCTAAGGCGACGCTTTTCCCAAGGGTTTCTTGGTTTTTGTCTCCTGGGGGAGATGTCAGAGTAGATACAAATGGGGGAGGGGCGGGTCTGAAGGGCATTGTTTTTCTTCCCTCCTTTCACTGTCACTTTCCTGGGGAATGAATGTAGAAAGGGAAAAGACCAGGGGTCAGCTGCAGCTCCAGGCTGGCAGACAGCAGTGTTTTGGGGGGTCCCGGAGGGAGGGAACCAGGCTCCTCAGAAGTAAGGAGATTTTTCTCAAGGTAACCATACCCCATCCTGATTTCATTGTAACTACATATAATTAAAATAAAACTGCACCATGAAAGCAAATACTTAGAAGCCTCCATTCCTAGTCATTATACCCAAGGTTAGCAATAAAGTTCAAAGGAATTCTTGGGAGGTTTTGAGAACGAAATCATTGGAAATCCCCTGTGTTTCTTGGAAAAACACCATTTTCCCAGGTAACATAATCACACAAATCCACTCTCACTGTTACTGATTATCGTCCATTTTCTTTTGATTTTTTTTTTAATGGACATTATGTTTTCTTCTTTTCTTGGGAAGTTCTCTCTCCTCCATTTTGGTAAATTTCTTTTCTTACTGTTGTGTGTGGCGTTTTGTTCGTGCAAAATAGGTTTGAGACCCTAATGCCCTGTGCCCGTGACCGTGACCTCGTTCAGATATGGGGTCCTTGCAGATGATCAAGTTAAGATGAGGTCATTGGCAGGGGCCCTAATTCAATATGACTGGAGTCTTTATAAGAAAGTGGAAACCTGGATGCAGAGACAGACACCGACAGAGGAAAAGATGTGAAGATTCAGGGGGAGAACGAGCTACAAGCCAAGGAACACCTGAGGCCCCCAGAGGCTGTGGGGACGCTGGGGGAAAAGACTCGCCCTCCCAGCTCTCAGAAGGAGCCAACCCCGCTGACACCTTGCTGTCAGACCTGTGGCCTCCAGAACTGGGGGCGATCCATTTCCACTGTTCAAGCAAAGCAACTGGTGGCACTGTGTGAAGGCAGCCCTAGGAAATGCAAGCGGGTGTGAAGTCATCGTGAGCATTCCGGGAGTTAATGTGCATAAATGAACGTGAAGACCCATGTCTGCCCCATAGTATTATTTTATTACAGTGTAGGCTTCAGCCTGGGAGTCACCAACGTGGGGCCATCTACCTATAATGACAGCTCTTCAATGACTGTGGGCCCTGGGTGCCCTGAGACACGGGGAGCAGGTAGTCACCACCAAGCAGATAAAGAGGACTTGCTACCATCATGTGACAGCCACGGAAAAAGCCACGTGTTTGCAGAGCAAGAGAGCCCCAGAGAGGGATTAAGTCAAGGCTCTGCCAAGAAACTTCCTGAGATCCAGCCTCGCAATAAACTTGCTGATGTTCTGTCTCTTTATGAGGGAGAACATTTTATTTTTAGTCTCTTTATGACTCTCGGAGCCTTCGTATGAATTTCTGGTTTTAAAGGTTTTAACAGCTTGTTGCTGTTCTGCGTCCTTCACTTCCATAGTAACATTAAGAAGAACAATAATTAAGATAGCTAAAGCTTTCGAGTGCTTGTTATGTGACATGTGCATGTTTCAAGTCCTTAATGGTCTCAGCTGCTCTGTTATTGTCCCACCCCACAAAGGACAAAACTGTAGCTCGTGGACGTGTCTCGCCCAATATCGTGGCAGATTCAGACCTTGAATCCAAGTCTAATTGCAAAGTGTATTCTCTCACTACGTCTCAAGTCCCTGGACACAAGATGACAAAGAACACAAGCAAGTTTGTATAGTTAAAATGTACATTTAAAATAGCAGCTACTCAGCTTGTTTGTAAGGGTTGAAAGCAAAGGTGTATACAGAGGTTCTTCATAAGCCATGGCTTACTCACCTGCTAACCTGCCTCATCTTTTCAATTTATTCCCTCTGAATACATTTGCCTCAATTTTTGCCTATAATGCCTCTTTTTTTTCCAGTTAAAATGTAAAAGCAACTCTAGGAATTTGATCTTTAATGGCAACAAACAAACGAAAAAGAACCAAATAAGTATTAAACACCTACTGTTGGCCAGTCATAGTGGTTAGAGAAGCAGTCGCTATGTCCCTGCTCTCCTGGCACTCATTACATGTTTTCAGAAAGACAGACTTCATACAGGTAACTGTGATTATAGCCCGTGGCACTGGGAGAAAATGCAGAGTGTAAGAATCCAGTGTAGATGGGGCACCCCGGAAGAACTCACAGGGGAAGTGACATTTAAGCTGGGGCCCAGCTGTCAACATGACAGGAGTGAACATGACAGTGGTGGGAGCCACACAGCCCCCCTGGCAGAGGGAAGAGTGTGTATGAGGTCCCTGACGCATGTGAAAGCCAAGTGGGGCCGCCGTGACCAGAGGATGGTGACTGGGGACGAAGGTGTCAAGAGACGAGGACGAGGATGCTTGTTCATGCGGACCGTGGTAAGAGGCCCGGATTGGGCGAAGACCAAACATTGAAGGGTTGCTGCACAAATTCTCGTGGTAATGATTTCTTCAGTAAAAAATGATTCCAAGTAAATCTGAATGGCCTTAGGTGGTGTCGGTGGAAAGATTTTTAAAACAGAGAAATGAAAAGGAATGGGATTCAGAAAGAAGGTCATTTGATTTGCAGCAAAGATGCCAGAGCACTTCAGTGCAGAAAGGAAGGACTTCTCAATAAACGGCGCTGGAGCCACGGGCTGCCCATCTCACACCATTCATTAACAAGCATCAAATGGAGGGAGACATGAAAAATAAAGCAATTCACTTCCGGGATAAAACACAGGAGAGCATCTTCGTAACCATAAGTTAAGCAAAGGTTTTCTTTAAAAGAACCAAAAGCAGGCACTTGCCAAGAAAGAAAAAAGTTGCTAAATTGAATTTTATGAAAATTAGGGATTGTTCACTAGACGGCATCACGAAGAAAATGCAAAGGCAAGCTACCATCTAAGAGAAGGTAGTTGCACTGTTTATCTGAAAAAGTACTCAGATCTAATGTAGATCAAGAACTCCTACAGATCAATGAGAAAAAGGCCAATTTTCCATACTTCACAAAGCCATACGCTTCACAAGAGAGGATGTCCCACATTGCCAATAAGCATATTAAAAAGTCTCACCCTCATTAGTCATCATCAAAATGCAAGTTAAAATCCCAGTGAGATTTTGTGAACCATTATTCATCTGTCAGAATGGCCAAAATTAAAAGGACTGGTAATACTAATTATGGCAAGGGTGTGGGACAACTGGAAATTCACCATGCCATATACTCGAGATTTGTGAACCTTACTGCATGTAAGATCTATTTCAATTAAAAATTTAATATTAAAATTATTACAGTAGGTTTGAATGGCACGGGAATAAGTTTTGCTAATCCAGAGTTAGAAATGGCACAGGTGGTGTGATCTGAACTGCATAAACAATTTCATTTTCTAAAAAATGAAAGAAAATACAAGGAAGAATTAACGGTGTTTTCCAGATGATAGGCTTGTGTTATTTCCATTTCTTTATAGTTTTCAGTGTTTCCCGAATTTTCTCTAATGAAGTGTGTTACTTCAATCTCAGAAAACGAAATGGAAGAAACTATAGCTAAAAAGACGTTTGACATAACTTGACCCTCAATTAGGAATCCAGTTTGAAAATTTAGAGATTAAGTAGCAGTTCAGAGGAGGGCCAACGCAGGAGGCTATGAGTTAGGGAAGACCTCCCCTCCCCCCCCCCGCCCCCCCCTGCAGTAACCCTAAGAGGCCATCGTGTGGGGAAGGACGTGGCTGGAGGCAGGGATGGCGGTGGGTCAGTTAACCTTGAGCCGTGCTTCCCTGGGCCTGTGTTCCTCAGCCTGCCTTTGTTTCTGTTCACTTCTCAGATTCTTGCGGCTTTTCAAGCAGGTACTTTTTCTTCAACTCTGACATGGTAATTTTTAAAGCCACTTGTAAATCTTATTCTTAAAAAGCTCTTTTTCCTACCCTTTGACATTTTCAGGCATCACCATTTGCTCCGTTCTCTATTGCGAGGCTATCTCCCCCACTCCCCGTGTCTCCATATGCCAATGGGAGTCTAAAAATTAATTGTGCCGAGCCATTCTCTCCTCCTGAAAAATAAATAAATAAAATAGTCTCTCCCCCTCTCTCTCTCACTCACTCACACACACACACACACACACACACACACACACACACACACACAGCGCGCCAGCTGATCCATCTGTCTCGTTGAAGACATCCACCACCCACTCCATCCTGGTACAGGCTATTTTTGTTTGCTTTGTCTTGAGAGCTCCTATATTGAAAGCCTTTAAAAATTACTTTGGTTTCCATCAGAAAAGAAAAAGCAAAGCACTTTGTTCTCCTATTTTATATTTATTACAGAGCCGTATGCAAAGAAATGCTCAATAAATGCTGATTGAATTGCCTTTCTACAGATCACGGTCTGTGCCACACTCGGATTGTTCCGCGAACATTTTTACTAACGGGTGCACATTTGTAATTACGAAGTAGATTGTGGAAGGGGTAATATTCTTCAGAGTCCAATTTTTTTCTTCTGAATCTGTTCTCTGCAAACTTGTATCCTCTTAGGTGAGTTTTTAATTACTGCATTTTCAAATTCTCCGTGATGAATTGAAGCCTTCTGTAAGTGACTTTTTTTAACTGCCTTTCTTCTTGGCAGGGTAAATAATAGCATTCTGCTGTGTTACTGGAACGTTTAATCAATAAAATGTATGTGTCTTTAATTAGAATGCCAGGAAGAACTGCTGAGTTGGACCATTTAGTTAATGCAAAAAGCCGAGAAGTTCAAGTATTTATGTGCAGAGGGTCAGTTTGAATAAACTGAGTCTAGATGGCAATTTTAATATTTTTTCCAGACAACCTACATGCAGTCTTTATTTTAAGGTCCAATCTCCATAAATATTATTGAAGCACCGACCCTGAGCAGGCACAAGAAGGAGCTCACCTTTGCTTTCGGGAAGTTTGTGGTCCGGTGATTTGTCTTCTCTCTCGTCCACTCCTGTGGCTCCAGCCCATACTTGGTGGCTCGCTACTTCAACTTTGACTTTCTGCCTGAGATCCAGAGCAGCCTCGCCAGCTGCCTGCTGGACACGGCTCCATGGATGTGCTGATGACATCTGAAACTTGTTATCACATCCGAAATTAGTTTACCGTCACCTCTCTCCACCAAACTGTTTTTCCTACGGGTCTTGTCTCAGGGGCCCTGCTTTTTCCATCCCAAATACTGTCGGCCCAGCCAAGCCCCCTTGTCACGGCCTGCCCCCGTCAGTGCCGTGGGATATCACGCTGCTCTGCTTTGAGACGCCACAAGTAGGTATCGCGTTTGTTCTCATTTCCAAAGGCTCACAGAATGGGTGTTTACCGTGGGGTAATTACACTCAAGTTATGATTTATAGCATATTGGACAGAAGTTGTGATTTCTGCATTGGGGGAAATGAGAGAGGCAAAGCGTAATGGGGATACATGGATGAATCTCAAAAATGTGTTGATCAAAAGAAGCTGGAGACGAAAGAGTGCACGCTGGACAGTTCTATGGATATGAAGTTCTAGAACGTGCAGCAGTGGTGACAGGAATCAGAGCAGTGCGTGCCTCTGCTGTGGGGCTGGGGGTTGGTTGCCCGGGAAGGAGCACAGGAACTCTCTGTGGTGACGGAAGTGTCCTCTGTCACGACCGAGACGTGCGTTGCCTGGGCAAATGCGTTCCTCAAAACTCATTGAACTGTAAACCTAAGATGTATGCTTTTCACTCTATGTAAATTATACCCTAATTTCATAAAAGAAACAAAATTAAGGGGAATGACTGCAAAGTAATATGTATAATAGTATGCTGGTACTGATTAAAGATAAATATATATAATATAGGCATAAACTAAATAATAGAGTGGAGAAAGGACACGCTCCTGTATTTGTGGGAAGGCAGAAAAGCGCTAAGATTTGCTGCTGGGAGTGCTGGTATTACCCTACCCTCAGTTGTGTGGGAACACATGGCCACTTTTTCAGCGGTTTATCACAGAGGTGCCATCATTAAAATCCAGTTTTACAAATGAGAAGGTATGGATCTTTTCTGTGAAACCTTCCCGTGCTTCTGATCTCTCACCCCACTGCCTCCCTCTAGGGACCTGGAATAAATCACAGCCATTCGGTTTGAGCTCGGTGGGCGGGAGGGTTTCCACCGCAGGCTTGCCATAACTAACACATTAGGTCCCAGACTCGTGGGACCTTCATAGCAGGCCTGTGAGCGTATTTTGTTTTGGTATGGTTTTTGCTGGGGGGCAGGGATGTGGAGAGTTGTTTTTTTTTAAATTAGTTGCAAATGTTTCAAACTTGGGAGATTTCACATGAAATTCCGAACATCTGGTGATACTTGGCCGGCATCCCCGAACGGCAGCAACTGCCTGGAGCTGCGTGGTGCTTCCCTTTTAAGTGGAGCACGTGCTACTGCTCACAGGATCGCAGGACCAACCTACTGCCTCAGTTGCTGTTTTGATTTATATTTTCGTCCTGTGAGTATTTGAATTCACAGCCTTTGAATTAATATTTATAGCGCCCTCCTATGTACTGGGAACTCCCACAGGCTTTAGTAGATACGTAATACATGTACTATGGCTGTGTTGGTTTTACAGAGGAGGTAGAAACCAAGGCTTCCATCAGTGAAGAACTCACCTAGGTGCCCAGTAGTGAGTAGCAAACCCAGGACTTGAATAAGGTTCTCATACTCCAGAGCCTGTGTGCGCTTACCCATCACATTGTTCTCTGTGTGTTTTTACCCTTGGTTTCATCCATTACTTAGTATTTCTGTCTGGTTCGCTGTGTTCTTGTTGGTTTCCTTATGATTCATCTTCATAGAATAATCCCTGGTCTCCAAACTTTCTTGATTTTGCATCCCTAGTGGTAAATGAATAAATAAATAAATGGACTTTATGTCTGTTATTTACTGATCAATAATGCACTTGCACTATATTAACATGAGGTACGCATTTAAAACATACACATTTAAAATCTTAAAGAAGAATATTTTTTTCTTCACATTTTTTTATTGTTGTTCAAGTACAGTTTTCTCTATTTTCCCCCCACCACTCTCTCCCACCCCAGCCATCCCTGCTTCCCACCCTTTATCCTGCCTCCCTTTGGTTTTGTCCACGTGTCTTTTAAAGAACAAGATTTTATATTTATGAGCTAGAATTTTCTTTCAACACTGCAATAGATTATTTTTTAAGGTATTGAATACCCCATTTTGGCAACCAGCAGATGAAATGATGCCTGAACAACGATTCTGCTAGAAAGCATCTTTTATGTCAGACTCCTAGTTTTGTATCCAATAAATTGTCCCTTCCAGAAAAAGAATGCAGTAGAAAGTCACCGGGTCAGTCCAGACTATGGAAAGACAAGATAAAGTTCTCCCTGATTAGAAAAAGAGTTGTAGCCGCATTTAAACATTGTGTTTGAACACCTTCTGCAGACTTGAACTTCAGACTAGCCAAAGGTGTCTTTTGTTCATATGAAAACCTTGGGCTTGCCTCTGGAGAGTTTTGGTTCTCCTCAAACATCTAATTCTGTGGGTTTAGTTTCTAGGAAAGCAATGTCCCCCTGGTTTCAGTTTCTCTGTCTGAGGTGTGGGGGTTCTGTATGGAGTGTACCGCCACGTCATTGCACAGGACTGTGCTGTGATGAACAGAGTTGTGGTTATAAAGTACTGGGATGAAATGGAGTGCGGAGAGAGGCTGTTAATAATGAATCAGTGTGAAGTGCATTCGTGGGTCCATCCAAAGAGCTTCCCGAGTCCTGACACTCAGGAAAGAATGGCAACGAGCAGACTGTTCAGAGGCATGTTTTGTGCTTACTCAAAGGCAATGCCATATTATTCCTCCAAAGAGAATTGTTTGGTTATATGTGGGTGGACAGGTTCTTCCTTCTAAGGCTCATCTATGCTCCCTGACCTCTCTCGCTCTTGTCATGGGTGATCCGAGGAAAGCTTTCTATGGGAGCGCCCTCCTTTGGGGTTTTCTTCTCTGCCTTACCCTAATCCCCTTATTTTCTTAGCAAGTGTTTTGTCTTCAAGATCCAGATCAAACATCATATTGTCCATAATCCCACCTGCACCAGGCTGACTCAATCTTTCTCTCTCACGCACTTTCATGATACCAGACCGTGGCCCTGAGAGCATGGTGGGGGGAGGGGGACACATTTCACATACCCCCCCCGAGGACTCCCTAGAGGGCAAAACATTTTTTATGTGCCATTGTTAGGGACATAATAGGAAATACATAGAACTGTCTATAGTGTGCAATGCAAGCCACTTCTAATCCTGAAACACATTTCCTTTCACATCCAGGATCTCTAAACCAACCCCCCAACCTCTCATTGCTGTACCTGTGCACTGGGGTGGTAGTTAGCGAGCATTACTGCCGTTGGGCGCGTCCCTGGCGGAGTCGCCCGCTAATTCACGGGCTCTGTGAGGGCACCCAGTTTATTCATCATTAAGGCAGCTAACACCTGGCCTGTCATATTGTTGACGCTCAGTAAGTGTTTGTTCCCTGAAGACGGCTCTGTTAAACAAAGGGTAGAGAAAACCCTGACGCTGCTTTTAACCAGATCTCCTGTTATATTCCTTTTCTACCTTACATATTTCTTGTGACTGTAAACTCCCGCAAGTTCCTCTTTGAAGTCAAAGTTGAAGTGCAGAGATTAATGATCTCAAGAAAAGACATGGGTGAGCAAGAGGCCCTGATTGTGTCACACTCAGGAAATAGATTATTTGGGTGTTTGACATTTTCTAGTCAATTGACAATAACCATGAGGTTTGAGTTGTGGCTCTTCTGTGTTGAGATAGATGAATTACACATACTTTCCCCTGGGCCATGGGAAATGCTTCCGCTGCATTTTTACCCCCGGGAGGCCGTGGAGGGGAGCTGGAGCAGGCAGGCGCCCTGCACCTGCTCCAGGGCCAGCACCTTTGTCAGCAGAGGTGGGAGAAGTGCTGACGCGGGGGTTTCTGGTCGCCATTCAGCTGTTCATCCCACCAGCAAGATTGGCTTGTCTCCTAATGACCAACCACTGGGACAGCTTCCTGTGGCCACAGCTGGCCTGGGCTCTCCCGCATGTGCCTGTCACTTAGTGCCTTCCAGTTCAGTGGCACTTAGATACTAAGCTCTGGCCAGCAGGAGGATAATTGCATTCTACAGCTGTGTAGGTGGGAATAGTTCTCAGACCAATTGATATAGAATGCATACATTTTCCTCTTCTGTTAGAGCAGTTCCTGTGACTGAAGTGTGTTTTGTCTTTGACAGCTGAGTCTTAGCCAAATATTGGCTACTCATAGTTCACAGTCACTTCTTAATGAGAATCGTCAAATTCTCTTTATGAGGCATTGAGCACCTAGTGTGGGTCGAGTCCAATGTGAAGGAAGCAGGTGAGCAAGGCAAAACTCCTGCCCTCCAGAAGCCTATCAGCCAGCAGGGGGAATGAGACAGTCTCCAGGTAACCGTGTGACAAGGCAGGATAGCATGAATGCCACGGTAGAGCTGCTATTTGGGGACAAGACAGGAAAAAATTGATTCTAGAGGGAGTGACTCTGGACACCTCGAAGGAGGAGCAGCTATTCAGTTGAGTGACATTTTGAAGGATGGATGGGTTTTTCAGAAAGATCAAATGGGAGAAGATGAGGAATTTCGGGAAAGATAAACCCAGGATGCATTAAGGATTGGGAAGCGTGGGGTGTGCTCAGGTTGCAGAGCTTTCGGCTGCTGGGGGAGACCACAGCCTGGTGAGCTGTGACGTGTGCTCAGTAACAGTGCCCTGACTCGATGGGACAGGTTCACGGGGCAGCCTCGTCTAACGTACGGGGTTTGAGCTTGGTGGGGGTGGGCAGCTGGTGCCTGTGATCCTCCCCCAGCAAATTCCCATCTGCGGCTGCTTCCCTGAAGGCATTCCAAGCATGGCTTCCACTGCCATTTGGAAATCTTGCCTATGGAGAGTATTGTCAGAGGGTAACCTGAGCCCCTTGCTGTCTGTTAAACTAATTATGCTTTGGTCCTCAGTGTGCCTTGGTGCTCTCAATCCTGACTGCTCAGCAGATTTCATGTAGTATCTGAATTATTAATGGAGATGATATGGAAGAGGGGGCTTGGTTGCCTGTTCCATTTTGAGCAGGTCTTGGGCGGGTGGCGTTACGGGAAGAGAGGCAGTTGCTTGCAGAGTGATGGATGAAGCAGGCCTTCCGGAGGAGCGCTACCCTGATGGGAGCCTGTGCCACTGTGCTCAGAAAATCACCGCCTGCTTCGGAGGGATGGGTAAGACCCCTTAAGCATTGGGCTTTGCTGAGGAGAGGCCCCGGGTTGATGGTGCGGGTGAAGAGCCCCGAACGTAAGCCTTGCTGGCGGCAGGGAGCAGGCGCAGCTGCTGGAGCAGGAGCACCTCCAATGGGCCAGGCATCCCGGTCAGGACATCCCACTGCGCCCTCCCCCTTAAAACACTGCTGTTTTTCCAGTCAGTCTGTTCTGCTCAGCAGCAAAAATCATCCCGAGTATCGTGAGCGGTCGCAGATGTTTTCAATGGGCTTGCTGACTTCTTTGTTTGCACATTTCTGATTAAAATAAAAACTGAAGAGCAAGAAGCCCCGTGGTCACTGAGGAAGCCGCTGGCTATAAATTCAGACCATTTCCTTAGAAAACTAAATCTCATAAAGATTCAAATGATAAAGGCGGTGATTTTTCTTTCTTAATTTTTTTTAAACAAGAGGCAGGTAGATCTTAGCAGGTGATTTAAAAGGGGGAGAATGACATTTGTCTGATTAAAAAAAAAAAAGACCCAAGTCATTACATAGAATAAAATTTTTAAAAAGTCAGAGTTCGTTTGTGGGGATTGACCTGTGACTGGAGAAATAAGAGCGTAATTAAGGTGTCATCCATCCCCTGAGCACTGTGTAGCCCCCAAATGCCTGGCTCTGAGGTTGGGGTTCATTTTATTATTGAGCTTCCACGGCATGCAGGAGTAGAGGGCTCAGGGTCTCTCAATGCAGGTTGAAGTCCTTTCGTGAATTTGCCTGATGATGGTTTCTTTTCACCATTTTTTCATAGAAGAGCTTGTTTTGGTGCAGTGGAACTATTTCTGATAAAATATGCATGCCGGAGAAACCTTGGGTGGAAGTTAAGCATTTGCAATCAGCATTGGCTTTGAAGCATAGTACACTGTGATACCTTGTCGTATAGCCACATAAACTGTCACGAAAACCAGTACTCTGCTTTCTAAGTGCCATGACTGTACTTCCATGTGGGCTGTGGCAAGAGGCGGCTGTTCACACAGGAGTGGGAGAAATGGGTCCCACGGTGCTTCTCTAGGGATCTTCTCCATCCTGTGTTGCAGTCAGGCAGACGGCACTGAAAGTATAGTTTTAAGCTTGGAGGTTTGGTCTCTGCTGGATGGTGACCCTGAACTTTGTGGAAGAGAAGAGTTTAAGAACTGCAGGCACCCTGGAAAGTGGAACTCAGTTCACAGGTGCCCATGGTCACTGCTGGCTCCAACCCCCAAGCAGCCAGCATCTGAACTCTTAACTCTGTCCACCGCCTGAGAAGGGAGTCAGCCCCTCGCATTTACCTGCCGTCAGATTGTCTTTAAAAGCAAGCAGACCTCTGCTATCTCATCAGCCTTCTTTTATGGTCCGCATTTAGTGTACTCTATCCTGAGCTAAAAATCGTAAGCTATACTAAACTTACATAAATTCTTTTATTGAAGGTGAGTTTACATTTACACCATTACTCCTTAACCGTATATATGGACCTATAAACTTGTCCAATAATGTCGGGGTGGCCTGAATAAGTTCTGTTGGTACGGCAGCTATGTGCCAAGGTAGAGTCGGTGCTATAAAGTTCATTTTGGTGGGCAATGCTGGGACAGTTTAGTGGGCAATGTAGGGGCCAAGAAAGCAGAACAGCACAGTCATGGAATAGTCACGCTTTGTCTTGTTCAGAAGATGCTGGGTTTAAAGAAAATGATCATCTTATCTAAGTTCTGCGTCTTTGTGTTGTTAATGTGTACCAGAGCCTGTGTCTAGAGTGTCTGCATCCAGCTTTTTCTATATAAGCACATATATGTGTTTCACAAACAAGCCGGGTGAACAAATAAGCAGATAGAATTGCTCCTGTTCTCACTCTGCAAAGAGCAGAGCTGTAGGAAGCTACCACAGGAAGAAGGAATTAATCGTATAGGGCAGAGGTTCCCACACTACAGTGTTTATTACAGAAACATTCTAGAAGAACCTAGTGGGTCTGAGATGGGCCTCAGGCATCTGTATTTTAAACAAATTGATTTAGAAACCATACTTTGGGAAATGTCAGTGAGATGCCTTCCATTGTATATCCTAAGGCTCCTCGAAGCAGACACCCAAGAAACAGGACACTTGTAGAGTGTTTTCCTTGCTTTGTAAACTAGTTCAGAGCACAACATTCGAAGGATTATTTCCGGGGGCAATGTTGGTACAGGGCTTAATTCCTAAAATTTGAGAACAGAAGTTCTACCACGTGACTGAGGTGAACTATGGATAGCTCCCATATTTCCGCTCTCTCCAGCCCCATCTGAGGCTGCTGCCTGTGGGACAGAGCGTGCCCTCCATTCCCACTGTGCTTCCCATCAAGCTAGGAGCCTTCTAGCAAATTTGAATTCTCTGGTTCTTGACCTCTGTTGCTGAATGCCGCATTAAAGATTAGGAGCTAGCAACAATCGAAGTAGGCTATCCTTTCTCTTCTTCATCTATCTATAGTCGTCTGTCCTTGGGCCCCACCCCTCAAAGAATCTCATTTGAGGGTCAGAGGTAGCCCCTCCAATTTTTGTATTTTTCCAAAATTCTATAGAAGATTCTTATGTGCCATGATATTTGGGAACCACTAGGCTAGGCTGTCTTAGAAGGCCTTCCCAGCTCTATAATTCTATTCTGTTTAAGATATGTAAGGGTTTTAATGAAAAGAAAATTTATTAGAATATGGGGGAGGATGGGGGGGAAAGTACAGGGAATAAGAAGCATAAACGGTAGGTACACATTAGACGGGGGAGGTTAAGAATAGTATAGGAAATGGAGAAGCCAAAGAACTTATGTGTATGACCCATGGACATGAACTAAGAGCGGGGAGAATGCTGGTGGGGGGCATGCAGCATGGAGGGGAATAAAGGGGAGAAAAAAATGGGACAACTGTAGTAACATAATCAATAAAATATATAAATAAATTTTAAAAAAGAATACAATAGCCAATGACAGGAAAGGAGTATGGGTTTATTCACTATGACTTGGGATTGCTGTGTGGCTATAGGCTGTCCCATACTGTACTTGACCTTACTGAGTGGATGTCAGAGGGTAAATGCTTATTACGAGGGATGGCCTTTGTATACCAGCACCCTAATCATGCGAGGGTCCTGATTGCTTGTAAATTTGTGAAACACACAGTTACTTACATGGTAATTCTCTCCCCATCGTGTGATTCTGCTAGGGTCTACAATAGCAGGAAATCACCAAACAACATTAAAGAATATCTTTAGTGTTGGATTAGCATTTGGAGTGAGGCAGAAAGACTTTCATGGCATGAGAGGGAGGGGTTTCCTTCTAGACAATGGGAAGGATTGGTCACCGTGGCTGGGAGCTGGATTTGTTGCTGAAGAACAACAGTTGAAGCTGAAGAACTTTGAGGTCTTTGCTCTGTGAGATCTGAAAAGAAGCTTCAACACATGAGAACTTGGACTTACGATCCCAACTATTTTGATTTGCATTTTCAATTTATACCATCTAGCCCTAATCACAGTACTCTTCCCTGCTAGGAACATTTGCAGGTGAATTCTTTCAGATACGGCATCTATATCCTTTCTCTTGCTCTGGATTTCAATCTGATATTTGAATGTGCATTCATGTCTCAGACTGGCTCAGCCTTGGGTTCCCAGTAGCAGCTGTTTTTATACCTGATCACCTTCATGTAGGGAGCCCTAAGCTCTTGGGGGTAATCACTTAAATACATCTTCCTTAATCTTCTTTGCTGGGCAGTGAGAAAAAGGAACAGTAAGGAGTCTGGAGAGTTGTGGGGAAGCACGGCTGCTCAGCATCCTGGCGTCCACTCCTCCTTTCTCTGTAACCCATGCCAAGATGCCTTCCTTGCTTGGTTTAAAGTGCCTGGGGAAATTGTGCAGCTCTGAGAAAAGCAAAGTCACCACCTCTGAGAGGACCGGCACCAGGGGCTCCCACAGAAGGAGGCTGGTTGTCGAGGATGTGAGCATCCCTGGGGGCCCCCGATCCTCGCACAGGCGTGCCACCGTCACGCACCTGTTGTATCTGCACCCCAATGTCTGCTGCACGTCTGGGCACTTGGCTAGCAACTTTGACCTTCTGGGTAAGTGAAAGAGCCTGCCCTGGACTCTTTGTGTGTTCTGATTGGCTTAGCAATAAAATGCTGTCGAATTCTTCTTCCAAACTGTATTCCTCGAAGGAAACACTATTCTTAATATATAATTAGTGGCAAAGGTGGGTGGAATTTAGATATAGAGCTAAATTCTGAGGGTATTTTTGTCCACGGTTTTGTAATCTTAACAACAAATGTGTCTCTTTCCAAACTTAGTACTAATAATTGTCAAAATAGGAAGTGTGACAGGCAGAAAAGGAAGATCTCTATCAGTAGATGCTGTTCTTTTATGTGATAAAGGATGAATGGAAAAGAGATATTCAGGGCGGCAGAATGATGTGAGTAAAGAATGAACTCAGTAAAGGCCAGGTCTAAATTGTGTCCCTCCTTACGGGAGGCTCGTCTTATGAACTATTTCAAAAGAAGGGTTTATAATATTGAAAGAACTTGTTGAGGCTTCTTTTCAAAGCAACTCATTGAAACGTGGTCACTCATCCTGGGTAAGAAGTGGGGAGAGCCCAGTCTGAGGACAGAGCAATTGCACCTGGGAGTTTTTGGACCCTGAAGTTGGAATGGTACCTTTATTCACGATGGTGACACCTACCCAGCTGCTCAGTTCTTGTCCAAATCAGTAGCAAAATGAATACAGAAGGCAGAAGGTTATTACACGTGGTTCCTACGAACATGTGAAGATGAATCAGTTGAGCCAGAAAGCAGAATATATGCCACCTTTGACAGCTGGAAAGGAGGGCAGGGCTGGACTAAGGTTAGGCAAGGTAAGGTCATGAACCTATACTGGGGTGCTTTGTTTTGTTTTGTTTTTGTACAGTTAATTTGTAACAGCTGTACTGAGATATAATTCCTATACCATACGATTCAGCCATTTGAAGTCTCTAACTCAGTGGTTTCTAGATAGTCACTGATATGTGCAACCATCACCATAGTGAATTTTACAATATGTTTATTGTCTCAGAAAGATACCCCATACTCTGTAGCTATTACCCCACCCCCACCGCAATCTCTCCATTCCCACCCTCAGCCTTAGGAAACTCCTAATCTATTTTCGATCTTTAAAGATTTCCCTATTCTGGACATTTCATATGAGTGAAATCATATAAGAGATGGTCTTTTGTGTCTGGCTTCTTTCTGTTGGCATGTTTTCTAGGCTCACTGATATTATAGCATGTGTCACTATTTCATTCCTTATTACAATTGAATAATATTCCATTGCATGGATAGACCACACTTCGTTTATCCATTCATCGGTTGATGAACTGTTTCTACCTTTTGGCTGTTGTGACTATTGCTGCCATGAACATTCGTATGCAATTTTTTGTGTGAACATATGTTTTCAGTTCTCTTGGGTACGTACCTAGGAGTGGAATTTCTGGGTTACATGGTAACTCTATTGTTTATCCTTCTGAGGAAGCCCCAGACTGTTTTCCAAAGTGGCTACACCATTTTACATTCCCACCAACAGTGTATAAAGGTTCCAGCGGCTCCACAACCTTGTCAACACTTATCAGCTGACTCTTTTATTCCAGCCCTCCTAGTGGGTAGGAAATAGTATTTCATATATGGCTACACTGAGCTTTGACTGGAACAGGGAGGGGCTGGCTGGCAGAGCAGTGCTAAGGCAGGACAGGAGAGCAGTCTGACAGCTGATGTTGACAGTTTCTTGGCTCTCCCACTCTCCAACAGTCTCCACTTCATAATTTTCAGGGGAGCAAAGAGCGGGGATGCAGAAGACATGGCATCTTCCACTGGCCCTCACATAAGCTACCCTGGAAGAACCTTATTCAGAACCAGCTGGCCATGCCTATTATATTTGAGGGCACCTCTCTCAAATATCAGTTCTGTATGCTGGCAGACACCTAAAATTCCTTTATTGAGGAAAAAAGGTTATTGCGCAATTAGGGATAAAAACGAAGCCTTCGATTTCTCCTGGAGCTATTTTGAATGAGTTCAGTGCTTCTACTGAATGCTCCTATTGAAAGAGATTCAAATCAAACTCTTTTGAATGAGCTGTTGATGTCCCTGAAAGAGATAAGTTCTGCCAGTAGGAGAGAGCAGGAAGTAAGGTGGGGAGCAGGTATACAGTCGCTGAATGAGGGTGTGCTGGACAATGGCTTGTCAGTAGTCTCAATCACTAGAGAACAAGAGAATAAGCAGTTCAAAGCGAGCCCTGGGTAAAGGAGCAGGTAACCATCACCGAGATATGCATATCTTAGTGGAGGCAGATAAGGAAATCTGGGGGATTATTTCAGTGTGTGGCTTTGGGGTTGGACATTCCAGAATTTAAGTCCCAGCTCTTCTACTTAATAAATGTGTTATTTGGGGAAGTTAATATCTCCAGGTCATAGTTTCCCTATCTCTAAGGTATGCAAAGGAATGCACACCTCATATGATTGCTACAAGCCTAAGCCATAGTTTCCGTGAGGCCCCTGGATGTACAAACAATTCGAGAACAACCCAATCCTGCCCAGTTATGGGGAAGAGTGATTATTCACCAGACTCCCCTCCTAGACTTGAACTGGCTCCCCAGCCCTGAGACAGCCCCATTGACAGGAGCCCTAGAGCTGCTCAGGGCATCTGGTCAACCTGCTGCTCAGCACAGGGGAGATGTGGGGATCACAAGAGAGAGCTCTAAAGAGGAGGCTGGAGTGTCTGTCCAGACAGTACTGCTGGCCCCAGCTGGTGCTAAGAAAGGGACTTAGATAGTTTTGAGGAAGGTGTGGTCTGGGGCAGGGGTTCTGCTTGCCACAGTCTAAGGAAAGTATTGATTATGAATATTAAATAACAACATGCATATCAATATCAAAAGTGTGTGCTATGACAGTGCGCGCGTGCGCGCGCGCGCGCACACACACACACACACATATATCCACTAAATTTTAGCTCCGAGAAAAACAATAGCCCTGGCCAGGTAGCTCCGTCGGTTAGAATCAACCAATGAATGCATAAATAACTAGAACAACAAATCTGTCTCTCTCTCCCTCTCCCCCTCACCCCCTTCTCTCTCTCAAAATAAAAACAAGAAAATAATTTATTCTTTTTCAAAAAATAATTATTTCTATTGTTTGCCCTCCACTTCTGTGACACAATAGAGGTCCAGTTTTTGTGCTGCTGGGCCCAGGACTGTAAACACAGCACAGGAAGTGGGATGCCCAGGAAGTCACTCTGTGTGCTTGGAGCATCCTGTTTAGGACAGGTGCTTGGAGGACGCGCACCCTCCTGCCGCCGTGCGTGTTCCTGTGCTAGCGAAGCTCCCGAGTACTCGGGAGCAGCTCCTGGCAGGACACTCAGGGTTATTTGGCAAAGGCCTCCTGCAGCTGCCAGAAAGACCTCAAGATGCTGCGGCTTCCTGTTGTTGTCTGGGGCTCAGCTCCCGTTTGAGCTGTGCGGGGGGCCATGCTTTTCCAAGTGCCCCTCGGTGTGCGTCTCCTTTGTCATGCGCAAGACAGCCCTAGGGAATTGATAGGGAAGGAGTGGTTTTCCACATTTAAGAGCAAAAAAAGGAATTGGCAAGAAACTGGGACATGAGATGAAGTAAATGTATCAGTGAACATAAATAGCTTCTGTACATGGATGTAACTCTCTCTGATTGCGGGTGAAGACCGTTCTAGAACAGTCATTCACTGAGGGCCTGCTATGCCAAGTGCTTTCTAATTTTCCCCATTTATTATTCCTAATAACAAAGCAAGTACTACTTGCTTTTAATTCTCCTTTTACGAACGAGGAAACAGAGGCCTATGCAGTTAAGAAATGTGCCAAAAGTCACATAGGTAGTGAGTGGAAGCGCTGGATTTGGACCCAGGTTGGCCTGACACCCAAGTTCATGGTCTTAACGGTGATGCTGTATGGCCTCACCTAAGGACAAGTCATCCATGAGACCTGCTGAGCACGGGCACACGTCAATTTGTAAATAATAGTGCTAATTAAGTACTTTAGCTAATCATATTTAAAAACTTGCTTACAAATAAATTGTTGCCCTGGCTGGTGTGGCTCAGTAGATTGAGTGCCAGCTTGTGAACTGAAAGGTCACCGGTTCAATTCCCAGCCAGGGCACAACTGGGGAGTTGGGGGCATGTGAGAGGCAACCAATTGATGTATCTCTGACACATTGATGTTTCTCTCCTTCTCTTTCTCCCTCCCTTCCCCTCTCTCTAAAAGTGTATAAATGAAATCTTTTTAAAAATAAAATAAAATAAATTGTTTGTGCCAGGAAAATTAGCAAACATTTCTTTTCCTAGTTCATAAATGAAAGTATCTGCGCAGGGTGTTCTCCTCGCCCGACTTAGAGTAGGTTTTTGAATCTGTGTTTCTTTCTGTCCTTCTCAGCTTTCGATGCTAGGACAAATGAAAGAGCATATTTAGGGCAATTTCCTTCTTGACAAACAAACAAGAAGAAACTGGCGCTGTTGTGAAAAGCCCTAAGGATATCTGGAAAGGGTTCAGTGATTATGTTGTTAGCTGAGTTCAAATCCCAAAGCAAAATGTTCTAAACCAGAGACCAGGGACCCCAGTAGACGTGGCAGTGCCCTCCCTGGAAGAGCAGTTTGTATCCCTGAGGATAGAAAGGTGATTTTGCTCTGGTTCAAGCACCTGCTGTTCAGTACACCCCTAGGGGTTGTCTTCACTTGGGATGGTCTCCCAAGACCCCCAAACTCAGATTTACCATATAGCTGAGAGAACGAGAGAACCTCATGAGGTTTATACATTATTGTTTCTTTTCAAAACTTTTATTTATTGACTTTAGAGAGGGGGAAAGAGAAAGAAAGAGGAGAAAGAGAGAGATTGTTTTGTTGTTCCACTTATGTACACATTCATTTGTTGATTCTTGTATGTGCTCTAAACTGAGGATCGAATCTGCAACCTTGGTGTATTGGGGTGGTGCTGAGCTATCCAGCCAGGGCTCCATTGTTGTTTGAAGTTCAGTCAACCTGTTTTGTTGTATGTTCAGAACATATAACACTGAATCCTATAACTTTTCCTTTCATGTTCCTTTTTAACCCATTTGCTATCACGAATCCCAACCCCATAGATCAGACACGAATATCAAAGGGCCAGGAAGGTCTTGGACACTGTGGGCCAAAGGCCAAGAAGGACTTTGTTGTCCACAGTTTGATGAGCCTGCGCCTCAAGACTCTATGGAGCTGCCCTATCACGTCTTCCTCGTGGTGTTGAGGGGCTATGGTGGGAAAACGCCTTTAACACTTTGTAAACCTCAGACTCAGTGCGAAGTGTTTGACCCGTGAAGAGTGTGTATCCCGGGGAGACATGGCACGGAGGGGTGTCTGGCTGTCCTGACTGGCGGCTTAGATTGGTGGCTGTTCTGAACACACAGGAGTCACAGGAACCTGGGGCTCACAGGGAGACGGACTCCCGTGGGTTCTGCTCCTCCAGCGCACTAGGCCGCCATCACCACGTCCCGTGTGCCGGGGGAATGTGGTCCTCAAAACAATGGTGTCACTCTGACTGTTATCCTAGTGAGGATGGAAATGACAGGTGGTGGACAGTTTCTTCTAAGTCCGGGGAGGACAGAGGAGAGAGATTTGAGGTGTCAGCTGTGTGGTAAAGCATTAGAGAGTTCGCCTTTTTCTTTGATTTGTGGCTGTCAGTAACCCCTATTCACTTCCCAAGGTTTCCTATGACATTAGTTTGATCACATTTCCCAGAAACAGTTTTAAGCCCTTGGTGGTCGGGCCCTGTCTTTGTATCATGTGCATGAACCCACACCAGACTCCTCGGTCACCCTGGGCCCTCCCTGTACATGCTGTGCCGCCGCCTAGCGCACCCCTCCCAGTTCCTCAAACCCAGTTAAGCTTTTCCTCTTCTGGCCAGGCTCGCCTCACATCCTGGCCCACCTTGCTCTGTGCTTCACGGCATCCTGTGCATGGTGCTGTTGGAGTCGTCTTTGCTGAGCCCCTCTCAGCACACTGCCAGTTCCTCTCCGAGGGTCCAAAGGGAGTCACATTCAAGTTTTTGTTCCATTATGGTGGCCAGTGTGGAAATAAGCTGTAAGTGTGTGAGTTCATGAATGAGGGGATGTTTGCAGGAATCGAATCATTGCGTTAGAATACAATGGGCATAAAATTATCTCCCTGTCTTCAAGTAGCTTGAGGCTTGGAGAAGCAGTATGGTGTAGTGGGCGAATTCAATACTGTGGGGTCAGACTACCCTACCAAGTTCAAAGTTCATCACCACCCTTTTTAGATGTGTGAACACTTGAGTTAGTAGCTCTGAGCTTCAGGTTCATCATATGTAAAATGCAGATGATACTGCCTACATTGTGGTAATATCATGAGGACTAAAAGAAAGTATACATGTAAAACAAGAAAATAGACTAGCATTTAGTAGGTTCTCGGTAAATATTTCCCTCTTTTCCACTTTTTCTCCCCACCCCAAATGTGCAAGAAGCTAAATACATGGTTAAGTAATAAATACACATTAGTTTTCAAAGGAAGAAAAGGTGACTTGGGCCTGGTGTATTGAGGGAAAGAGAAAGTAGGACTTGAGCTGGAAAACAGATAAGATTTACCCACAATATGAGCAAAAGGGAAATAGCTCAATGATACGGGCACAGGAAGAGAGAAAGCAGAAGACAGGCATTTTTCATCTAGTGCCACTGCCTGCGTCTGCCGGGTGCCGCCTTGGTTTGTTTTGCTTCTTTGTTTGTATTTATTTATTTTTCAGACCCAGAATGTGCACAAGTAACTATTTCCCCAGGAAATGTCCCCATCCAATTTACTTACTTCCTTGAGTAACCATATATGCTGAAATACCCCATTAGTTTTAATTAGGTGTACTTAAAAGCTGATCTTATTTAAAGTCAGAGGGTAAAGCCAACTCAGTTTATTGTTTGGCATTGTTTTTATCCTGGCTTTAAAATTTCTGATTTTTAGTAAGAGTGGCTTACCTTCACAGAAACCCCTGATTTAGCACCATTTGATCCTAAGGATGCTGGGGTAGGACCCAGGGCTTACGATTCGAGACTCCTGTTAACTTAGTGCCTCGGCTGTGAGTCTGGAACGGCCCTGGGCTGGGGGATGCAGGCTGCCCAGGGGGAGGTGGCAGGGCCCGTGTGCTGTTCGTGAAGATGGAGAGGTAGCCAGGAGGGCGGTGGCGCTTTCCCAAGGCTCCAACACAAACCTTCACAAGGCTCCACACCCAGCATGCCTTGCAGGGGTGTCCAACTCTCGGCCTGCGGGCCTTATGCAGCCCAGGATGGCTATGAATGTGGCCCAGCACAGAATCGTAAATTTACTTAAAACCTTTTTTTGCTCATCAGTTTTCATTAGTGTTTGTGTGTTTACTGTGCAGCCCCAGACAAATCTTCTTCCAGTGCGTCCCAGAGACGCCAAAAGGGCGGGCACCCCTGCTACAGAAACCCTTCATAGAATCAGAGTTCATGGGACCTTCAAATTTAAATGTCTCGAACTCTACATGGCTTATGGGATGCATTAGAATTCTAGATGTTTCTTAAAGATAGAAACAAAAGTTTGATATCAACACCTTTCCACAGGGAGTGGGGAGTGGGGAACTGAGGCCCAGACAAGAACTAAAATGACTTTTCTAAGCTCTCTCATATAAATTGGAGGTGGAATTTGTTGAAGAACTAGTCTTCTTTCTTCCTCTTTAACATGGCAGAAGAGAAGACTGAAGGATTGTAAAAAATGTTTGTTTTTAAGCGTGAGATTCAGCTCAGCTGAGACTTCCCTGCGAAGCCTCTCCAGACTTTCCTTCCTCGGGGGCCTTCCGAATACCACACAGACACCCGCCGCAGACCTTTCTGCTCCATTCCATTTGTCTGCACATCTCTCCCTACCAGGTAGTAAGATTCTTTTTTTAAATGTTTATAGCAGCTTTATTTATAATAACCCATAACTGCAAACAACTCAAAGGTCCAACAAGTAAATGGATAAATGGAGTTACATCCATATGGTGTAATCCTATTCAGTAAACAAAAGCCATGTGCCAATACACACAACATGAACTGCTCTCAAAACATTATGTTCAGCAGCACAGTGGTCTCCGTGGGCTTTGTTTCTCCAGGGTATATATAACACAGAGCGTGGTAAATAAAGGTACTTCACGCAGGCTCAAAATTAAGATATGATTCACATGCCACAAAAATATACTACTTTAACACGTGCAGTCCCGTGGGGTTTTAGTCTATTCACAAAGCTGTACAACAACCATCACTACTATGCAAGGCTAAAGCATTTTTATCACCCTGAAAGCAGCCCTGTACTTCCAGCAGTCACGGCGCAGCCCCTGGTGACTACCGCTCTACTTCCTGTCTCCACGGATTTGCTCATTCTGGGCATTTCGTGTCATTGGAATCACACAACGTGTGGCCTTTGGTGCCTGGCTTCTTTCACAGAGTGTGCTGTCTTTACGGTTTGTCTACGTTGTAGCGTGTGTTCCTGCTCCATCCCTCTTTGTGGCCGAACGATGTCCCACTTCATGGAGAGACCACATTGTGTTTCTCCTGCATCAGCTGATGGGCCTTTGGGTTGTTTCTGCTTTGGGGGCGGTATGAACAATGCTGCTCAGAGCTCTGCGTGGACTTACGTTTTTCAGTTCTCTTGGGTCTGTGCCCAGGAATGGGGTTGCTGGGTCATGTGGCAACTCTATGTTTAACTTTTTGAGGTCCTTAAAAATCACTTCCCCGGCGACTACATTATTTTGCATTAAAATGGCACTTAATGCAATTTTAAATTAAGTCAAAGCTATTCCCCAAAAGTGAAATAACCAGTTTTCATTAAAATGAAAAATCCCAAATGTACTTTCAGGTCTATTTGCATCCTGTATCTTAATCTTCAAAATGCCTTATTTCCCTACAATGTGAAGGTCTGCAGACATGTTACGTAGAGGAAGGTAGGGCCTTTACTGAGACATTGGTTGGCTGGTTTCTTCATTCACGCTGCAGGTGCCTTACTATAGCCCCCAAGTTGTGTCTGGTTGCTGAGTAGAGATCTCTTCTCACCCACGTTCTGGAGCCATAGATAGTGACTGAAATGGAGCAGAGGACCCGAGATGTTCTGACCCCCAGTGCCCAGAAAACTCCAGCTCACAAAGGTTCACATGCAGTTCAGTGGAGAGAGAAAAGTCTCAGGACATAAAATGGGTCCCCATGGAGGGAAGACGGTCTTGGGGAGGAGAGGCAAAGGACCGGGGCCACTGCCAGGAGCTGGCCCTCTGCAGTTCTGTCACTCGTGACCCAGATCATTCTGTAAGGTCATTTCTGACATCACTAGAATATTTTGGGGTGTTTAACTTTTGCTCTCCTTGTAGAACAAAGCCCAGTTCTGTTTCATATCACTGTTTTCCCTGAAGTGCTATCATGTGATTCCAGTAGGTAGCTGGATATGTTCATCTGTTATCTTTTCCTCGGGCCAGACTCGTCCCTGAAGGGCACGGTGGAACCCTGTAACCACTTGGTCGCCAGCTCTGCTGCAGGGAAACAGACTACTTTAGTAAATAACTGCCCAATCGAATTTTTGACATCACCAGTTGCTCCAGCATTATCACTGATGGGAATACTCTGTGCTGTTACTTTGTTTAGTAATACTTTACATGAACTTGATCTAGCACATATCATGATTCAATTGGTCTCTTTGAAGAGTTGAAAGAGAATACAAGCAGCTACCTTCAAGACATTTTTTGGTTAGTTTCTTTAGGTACCAGAGGTGGTCTAACATTCATTTTCTATCTGTAGCAGCTGATGAAAAGATGCTAAACCCAACCAACTTTTTGGAACTCTTCCTGCCTTTGGGGAGGACCACATTCTGCTTAAAGCTTTCCTCTGTCTCTTTGGCTAAATGGCAAGCATTCCTTCCTTCAAACCCACATAGCAATTTCTTAGTATCTCTGACTCCAGTCCCCTTCTACCTCTTTTCAGAATTATTATTGTATTTGTGCTATTTGCCCTTCTAGAATGTAAACTTACTGAAGGCTTAACCCAGGCATCTTTGCCCTGTATACCATTGTGAGGTCCCTGGATGTGAAGTTTTATGTTTTACAGGTGCTCAGTAAATATTTAGTTAATGAATCAGCAGAAATTTATTTCCCTTTATTCTCCCCTGATTTTGCCCACTTTTCTTTTAATTGTGTGATGGCTTAACGCTGTTTTTGTGGCTTAGTTGCTTTTGTCTGTGTGCAAATTTAATAGCTGCTGAAGCATATTGGTGAATGCTTAACGCTCTTAGTGTCTTTTATTCAGGAAGGGAAAATATATTGTGTAATCCAGATCCCAAACCAAGAAGAATGGTTCTAAACATTTCCTTTCCAGTCTTCTCTCTAATTTCCCCAAACCCCAACAAATCCAATACGTATGCAAAGTGTTTTTTATCTTGCTGGATAATGGTGAGAAGGGAGGAAGGGAATAAACCCACCTTCTATACCTCTTTCAAAAATACACCCAACTTGGCATATGGTATATAGTACTAGCTCAAGCTTTGGTTGAATTGCAGCAATGTGTAACTATTTAAAAATTTATAAGGAGAGCCCAGGTACTTATGTAAATACAACGGAATATTATTATAAAATGACTCATTTCTATAGAGCTTGATAAATGTCACGAATCACATCCTTTCCCATAAAGCACCACTGCAGGCTTAAAAGATGCCTGGGGGCATATCTGTCTCTGTGGCAGTTGTTAGTTCTGACCCCCGTGACCTGTTAATCCAAGTGGACTCACTTACATATTTTAAAGGAGGAAGCACTTTAGCACAGAGTGTGTGCAAGCAAATTCCATTGTGTTTGTGCAATCAAAAGATTTGATTAATTATTGATTCTCTTGAGAAAAAATAATGTATTCTGTCTGGTAAGCATAGTGTTCTCTTTAGAATCTGGCTCTGTAATCTAAAGTAGAGGACTGTTTGAAAGTTATCAGTGGATCGAGACAGATTTTTCCTTCTTTTTAAGCATAAAAATGAGTGACTGAGATTCCCTTTTGTATGGAACTTCCCCTCGGAAGAAGACCCTGAGACAAGAATTCAAGGGCACGTCATTTATTTGATCCCAGGAAGCACTGAGGAGGGGATGAAGCTAATAACAGGTGAATTAGCAAACCAGTTACCAGTGTGGGCAGCCCAAGCTCAAGTGATTGGAAGACAGTGGAGAGCATATGTCAGGGGTATCCTAGCCAAGGAACTAGGAAGCGGGGGTATTTGTCTACCACCTGCCCATCTGTCACTGGTGGAAAGCTGCTTCCAGGTGCGTTCACTCACTCATTGTGATGTTTCTAGTTACCGGGCTTGACGTGTAGAGGTGAATATGATATGATATCTCCCAGCCAAGGAGATACGAACAATCGAAGAGGGAGGAACATACACACAGTACACAAGAACCCCGGGAGCTCTCCTAGGAACCCGGGAAATGCCGAACGGCCAGCTGGGCCTCAGGAAGCCTAGAACCCCAGGCTGCTCCAGGACCCGCAGTGCAGTGTTGGGGAATGTCCTGTCGCCCTCCCTTCCAGTTGGCTTCCTCTGACACGCCACCCCTTGGAACTGTGGTATCTGCCTGTCTCTGCAAGACTGCCCTCAGGCTGGCCTTACTTGATCTTTTTAATGCATATAAGTCCCTGCCACTGACTGGGACTTTTCTCTGTGTCTTTCAGTTTAAAGTCCCAGGCATGAAAACCTAACTGGCCCAGTCCATCTTTTCTAAGACGGGATATGAATTATGATAAGATATAAAATATAAACCCTCTGATGTGTGGTTTCCTCCAGTCCCCCGAGTCTACTAACAATTCAGTCAGCCATAGTCAAGGCGAGAATTTGTATGACTCAGCGCCCACTCAAAAGAGGGGCAGATGGGGTCAGAAGGAGAATGGAGGGGACAAGGTACCCGCAAGGCCTACCATTACACCTGGGTAAGACTCTATGTTGATAAATAAGTCCTGGCATGAAGCATTCCAAGGCATTTTTATAAATATGAAGGCTAAATAACTAGAAAGAAAAAATAAAACCCTCTGTGGCTATCCTTAGGACCGGTGTAACGTCCTTTTTTCATTCAGCAGCCTCTCTGGAGGAGAGATCCGATGGAAATCCTAGACATAAATAAATCAGCAGCAATTCTGACTCTTGCACTAAGAATCTGAATATAATCAGCACCAAGGTAAAAGTGTGTCATCTCCCTTTTCTTAAAGAAACCCCGAAGATGCACTTGCCTTGCGATACCCTTTGCTTTCCCAAATCCAAGAAACAGGAGTTGAAGTATGAAAGCAGTATCATCTCTCTAAGGCTTAGAGTCTAAGCAAAGATGAAGCGACTGGGTGACGTGATTCGAGACCTTCTGTGAGACGTGAAGAGTAAGCCTCCTGGACAGCCCGGTGTGCACGACTCATTGTGCTGGGAAATCGGGCAGTAGCACTCTCGTGCTTCTCTCCGGCCCACCTGCTGGTTTTCGTTGGTGAAATATTGTTTTCTCCTTGTTCCTCACCTTCTTTGTTCCAAACATTGCCGTTCTCTTCTATCCCCATAATGCAGCAATTGAGATGTCCATTTCACATTTCACAGAAGTCACTGCTTCTTACCTGTCCTTTTACTACAATGGTTGCATGCCTGAGTTTATTTTGACTTATCTCCTAATTGGCTAGATGCTGTTGTCGTGATTTCCTATGGAGGGTTCGTGGTGTCGTATGCCTGAGGACCTTATGGTTTGTGTGGTTTGCCACTGCCTTTCTGTCTGACCAACATTTTGGCTGGGTGTCCGGTTCCTGGGACACGCACTTCCATTCCCTCAAGGCTTCCAGGTATGGCTGCGCTGACTTCTGTGCCTCAGTGTTGCCGTTCAGAAGTCTGAAGTCAGCCTGAGTTTGTTTGTTTGTTTTCTTTTTATGGGTGATAGGTCTTTTCTGTCTGGATATATAGAGAGCATGGTATCCTTTGAAATTCAAAAGCTTTGGCTGGAACTTAGAGCTGGCATTCTGTATCCAGTTTTGCCAAAGTACTATCCCTACACTCTTTAAATCCACAAGTTGAAACCTACCTTCATTTCAGAGAAATTCATGTGTGTTAGATCTTTGAGTACTTCTTCTGCCTCTTAGGTTCTTTACGTCTAGGACATGAGTTATTTTGCGTTCTTCTTTTTTTCTCTCCTTGGTTTTCTTTCATTATTTTAGGCTCTTCCTTCTGCATTCATTGAGATTATCTCAAACTTTGTTCCGCATTAGGGATTAGATCGTTCCTGTGTCCGTTCTGTTCTTGGATATTTCAGTTATTGCTATTGTAACTGTCTTGTTCTTAGCTTTTATGTCTTATTTTGATAACCTTTTTCTTCACCACATTCTGTTGTGTCATTACCTCACCCTCGAACTCTTTAACTTCATCACGAATGGAACATTCTGCATCTCTGGCTACTCCCTTTCACTCTAGTCACTGCACAGAAGCCAAAAAGACCCTGCGGAAATGACAGTCAGATCCTGAGTCTCTCCCTGGGTCTTCCCACCTCACTCACAGTAAAAGCCAAGGTTTTGCAATGAATGACCCTCAGGGCCCTACGCCCTTGCCTCTCTCAGCCACTCGTGTTCTCACATGTCTTGGGCCTGTTTGTCTTCTCACTGCCTGGGGGCACCCCCCGGGGAGCTCCCACCTCGGGATCTTCACTTTTATTGTCACTCTGTCTCGGACCCTCTTGCCTCAGATATCCACAGGGCTTATTCTCCCCCGCCTTCAGGTTTACTCACCTGGCACTTCCTAAAGGAGGCCCCCTAGCCACTCACTTCAAACCACGCTCCTCCCCCAACACTCTCTGTCCCCGCCTCTGCATGGACTTTTCTCCCCAGGGTTCATTTACCACTTTCTATCTGACTTTGTTGTAAAGTGACGAAGCAGTGAGAAACTAAATAATGACAGTCATTATTACCCTTCCTTGCACCCCTTCTTGGTGCCAGGCACTTTGATTTCATACAGAGTGTCTCTCATCCTCACGCCATTCTGGGTCCACAATTTACAGAGCCCAGTGCAAGAGAAAAGGGGGGCGCCTTATTCGATCAAAGTGCAGGAATAAAGTACCATTAAAGATGCTAAAATATAAAGTTGTTGTCCTAAATAATGTTTTAAATTATTAACATGATTGTTAAATTATTAACAATTATTGTGTGTTTACACTGTGTGGGGCCCTATTTAAATAAAATATAAAATTATTTAACTCACCTGTGGAATCACGGAGATTACGCAGAGTATGTCTCATAGATCATACGTACACACGTGTTTCATTCTCTACCACATCCTTCCAACACTGTACCTTTGGCTTCCTGACGAGGAAGGAAGGACTGACAGGGAAGGGGAAGTGGGTTTCCCTCTCTTTTCCTTTCCTCTGCATCATCATTTTTAGTGGGAGTCGTTGGCTAATGTAGGAAGTGACGTGGGTAGGGGAAGACATGATGCACTTCCTTGGTTGTCCGTGTTGCCTGGAGCACCGCTGGCTTCTTTGTGCATTCAAGGCAAACGTCGTGGTTTGAAGGAGACGGACCTGTCGTCACCCCTGTTTATTCAGTCGCAGGTGTCAAACCCTCACCTTTGGGTCTCCCTGAACTCCCACACACTGTGGGTCTCCCAGAATTCTGTGCTCACGGGGCATCACAAACACTATACATGAATGGGCAGCAGGAATAACATACAGCAGGACACACATCACACATATCCCATCTCCATTGTCCCATTGGCCTTTACATACAAAACATAAGTTCGAAGATAAAATTATTACAAACTTCAGTATGTCAACAGCAAAGCACTAAACCAAATGGAGGGCCCTTCCGAGCACTGGACCCCGTGCAACCACACAGGGGGCTTGTCCGGGAAAGCCAGCCTTGTCCGCAACACAACCTCCCAAAGGGACCACGCCGTTACCGTTCACAGATGAGGCTGCTGAAACACACACCTGGGAAAAATAGTCTGTCCCAGGGCCCCCGGCCTTAGGCCAAGCCGGAATTCAGATGTGGTCGTGCTTGACCTGGCTGCCTCTGGGGCCGGGTGGCAAATGGACTAACCACTAGGTGGGAGGTAAGACACTAGGCTTTTGACCTATTTCTAAGTAACTGTGTAACCTTGGACAAGTCTGCCTTAGGACTTTAGTTTTCATCTTATTTGTGCATGAAATCAATGCCCATTTTCTCATACAAGGTATAGTTTTTCACAAACCAGACTAGAGTTTTGGTTGCATGATCCCTTTTCTCTGTACAAAGAACTAGGGAAAGTCGCTGAGGCATGTGTTAGTGACAATGACACCTTCCTGTGGAAGAATGCAGACATTGGCCTGTGCCTCAGATGATGGCTGAAGTGTCGGAGGAAAATGAGAGAGATCTTATTTTCTGGGAGAGTGCTGGGGCATAATCAGCATTATAAGGCTGAACGAGGAGAGCAAATGAAGGCTTTGTAAACCTTGCAAAAATGCTGTGACTTTCCCCATCCCCCCCCAAAATTTTAATTGTCCCTCTACATGGACCAGACGAACGGTACTCCTTGAGAAGGATTAGTCACGATGGATGATTGGCTCGCATCTTAGAAGATTTGATATGGGGGCCTAGGGACACCACCTTCTCCTGTCCAGCCAGCAATGAGCCCCAACAGGCCAACGTGATGCTATCCACCTGGCAGGCCTATTATAATAAATCCAAGAACTAACGAAGGATGAGGAATCTGGAGAGAAGATTGTTTTACACAGATAAGGCAAAATTGCAACACTTCCAATGTGCCAGGTCCCTTGGAAATGCCAAAGAAGTCAATGTATTGAGTGCATCTTGACTCAAAAAGTGTGTGTGTGTGGTTGCAAAAAGGGAGGGGGAGGCCCTTTCGGGACCTTGGTAGATGGGAAGGCTCAACAAAGCCAAAGGGGGGGTCTGTGGCTTTAAATTCTAACAAACCAGACTCTTTGCTTGTGTGTAAAGTCTAATAATATTGTCTCATCCAGTTGTTAGAAGGATTAAACGAGGTGATAAAGGAGAAGAGACTAGCATGGCGGCTGACACATCATGAGCACTCTGTAAGTGATGACGAAGTGGTAGCAAGGGGACTTCATAAAGTGACTTTGTGATTGAGTTCCTTCTTCAGTTTCCTTTCTCTCCAAGGTGAACTATCTATTGGTTTGCATCTGAGCAAATGTTTTCAAGCAACCACTGCATTGATTTATACACGTGACTGAATTTATTTTTAATTTGGTTAAGTCAGGTTCTCAAATCAGTCTATTTGACAATAAAAATGAATACTTATCTAATGTTTTGACTTTCTATGGTAAGCTGGAGACGTTAATTCCTTAGTAGTCATCAACTATTGCATTCCTTCTTTGTGCCTATTATTACGTGATGGAGATATTCACATGCGATACCTTCCTCCAGAGAGCCCACAATCTCTTACAAAAATAGATGTGCACATCCTTCATTGCTGTGTCTTCTCTCCTGATATCTTAGCCTTCATTGGTTCTTGGACTTTGCAAGGTCGGTGAATAGCATCATCATCTCGGCCTGTGGGGCGCATCCTTGGCTGGGCAGTAAAGAACATCGGTGACATTCAAATGCCAGAAAGATGGGTGTGATGTGAGGGAAGGCGCTGCATTTCTAGATGATAGAACGTGACCATTTTTCTATTCTGGTAACTGTATTTCCACATTGAAAATATTTTAAAAGGATAAAGCTAATAGTAAGCTTTTAAAAAATGGCCTTTTCCAAAATCATTCAGAGCTATTTCTGTACGTATGAACTTCTCATGTACCTGAAAGTAGGCTAAAGTTGGTGAAACTTTCTTTACTATCAAAAGGTTCTTTGAATTCTGATTAATAGGTTCCAGGATACTCGTAAGAAAATGGCTTGTTTTATGCGCTATACTTTCCTATCTTAAGTGGGCTATTTATAGGGATCATTCAGTGTACCTCAGTAAAGTTTTGTCATTCTCTAGAGCTACAACCTATTACTCAGAAGTGGCTTCTGAGAAGGACCATGGTGAAGTTTTGGATACAAATATAAAATAATTCTATTATATTTTAAGAACTCATGGAAAATAACTTCACTGGACATTGATTCTGTGAGATTCATATGGAAAAAATCCTAAAAATTCTCAGTTCAGGACCAGAGATTAGCAGGATCAAGCGGGCTCAGACATTTCAGAATTTGTCTCAGACTGTAGGGAACTTGGGAACCATCACTTCCAATAAACTTCAGTGAGATTGTAGTGACTGTTGGGGTGTTTGTAAATCTCATGTTCATTCACCTCCTGTTTCGTGCGCCATTGTGCTGGGACAGTGGTCCTCAGTCACTTAAGGAGCTGGCTGCAGTGCACACTTCATCTCCAGAGAATCTGAGGCATCAGACCTTGGCTGGGGGCCAGGGGTCTGCCCTGAAAGCCCCCCTAGCATTTCTGTCCCTGGAGGGCTGCAGACTGTGCTCTTTGGAGTCCAGAAGAAGATGAAACCATCCTTGCCCTCACAGAGCTCACGGCCTAGTTGTGGACCTGAAGCTGTTGCTACAGGAGGATAAACCAGTCCGTCCGTGCTGCTTAACCTGCTGTGTGTGAGATGTGCATGGCTGTCATTTTATTCTCTTTACCAGAGAAATATTTAGATAGACTAATAAGCGTAGACACTTCCTGGGCCTGTTAGAAACTGGACATGCACACACCGACACATCTCAGTGTGGAGGAAGGAGATGATGTCATTGGAAGCAGATCATGGTGGACTTTGAAACTGATAGCTCAGGTTTAAGACTAACCACACCACTGCTAAGGCTCACCCTCCTCAGCGTGGCCTTCAGCGCTCCCCGTGACCACCACCCCGGCTTTAGCTTGACCTCCTCTCTGTATGCGGGCAACAATGAGATACTTGATACCATCTCGTCCCATGACATCCACTCGGAATGTTCATTCCCTCTTTCCAGCCCTCCCTGCTGGAAGCCTCTCCTGCCTTCCTGTTGGGCTCAGTGCCTTCCTAATGTGCTTCTTCTGTCTTAGCCCCTTCCTAATTCCCTTGAGAATATTTGCATGTATGTATTCCCTGCGCTAGATGGTAAACAAGTCCAGGACAATGCTTTCTTCTTGTTTTCTTTGTAAAGAATAGAGATTTTTAAAAAAGATTTTATTTACTTAGTTTTAGAGGTGGGGGGAAGGAAAGAGAAAGAGAGGGACAGAAACAGCAAGCAGTTGCCTCTCTCTCGCCCCCCACTGTGTACCTGGCCTGCAACCCAGGCACATGCCCGGACTGGGACCAGAACCAGCAACCTTTCAGTCCTCAGGCCAACGCTCAGTCCACTGAGCCACACCAGCCAGGCCTCTTCTTGTTTTTTAACTGCCAACCCAGAACTTGGCATACAGTGGATGCTCCATAAATGTCTCCGTGAGATTGATAGATATAAACATGAAACAGGAAGCAAACAAGGAACTCATTCTTGAGTTTGCTTTTAGCTGAATTCTGCTAGAAAGGATGAGGAGGGCTCTTTTGCCAATGAGTCCTAAGGTGTGGAAGGATGATACCTGGAAACCTGGGGTCCTTGACCAGAGAGGGGTCCCGAGCTTCCTGCCCTACAGGTGCACAAGCAGTAGGCGATCCCTGGCTCCGGTGAAGAGGCGGAGCCACGAGGACGTGGGCGCAGTCAGGTTGCTTGTTTTCAGGTTGTAACGTTTCTCTCTCCATTGGCAGGGCTTCCAGTGAAATGACGTGCTCTTGGAGTTTGGCCAAGAGTGGCTGTATGCTAACCGAGCTTTTCTCTCTGACAAAATGGTTTCTGTCCTCAGGTCACTTGTGGACAACCGTTGCCTCATTTTGTGAGTGACCGAAAAGGCGTGAGTCAGTTTGGGAAATAAGACAACAGTAAATCATGAGTTGGTGTTTGCATTATGGTTTTATCTCGTCCGAGTGGAATGAGATTAAGTTCTTTGGAAATCATCCCTAAGAAATAAGAATAAAGTGCCCTGCCATCTATGAACTGTAAGTTTCTCGTTTCCTTGGCTTATGTTGCTGGACCCCGTGTAGCTTTAACTGTAAAGTAGAAAATATCTACTGTGCTTCTGAAAGCTCTGAACTATTCGTCCCCAGGCAAGGAGACGCAAACAATTTGGCTTTACTCTCCCGCATTCCAAAAATAACTTCAGTAATACCCTCTTTGGTTATCTTGGAAGTGCAGAGTGGATGCTTTTATCCTAAAGTAGCAGTGTCTGATTGTCCGGGGAACTTTAGCCAGATGACTGTTATTTAGCAACTAAACACTGGTGACTCATTCACTTTGACTGTGGCACAGGAAAATTCTTTCCATGGAAAACGCAGGAGGGGGGAAGCCTCTCCGAACCTCTATGTAGTATTTTCCTTTAGAAAAGGCTTCTCTAGAATGAATAGGCACCAGCTGTTACTTTGCCTGCTTAGGCTCCAGAGCTGCCAGAGGGCCTTTCTCAACCAGGGGTTCTGGTAATTGAGCCACAAAGGTATACAGGTAGGTTCAGAATTGTTGTAAGGAACCGGTTTAATGAATAAACTTAAATCTCAGTACGCAAAATGGCCATCCTGAGTAAAAGAGAGGTTGAACTAATCTTATGTGTGATTGGGTTCGGGGTAGAAACCTAATGGCATTTTATTGTCACATTCCATTAGTGACAGAGGGAGAGGGAGGGAGGGAGGGAGGGAAGGGGGGCTGGAACACTGTCCCCTTGGCTTTGAGCTGAATGACATGACCTCCTTGGAGAGAAGTGCCTAAGTGAGGTGCTAATCTATTTATGCAGCAAAAAACATAATCAAATCAACTCACCTGCTAGGCTCACAGAACCAACCTAATTCGAGCTCTCCCAGGTTAATTTTGCTTGTCAGCATCTCCCACGGGCTCTGAGGGTGATCAGGAGGGAAGAAGCCGACAAGTGCTGTTTCAGTCATGAAAATTTGGGCATGTGAAGGGCTTGTCCCCTCCATACCCCGAACCCTGCCCATCCCTCTGGACGGGAGGTCGGTCGTGTTGCTCTCGGGCTTGGCTCACACTCATGAATGGAGGGTAGAGAGGCTGCATAAAGGCTCTTCAGAGCTTCTACTCCAGCTGGCTGCTGCCTTCGGAAAAATCATGGCCCTGCAGGGCTGCAGGGGAGGCAGGGAGTAGTGTGGGTGAAGTATGTGTCATAGAAAAGACGACCCAGGGGTTGGAGTGGACTTAGCCCTCACTTACAAGCTGAGACACTCAAGCTATTAATAGTAAAGCCCTGAGTCACAGATGTAGGAATGTCACAGCTGCTTGAGAACTGCTACTGTTACCCATCAGAGAACCCCAATAAAGGCCTGGCCCAGCCCCACCAGTGCAATTTCAGCCATAAACGACCTCCAAGTCAAAGATGAGGCAGGTGGATTGACTTCATTCTTTTCTGTTACCCTGGCTGTCTGAGCCCCAACACGGTACAATATTTGCAGTAAACACAGTCTAATACTGGCTGTGCGTTGTGGTTGGGAAAGATGTGTTGGCCATCTGCTGCAATCGCGAGCTGTGCTGCGTCTGTCTTTTTGTCTCTTGCTCATCACATTGTCCCCACACCGTGGATGTATATGATGTGTGGTGGGGACTGAACAAACCATCTGGGATCGGCGCACTGGGGAGGCGGGTGGTGGAACGGGGTGGGCGTCGGCTTCCTGAGCCCGGAAGTCCCCTGCTCTCAGGAGAGCGACCTGTGATGTGACCCTGTGGGTCAGAAATCAGAAGTCTTGTTAGGAGCCACTGCTGCTGCTGGGGTCGGGGTCAGGCTCAGGCTGGTCCTGGTGTGACTGCTCCTCCCTCTGTAGCTAGGGTTCCCTGTGCACAGGTACAAACCCAAGGGGTTTGTCCAAAATCCCAGATGAAGCAGAGAGAAGGTGGGGGTCAGAATCCTACCTAACTGGATGAGCCAGAGTTTTACTTTGATCCTGAGTGAGGAATTGAGTCCTGAAAAGATCCCCTCCCGGTCTCCCTCCACGTCCCAGTCCCCACCCCACCGCAGGCCCCGCCCCCATTCAGGTAAGCCGCAGCGGGGAGCAGCCCGGCAAACCGAAAGCCATTATTTATTTTTCATTATAACTGAGCTGCCAGGACCTTAGAAGTTGAAGAAAATGCACTTGAAGGAGCCACTAGCATCACGTTTCGACTGAGGCTCATTTTTATTTATTCTGTGTGTCTGAAAGAAGCTGTAGAGAGAATGAAAGCGGCAGTAATAGGAAGCTAGTAAGCTAACAATTGACTGGTTTTCCTGATCCGAACAGTCGCCAGCTGTTTTTGGCCCCGCTCTTCTGGCAATCATTTATCAGACCCGGGGAGGGGCAGGGGCTCGGGCTCCGGGGCATTTCGTCGCCCGTGTTCCCGGGGCCTCGCGCGAGGAATGCAAGGTGGTGTCAATGACCAGAGATTAGGGCAGTGGAATTTTGCATTTGTCACAGCGGCAGCTGTAGCGAGTGGTTTCGACCCAAGGGCAGAGTCCCCCGAGCAGGGAGCAGGGAGCAGGGCGCGGCCACCGCTCGGTGCGGATAGCTGGGGCGGGCACCGGAGCTCGGCCCTCGGAGCTGGGGGCGGGATTTTAGAAAGAAGTCCCGGACTTGGCGAGTGGATGCCGGGGCTTTTCCTCGCAGCCTCTGCAGCCGCGGATCTGCCTGCCCAGGCGCACTCCCACTCCTAGACTTCATTCCTCTTCCCTTCAGTGCTGCTCGCCAGAGGACCCAGTTGCCATGGTGAAGGAGAAAGGTAATTATAAATATCGATCACTGTGCATGGTTGCAGAAGTTGGTGCCGCGGGGCTCGGCTACCTAATGGGCAATGATCAATGGAAAGCCAGGCAGACATGTTCTTGGTGCGAGAATCACTGTATTGTGAAGCCTCGCTTTCCGTGGACCGAGACTTCATTAAGAACATTTAATTTAGCCACAGCGTCTGAAATGCATCCTATTTCTGGAGCATTTGCACAGCTGAGCTGCTGGTTGTGTGCCTGTTTGAATTGTTACTGCATCTGGAATTTCTGGTTGTGTTTGAGACTTGCCTATCTGCCTTCATCCTAGCCTTCAGTCTCCCTCCCACTTATCCCCACCCAAATCAGTGAGTTCATTAACGTGTGTAAGGAAAGGGCCCTGCTACCAGGTTTGTGCTGTTGGGGACACACCGGAGCCTGGTGAGGACTGGCGGAAAGGACAAGGGGCTGTTTTCAAGGTTTCAGGTGTGCTGTTTTAATAACCTGGCATTTCACCCCTAATCACTCCTCCAAGCATTATCTGAAAGGGTGCGGTAGCGTCCAAGGTGGCAAATTTGGACGCCGGATTGCCTCTGGAGGAGCCGGTCTATGAAGAGAGAGGGCGGGGCGCTCTGCACAGGTGCACAGTATTTGTGCTCTGGGCGTGGTCCTGAAATGTAGGTGAAATCTTTCCGAATCGAGTTACACTTTAAATAATTATTTTCTCCAGGCAAAGAACACAGCAACGCTTGGCTTTAATTGTCTAAGTAACATATAAATCCATCTTCTGTGAAGAGAGTGAAATGTTACAGGAAAATAAAGAGTGAGAAGTGAAAGCTCTTCGCCCCTACCCATCAGCCTCCATCCCTCCTCCTCCCTAGGCAAGATTGTTACTATGTGCATCTCTCTAGACAGGAGATGGGTGGATGGATGGATGGATAGATAGACAGATAGATAGAAGTATGAAAATGGGATTATTTTATGATCACTTTTTCCGAGACTTAATTTTTTCCTCTTACAATATGTCTTAGGGACCTTCACCCTATGATTTTATCATGTGAGTGACCAGCCTTTAATTTGGCTGTTTCTAAGCTCAGTTTTATTCTGCCACATTTTCCTAGGGCGGGACATAGCTTTCTCCATGGACAGGGCTGTCGGCTCCTTTAGGGCTGTCTTGAACCATTTCAATGATTTATCTTTATCTACTTTCTCTTAAAGCCCCTCCAGGGAATAACTGTCAGGTGAACACGCTGAACTCAGACTGATCCTTGTTGCTGGCAACTCCATTCGGTTGTGTTGTACCAATGGGTGGATGAAGAATAGGGACATGACTTGGAACAGTGCGAAGGTTGCACCTTAGGACAAAGAGAGCGTGGTCCCGCTCCCTCCATTCTGCTCCCGCACATCTTTACCGATCACTTGCTTTAGCTGTGGTCTTTCCCTGAGTAAGCGGCAATTGAGTGAAGTGATATGGTGCCTATAAAGGTGCTTGTAATAATGTTTCCTCTCCTTTTCGGGTGCTTCCAGAAACCCTCAGAGTAACAAATACTGACGCTGGCATCTAATAAAGGTCAGGGCTCTTCATTTCTACCCACCCCCACCCCACTAGAACGAGCTGGTCCTGATCTGTATTGCTAATGGATTCGAGTCTGTTTTTCCAATAGGAGTGATTTATGAGTGATGGGAAAGAGGAGTACAGTCCCCGCAGAGCCCGGGAGGCCCAGCCTTGCTGTGTGGTGTGTGCCTTATCGATCACCGGTCCCCAAGCAGCAGCTCTCCTTTGAAGCCCTTGCAGACTTCTCAGGTCTCAGGTTGCCCGGGTGCAGGGAGACTGGGCTCAGTGTTGCTTTGCAACTCAGTAGCCACTTTTTAACTGGAATGCTTTGGACGGGCCACCGAAAGGTCACATACTAGCATTATCTTAGCCACTGATTAAAGGCTGTTGCTCTTTTATTTTGAGGTCTGTGTCAGTCCACAGTGCTGCCTCCCAGCATTCTGATCGCACCGACCTCAGCCAACAGAAGAGAAAGGCAGGGTTTTTTTGTTTTTGTTTTTGTTTTTGGCAGGTACACAAGGGCTGCCATGAAAAGAAAGGAATTTCATCATAGCTTTTAAAGTGAGAAGGGTACAGGGGAGCGTGTGATACAGGTGTGCCTCCTAGAGGTGAGAGGACAGGGGTTCAGAAAGGGGAAGTAAATTGCTCAAGGACACACAGGAGATACTGGACCCGTGTTCATCCCGTGTTCCAGCGAAGGTGCACGTGGATCATCGACCGCACACGCCAGGGGTGTTGACGTCCACTGGCCCCGCCACTAGGTGGGGCGCCCCTGAGAAGCTGCACTGTATCCCCATCTCTGACTTCCCGTGCATAGCCTAGTGTCTGCCCCATCGCGGGGCCTCACGCAGCTGAAAACAGGTTGGCCTGTTCGCAGAGCTGGCACTAGAACCTGTGTCTTCTCGATTCTGAGACCTTCCCAGTCCTCTCCATTTCTTCTTGCTGCAGAGAAGCCTGGCCCCTTCCTCCAGGTGCTGACACAGGTCACCCTCGAGCAGGCTCTGATCAGGGCAGCGCCCGTCCTGAGCACGTGGAAGGCCTTCCGAAGGACCCACCTAGCCCTGTGTTGTGCTCACCAGTGAGACGTGCTTTCACTCACACTGCTTGTGCCGTCACTTTCTCTCCTGGACAGAGTGTCCACATATCTGTCTGGTTTGGGGTTGATGCTGACTGCAGAGGGAGCCTGCTGACGGGTCACATCTCGGCTCGTGTGGAGTGGCATTTGCTGACATACTTTGACCCTCGTCATCTTTTGTGCTCCTGACCAGGCACCCGTTCACTTCCAGTTGCCAACACTTATCGATCAGGAATCTTGATGAAATGGTTATTTCTCGGATGTGTTCAAGGGCGCCGTGTCCTTGCTGGATCCTGTAACAAAGAAGCAGGAGAGATTTTTGTGGGTTTATCCGTCAATAGCTGTCTTCCTGCGG
>CM052542.1:146338973-146391208 GCA_028533065.1 Trachops cirrhosus | reverse complement strand
CCTCGCCGCATTTCAGAGCCCCTGGTCCGTGCGTGGCAGCCACCGCGGGGGTCGGTTTTGCAGTCGTACTCTGCAGGTAGGGCTCAACGCCTCGCCCCTACCTGCTCCTGGAATATTCTAGGTTCTTCATCTTTTCCTTAACCTGAAAGCCCTGAGCTTTTCAAGGGGACACCAAAGACAAGGACATGTTTTAAGTAAGGTCCGAAGGGGGGCTACTTATGAAAGGAGACACCGTATGCTGCAGGCTTCAGAATAAGTTGTTTTTGATCGGCGGTGGCTGATGCCCGATGTCATAATAACTTCCTTGCCCTCTGCCACTCACTCACTGATGTCAAACATGTTTATCCAGAAAGAAAAAAAGACTTCATTTTCACAGAGGTAAGGCTGAGTGTGTAAATTAATCGAGAGAAGGAGCCCATAGACTTTAAATGTACCCAAAACTCTTGAGAGCAATTTTTGATGAGGAGTGAACTCACGGACATGGAGACAGTGAGCCGATCTCGGACTTTGGGAGGGGTCCTGCCTCCCACCTCTCCAGTTACCTGCTTAGGTGACCAGGAAGGAAGAAACAACCCATGCTGCATCACTGCAACCCTCTTTTAAAGAACAAATTGACCTTCCATGTTCTTGCGGAAAAAATATCCCGAGGGAGATTTACCCTACCAATGTAATGTCTGGGCATCACTTTGAGGAGGGGGCCCTCTGTGTCATCATTTTTCACAGCCCTGGGGGCCAGGAAGGAGGATCCTGATGTTGCTTGGCTGTCATCTGCGCAGGTCAAAATGCTGAGTGTTTTCCTGAGCCAGCGTTAGAGAGCCAGAGGGCTTTCCAGAAGGTCCAGTGATCAGCGAGCGGTGCAGGATTTCTTCCCATTGTGGCTGAGCCTGATCTGGGTACACTGCAGCGCAAACCAGCCCAGCTTCCTATTTCATTGTGTGTGGGTCTGAGGGTGACTCACACCAAGAGGCCTGTTTATCCCAAACTGGCAGGATCTGTGAATTCAAGGGCAAGCAGTGGGGAGGATGAATGTTTGTATGCATGACCTCTTTTCTCCGAGACATTGTATAATCACACTGACATGATTAATGCCATAATGGCCCAGCGTGCCCTGGGGGACACCAGGGGTGAGTCTACGTCCCATTGCCATCAAACAGGCTGAATTGCTTGGCTACTTGGGCTTAACCGGGAGGAGGTTGGCCTTCTTCATACTTCCAGGGAAATTACTCTCCTGGGTGGTGGTTCAGTCAGGAAGCATCAGAATCACCCGGAGGGCTTGTGAAAACTTGGATTTCTGAGCCCTGCTCTCAGAGTTTCTGATTCAGTTGGGCTGGGGAGGGGCCCGAGGTTTTGCATTTCTAGCAATCCCGGGTGATGTTGATGCTTCTGGTCCAGGGACCACACTTTGACCCTGTCCACATGATCCCTGGTCTCTGGGGGTAAAATGATCATCCCTCCAGGCTGATGAGTGAGAACTTTGGTATAAACAGCCTCTCCGTTCCCTTTTGCTAACTTGATCTTGCTTACGATGCACAGATGCCTAAGCGAAGGCAAAGGGCACCCTGCTCACTCTGACTCCCCCGCAGCATTGCGTGAGGCCAGAGTTCACAATGAAACGGACCTGTGAGGTCCGAGTGGCTCAGGCACTGCTGTAGGTATATGACCCCAGGAGTTCAGAGGGTGGGCAGGGCAGGTGCAGGAGGAAGGTGTAAGGCGCCTTTTCCTGGGAATGAGTCGGGGCTCAGCCTGGCTTAGAGAAGGCAGCACCCATTTGGAATCAAGGCACAGGTGAGCATCACTCCTAATTCTTGCAAGGTTAGGTGAGCATTTTTATTTGAGTTCACAGAGCCCTTTGGAATCATTTTATAAAAGAGAATAGAATCTTGGCTGGTGTGGCTCAGTGAACTGAGTGCCAACCTGTGAACCTAAAAGTCACCAGTTCGATCCCAGTCAGGGCATACGCCTGAGTTGCAGGCCAGGTCCCCAGTAGGGGGCGCACGAGAGACAACAGATCAACGTTCCTTGCACATGTCGACATTTCTCTCCCTTCCTATAAATCAGTCAATCAATAAATAAATAAATCCATCCTTTACAAAAGAGAGAGAATAGATATCATGGCTCACAAAGTCCACAACTGTGTCTTTACTTTTTGGGAAGCTAGAATATATTATTAAAGCCTGAAGTGTTTTTTCCACTCCCACTATATCCAGTCTGTGTTCTAGCTGTCTGTGTTCTTTCTGTTCTTGTTCATTATCTGAAACATTGTGAAAGGAGAAGTTTCAGGGAAATTAGGAAACATAGGGAATGGTAGGGAAAGGTAGCAAGGTTACTTCACACGGGAGGGTCCGATGAGAAAAGGGAGAGGCGTCTGCACGCCTCAGAGGAATGGCAGGGCTGCGGGCTCCCAGGCCCACGGAGAGTCCTGTGAGGGACACATGTGCTGGATGAGTGTCTGCTGCCCTGCTGGACCGCCAGTGAGGGACAGAGTTTTGGGGCCACCGATGGGGATGGCACCTACCAGACCAGAGTCCAGTTATGCTGTTCTTGCTCACCCGGACAACACCGAGAGTGTGTGTGAAGGTCCCAGCCTGAACCTGTGAACCACACCAATGGGCCTTTTGATCCTATCACAAAGGTTTTGAGGTCTACTCTCTGCAAGACATTTTGGGAATAAGCTGATACATTGAAAAGTTTCTACCTTCAGTAGGCTAATGAATCAGCCAGTGTTGGGAGGCTCACTGAGAATACAAAGAGAGGTGACAGAGGAGATAAAATGAAGATAAACAATATTCAGCAGGGATTCAAAGGAAGAGTTAGCGTTTCAAGGAATTTTTAAACGGGGGTTTTATGAGACAGGGAGCATTCCCGTTGGCTTTGAGAGGCTCTCTACGTTTCTTACGGTGAGGAGTGGTGTGTGGTTCGACCTGCGTCCGTACCACACTGTCGCTGCACATTATGTGCCCAACGAGTGCTGAATGAACTCATAAGTGAACTTTTGATGTGTGTGGGTGAGGGAGATGGTTATCCTTAAGGCTGATTCAGAACCTAATAAGAAGCAAGCAACCTAGATGTAGAAACAAAATAAAATACAGTTCTTGTCCTCACATTCCAGCAAGGAACACAGGTTCATAAATAAGTGATTATGGTATGAAGTGAAATGTGTTCAACGGAGAACTATTAAAGGAACATGAGACCACAGTGCAGGGAGTGATTAATTCTGCCGCAAGGTCATGGCAGTCCGGGCTTTGAAGGACGAATAGGAGTGCAGCAAGTGGTTAAAGAGAAAATCAGAGAAAGGTGGTCAAGCGGGAAAAACACAAGCAGCGAAGCGCAACCTGTGCCTGAGGACGTGGAGCCAGCTGGGCCTGGCGGGGGCTGCCGTCGGTCCCTTAGCCCAGCAGTGGACCTCAGGAAGGGTGAGCAGAGGGCTCCGAGGGTCAGGGTGGGCTGCAAATGGTTAGGACTCGAGGCCGTCCCTACAGATGCCTCCAGGAACTAGGCGGGTGACCTGAATGAGTGGACGCAGGCCAATGGGCCAGACCTTCTAGTTTTTAAGAGCTACTGGAAATAGGGATTAGTGTGTAAATCTCCAGATGATTAAATGTTAACAAATGATTCAACTTTGTCTTCAAAAAATAATCTTTGTGTCGGCCAAACAAAGCATGTTTGTGGGCAGGAGTCAGCCAAAAGGCCTCTTCCAGATGTGGTCGGGGCTTCACACAGGGCTCGCCAAACCTGCCCACAGTAAGAAATATGTTTTCACTCAACAGGGCTCACGGCTGGTGCACGTACGCACATAAATGGCTGAAATAAAAGCCACAGGGAACGATACTGATCTTTCCTCTGCTACGTTCTACTCTCTTTTTTCCAATCATGCTGCTCACGATTCATGGATCTGACTTCATGTTTCAGTGGGTCAAGACCTGAAGTTTGAAGACCATTAGTTTACAGCATCTACACTAGAGTTTTATTGGATGAAAACAGAGTAAGGTCCCTTGCTGAGCAACCACGTCTCCATCCTGAACACTCTTATAATGACGCTCACAAGGCACGTTAGGCTGAGTTGGGTTTCTTCACTTGTAACTGGAGACGTTTTAACAAAATAATTCCAAAATCTTTTATTGATGACTTCATCCTCAACAGAAGTTGGCCAGAATTTGGTGTCATCTTTTTGGGTGCTGGATGCAGTTAAGAACTGACCTAGCTGCTAAATTCAGAGTAAAATGCTGCTTGGTTGAAGTTCAGCAGAAAGTCCCGAGGGAACCCCCACTCAGGCCTCCTCCGTTCTAAGTGTGCTACTTCTGGACCTGCTTTTTCACGTGGAAGAACTTTTCCCTGTGATCTGTGTCACTACTTCCAGACACGGTGCTCACCTGATCCCCTTGCTTTTGCATGAAAGCTAAGGAGAAAAGGACAAGTTCAGGGCTTGGACAGCCTGTCACGTACCACCTCACCCACCATTAGTGCAACAGCTCTTCACCTCTGTCTGTTAGACTTCATGTGCTTATAGCTTTTGTTTTTGACATATCAGAGCATTTCCAGCAATATTATATTGTGGGGGCTTTGGAGAGAGGCCACCCCTCCCTCGGGAATGTCAGAGGTGAGCTGTGACAGCCAGCCTCCAGTGCAGTAGGGAAGGCATGGCCATCCTTTGGCTTCAGGGCGTGTCTGCCATCGTCTCTGTTTTGAATCAGAAGCACCCCTGCTACATGTGGCAGGACTCAGAAGGAGCTTGGGTTTTTGAAACGAGAGCCCAAGAGGGTCTTCTCACCATTGGATGAGAGACCCCCTAGGGAAGGGCTGTGCCAGCATGAAAACCACGGGACCACAAGGAGGCAGTACTGATATGGTGGGTTTGCATATTAAGTAGGCAAAGAAGCCAGCTATTAAACAAGAGTGAGGCAACAAGGCCAGACAGCGGCAGCTTGCTAGGGCAGAGAGTAGCCGATACAGTGCTATTAGAGGTGGGGGACCGGTATGGTGCAAGATGACCAGGGGCAGTGTTTGCAGACAAGATGGGAAGTCCTCTTTTTACAGGGCCTGGGGGTGGGCTCCCTCCCAGGCACCTTGTGCAGGGGAGCAGCACCGCGGGGTCGTGCAGCCATAGCCTGCACATCCTTGCCCAGAGGCAGTGAGCTGCCGGCGAGCTGGGGTTGGTATCAGAGGAACCACATCTCTGCCCCTTCCGGAGGACAGAGAGCCAAGCTCTTACCTGGTGGGAGATTCAGTTCTGTCCTTCAGTGAAAACAGAACTGAGAACACCCACTTTTCTCTCCAGGTGGGGAGGTTTGAGAAATTATCTAATAAGTTTAAGCATTGAAAAAAATTATTGATCTACGATAAAAAACATAGATTATCCCTCAGAAACTAGGCAAGTGGGAGAAAAGGAGATGATTTAATCTAGGAGGAGGGGAAAAAACGTTGTACAAGAGAGGGACTGTATCCTTAGGATGGACTACAGTCCAGCAGAACAGTAACAACATCCGCCAAGTGCCAACACTGAGCGCAGTGACCGCAGAGTACAGTGTAGCCATATTAGTGAGGGCAGTGTTAGAAGGTAATGGCTGAGTTGCATGCAGTGTTAAGAAACGCAGCTAGAAGACTGGGAAAAGCACCGAAAGTTGAACACACCTGCTTACTGGGATAGGGAATGAGGGGCAGGCAGTTGGCATCATGCATTATAAGCATATTTGCTCTTTATGCATATAAGCCTATTTAAAACTTTTTAAAAGAATCCAGAGTTTTTACCATATGTTACAATATATGGTATATATATTTACAATTTATCACTCACAGAATACAGTTCCAAATTATGAGACCCATTAAGAAAACAAGGAAAATGCAACTAAAGAGAAAAGGCAATTCTTAAAGGTTGACGCTTGCATAACCCAGATGTTGGAATGATCAGATATGGATTTTAAAATGACTAGTATAACTGTGTTCAAAAATGGAAAGGAAACATGACCAGAATGAGCTAACGAATAAGAAATTTCAGCCAAGAAATAGAATCATGTGAAGTTACAGAACTGAAATTATGAAAAAAGAACCATCAGGAAATCATAGAAGTGATATATGAAATGAAACATCTGAGATGAAAAAATTACTGGAAGTTTAACAGAAGACTCGAGATGACAAGGAAATCATCAGTGAACTTGAACACAGATCAGCAGAAATTATTCAATTTGAAGAACAGAAAAAAATAAAAAAAAAAATGAACAGAACCTCAACATCTGTGGGGCAATAGCAAAAAAGTTTAACATGGTTAAAATATATGACTCAAAAGAGTTTAAGTTATAGATTTAAGGATCTTACTGCAAAGAAAACCACATGTAGGCATAGCATAATCAAATTATTTAAAAAAATAAAAGTAAAGAGAAAATTTTACGAGAGAAAAAAGACATTACATGCTGGGAAACAAGAATACAGATGACTTATCGTCAGGAGCAATGGTGGCCAGAAAACAATGGAAGAGCATCTTTAAGACACTAAAACTGTCAAGCCAGACTTCTACATTCAGTGAAAATACCATCTTTGGCCGGGTATAATGCATCCCTATGTATACTGTGCACCCATGTTTTTGACCCAAACTTTCAGGAAAAAAATCTTTTGTTTTCACTTTTTAATTCAATTTGTATTTATTTATATTTTGAAACAATACTAATTATAATATTCCTGGGTATTATTTTGCATATAGATATCATCATTGCTTTCTAGAGTTACACTTTTAATGCATGCTATAAATAAAAGAATTAAAAACACTTACATAGCCTTGGCTGGTGTGGCTCAGTGGACTGAGTGCCGGCCTGTGAACCAAAGAGTCGCTGGTTTGATTCCCAGTCTAGGGAACATGCCTGGGTTGCGGGCCAGGTCCCCAGTAGGGGGCACATGAGAGGCAACCACACATTGATGTTTCTCTCCCTCTTTCTCCTTTCCTTCCCCTCTCTCTAAATATAAATAACTAAAATTAAAAAAACTTATATAGATACAGAACTATTATTACCCATGTATAATGCATATCCTTGTTTTTCCCTCAAAAATTTGGGCAAAAAGTGCACATTTTACATGGCAAAATAAGGTATAAGGTATTTAGAAAGTCCTTCAAAATTCAGAAGAGAAGTAAATAACATACTTCTGTTTTTTAACACATCAGAGAAACTGTCAAGATTAATAATCTATCTAAAGGTAAAGTTTTTTATTAGATTCTCAAACTTTGATAAAAATAAAAACACATGGGAAAAAAACTGTACACTCTCCATATCTTTATTGTCAGGATTAGTTTCAATGAGATAATATATGTAAAACCTTCCAGGGTGGCTCCTGCCATACAGCAGGTGCTCAGTAAATGTTAACTGAAGGTCAGTTGGTCGGTAGAGTTTATTTAAGTGGTAGGGTGGGTAGGCACACAGCCCAGAGTCAAGGGGACAGCTGATGATTCTTTGCAGAGACAGTGAGACTCAAATATAGGTGGTGAGAAGCATGAAAGTTGTAACTGATGGAGAGGCGGTGTCAAACAGCCTGTAGCGAGGATTTTCAGCAGAGACATTCAGAGCCTGAACTTGTGAAGCCTGGGATTTTCCATCCCTTTCTCATTTGTTGCTTGTGGTACAGTTGTTAACCCATTTGCCTTGGTGGCTTTATACAATTAGCCCTTAAGCCTTCAGGATTTTATACTTTTGCCTGAAAAACAAGTTGTATTTGTGAGTGGGAGTTCCGTAACCAAACTGCCTGGGTTCAAATCCTAGCTCTACTGTCTGCTAATTATGTGACCTTGGCCAAATTACTTAACTTCCCTGTGTCTCAATGTCCTCACCAGAAACTAAGGACATTAATGGTACCAATTTCATAGGCCGGTTGTGAAAACTAAATCAACCAATACATGTAAAGCATTTAAAACAATGCCTGGCACATAGCAAGCACTCAGTAATTGTTTGTTCTTGCTGCTACTATTATTATTCCTCTTGGCTGAGTAAAATCAGGGCAGCGTGTTCATTGACGTGGAGTGATCAGATCTGCTTCAGGACCCAGGCAATTAAATAGGGCTGGGATAGGTGAGTTGAGGAACCAGGGAAGGCCACAGTTTCTGCAGGGCAGTCTCTTTGCAGCTTACCTCAAGCAAGCAAGACGTTGTAAAGCTTTGTCATGCCACGCTACTTCTGGACCACAGGAGTGGCTCCCGTGGCCAGTAATTCCTGCTATCCGGTGATAGTACCCAAGGAAGGCTGCCTGCCGGGTTCTGGGTGCCCACATCCCCTTGGCAAATGAGCTGATGACTCTAGTTGACCCTTATGCTGTGGAATGGCATGAGATATCTAATAATGGTTTGGTGGAGGAGTGTGTGGACGTTTTAAGAACCGTTGTTTTAAAGTGTTTGAGAGTGGAAGTCAGGTGTGGTTGGGAGTCTGACCAGAGGGAGCTGTCCACCCACTCTGTGGCAGTGCATCATCATGCCACGCTCTGGGGACGCCACTTGTGGCTTTTCCAAGACTCTGGTACCACCCCGACTCCTCCCACAGCTGGAAACTGTATCTCATTGCATGGTCATTCAGAGAAGTTGAGCCAGGGTTGATTTGAGACAGACCCATCTGTAAGTTCATCCCTTCAGCTTTTGTTTTTGTTTTCCTTTCTGGGTCAGGAACTTGAGCAACTCCTTTATCTTCTGTCATTAGTTGAGTTTATTGCCATCATCAAAATTACCTATTTGCAGCTACTGTTGGTGAACCCAAGGTATTCAGCCAACTTTGAATGTCACCCAAAGGCTGCTGCCGTGGAAGAGGGACAGAAAACCAAGGTAGTAGCCAATAAATGAACATACTGAACACACGTTTATGGAGCACAGACCTTGTGCCAGAAGCTGTGCCAGACCCTGGGACTATAATGCAGTGACCCTGTGGTGGAGAACCTAGGATGTTGAGATGGGGATATAAAGTATAAAGAGAGCAGACAGAGATGAAGGTAGGGAGGCAGGAAGACCGCCTTTAGTACGGTGGTTCAGGGAGAGACCGGAAGGAGAAGGACCCAGCCTTGCAAAGAACTGGGAGACAGCCTTCTGGGAGAAGGGCACGTGTGGAGACCCTGAAGCAGCAGAACGGGAGCTCGGGAGCCACGTGGCGAGGGCGAGAGAAGGGCCTGCAGAGGTGGGTGGGTTCTCTGGCCACAGTAGGACATCTTGGATAGTGAGGTGAGAGCCGCTTGGAGGGCTGAACTTGTGACATGTCTGCTTGAATTATGTCCTGAAAAGGCCATTCTGAATGCTGTGTGGCAAAGGGACTGAACAAATGAGTCAAAGACCCACAGTGTTTGAAGGCACAGACTCCGTGCCCTCTTCCTAACTGTCCCCTAAAGCCTCCCTCGCACCCGGCTTGGTGAGGGAGCACGTACAGGCACTGCCTGCTTCCAGGTTTCTGGCAAATCTCTGGTGCTGATACTGGTGCTGACGCAGCTCTGGGCGAGCTGCGTTTGTGCAAACTCCCCCGGGAGATGGGAGCTGGGACTGACAGCGTCTTTCATGGGTTTTTTATTTGTCTTTTTATGGGCTCTTTCCCAACAGAGGAGCAGAGATGAAATGATAATGAGGACATTTGTCAGGGTAGAGAAATGTTGGCGAAAAACAAATAAATAGCTTCGTGGGAGGAGATCCTGTGTTAGTGAGGAATTGGGAGTAGCGGGCCATGGCGGCCCCATGCCTGGGCTAACTCCCTTCACGGGGCCCTAATAGACCGTGACCCTGTCTCTTAACTTGCATGTGCATAAATGGCTCCCCTGGGACCATGGTCCCTCCAACTCTTGGGGCCAGGACAGAGGTGACCCCTGAGCAGTCCCTAAAGGTGTGGCCCTCTGCCAGCAGGACCCAGACTGAAGCCACTGCCCGGCTGTCCGACTCGATCCATTTCTAAATGAAATTGCTGTGCAGGGACAATTTGAGATCCCTGGGCGACCTTACAAAGCTATATCAAATTTCAGAAGGGATCTTGTTATCCTTCAGAAATTCCTGCTCGTACAGGTTAGTGACAGCCTTTGCTGACATTCAGCTGACGTGGGCATCTGCGTGCCAGGCTGGTGCTGTCAGGGCCCCCAGGAGGAAATGGCCCAGTGTTGTCTCCACATCCGCCCTGTGCAGTAGAACCTGTATTCTTCGCGTCTCTACCGTCTCAGGCAGGTGGAGGCACGAGGCAGGGTCAGGAATCTGGTCTCCTCACTCCTAATCCGAGATCCTCTCTAATTACAGCTTTGGAGGAGAGGTGGGTCTTTGTACAAATGACTGCACGCCAAAGCCCAATTAGTAAGTGCTGTCGGAGAGAGGCATGGGGAGGTCAGAGAAAGGCGAGGGGAGGTTCATTAGCAAGTGCCGTCAGAGAGCTGCCACACCTGGAGCGGCCTCCCAGCCTCCAGGTGTGGCTAAGGAGTCACTCTTTTAGAAGGAGGAGGAGAAGGCACCACGCCAAATTTAAATCCCTTTCTAAAAGTAACCTTTATATAGAGAAGGCAGGTGTAACACATCAGGGCAAATGCATCACGTGATTACCAAGGAGGAAATTTCAGTCCGGAATTATTGTAACCCTAGCACCTCTGTGCTTTGGGAGAATCAGATTAACTGGATTCGAGCCTGAGCTATTTCTATAATCAGGAGCCCTGCTGACCGATGGCTGACAGCGTCTTTTATATTTAGAGGAATAGCGAGGACTTATTGCCTTGTCTCAGAAAAGGCAGAGCGAGCCTCGGGACATGGTACAAGTGGACAGCCACAGGTGATGGGGAATCTATGACAGAGCCGTCCTATGCCCACCTGCTGGGAGTGTTTGCACCAAGGCAGCCTTGTGCTTTGTGCCCGGTGGTAATTCTGCTTACCAAACCGACGTGGTCTAAGAAAATTAGGTCATGGAAGCCAATTACGGAGAAGAAGCGTGTTGAACAACTAATGACAGGGTAACAGTGTGTAGCTTCTAGGAACTACCACTTGCCACAGCAGGAAATGGACTTTTTAGGTAAACTGCAAATTAAGCACGCTCTGCATTTATTTAAGCTCTTGAGTTTCTCGTTTCCTAGGCCCCTATCTAGTGCCATTCTAGCACAAAGAGAGGTGGTAGGAGGTGGAGAGAAGCAGTGGGAGTGGGGCGCATGCCTCTCCGGGGTGTGTGCATAGTTTAGTGTGAACCAGTGGGGCAGAAGCACAGAAAACATTCTAGGTAATGAAGCAGTCGCTCTGAAACGCAGACTCCCAGGAGAACACGCGGAAACCAGCGCCACCAGCGGAATACCGTTCTGGGATTGCAGATCCAGACCAGGCCTCTGCTCTGGGCGAGAAGGGCCCTGTTCACAGAGGACTGCATTTCCTCGCTGTATTGCCCTTCCCGTAAATCGCCGCAGCCTGGAACAATTTCTTTTGAGATTTGAAGTGTTATTTCCCATCTGCTTATTTACTGGCAGGTGTTACCTTTGGGATTGGGATGCAGCTGAGTGCTCACCACTTCTGAGCTGGGGTCACCAGAATTCAGTCAGTGCCTGCACTAGCTCGATTTCCTTCTGGGCTGGATACGACTTTCCTGTAGAAATCCCCCACCCGGGGCTCCAGAGCACGGCCTCTGGGGTCAGATGACTTCTTAACTGTGTGATCTTAAATAAGCTATCCAGCTTAGTCTTGGGGTCCTCCCCTGTGGTACAGGAGTAATAAGACAGCACCCCCATAAGGCATTTGTGACGATTATCTGTGATGGCAATTATGAATTAGTGACCACAGTGCCTGGAACATAATAAATGTTCAACAAGTTATACCTGTTATGATAATACAGTGGAGTTATTCATCGAGGTATCTTCAGTTCAGCTTCATGTGGGAGATGCCCAGTAGCGGTTTCGGGTGGTAACCGTATTTTCCCTGACCCACACACTGAACTGAGAAGTACAGAGATGACAATGCGATGGATTTGATCTGTGAAATCAGAAGGATCCCAGGAATTTGGAGGAGCTGACCGTTGGGCTTGCAGTTTTATAAGTCCAGGATCGATGCATTGTGAAAAAAAAAGCAAAGTAAAGACGAAACAAGAGAAAATGAAGTGCTGAGTGACAGTACAGGTATTTGGTGCTGAAGGATTTCCGGGAAAATGAAATACTGGATCAATAGAAGCCACAGTGAACGCTTCAGAGCAGAGCCAGGCCCAGGCCGGGCCCGGGGGGTCAGGTTTGATTCGGACAGATAAGGAGAGGCCATTCCAAGTGCAGCCTGCACTGGGGGGGGGGGTGGCGGGGGGGGGGCGGGCGGGGACTGGTCAGAAGGCCCACCCACAGAGGGATTTGCATATGAATATGACACAAGTAAATAGTAGAGTGAGTGTGCTTTCATTGGGGCGGGACAGCCTGAGTTTAACACCACTTAGCACAGTGGTAAGCACTCAGCAGTGCAGTTCCTCCAGGTGTCTAAACAGCTAGTGGGGGCTGAGTTACTGAAGTCCCCGAGGCCAGGCAGGGAACGTCAGACTTGATGCGCTGGGCTCGGGAGAGTTACCAGAAAATTCTCGTTTTTATTTTAACAAAGTTTATTTGTAGAATAGTTTTAGATTTATATATTTGAAATAGATATATTTGAAAATATATTTGAAATATATATATTTTGAAATATATATTTGAAAAGATATATTTGAAAAGATAGTGCAATTTCTATGTATTATACCTAACAACCAGATTCCCATACTAGTAATGGCTTACAGTAACATAATACTTTTTTTATAATTTATGACCCGATATTGATAGACAGGGTCCAGCAGAAGGCAGGCCTGCTTGAGCGTGGTTGGTAGGGTAATAATATGGGTGTAATAAGTTGTAGTTTTAATTTGAACATTTCACCTAAAATGTCCCATGGTGTACTTGAGTGTGATGTTGTTATGTTATGGAATTACATGCTTATTTTTATTTTGTAATAAGAGTTTGTAATTAAAAAGGGGCATTATTTGTGGCAGACCCTGTATCACCAAGTCCATACTTGATTCATATTGCCTTAGTTTTATTGGACGTCCCTTTTCCGTTCTGGGATCCCTGCCAGGACACCACATTACATTTAGTCATCATGTCATCTTAGGCTCCTCTTGACTGTGACAAGAGGACTTTCCTCCTTGTTTTTGATGACCTTGGCAATTTTGAAGAGTACTGGTCCAGTTTTTGTAGAATGTTCTTCACTTTGGGAGTGTTCTCATGATCAGACTGCGGTTACAGATTTCTATGGAAGAAAGATCACAGAGGCAAAGAGCCAATGTTCATTATGTGCTATCAAAGGTATATGCCGTCAATGTGACTGTCACCGTTGAAGTTGACCTTGACCACCTCGCTGAGGTAGTGTTGGTCAGATTTGTCCAGCACAAAGTTACCTTTCCCCTGTTTCCATACCATCCTCTTTGGAAAGAAGTCACTGGGTACAGCCCACATTGATCGGGTGGGGAGAAGAAGGAGCCGGGGAGTAGGAAACTCAGCAGCCCGAGGAAAAGGAGTTGAGGGCTAGATTCCTGTGGTGAGAGAAGGGGTGACTAAGGGGTGTGAGAGTGGAGTTTAGTGGGAGATGAAGAAGAGGGCGGAATCAAGGGTGACTGCTAGGTTCCAGGCGTCACTGTTAGGGGATTAATTGTTTGGGTGTGGCGAGCACCGCGTCATTTTACTGTCAGTTCTGTACTTCTTGGGCATGTCACCTGGGGTGAATCACTCTGTTCCTCTGGGTCTCAGTTTGCCCCTTTGTAAAAGGAGGTCGGTGGTCCTATTCTTCCCACCCCATGGAGCTCTCATGGGAGTAAAACGAGATGATGCAGATGTACGGGTTGTGTGCTATCATGCTTTCAAAGGCTGAGTGAAGGAGCGAAGATGCTATTGAGAGAGAAGGGCACTTGGGAAGAGGAATTTGATATCTGGGAGATTCTGAGTATTTCAGGGAACCTGGGGCAAGTTGTAATTCACACTGAGTAGTCATGGGTTTGTGATAGTCATCTGCAAAGAAGACGCATTTCAAACATGCTTTCTCAGATGTTCTGTTTCTGGTGGTCTAGCCCCATTGGTTGTCACTCCGAAGGAAGTAGCCCGGGTGAGATGACGCTGGTTCGGGACTAGAAAGAAGGGCTCTGCTGAATCTCTGTGACCTTCCTCTTGGGGACACCAAAGGTTTCTGGGATTTCCTTAATGGTCTCACTCCCCCAGTCTCATCACCTGAGATATCGAATAGGCATTTCAAAAGTAATGCATCTAAAATGAAACTTTGGTTCCCGTCGGGCACCAGAGTTCGGGGAGATGTGACCAATTTGCTTGACTGTGAAAGATGGTGTGAAACTTCCCAGCCTTGTCCGAGGCTGTTTTATCTGAGTAGGCGGAGTCCCTGCACACTGGATATGATGCGGTGGAGGAATTACTTTACCTTCTCAGACGAATAGACGGCTGGCTCTCCACACGATACTTCCTCATTATTCAGGAAGTGTGCAGCCACGCTTCTGGGTTTTCATTGTTACTGCTGTTGTGTCAGCGATGCCCTGGGGAGCTGTGGAGGGCTTTAACCGTGTCTGCCCCAGCTCCGGGAGGCCCCAGTGCCCTGCCAATCGCTTGCTGGTAACTTTGGGTAAGGAATATAAGTTCTTTGCTCCTCATGTCCTTCTCAGTAGAATAAGCAGGGACCACCCAGGCTCTGAAAGATGGAGCGATTAGGTAAAAATGAGCAATAGAGCCAGCTGGCAAATAAGAGGAGCGTGGAATTAATGTCACTGCAGCTGACTCAGCGTATTTCAAAAATGTAGAATTGAGCCAAGGAACATACTTTTGGTATAAACCAAACGGCCAAAGGCTGTTATGTAAATCGAACCTCTTTACTAATCTTTGACAAGGAGAGAGAGTCTTTTGTCTACACCGATTTGAGTTGGGGTGAAGCGAACACTGAGTCCCTGTCCGCCTTTGGGCTCTGTCACTCTCTGGCGAGAACAGCCCGTTTCTTCTCAGACAGCGTGTTCTGCTGTGTGTCTGCCTGGGCTGATGGATGACGGAGAGGCAGGCGAACGAGGCAGAGTCTCTGTTTAGCTCCGGGTGAAAGTGAAAGTTCGCCTCTGGGCCTGGAGGACTTCACAGTGTCAAATATATTTCCAAAGGGAAAAACGCTTGCAAAACGCAGATGCCGATCCCAGCTCTGACCTTTGCAGCTGGTGCCAGCAGCGGCCTGGCACCTTCGCTCAGACAAAGGGAAGAGCCAAGAAGTGAAACGATATTTTCCTTCCCTCATCATTACTCAGCATGGGCCACTTGCTTAGCTATAAAAAATCTGAGTGTTGAGAGAAACGGTGGTGCTGTTGCTTATCCGAAAATGCATTCTCCCTTGTCATCCAGAGTCCCGCTGCATTCAGCATTGTTTCTGGAGAGGCTGGTCTCTCTCCCCGCCACTCTGGTCTGTAACTTGCTCAGCCATATTGTCTGAATTCTAAAGGAAATCGTTCCTGAAGTCTAGGATGCCCAAGAATCACCTGAGGAACTCACTGACATAATATATCCCAGACTCCGTTTGTTGGGGCTGAGGTGCCTGCATTTTCCTGTGTGGCAGGCACACGGGCTCTGTTTGCCGGGACAGGCAGAGCCACCTCGAGGATTACACGTGGGCGCCATGCCCAGCTGCGTGACTGTTGCACACACTGTGTCTGCTCCCTTTGTAAGCCGAGTCCTAGCTGCCGCTTTTAGACCTGCACTTGAGCTTGACCTCCGCTAAATAAATTACTGCCTGACTTATAACAGTCATCACCTGACTTACAACAATTTTCTGATTTAGTCATATAGTATGGCAGGAGCACGAACTTGGGAGTCAGAAAGACCTGGCTGTAGATCTTTGAGCTTACTGTGACTTGGGCAGGCTGTTCACCTTCTCTGAGGCTCTATTTTCTCATCTGTCAAATGGGAACAATATTACCCACTTCACAGGCAGAGGGGAGGTGGGAGAGGAGAGGGAGAGACATGAGGAGAGACAGGATGTGATGAAATGACTTCTGTGTCAGCACCTAACACCATGCCTGGTATTTAGTAGATGCTCAATAAATACTAGTTTCCTCCATTCTTATAGGAAGCAGGAATTCACTTTTTTTTAAATAGCAAAAATTTATTGTGATGATAACTACAATGTAAACATGTGGGGCTTTTTTGCCTTTTATTTTTATTTATTTTTAATTATTTTATTGTTGTTCAATTACAGTTGTCCGCATTTCTCCCCCACCACTCCCCCCCACCCCAACCAAACCCACCTCCCTCCCTTGCTTCCCCTCTCCCCCTTGGTTTTGTCCATGTGTCCTTTATAGTAGTTCCTGAAAACCCTTCCCCCCATTGGTCCCTGCCCCCTCCCCTCTGGCTATTGTTAGATTGTTCTTAATTTCAGTGTCTCCAGTTATATGTTGCTTGCTTTTTTCTTTTGTTGATTGTGTTCCCGTTAAAGGTGAGATCATTTGGTATTTGTCCCTCACCGCCTGGCTTATTTCACTTAGCATAATGCTCTCCAGTTCCATCCATGCTGTCGCAAAGGATAGGAGCTCCTTCTTTCTCTCTGCTTCGTAGTATTCCATTGTATAAATGTACTGTAGTTTTTTGATCCACTCATTTACTGATGGGCACTTAGGTTGCTTCCAGCTCTTGGCTATTGTAAATTGTGCGGAAGCAGAAATTAACTTAAAAGAGAAACTCGCATATTCTCCCCTAGCACTTGAAATACACGTTTGTAGCAGAAACTTTTTTTTAATGTTCAGGTGACATTCAAAATCAGTGGTTGTTTAGAGATCTTGAAAGGAAGCTTCTCCTTAACTCCTTTAGATCACACTGGCTTCTGTTGCAAACGCGGGTTCCCAAGAGAGGCCCCCACGGGTAGATAAGGAAATGCAGGTGTAAGGCAATGTTGGTACCTTTGCCGGACACTCCCGGGGTCCAGCGCAGAGCATTCGGATCAGGTGTTCAACCCGAAACAACACCTGTTCCTCCTCTCAATCTCACAAGAAGAACCTTGTTTCTGAGAATTTAGCTGATAATGGATTATTTGGACTGTCTTGTTCAAGCTCTTTCCAGGTGGAATGAGAACATGACCGTGGCCTGAGAGAAACAATGAGCCATTATACTTGCAGTGGACACGAGCTCCTGGCTATAGGTGCTTTTCTAAATTGAGTTTCAGGAATATCTGCCCACATCTCCCCCTCGTCCAATCTGGTTTTACTGTGTGAGAAAAAAAAATCCTCTTTGTTCTTTGTGGAGGTTGATTCATTTTAGGTTCATTGTTCTTATCCCATATCACACTCACATAGCTACTTATGTAAAACATTTTATATAGCACACGGTTCAGATCAGAAAAGGAACTTAGTGGCAAAAAGGGCCTCTGCCTTCTCTGGCTGGAGAAACGGGTGAATGAAGATCTGTGGCTACTTTAAGGCCACAGGTGTTCTCTCGCTGATGGCTGTCTGCCTTTGTAAAGAGGAAGATGTAAATTGTATCATGCCCCCCCCCGCCCCCGCCTCTCCCGCACAGGGCATCAGCATTACTCTCTGCCAGCCACTCTGGGAACTGAGAGGATAGTCTCTGTAGCCCCCTCCCATGATTTCAGAGCCTGCAAAGACCTTCGAAGTCACCTGGCCCAACCCCCTTTGTTTTGCAGGAGAGGAAACAGGTTCAGAGAGGGCCACGCGGTTACTGATTTTTTTTAAACTACTGCCTGCGATGTGTGTATCAGGAACTGTGCACATAGTAGGAGTCTCATAACAGGCCTCCAGAAGGTTAAACAAGTTGCCAAAGTAACACCAGGACTGTGTCTGGTACAGTAGACGAGAAGCTAGCCAGCATGTACTAAGTAAATAAACATTTACTGAGCCCTTTGGCGCGTGAACATTCTGCTGTGTTCTGAGGAGCTGGGTGAAGGACAGAAAAGTACAGATGGGTAGAAAAAACGTGAATGTAAGACACGGTCCCCATCCTCAAAGAATTTACAGTGCGTGAATTTAAAGACCTATTACAAAACATTGAACCGAACAAGATCATCTATCGAATGACCCAGTTACGTAGACCTGGAGAAGTGTGGGAGGAAAGCAGACCTGCTGGGTGCAGTGGGAAGCAGCCCCGAGTTTTCCCTACGGGACTGTTAAAGCCACAGCTTTCTTATTTAAGGTGTGCATCCTGGTGGTTACGGCATGGGGGCAGGGGCTCACTGCATACTTAGCAATCATATGCGGCTCATTTGATACCAAAATTACACGGATACTTATGCGTGTGCACGATGACCTCTTTTGTAGGACTTCCTCCTGCTCACATGGGTCTTCCTTTTCCTTCCAGTGGCTCACCCTCAGGACCCTCACCACCCGTCCGAGAAGCCCGTCATTCACTGCCACAAGTGTGGGGAACCATGCAAGGGCGAAGTGCTGCGGGTCCAGACCAAACATTTCCACATCAAATGTTTCACCTGCAAAGGTATGGTGCCTCCTTCCTGGCTTAGTGGCAGGTCACTATCAGGGCCTGTCCGGGGTTCTGCCCCACCCCCTAACTCCACACCAAGTCACCGGATGATAACCGAACGTGCTCAGAAGCCCAGGAGGCACTTCCCTTTCCTGGGCGGGGATTGGATTAGACTCAAGGGGGAGACCGAGTCACCCCAACACCAGGGATAACAGGCCTTTGGGTGTTTACTGAAGTTCCTGGGACAGGGGGCAATTGTAGAGGCTCAGTGAAAATGCAGTTCAGCGTTTTGTACTTTTTATGTGTTTTCCTATGAAATGAGGGACTCCTACCACAATGTAGCTATTATCTATAGGAGGGGCTGGAAAGCTTGTAAGATTGGGGTGCCCTGTGGAGCATGGTGTGTGTGTGTGTGTGTGTGTGTGTGTGTGTGTGTTGAGAAGTAAGAATTAAGCAAGAACACTTGGAAAGCCTCCAAGCAGAAAAATCCCTCCCATCCAGGAAGCTACCAGTTGGAGGTTGATTTCCATTAACAAGCCTCCCTTGTGGGGCTTATGGCTGTTGGAATCTTGATATCAAATATGCTGACCTGTCATGCACGGAGCCACGGCCAGGCTGAGTGGGGAAAAAGAGAGCGTAGTTCTTTGTGCTTATTTGAGAAATAGGTCATGAGCTGAGGGCATGTCTGAGTGGCTTAGGTTAGGGCTTTAGGTTAGGGCTAAAGGTTAGGTTAGTGGCTTAGGTTAGGGCTACAGAGATAGAACGGGACAAGACCATGAGCCTGCTCTGCAGCGTCACTCTGCGCTCTGCAGAAGGGTGGTGGAACCCACCCTGGTCCCTGGAAACCAGGTTTCATTTCAAGTCTCTTAGGGCACAAAGGCTCCGCATTGCCATCTTCAGCCATCCATCCATGGTGGGGAGCTGTCGGGTAGGCTCCAGGCTGCCTAGAGACCCTCAAATGCATGAAGAAAGGAGGCGTGGGGCTTTTCTGACGTCCACAGCTGTTTCTTTCATTGAGCATCAGCTTTTCAGGAGAAAGAGAGCTATAGTTCGTGTGAGAAGATGCAAGGGGAAGAGGGGCATGAGCCTGACTCCCATTGAACCTGACGAAGATTACCAAAGGCTGTCACGTGCATCCTGGAGGGTCTTCAATCCTCCTGAAACCCCTGAGTAAGGATGAAAAATCCCCAGTTCTCAGACCCCCCACATCAGTGGTCAGGCAGCACCAGAGTCACACCCAGCGTGCAGACCCTGCTGTGACACCGTGTGGCTTGGGTCCTGCCACCGCCAGGAAGCAGCTGTCTGACCTCAGGCACGTTCCCTGTCCCCCGGTGGCTCCATGTTCTCCTCTGTAAAATAAAAAGACTAGACCGTGTGATAGTTCCGTCGACCCGGTCTGAGGTTTGCAGGCTCTGTATGCCCATCACCGTCCTGTGTGTAATGTAGAACCCGGACGCCCCGAATCGCAGCCCCTTGGGTAGCATGTCAGGGGACAAATGTTTTCTGATTACAACAAGTTTATCTAACTTGGAGTCAAGCATTATATTCTGTTTTAGTTTTTGCTCATAAATTTCTTGAGACATGTCTCCAGGGGTAAATTGGGTAGGAAGTAAATAAATTCTGTGAATGACTACAGCCCTCCGTGCATTTTGCATTTGTAGTTGAGAGCACAAAGCATTAGTCCCGAGTCTGGGTCGTCCCTGTTCAGTACATCAGGGTGTTTGTTTATCCCCGTGGGGTGGGTGCTTCCTTGCTTTCTGCTCTTCTAGTTTAAATTTAAGGATCAAATGTAAGTTATTTACGTTGGAGAGTTGTGCTGTATCCTTTGTTTCATGTCAATGTGTTTCTGAAAAGTTGAATTTTCGTATAAATTGCATTGTATTTTGAGAGCACTTGCTATCTGTAGGGATTGTTTCTAATTTAACACAACTTTACTAAAATAAACACCATCTATTCTTATAAATTTTGGTTTTCTCATACTGAATCTGTCCATGTCTGCTGTCTTGTGTCTCCAACTTTCTGGGGTCTCCCTTTTCTTTAATATCCAAAGAAAGTGGTTTAAGTTCCTCCTGCCTTATATTCTGGCAAGTTTATGCCTTTTCCCCAAGATTCTAGAGTCATGTTGTCCAATAGAAATATGATGTGAGCCACATGTATAATTCTAAATTTTCTAATTAGCTATATTAAAAATGTAAAAAGATCCATTTTCAGAATACATCGTATTTATCCCCATATACCCAAAATAATTTTTCAATGTACAATCAATATAAGAATTATTGGGATATTTGGTACTCTTTATCATTTTTTCATACTAGCTTAACAGCCCATCTTAATTTGCATTAGTCACATTTCAGGGCTTGATGGGCATAGCTTGTCAACAAGATTTATCAGGAGCTTACTATGACATATGTCCTCAAATTGTAACTAGACAGAAACATGATCTTCTGAAAAGAAAGACTGTAAGTAAAGCTATGTATCATTGATTCCAGAGCTGCATGTCTGTCTGGCAGATACAACAGATAAGAGAACCGTGCTGAAGCCTCTTCTCAGGCAGCTCTCGGTTAAAATGTTGCCAATACTTAGTATTTTTATGCTGGTTTAGACCCTTAGCTTTGTCATCTGGGCTTGCGTGGGCCAACCAGATGTGGGTGGGGGCTTAAGTAGAAGACTAATAAAACTCCAATAATATAAAAGTAGTTTTTTGTATCCCCTAAGAGCTGAGCTTTTAATACCCATTTAGGGAATCTTAGTCATTTGAAAGTTGGTTAAAAAGGCAGAATTAATGAAGATATAAGAAAAAATCGGTGTGATAGAAGTGCGCTCCTTTCTCACAACAAATGAGAAACCACTTTCTGCCGTCTTTTGGAATCCTGAGTATTTTATATTTTGACTTATGTACCAGGTTAAAGTGTTGTCTAGTCAAGTAAATATAATTTTGATTTTTTAAATAGTTCAGGTTTTGAATTCCTAACTAGAGCAGGATAAAGGCTCATAAATTCTCCAAAATGCACCACTTAACAGTTTCTGCTCTTGTTGGGAGATAATTGTCCATGTATCTCTTGTGAGCAGAGGTGCCAGTAACTTTTTTCTTCTGAATTATCTTTTCAGAATAAGGCAGAATAAGGCTGTTTGCTGTGGTGATTTATTGCAAACAGCCTTAGAAGCTAGAGATAATATTTCTCACTAAAGCAGAGGGCTGATCTATCTCTGGAGCAAAGGTGGGACAGGTTTGCTTGCAGCTCGTTATGAAAGATTGGGGTTTCCTGAGCGTAGGGTAGCTCGGCTGTGACAGAAACCCACTGCAAGGGGAGCCCCCAGCCACACCTAATTCTCTTCCCTCTGAGGGTATTTGGGGGACACGGGCAACCAGTCAGAAAATATGAAGCTCATGCCATCTGCTGTGCTGGGATTGATAAACTCTTCCGCTTCTGACCCAGGGGTTTCATGCCTTCTGCCATCATCCATAAGCTCGGGCCGGCCAACTTGTTAGTTGGTTCTTTGTAGCACTTGAACACTCTGAGTTCAGGTCCATGAAAGCTTATTTCTTAAGAAAGCAAATGTTGAAGTTCACCTAACTTGATCAACAAAGAACAAATTTTCTGCAAAAATGATTTATACAACAAAGGTTATGGGAGAGTTTACCCTATAGAGGAGGGAGGACAGCTGAGTTTTTTGCAAGCACCTTTAAAGCGAACATTTAACCAGTCATATTGCTGGAGGATTTTTTCACCTCCTGACCCTGGACCCTCCAGGTGCCCCACGCTCAGACTTCATCTCTCTCTACGTCCACTTTCTAGTGACCTCATCCAGCCTTGTGGCTAGGTACCACCCGTACCTGACAGCGGCCAGATCTCTCACTCTGCCTGATATCCAGACTGGTATGTTCAAAGGCCTTCCCTGCATCTCCAGTCGGCATTTCAAACCAAACTCCTGGTTACTAGCACCATCCCCGCCCCTAAACTTCTTCTTCTGCGTCTTCTAATCTGAGCAGTTATCAAGACTGTTTTTCCAGTTGCTCGGGCTAAAAAATCTCAAAGTCATTCTTAACCCCTCCTTTTCTCTCCCATGCCACAAGTAATCCACCAGCAAATCTTGTCAGCCTCATAGTATGTACAACATCTTGTCAGCTTCGTAATAGGTACACTTATCACTGACCCTGAGAAAATCACCCTACCCCTCCAGCCACCCTCCTGGCTTGCCCGGACTCATAATTTCGTCAAGTCTCTCCATGTCTGCCTCTGCTTCCCCCTGCAGTTTATCCTCAGTGCAGTAGCCAGGGTGATCCTTTTAAAGAGTCATGTTCTGTCACCTTTCCAAAGAATGTTCTAGCCTTTCAGAGTGAAATCCAAAGACCTCACTTTGACCTTTGAGGCTCCTCCCTCCTAGTACTCTCTGGCCGTTTTCTCCCCAGCTGGCTCTGCTGAGCTACGCTGGCCCACTTAATCGATCTGAAACAAACCAAGCACCAAACATCCTCAGGGACTTTGTACTTACTGCTCCTTTCATCTGGCAAGGTTTTTCCTGGATATGTGCCTGCTGTTCTCCCCCACTTCCTCTGGGTCTCTTCTCAAATGTCACTCATCAGAGAGGTCGTCCTTGACACCGTCTGCTAGGTACAGCTGTATATATGTGCATCTGTGTGCATTCGTATACGTATTTGCATACAGTTCAAGTACAGTATGGTCGGTTTGTTTATCGCCTGTCTCCTGCACTAGAATGCAGATATCGATGGGGCAGGAGGTTTGTGACAGGCCTGGGAAAAAGCTGAGCTTATAGTAGGCATTCAATAATATTTGTTGTATGAATGAATGAATGACATGTTTATCATCGAGCGATGTACTGATTATAGATTTTTATTTCCAAAATATTAAATCCAGGTCACTAAGGCTTGATTTCAATCAATGTCTTTTTTAAAATATTTTTAAATGTTTTAAATTTATTTTTCAATGAGTTGACATATATTAGTTTCAGATCTATACATGGTGATTAAATGTTTATATAGCTTGCAAAGTAATCACCCTGATGTCTTTCTAAGTGTGGGAAGGAGGAAATTGTTTTTTGAAAATTATTGTTTTTACATTTAAAAATTTTTTAATTGATTTTCAAATTACAGTTGGCACACAGTATTTGTTTCAAGTGTACAACATAGTGATTAAATATTTATATACCTTATGAAGTGATCACTCTGATGTATGTTTTAGTTTGAGAAGAAGAAATTGGTTTTTGTGTTTCCTGAACAAAGCATCTCTCACACAATGAAAAAAAATAAGTCATTTTTTTCTTTTTAAATGAACTCTATTGGAATGACATTGGTTAATGAGATCGTATAGGTTTCAGGTGTACATTCCATGACATGTGATCTGTATGTTGCACTGTGGGCCCCCCACCCAAAGGCAGATCATCTCTGTCAACATACATTTGGCCCCCTCACCCTTTCCTGCCCACCCCCCACCCACCTATAACCACCGTACTGTTGTCTGTCTATGTCGCTGAGTTTCAGTTTTATATCCCACATACAAGTGAAATCATATGGTTCTTAGCTTTTTTGGACTGATTTATTTTACCTAGCATAATGTTCTCAAGGTCCATTGAGAAATGAAAATATTGAAAATGGCAGTATTTGATCTTCTCTACAGCTGAGTACTATCCCATTGCGTATATGTACCACATCTCCTTTATCCAATCCTCTGTTTTCTTAATTTCTCTGATTTCATGAAACAGAAGGTCTTCATAATGAAGAAAGAGCAGCTTTCTCGCCCAGGGCCTTGGTCCGGCAATGGTATCGAAACTCACACTTGACAACACTTTTTCGTATTTATTTGTACTGACTCTCCATAGGGGAAGTGGCACTGAAGTTTGATTTATGGTGGTGGTCTCCCTTTGCCTTTTTAGATAATTGTACTTCATAAAAATGAGCTTTAAAAAAAATTAGGAGACAGTGACCAGCGGGGAGGGGGGAGGGGGATGATGACGGCAAGAAGGGGAAGGGGGGAAATGGGGACAACTGTAACTGAACAACAATAAAAAATATTAAGGGAATAGAATAGATGTATGAAGACTGCAGGAAAGAAAATAGTGAAGGTGGTACACACGTGGCATTGGAAGTTTGGGCGACACGTGTCCTGCTCGTGTGCTTGCCTTGGCATCAGAAGTGACCGGGCTGTTTTCGGTGTGGTCTTGGGACGCGTCCGAACCCTGCCCTGACTGTGACGTCCACTGAAAAGGAGAGGACTGCGCTTGGCGAGGTTCGCCTGCCGCTCATGTGGTTGAACTCGTGACGTTTTGGCTGTGATTTGAGAAGTATCCTGTAAGAATCGACCCTGCCTTTGTCATTTTTTTCCTTTCCTCTAATCCAAGAAGGGGCTTTGACGGTGTCTGGAGAGGCGATGTCCACCCAGTGAGAGCCAGAGGGCGGAAGTAGGATTCCTTTTGGAACCCTTCCTTGGTTGCTAAGATCAACCAAGACACAGGTGAGGTCAACAGCCTACCACCTTTGTCCCCGTTGAAGCCATGGCTACTCTAGTAGCCATTCTTCGTGATGGGAGCGGCATTTGTGAGGTACCTTCCTGTGTCCATCTCTGGTGCACATGGACTGTCCCTCAGACTTTCCCTCTGGACCCCCCTCAGTGTCCCCTCATCTGCCCTGACAGGCCTGTGTGGGGCTGTGGGGTGGGTCCCACTTGCTCTCCAGGAAAGAGTATTTACAATGTACCGGAGAACCAGTGACACCCTTTCTGCTATGCCTGGAAGCTTCTAGAACTTTCTGTGTCTCTTTATTCTCCTTACAAGTACCAGAACCTTTAGCGAGAAGTGAGGAGAACCTCAGTAGAGATGATATATCCGGAGATACCGCGGGTGTGGTTTGCGAGCTGCCTGGAGAGGGTTATAAACACCTTGGGGCAGAGTTTTTGAAGTGCGGTCTGAGAAGCAGCTACCCCAGCATAACCCGGATGCTGGTCGCCGGACCAATTCCTGGCCTCACCCCAGTCTCACTGAGTAGCGTCTGAATCGTTGGGGCCTAGCATTTTTATGAAAGTCTCTAAGTACTGGGCTCATCAGATTTGAGAACCACTTAAACTGGTGGATATAAGGCTTAAATTGGTGTGTGGTGGGGTGGCCTATGAAACTCTCAGGAACTGGGCTTTTCTGTAGAACAGCTTCATTAAATGTAGAATTTAGGTATGAAATATTCAGCTGAAGAGTAGATATAAAAATATGCTCTAAACATCCCTGACTAGTATTAACATGGAATGAAAAGTCACAGTATCTAGCTACATCCTGTGAATTCTGAATGGGACGAAAGAAGAAAGGATATAGGACCCTCTATCATATGGTTTTTCTGCACCTGTAGGTTCAAAGCGATATGCCACGGGCTGAATTATTTTGTTCCCCTCCCAAATTCATATGTTGAAACGCAGTCCCCAGTGTGATGGTGTTTGGCTGTGGGGCCTTTGGGAGATGATTAGGTGAGGAGGGAGGAGCCCTTACAAAGGGGATCAGTGCCCTAACAAAAGAGCCCAAAGAGCTCCCTTATTTTTGTGCCACGTGAGGACCTAGAGAGAAGACGGCCATGTGTGAACCAAGCAGCGGGCCCTTACCAGACCCGCAATCTGCAGGCACCTTGATCCTGGACTTCCCAGCCTCCAGAATTGTGTGGAATACATTTCTGTTGTGGATAAGCCACCCAGTTTTGCTATAGAAGCCTGAATAGTCTAAGACAGGATATTCATCAGACATTCAAATAATGACACAAGTGTGATTTACTAACTGTGATTTGTGCGAGACAGGGAAAAGGAAAGGAGCTGCGTGAGCATAAATGTGAGCTTGCCCCGGGAGAATCATGGTGTCCTTGTGGTGGGGGGAGGGGCAGGTGGCCCGGAAAGGCTCCCCCGACCCCCACCCTCCAGGAGGAGAAGTTTGAGCTGACAGATAAGAGGTGGCAGAAAATACAACAACCACTTAATTCCATGTAGTAAAAAAGCCAACTAGGTGGACTTCGTTATTCCAAAAAGCAGATTTGCATTCTTTTTTTAAAACTAAAAGTAACTTAATTTTTGCATACATCAACCTGAGAATATCCATCCTTAATGGCCTTTACACCTATACCAAGTGAAATGTTTTGAGAGCATCTATCACCAATGCATTCGACCGCACTAGGATGTGGAGGGTCAAGGGCATACGTGACACGGCTCTGACCCCTGAAGAACCTGTGATCTTGTGGCAAGTGGCATGCTTACTAGTGGGCCGTGACTGGTGGCAGGACAGGTGCAGGTGAGTGGTCAGAGGCTGCAAAGATCACCTAGAGGTCCGTGGTCAGGGGGTGTTGGCAAGGAGGGGACAAGATATGATAAAGCACAGGTGCTCCAGAGAGCTGAATGAACTTCCCAGGGCTGGAAAGGGGCAGCACGCTGGCCGTGGTCAGGGGTCGGGGCTGCCTTGCTGAAGGCAGTAGACGGTGAAGGTAGGGGTGTGTGTGCGGCTAGAGCGGACACTGGCCTTCACTTGGGCAAGCAAGTTTCTACCAGACATGAATGGAACCGTGATGTTCCCACTGCCGTTTGAAAGATGGCTCTTTAAACATTAATTATAGTAACTTTATACCTTTTCAAAAATGGAACTAGCGTTATATGTTATTTATAGCCACATAGATTTAAAAAGACTTTGAACATTGGGTGTCTATGGAAATTTTTAAATCAGATCATGTACACTCTTCCCTCAAGGTAGCGCCGGATCAGCAGAAGGCCTCACGTGGAACTATGTTTTAGTACAGACTGTTGCCACTTAGCAACAGGAGTCTTAATTAACTATGTGCTGGAGGATGTAGAAAATGTTACCTTTTGGTAGATTTTAAAAATCTCTTGGCCTCTGTAATGTTTGAATCCATCAAGAGAGCCATGAACATTAAAATTATTTTTAAAGTGTTTATCTAAAACTATTAGAGAATTCAGGCTACAACTTCTAATGTCAATGAATTGCAATATATTTTTATAAGGTTGGGTTCTGGGAAGGGGATTGGGGGCAACATCCTGTCTCTCCATTTTTGCCATCTTAGGTCTGTGAGAGGTTTTACCAAGTCAGGGTCATTTCACGTGCTTTTCCAAAATGCACGGATCTTTATGGAATACAATGGATGAAAATTGGAGGCTGAATGCACAGAGTAAGGGTTTTCTGCATTTAGATATTTTTTAAAGGTAAAATTATATCACCTGATTTATATGCTATAATAGCTAACTCTTTGTTTATATCTGACTTCCAAAATGGAACTGTAGAAAGTGGTAAAATGATGAATTTGGTGTTCTCATTGCAAGATCATCCCTGCAATTTGACCTAAATATATAGGTCAGAAAAGTAACATCATCCCTTTGTGCGTGTCTGAAAGGGTAAACACACTTGCCATCCTGGACAGAAAAGTCATTTATTCTTCCATAAACATCTCCTAACCATAGAATTGGCACAGCCTCTCTCTGGAGACTGCCTTCACTTTTATCATCTCCATGATTATATCTGTAAGTTTATCTAACCTACATCTCTTGGTACATGTAAACTTTTCCTCATTGTCTCCTCCTCAGATGGAAAAGAGCTGATTATTGATTTCCTTAAAATAATCCACCATACCCTTGAACACTTTCATTCTCCTGACCTGTTTTTCTTCGCCGTAATCCCAATTCCATCTACTTTTTTTTTTGAAGTGCTCTCTCAGCGCTTTAATTATTCCTGTCGCTACCCTGTGATCCCATTCTAGTTTCTTTCCATACAGCGCTTAACCAGCCACATTCTTATGCTCTGTAATCAGGGCCTTCTCGGTTCTGTTAAAACACAAAGTAGAGCATTGTCTGACCCTACCCTGCATGGCACCTGTGAACTAAAATTGTCTCCTGAGTTGTTGCATTGCAGTCACAGTGGCTGAGGAAGTTCAGTCTTAAAACACTGGAGAAGTTGGGAGGGGGTGGAGGTACGACCTTGGCACCACTACCTGGATGCCAATCAGGTACTTTCAGAAGCAAAGACAGGATTACTGGTTCAAAGTCATGCTGAAATGCCGTTTCCTTGTGCTGTGCCAAAGGAACTTGGCTCCACCCACACCATCCAGATGCCAGCCTGATTTAAAGCAATATGGGATCTGGAGAGAAGGACAATAATTTGCCATCTCTTGGACTATTGTGGGAGATATAATGCAGCATAAGAAGGTGCCTCTGCCTTTAATAAACATGCATTGAGACAAGGAGAAAATCAGTGGCTCTATAAGGTATAATACGAGATTGCACATATCAAGTATGAGTCAAGTGTCAATAATTGTTCCCAGCCCTGAGGAATCGGAGCTGGGGGGAACAGGAGGAAGCTGTCGGTTTCATCAGGAGGCCAAACCTGAGTGAAGCCAGGGAGGCTGGGTGGGGTTGGCATCGGCAGGAGGTGAGAGGAGGTGTCCATCCAGCGGGGAGTGGGAGGGTCAGGGTGACAGGAGTAATGCGCTGGTGTTCAGGAAGAGTGACAAGAATGTTTGGGAGACTCGGGGCCTTGTATGCAAGACAAAGCCTTTGGCCAAGCAGAGCAGGCGAGCCACCTGATCAAAGGGGTCTCCTGTTTGGAGGGTGCAGGGGAGGTGGGGCAGGAGAGCCCGGTAGGATGGTCAGTGGAAGCCCCCGCTCACTGCTTTGTGTGGTTTCTGATAAAAACAGCAATGCATTTGTGCCTTCGTCTGTTTTCTCCAGGCTCAGCTTAGAGACGCCCATGAACCTCTCATGGAGGCTGTCTCCGTGGTGCCTGGAAGTTCAGAAAAAGCAAAGATGCATGACCCAGATCTTTCTGGGGGTTGAAAAGGGGACGGGGATTGGTGAGAATATGGATCTTGATAAAATTTACCTATGGGCCCAAAATTCAAACACGTGGGCTTGTCTGAGATAGGCTTGCTGGGATAAGCAAGGTCCCAGGGAGTTCGGCCAGCCTTCGGTTCTCCCTCGTGCCCCTGTGCCTGGTACTCCACATGACTGTGGTACCCTGTGCCAGCGTGGAAGACTCTGACACCTGTGTGTGTGTTATGGGCCAAACCTCAGAAGGCAAAAAAAAAAAAACACCAGAAAAAAACCAGGTATATTGAGAAATATTATTCTGGGTGATATCTTTGTTGTTTTAGCCAGTTATAATTAACATTGTTTGCACATGAAGCTTTACTAGTGTTAAAAACACACTTAGTACGTAGTCAAAGATTTTATTAATAAAAGAGGTGCCAAAATGATTCCCTTCCAACCAATTCTCTTCGCTTACTATTGTAAATTCAAACTCTGAATTAAATACAAGCCTTGCTTTGGGGGCCCATTTTTGCCATCTGGTTGGACTTCTAAGTATCTTCTTTCCCAGAAATGATGGTTGATTTTTATGGACATTTAGAAGTTAATGTGAAAAGCTATTTCAATATGTTTTTTTGAGGGTTAGTGTTTGCTTCCAGGGTGATGCATTAGCAAATAGTTATTTCTGGTGGGAAGCTGCCCCCTCACGTTATTGTTTATGAGTCTCCGTTCGGCTATTTTGAGCTCTGGGCTGCAGCGTCTAGTTCTTTTGAGCTTCAGTGCTTGATACTTTCAAACATACTGCTCTGGCTTTCCGAGTGAAGACTGATTTAATGACACCCTACACAGCCGTGGGATTTTTGATGGTTTGGGGAGACACTGTGTCAAATTCTACCTTTGTGTTTTTTATGAAGAAAAGATTTGAGAAAATAAGTAGAGTGACATCTTAGGTGAAATAAAATACTTTCAAAGTTCAGCTGGAGTCGAGGATGGAGGACTAGGATGGGGAGTGTTTGGCCACGGTGCCAATCCACCAGGGAGTATTTCAGAGTTTCACACCTGAGTCTGCCCCACACCCAGCTGCAGTGGGTGGGGGCTGGGAGGCAGTGGGATGGTGCTGGCCCAGACAGGGTGGGACAGGGTCTTGACCTGGCTGTGGGGCAAGTAGCCCTTCTAGAGCACAAGGCCCTTATCACCAGAAACAGCAGGAATGATCCAGGTCACAGCCCTGCAGGGCCACCACTTCCCTGAAGCAAGTTCAGAAGACTCCTTTTGCCTGTGATGGGCTCACCAGCTGGCAGAGGGCGAGACCAAAAAACCAGTGCTCGCTCTAGAAACGAGAGGAAAGGACCCACCTGAGGCTCCTGGCCCCCAATTAAAGTTCTTGCGTAGCTCAAAACTAAATTGAAAACATCGATCACGTTCATGCCAATTTCATAAGACCCGTGTGAACTAAAAAGGCTGCACAGAGGTGCCCTAAGGAAGCAGCAAGTACAAGAAATCTCTAAAACTTTAGAAGTTGTTTTGAAGCTGTCTCAATAATCTGTATTAGCGTAAAGACTACCCAGTTGCTACCAGATCTTTTTATAAAGGATCTGTGCATTTTTAAACTTACCGGAGCTGGTTGGAGCAGAGGTTAAAGGGAATTACTAGTAGTCCCAATGCATTATTCTTTGCACCTCCCATGACTTTCAGAAACACCAGGGTTTGGAAGAGCAAATGAGTCATCCTAACGACTGATGTCACTGAAGGTTGAAATCCAGGGGAACCTGTCGAGTTTGAGGCTCGATTCAACTTGATTCAAAAAGTGTGTTCCCAGTATTTCCTTAGATACCACAGTTGAAGGTTCCTGAAGAAGAATCAGAAGAAGTGAAGAGGAGGACTCTTGCCCAGAAAGTGCTTGGTCATCTTGAGGGAAAATAAGATATGTACATAGAAGAACATTGAAGAAAAATCTCTAGGGTGTTCTGCGACGTGCCCCCCTCCCCCCAGGGTGGTACTCAGTGCGGTGGAAGGAATCTGTAGTCAGAATGAGGCCCCTCCGTCTGTGCACTCCCTCAACCCACGGGACCGTCTGGCAAGGAGGAAGCAGGTGTGAGAGCAGCAGGGGCACTGGCAGGTTAGAGAAGGCGGCAGGTGGTGCATGCGCTGTTTTCAGGTAATGTGGTCACAGTAGTGTTCATAGGATGGTCATGGGTGGATGTGACGGACTCAGGCCATCATCTTGGGTTAACTGATTGTAAATTGCAAAGAAGGAGGTCATAGCTGTGGGGTGTTGATCTGAACAAAGACTGACGAATCCACAGTGGAAAGCTTGTTTGTAGGTTCTATGTCACCTTGACTGTCTTCAGTAGTTTGCAATTAGTGCTCTGGCCAGTGTGGTGGCTCAGGTGGTTGGAGCATTGTGCCATGGACCAAAAGGTTGCAGGTTCGATTCCTGGTCAGGGCACATACCCAAGTTGTGGGTTTGATCCCCAGTCAGGGTGCGTGCAACGAATTACTATTTCCCTCTCAAATTGGTGTTCTCTCTCTCTTGCTCGCTCTCGCTCTCGGCAATGAAAAAAATGTCCTCAGGTGGTGAGGATTAAAAAAAGTTTGCAATTAGTAAACACTGATAGCTGAGGGTAGGGAAGTAGTTACCTCACACAGGATCTTACTGCAATCAACACTAGTTCATCTGGATGCGTTAGTGAGTCATGGGAACTAGAGGAGTCCTGGATTCTAGTAGATCCTTAGGCAAGCAGCGTAGCTATCGAACTCTCCTCCTTCATACCCCACCTAGTGTCTGCCTCAGCTGCTTGCGGGAATAATCAAGAAGAATCCCGGGTTCTTGGCCTAAGGCCCTTAATCACATGGGCATCCCGCAACCTTGGGATTTGGGGGGTTAAGATCGGAGGTTTCCAGCTTTGGCTGTGGCTTCCCAGTCCTTTGGCAGCAGACAACTTGACTCTCAGGCTTTGTTTTTGGACAAGTTCCTGCTGCCTCCTCTGGTCTTGTCTGAACATGTTGACCAGACCCAAGCCCCTGGCGTCCTAGGACCTCCTTCTCTGCCCCGTCTGCGTATCAACAGCTGCACAGGGTTGAAAGAGACACCGAAGTCCAGACGCAGCAATGCGTGAACCAAGGTCCCGAATAGTAGTTTTATCTTGGGCAAGTTCCCTTTTCTTTCCTCTTTGACTGTTCGTTGTTATTATCTCATGTTCTATAATAGATAAATAATTGGCTTCTCCTATTTACCACACAAAGAGAAAGCTATGGGAAAGTATTTCCAGAGCGTGAAAAAATAGATGTTGGACGTTTTCACTACTGCTTTTCGTGGAGTGGGAATTTATTACTCAGCTCAGGAACAATCTTGGCTCAAACAAAGCGGTTGTGTGGGCAAGCAGTGGGTACCTTTCCTAAACAGCACTGCCAGGGACAGCTTTGTTCGTATTTGAGACAGCATGAACCAAGGGTGTCTTTCCATCAAAGACTGTTTGATTATCTCTGAATCTCAGACATAACACGAAAGTCACTGAGACCTGGCCAATGGATTTTACTGGTATGAGATATTGCATAGCTCCCAAAGGATAGGAAACAAAAAGGGGAGGGAGGCGAGAGAGAGATCGGAGCCCAATAATAAATAGCTCTTTGTACCCGTCCCCACCCCTAAGCCCAAACCACTGAGATCATAGAGTAAGTGAGCAGCATGCAGAGGGCAGCTGCCCCAGCAGCTGGGCAGGCGGTGAGCAGAGGTGCACTTGTCTCTCCACAGTGTGCGGCTGCGACCTGGCGCAAGGCGGCTTCTTCATAAAGAACGGGGAGTACCTGTGCACGCTGGACTACCAGAGGATGTACGGGACACGCTGCCATGGCTGTGGGGAGTTCGTGGAAGGAGAGGTGGTGACCGCCCTGGGCAAGACCTACCATCCCAACTGCTTTGCTTGTACCATCTGCAAGTAAGTGAGGGACTCCTGGCAGAGAAGGGCGGGGTTCTGCCGCCACGGCTGGGCGCACACCCCTTGAGTCTCCAGTTGTGCTTAGTCTTAAAATATTTTTTTTCTGATGTGTCCTTAGAATTCTTTATTTTTCTACCGTATTATCCATCTTGGTCAAAAAGGGTAATTTATGATGTCCTCTACTAAATAACAAGACTCATTTTGAGTAGCTTGAAACCAAGCCTGAAAGCCCTCTAGGTCTCAAACCATTTTGAGCAATGAAACATTGGGAGGAGATGACATAACTGATTCGAAAGATAAAACTTATTTGGAAGTAGACGTTCTTATGCACATGTGTGTGGGTGTGCATGTGCGTGTCTGTAAAGCAGTCTCATTTACTCTAGGGCCAGAGTGGGCAAACTATGCTCCAAGTCGGACCTGATACCTGTTTTTGTAAATAAAGTTTTATTGGAACACAGCCACACCCATTTATGAATTGTCTGTGGCTGCTTTCAAACTACAGTGACAGAGTCATGTAGTTGTGACAAAAACCATACGATCCACAAAGTATAAACAAGCATCTAGGAGCTGGTATTTTAGGAGAAAAGTTTGCCGACACCCGCTGCCTGCGCATCTCTCGTCTCCAAGGGTACGTCTTCACAGACCGACTCGGTGAAAAGGACCTGTCAGACACCAGGGAACTGTGAAGTGTGAGCGGGGAAGGGTGTTTCTGATGTTTTGCCGTGAGTGCACACATTGTAGAACTTAAGGGGGTTTGACTTCTGTAAGGATGAGATTCACAACCAGGGTCGGCTGCTCTGTTGACCTATTCTGATTGGACAGTCCCGTGACTGTAGGAATGGTGATGTTGTTCTGTGTTGCTGTGCTTTCTAAAAACTACCGTGTGGAGAAGATGTTTCGTTTCTCAGCATTTCATGTTTGTGAGCCAGAAAGATGTCAACTCTAGGGAGGTAAATTTAATTGTATGTAATAAATTAACAAGATAATCCTGATAGATGAATCATAGTAATATTTAGACAAAATATTCATAATAAAATTATTTTAATAGTTTTATGAGTAGTCCATTTCTCAATACATTTTTTAAAAATCATAATTAAAATTTTTGGATTAATAAGCTGAAAATTGTTGTGTATTTAATCAAGGCCAAAGTTTCCTCTTGGCCCCTCCCTTTCCAGGCTGTGTGACAGCCCAGGGCTGGCGTTCAGGAGCCCCGAGCTCCAGTCCTGCCTCCCAGGCTGACTTGAGACTTGAGTGAATTAACTTTTCCAAGGGGGTTGCCTCATCTGTAACCTGAGAGGCTGTGTTAGATGTGAGTGATTCACCAAACCTGGATGATCACGGCAATCTCCTTATGGAGGGTCTCTTTAAAAATATCCATTTCTAGTCTTCCAAAAACAAAACAAAACAAAACAAAACAAAACCCCTCTCATTCTTAGTTAGCTGTTTCTGGAGGGTCCGCAAGTATGATGTGACTCAGCCAGGTTGGAAGGCCCTGGTCCAGACGAACTCTAACGGCCCCCCGATCCTGGCCCTGAGGCATCATTGTTTTGGTCGGTAAGGATGGATGGACGTTTATTAGCAGTGACCGCATCCCTGGGCCTTGGAGCCAGCAAAGAGCTGCTCACTATTGCTGCTGCTACTGCTGAGCGGCAGGGTTTCTACCTGAGTCTACACACATGCACACAGGATCTAATTCATCTTACCCCCCAGCAGTTCTGTGAATTGGGGATTGGTATCCCTATTAACGAGTGACTTTGCGTCTCAGAGTTTAAGGGACCTTCCCAGCTTAATGTTGCAAGGCTGAGATTTGAACTCAGGTTTCTCACTCTACATCCAGTTCCCTTCCTATTGCAAACATGCAAATAACAGAACACAGTGAACCCACGTGGGCAGAGGACATAGGAAAGGGGGGAAACTACCTGAACAGGGTCATTTATGAAATGATAAAACTTAAAGTCCAGAAGACCGGTCCCGTGTTGAGAACTGGACTCCAGCGTGGTGCGTAGTAGGTCTGTACAGGATCCAAGTTTAAATATGTAAGCTTAGATCAGAGGCAGGGCCTGTGCTAGGGTGAGGCAAGTGAGGCTCCTAGAGGCACAGTTTAAAGGGGCGCCCACACTCAGGGTTGTGCAGCGCAGGGTCAGCTCCTGAGAGTCTGGGCCTCCTTTCATGTTGTGCTCCAGGCGCATCGCTGGCCTCACCCTGCTCCCGGCCCCGATGGAGGCAATGAGCCTGTGCTTGTGCTGTGGACCCTCAGCTCTGATGCCCTCCTCACCGAGCAGCCGGGGGCTCATTCAGGTCTGTTGAGTGGGATCCAGTAGTCCCACTGGCATCCAGCAGAGTGGGGATCTGATTATTGAAGACAGTATGTTCTGAGCTGGCGGGCATGACCCGCAGCTGCCGGTGACCTGGCCTCCCTAGCTGCTCAATCCAGGCAAGTCACTGGGCCTCTCTGGGCCTTATCTAAATGATGGAAAGGGGCACTACAGCGCCTCCACTCAGCATTTCTAAAATGTAGGGACATGAGCATTTACAACTCCCCTCGATGCCTAGCACCAGCCACATTCGTGGAGCTGTCTGTGGTCCGTATTTACTTCCTGTATGTGTATTACAGTTAATTACCACTGCAGGGCAGCTGAAGGGCAACGTAAGGGCGGATAGCAGCTGTGAAAGTAGAACTCGGGTCAAGAAGTTCTGACTTAAAGGGTCAGACTTAAAGAACCACTCTGCCTCAGAGTATGGGGATGCTTTGCTCGTGAGTTTCCCATTTCCAGCCGACACAGTCACGCATTTGAAAACTCAGGTTTGCAAACATCATTGGCCAGTTGCCCAAGTGCAAGTAAGTAGGCACTGAAACTCATGTGGCTATTAATTTATGACTTTTTAAAGATGCTATCTGCCTGCTGAACTGGAGAAGAAACTGATAACATACACGCAGAAGGCAGTATTTTTTGCCAAATGCTCTGTTACTAATGAACGTCTCATGTGAAAGGAATTTCTCTTTCTGAAGAGAAGCTGATAGTAATTTTAAACAGATATTTATAGCATTGTCATTTTTCTCCATAACAGACTGGGTCCCCACCCAGCACTCTGTTACAATCAGGTCACCCATTCAGATGTCCCGGACTAAGTCTATTCCAGCATAATTTATCACATAGGTTTTGGGAACTGAAGGAGTTAACGCTTGACTTGTAGCCAGTTCTCTTGGGAGGGGCCTTAAGCCTGAATAAGAATTTATGGCATTTACAATGTTTCTTCATGAAGGACTTTCCATTTGGAAAACGGAAAATTTTACTGTGTGTGCCCCGTGAGGGACTCCTTGGAACAGTCCCCACTAGTGGGGAGAGGGGAACCACCCCCTTTTACTCTCTGGGTGCCCGTGGAAGCCGTGCGTTCTCCCTTCCCAAGCTGAGGCACGTTTATTTGCCTGGACCGTCGCCAGCTGGCTGGCTTGGGGAAGGTGGCATTTCAGATGTTTTGGCTGGTGCTCCTCCAAGAAGTGAATTGGCACCGGAGGGCAGCCGGCAGAAGGAATAAGGAACTGGAATGAAATTGCTGGAATAACCACAGAGCAATGTCTTTCTGTCTCCAGGCGCCCCTTTCCGCCCGGAGACCGCGTCACGTTCAACGGGAGAGACTGCCTTTGTCAGCTCTGTGCCCAGCCGATGTCGTCCAGCCCTAAGGAGGCCTCCTGCTCCAGCAGTAAGTGCCCTGCTCCCTGTTGAAATGAGCTCCTCATAGCCCCAAAGTAGCTTAGGCAGGCGCCTTCCTTCCATGAAACTCAGCTGAGGCCGAGAGTGATGCTATCGAAGGCATCTCCAGTTGTAAAACATGCAGCCTTGATTAAAACCCATGCAATAAAGAGCACCTCCCTTATTGCAAAAAGACAAATAGAATCGGACACTAAACTGTGCCTCTTGACAGTAAATGAGGGACAAAGAATTATAAAACTTTACATTAGAAATGCCGTCTCTAGTCATGGAGAATGAGTTGTGAGAGCATCGGGTGGCAATGTGATCAGGATCTCTGTGTGTTAAAAAACTGTCCCCGCTGTGCCTAGGACACATGAGATGATTTATACTTTCCCTTAAGTGTTTCTTTTTTCTTTCTTACCCTTAAATAGTCTTTATTCACTGGGAAGGGTTCTGACCCTTAGCCTTTGGACAGATAATTTGCTGAGTACCTACAATGTGCATTGTTCATACTAACGACACAGGCGTGGACAGAACCAAGTCAGCATCCTCAAGAAGCTTACTTTATGGTGGCAGCAGATAGACGAGTAATGCATCCACAAACATATCTCATATGTGGAGAAAATTAAAGCAGGAGGAGGAAGGCCAAAAGGGCCGCATTTAGAGGGCTCAGTCAAGGTGACACCCGAGGAGAGAGCTGGAAAAAGCAGGGCCATGCTATGTGGTGGCATTTGTCACTCTTCATGAAGGTCTTGTCTGAACCATGGAAGTCCAAAGAAAACCAGCCTCCCCCAAATAAAAGAGTAGTGGTCAATCACACTGTTTTTTCTTAGGAAGTAACAGTGCATGGCCCAGTTAACCTTTAAGTGAGATGTATTCTGGACTCTGGGCATCAAATAAGGACTCTTGACCTCCATCTCTTTCCCAGGGTTGAGGAAGTGGGCAAGGGGTTTGCTTTGGTTTTGATGGATTTTGCCAATACTTGGGAGACCTGGGGGAAAAAATTATGCCCTGCTGGTCTGGGCCCATGAGAATGAGATAAGCTACTTCTGCTCCGGAGGAATTCTGCACAGTTTGTAACAGTGATTCCAAATCTTCTTGTTAAAGTGGAAGAATCCTGCTGCCTGTTAAAAATAGGAATGTTCTGACCAAATCATTTGCATAGAAATTGGATTTTGACCATGGGGAGGGAAGAAGAAAATAAATGTTAGGGCATGTTATCCAATAAAACCGGACCCTGAGCACGAGGACGTATATGCCCTGCTGACAAATAATGGTGGCCTGGGTAGGACGATGGCTGAAAAGTGCTGGAGTCCTAGACGCCTAGTAGGGTTTCGGGTCCTTCACTGTCCTTACCTACTCTACCCCACGCAGGCCATGCCAGGAGAGGGTGACAGCCGTAGAAGAGCATCCTGCCCTCGGCCTGTAAGAGGAATGGCTGTGTCCTCAGATTCGGTGGAGTCCTTCAGTCCACTGATCATGATCATTCTTGATGGGTGGGGAAACTGAGGCCCGAGGGCAGCCTCCAGTGCCCAGCAGTAAGGTCGGGCTAGGGGCAGGTCTTCGGGCTCCTGGTTCGGAGCTCTGTCTCTTGTTTCATCTGATATTCCTCCTTGTTTGGATTAGGAAACAAAAGTGGGATTTTTTTTTTTTTTTAAGAACTGGCAGGAAAATCAACCTGGACTGTCCATTTATTTTTTTAAAGAGTTTATTCATTTATTTTTAGAGAGAGGAGAAGGGAGGGGGAAAGAGAGGGAGAGAGAAGCATCAATGTGTGGTTGCCTCTTGCAACACCCCCAACCGAGGACCTGACCCTCAACCCAGGCACGTGCCCTGACATGCAAAGGAACTGAACCGGTGACCTTTCCGTTTGCAGGCCAGCACGCAGCCCACCGAGCCACACCTGCCAGGGCAAAAGTAGGATGTTTTTAAAGGCTTCCAGTCCTCTCCATGCATGCAATTTGGGAACCTGTTTCCTAGTCACAGCTCTACCAAAATGGTTATTCTAATTTTTATTAAACATTTATTTCGTTTCTACTTTTATATGGCATACGGGTTATGTAAATAAAAAAGAAATAAAAATTTTAGCTGTAAAAATGTATCATACTCCAATCCACTACATCGCTAATGGCAGATGCAATGCTTATTACTCGTGAGCATATTGTGAGCACAAATCATAGTTCCTCCCTCGCTCCCAGTGGATGAAGTCCCAGTTCCATGCAACTGCCTTGATCAGTTCATCGCTATTTTCGACAAGTCCTTGTCTATTTAGGTAAGCACTCAAATAGCATCTCTGGGGCATGTGGGTGTGGGCATCTGCTAGAAAGCGAGCTCGGCAGTGTGGGTGTACACATGCAAAGTGCCCAGACGAGGCAGGCACGTGGATACCTGAGCAAGGGAGTTTTCAGCAAGTGTCTGAAATTCAGTGGAACACAATTAGAAAACATTTGGCTATTATTTGTAATTCTTGAAGAACTGCTTTGTACAGTATTTTAAAACTATCCTGATGTGACTTGAATTCTTTTCTTTTTATATTTAACTTGGCAAAGCTTTCTGAATAAAAGCAAAAAAAATGACAGTCTTTTTTGATAATGGTCACAGAGTTGATGAGCTATAACAGAGAGCCGGGTCCTCTTTTTCCTTTGAAATGTTCTCTGAAAAATGAGCACAGTTTTATGTCCCATACTGTGGCCGGTTTTCCATAATCACCGAATAGCAGGGGAAGGCAGCATGAGAGGGAGAGAAGTGAGAGAGGCCGGCAGAAGCCAAGGGATTTGAACGAAATCGTCTCGGTTTGAGCTTCCTAGACAGAGGCGCGGTTTCCGAGTCGCCTGCTCAGGGGCGGCCTTGTCTGCGTGGCTGTCACATGGAGGCGACTCCCGCGATGTCTCGGGCACTCGGCTCTGTGCTTCCTTCCACCTTACCGTAGTTCTTCTAATCTTTATATCTATTTTATTGTCTTTTTTCCCTTTTAATAGTTTTATTTTATTTTATTTAAATTTGTTTTTTGTGTTCCAATTTTTTTATTGTTGTTCAAGTACAGTTGTCTTTATTTTTCCCCTGCCCCACCCTCCACACCACCCATCCCTAACTCCCACCCTCGATCCTCCCCCTCTTTGGCTTTGTCCATGTGTCCTTTATACATGTCCCTTGATGAGCCTCCCCACCCCGTAACCCCCTCCCCCTCCCCCTCCCCCTCCCCTCTGTTCACTGTTCACATAGTAGTCGCTGTGTAGCAGGCACTGTGTAACTGGTCTAAAATTTTCAACACATTTAAACCTCATTGCTCTGTGTCGGTATGAAAACTCTCCCCTATTCACAGACAAAGAAACAAAAGGTCACAGAGGTTAGATCATTTGCACAAGTTTACACAGACACTGAGAGGTTGAGCTGGGACACAAACCCCAGCTGTCTGCCTCCAGATGCCATTACCACCCCTGATATTGTTTTGACAATGTAGGTATCACTCTCTCATTTTCAAAGTTGGGAGTTCCGAGCCTCGGAGCAGTGACCTGACTGGGCTCAGCATTTCCACGTGTCCTCCCTCCAAGGGCTGTGCACGTTCTAGCTGCCACAGTTGCCTCCCTGTTAGAGCAAGGTATGGTGAATGGAAACCATCAGGCAGTCTCTCATAGAAACAAACAACTTCAACTAAGGATAATTGCCCCTGAATTGATTAAAACTTGCTGTCTAATGCAATTTGTACTCAATAAGCAATAACTATTTCATAACATGGAGATGATAGTAAGTTACCATACAGGGATTGTAATGAACCTTAATTAGATTGCTTTAACTATTAATAAAAAATCAGAGGCCCTGGCTGGGTAGCTCAGTTGGTTAGAGCGTCATCCTAACACACCAAGGTTGTGAGTTCGATCTCTGGTCAGGGCACATACTAGTGCAACCAAGGAGTGTGTGGATGGGCGGAACAAGAGATGGATGTTTCCCTCTTCCTTCCTTTCTCTCTCTAAAAGTCAATGAATAAAATTTTTAAAAATCAGTTGCTTATGTCTAGCTGATCCATACTTTGGAAATAAAATTTTTGTCCGGGAGACATTATGCTCGACCAGAAGGTCATACTCCTCTAACGCTGAGTTCCACTCCTTTCTCCATGTATCTGCCCGTGAGCGAGGGACTGGATTCCCACGGGTTAAGAAGCCGTCTGAGGGGGAGTCTGTGTGTGGCAACCTAGAGTGTGGGGATTCAGGTTTGGATTGTCATTTCCTTCGTGACTCCTGCCTATTTCAGGCACCTGCGCAGGAGCGGGCCACAGTCTGCAATCACCTTTTCCATTGCGAAGGGTGTCAGACTGGTGTCTGACTGTGTGTGGGTTGGGTAGGTTGATGCCAGGCACACCCACGCCTGCATACATCCAAACCTACCTTCTTCTCTTTCCCCGCTCTGGAAGGCCCTGCCATTATTCTTACTGCCTTTGGAACTCTTGCAGGTATCGGGACAAATTTGAATCATTTCAGATAGAGTCACGTGCCTGTGTTCAAAGGGGAGGAAAAAATTTTCACTTATTTTACTTTTCTACTTGGTGCGATAGCTTTTAATATTTACAAGATAATTTTAGTTTTACCTGTATGTTCTCTCTCTCAAAAATAAATCATTTGCTAGTTGAGTGGGACTTGTCTGCCAAGGCACCTAACAATAAACAGGTGGAGTAATAATGGTCTGATGCTGGCATCTGACTGCTTGGGTCAGATCCCAGCTCTGCTGCTGACTGGCAGTCTCTTTCCCGCTCCATCCTCTACTTCCTCATCTGTGAAATGGGATGGCGATGGGTACCTACCTTGTAGGACTCAATGAGTAAGTGCATGCAAGTGCTGTATACTTAGAAAACAATAACTTACTGCTCAGGCACTGATTTCTGAATTTTTCTGTGGACAGTCCCTACTTTTTGTGACTCTGCTCTTTTCTCTCTCCTGTTGGTCTTTGCTGTCTCTATCTGCTCATGTGATACTCTTCTGCCAATATAAAAGCCAATGAAGGTCGGAACACATCCACCCCCATGGATGGCTGGAGTTTGACTTATGTGATATGTTTGTTGGCAGGGTTTTCAAACATAGACTGGTCCCCCCTCCTTTAGACACAGTCTTCCTGTAGGACAGGATGGCAGACGGGGGGCTGGTAGGGTGCTGCTAAAGAGTGTGCATGTGTCCTGGACAGGTTGGTGGCAGGTTCTAATTCCACTTCTCCCGCTTCCAGGCTGTATAGCTTTAAGATCTCATTCTCTCTGTGCTCCTGGTTCTTTGTCTGTAAGATGGGAAACAATAATAGTTTCTTCTCAATGGGTTGTGTGAATTTATATAAACAAAGTGCTTAAAAATCATAACATTCAGTAAGCACATCTATATATTAGCCATGGTTCTCTCAGGAAGTTACAAGACTGGAACTTGAGCTTGGAGATATTTAGAATCAGCAAGGAATGAAGGGAGAGGGTATGGCACACTGGTTTAGAATCTGGGTCTACCTTTCAGAGTGCCAGGGTCAAGTCCTAGACCTCCCTCATTAGCCACGCAGCCTCGGGCCAGGTGTTTGAAGTCTCACCACCTCAGTGTCCTCATCTAAAAACTGGAAAATAGTTACATCCAAGGGCTGCTTTGAGAATTAAATGAGATACTGCACGGGAGGAGAGGAGAGGATAACCATGGAGAGGACACTTGGAAAAGCAGTGCAGGGGGAAACCCCAACAGAACAGAGGCTTTGTTATTCCATGTCCTGAGAAGTGAAATTGGAAAGAGGGTGACGGTGCCGGGTCTCAGGAGGCCCTCAGGAGTTTGGCAATGCTGAGCTTCTGGGGATAATTTTTAGAGGGTGTCCAGATGAAGACAGCGTTCTAGAAAGATGAAGGTGGTGATGGCAATCGCGGTGTGCAAAATTAGTGATCGTCAGTGATCGAGGCAAGGGAGCACAGATGAGGAAGCTGAATGAAAGACCACATCAAAAAAAGATTAGGGACCCTGTTTGTGCATTCAGCACACATTTCTGTGAGCACCTGCTATGTCCCAAGCACCAGCCAAATCCTTTATTACACACTTAATATATAGCTATAGACATATTGCACTTTAATCGTTTCGATGTGCCCACCTCCACCACCAGGGCAATGAACTCATTGAATGTAAAGACCCTGCTGTCTTTCTCTCTTTTACAAGGTCTGGCACATAGAGCTCTAGACCAACATTCCGGAAGTTGAATCAAAGCTGTCTCAACATGGCTAATAAGTCTTCTCTTCTTAAACACATTTAAGTGTTTATTGTAAAAAAAACAGTACAAAGATTACAGAAAAGTACAAAGAAGGAGATAAAAACCCCTCAAATGTCATCACCAAAGTTCACCTCGATCAACATTTTGGTGCACATTCTTCTGGATTTTGCTCGAGGTGCTGTAGAAGTGTACACAATTTTACACAAACTCTTCCTGGCGCATTTTGCTCACGTGTCTCCCTGTCAAACATCGTGTATTATCTCGAGTGTCCCACAAAAGGCCGAAAGCCTTGAGTCTGCGGAGGCCCCACTGGCGATAGGGCCGAAGCCGCGCCCTGCATTCCCAGCGCGGCAGCTGTTCCCACGGGTCAGCGCTCCGTGTGTGTGTCTCTCTCCGACCAGACAGCGAATTGGTCCACGGCAAGGGCTGTATTTCCTTTGGACAGCACTGTGTACACAGCCGGTGCACAAATGTTCAGTTAGTGAGGGAACTGATGCCGCCCCGGGAAGCCTTTGAGGACATCAACCCCAGCTCCCAGCTCTGGGACCTGGAGGTCTGACCGCCGCCCGAGTGATGGTTCCGTCTGTGGTTTTGTCGCGTTACACAGGGACAGACAATGTGAGCACACGGGAGGAAAGGTGACATGGCATGTTTCAACCTTTATTTTTTCTCATCTTATTTATAAGCTTTTTCCCTTGTGTCATGAAAGGGAAGGTAGTTATTGCTTCAGGTAAATTTGTTGGTGACAGAATCACAGGTTTTTTCTTTAAAGCAGAAATGTCAGGGAACGTATTTCCCCCCGTCTGAGTGTGAGATTGGAGGGAGGCCTCGCCTCTCTGGGCATTGCGGGTGCCAGCCCCTGGCCTGGCAGCTCCAACATCGCTCTGCGAGGTTGGAGTGGGGTTTAGCATTTACAGAGTAGGGGGAATGATGGTAATGGGTAAAATACAATAAAAAATAAATTAAAAAATAAAAATAAAAGAATTTATACAGTAGGCAGAGGTTTATTGCAAACAGACAAGTGATATTCAGATTTCTCAGACTGAAATCCATACCAATTACAAGTCAGACATAAAGACCCCAGAACATCAGTTTTCTCAGAAGTGTTATCAGCAGATGAAAAGTTAATGGCATTTTGTTATTTGCTATTTCATCTCATTAGAAATGCCTCTTTCATGTTGAGGCCCACACCTTCCAATAACTTATCAGTGAAACTAGAATTTTAACAATGGGAACAGCCGTCATTCCCCAGTTTACTTTTAATTTTTCAGCGGCAGTAAAGATTTAGCTGCTCGCAGGACCGCTGTGTATACCTGAAGTTGGATATCCCTATAGATTGTCCCAGAAGGATGCTGAGAAACTGCTGTTAGTACTTCTCTCCAGCAGGGAGGAAAGGAGTGGCTAGGAGACAGGAAGGAAAGGAAATTATTTTTACTATATGAAAAAAAACTTGTAACTCTGTGTATGTATTACCTATTTAAAACCAAAGCACTAAATAACATAATGGTAATTGTTCAAAACAAAAGGCCCATTCATTCCAGACTGAAGGTTCAGGGCAGTTTGCCCTTGCTATGGCCTTCAGCTTCATTCGTATTAAGCGACTGGTCACAGAATGGAAGTACAAGACTGACATGCTCCCCCTTCCTTCCTTCTTCCTATCTTTGGAATAGAGTGAATGAGCTGGTGTTTGCTAATGACTACCGAAACCGAGAAACTGACGCAGAGTTCAAGCCCGATTTCCTCTTTGGCAAGAGCCCGGGTGTGCTGGGTGACCGTAGCGGTTAAAGATTAATTACGAAACTCTTCGCTCGGTTAAAGTTCACAACTAAATTAAAGAAATCAGTGCAAGAACAAGTCTTCTTGTTACAGTTTTTTGAAATTGAGGTAGAGTTCACATAACATGCAATTAACCACTTTAAAGTGAACATTTTAGTACATTCATAATGTTGTATGTACAACCACCACCTCTGCCTAGTTCCAAAGCATTTTCACCACCCCAAAGAAAGCCCCGTACCCACTAAGCATCCACTCCTCTTTCTCCCAGCCCTGACAACTGCCAGCCTGCTTTCTATGTATTTACCTATTCTGGATACGTCCTATAGATGGAATCATACATATGTGGCTTTTTATTTCTGGCATCTTCCATGTAGTGTCATGTTCTCTAGGCTCATCCAGGTTGTGGCATGTATCAGCACGTCCTTCCTTTTTATTGCTGAATAATATTCCATTGTACCAATAGACCACAGTTTATCCATTCATCTGTTCAACGGCATTTAGTTCATTTCCCCCATTTGGCTTTTGTGAATAGCTCCCCTGTGAACATGCTTGTACAAGTATTTGTTTCAGTCTCTGTTTGCGGGTCTTGGTACAGTGTTAAGGAAGGTTTCCTAAGGACCATCCAAAATCTTGAAGGCAGTGGCCCCCAATTTTCTGAACCTGGAGTTGCTGGGCCCGTGTCCCCTGGTGTTCACAGAGTGCCGGGCTGGGTCGTGGGTGTCACCGAATGCCCCCAGGTGGCTGCAGGTAGCAGCCTTCATCTGGGGCGCCCATCTCTTTTCCCCCCTTGTTTGCTTGCTCTCCCACTCTTCCTTCCTCTTTACATCCCTTTTCCTCCTTCACTCTGGCCATAAATTGAGTAAGGGACCACGTGAGCACAGCCTACTGGTGGAAGGAATTCTCACCCCAACTTTTCCAAACACTGTCCAGAAATGGATCAAAAGGGCTCAGGACTCAGGCTTTGAGCTTAGGACTCAACAGTACGGTCTTCCTACAGAAGTATGTGTAACAGTTGCCCTTTCCCGGGGTGGCTCAGGTACGGAACAATGTTTGCCAGGTGTGCCTGGATTACACATTGTAAGCAGAAAGGAGAAGTGCTCCAAGCCCACGGAGAAGTGCTAGCCGAGCCAGGTGCTACGTGGGTGGTCGCTTGCCCCCGTCCTGGGAGAAGCCCCATGGCAAGAACACCTCGCCCACTGAGGTTACGGCTGGAACTTGTCACCCACGCAGCTTGAAAATAAGTATCCTTGAGGCTGCCTTGAGACCTTCGGCTTTTCTGAGGGCATCTCGTGATTGGGTGCTGCTTGGCTTTGTTTTCATAGCTTCCCGTCTTCCTCTTGCTGCCCTGGTGTTATTTGTGGTCAAAAGAGAATCCTACTTCTAATCTCGGGACCATCCCCGGGATGTTTGCATCATCAGAAATGATGCTGAGCAACCACAGTGGACAAATGCAGACCGACTGTGCGGGGGAAGAGCCAGCAAAGCAACGATCCTCTGGGCCCGTCCACCAGCCGGGCTTTCGAAATTCTTAGCTGGGAATTTTGAAGTTGTGAGTGTACTTATTAAGATAAATAATGGTCTATTCCATCCAGTAGCCTCTTCTTTTAGTCATAGTTCTGAAAGCATGCGTGTGAACACACACAGAGTTCCTTTGATAGGACCTGAAACCTGAAAATCGGAGCAGGTGACAAAATGGCATTAAGGTTTTATGCCAATACTTATTTCCCATCAAAGACTCTCTATTGCATCCCAATGAAATACAGGCTTGTTATTATTTTCATTTGTTCAGGGAAATGGAAAAGATGCTGATTAAGAGATTCTTTTACAAGGCAGTAGATACTGTCTTTAAGCAGGTATTGAAGTTCTTAGCTCCTAACCAGTTTTCAACATCCTTTTTAAAGTATATGTTTTGCTCCATACATGTATACTCTCAATACGTGGCATCCTTACTGTGTATAAGTTATCCTTACTGTGTATAAGTTACCCGTATCGCTCACCCTGCTCCAAGCAAGCCTCCCCCGCCCATCAGAATCAGCTGCTGCCTTCACGCCCTGGTGCTGTGGCACGTTTGCGGGCCAGTCAAAGCATCCTCCAAGGGCAATTAGCAGAGCCTCAGGCAATTGGGTATCTCAGACTCTCAATTCTAATGCTTTTGGGTGGGTACCAAGTCTATTTCTTTGATGTTAACCCTCATGCCTAGCTGCATTAGCCACGGGGATTCCTGCTTAATAACTTCATAATCAGTTAGGAAGAGAGGCCTGGCTCCTTTTCACTTCCCATTCAGATTGTAGTCGTGAACACGGGGAAGAAAAACACACCCATCCCGGCTAAAGGAGAGAGCGTCTTAACCTTGAAAATCCCTAATACTCCTAACAGAATTTTGTGAGCCCGGTTTAGGGATCAGAGTTGGACATTTCCAACGTGTAAATGATCTACACTTATAAAAATCATGACCAAAGTAACTGAAATTCTGTAAATAGGCAGGATGTCCACTTAACTGAAATTCTGTCAGTATGTATATATACTCATAGAAAAGGAGGAAAGTAAGACCTTTGCCACACGTGAAACTATGGAGGACTCGGGAAATGGCCGTCGCCGGGCCTCCCCTGCACCGCCCTGGGGGAGGCTGGCCACTCGTCGCTGTCGTGGCCCATGCAGACTTGTTGTCTGTTGTGCAGTGTTTGTGTTCCAAAGACAACAAGGACCTGCCTTAAAATAGCAGGTCAGAGGCCGCCTGGCTCTGCAGTGTTCGCATCGTGACCGTCAGGACAGCAAAGGGAGCAACGGACTTAAGCAGGGCCAGGGGTGATTCTGGAAAGTCCGGTTCAAGGTTACAGAGTCAGCAGCCCACAACCCTCTTAGAATAATTCGGGGCCACTGTTGGTGAATTTGAGAGAGAAATTATTGGTAGCATGGAGACCCCTTTTGCCACAGAGTGGCAACTACAGCATCTACGAGAACGTTCTGACCCCTCCTCCTGCCCCCCGCCCTCAGGATTTGTCCTGTGATGTCATACTGCTTTTTTGGCTAATAGCAGCATCAGATTTCAGAAGTTAAAAAAAGTCCCTTTAAAAACTAACTCTTGGAAAGTGCTTAGCCCAGCATATTAGCAGTTGCACATTCTTTTTGTCCTCTACCTATTCTTTCTTTCTGGTTTTATTTTCCTACCTTTTCTCATGGTGACCCCATGGGGGACCTGGGTATTGGCCAAGGCATGCCAAAGAAGAAATCTGTGGACTCATTTCAGTGACTTGGTTTAAAGTTCCTTTTTTTTAAATGGACTGTGGCCAGGCAGTATTTGTGAGCTCACACGTGTCTGGTTTGGAACTGACAACATTGAAGAGCCCACATGGAGGTGGAAGAAAGTCAACATTCAGCCAGATCCGCTGGTCAGATCGATGTTCTTATCACTACCTGGTGATGTGGTCTCTTGGCCAAGGAAAGGTTTTTAAATACCCAAATCCTTTCTACCTTGAAGAGGTTAAAATTCTAGGCCAATTCTTATAAAAAATAATGTAAGGGTTTTTTTTAATCCTTAGGTTGCAAACTGAAAGGCCCACAAGAAAGGCCCGGCTGGTCATGTGGGTGCACGCAGTCAGTGCAAGCGTGACAACAGGCGGCAACTCACACGCAGACCCTGTGGGGCAGTGGAAACGCTGGCAGACGAGAGCTGTCTGTCCTGTAGGAAGTGGGCGGCCACTGCGTGCCCCCAAACAGCAGTCTCCAGGAAGGGATCCCTGTGTCCGAGGCTAATCTGACATGTGTTGAAGGCTTGCATTTAAGGCAGCTTGTTAACCTAAGGGAATCTGACCCACGTTCAGGTCACGTTCCCCTGTGTCCCTTCTTTCTCTCTCTTTTGGATGGGGCATCTGTTCTCTAGCGTTCTAGCCACACCATTTTATCACACAAGATAATACGCAATCCGGGTCCTCTAGAAACAGTTGAATGACAAGACATGATGTCGTTCCATTCAGGACCTCAGGTTAGCCAAACCGTGGGACTGACACTTGTTTTTCGCTTTCCTTAAAGCTCCCTAGATTGAGTCCTAGCCAGGCATAGAGTGCCTTGAGTTAATAGTCTATTAAAAGGACACCACTTGAATATTTTATAGGGTCTCCAAAGTCTTACTCCACTTTCTATTAATAACAACCTAAATCTGAAATGAATTCATTTCTATTTATTTTGCATTCACGTGTATAGCTATGAACTTATGTGCTAATCTTTGTTGATGACAAATAGATTTTCTTTTTTATTTTTATTTATAAAAAAGGATTTCAGGGAACACCTGAACTTTCTGGAAGTTATATGAGCAACAATTTTAGTACTGAAACTTGATTTTTTTATTCTGAAATTTTTAAATTTTCCAATAAAGGAAGGAAATGCTCAACTGATTCAAAAATCTCTATGGACATTTTCTTTTAACATCTTAGTATCTCAGAAAGCACCGATTAAAAAAGGAATGTCCGTCTCTGGTGCCTTTTATGATTTACATTATTTTCACAATAACTCTCTAACTGTGTAGTTTTACCCTCCACTGAGCCTCATGCCTGAGTTCCATCACAGCTGTTTTTGCCCTTTGGCAGCAGAAGAGCCAATAACCAGGGAAGCAAGCCCAAGAGTAGAGGTTTAAACCCATGGGAACCTGGAAGCTGTAGCGGCCTGGGTTCAAGTGCACCTGCGAACAGACACTTCCCACTCTGCAGTCAGCTGGACACTGTTGATCTGCGTGACCTGTGCACAACCCGGTCCACCCTAGGCCTTAGTTCTCAAGTATAAAAGGAGGCATTTACATCAAATGGTCTTCAGGGTCTCCCTGACCCTCAAGTGGTCTGTGATCTGTAGAACACGAGTAATCAGTGCCCTTCCAGCTTAGCAGGAGCCCGAAGAGTGGACTGAGATAAGGGAAGTGCAAGACCTTTCAAAAGTTAAAAGCAGAGTAGTAACAATCATAATGACGTTCATATGATGATGATCGTGATTATGGAATCAGGGAAAGCAAAACGCCTTCCCTAGAGGTTGACAGTGGGCTGTGGTTACGTGTAAGGGGAAAGGAATTGTGAGTTGTATGGGATTATTACAACCGTGAGAGGAGCAGACATTGAGTGCTTACCGTGTGCCTGACACTCGGCTTAGTGATTTCCCATATTCTCTCCAATCCGCACAACAGCCCCCCCGGAAGGTAGGTGTTGTTAACCTGCCCGTTTTACAGATGGGGAAACTGAATTCCAGGTGCTGCCTAGCTTGCCCATGGTCCCTTGGTTCAGGGTCAGAGCTGGAATTGGACGCCAGGTTTCTTTGCCTCCAAAGCCTTTCATCGCAGTTGGTATATAGAATTGGAGGACAATCAGTGTATAGAATGGGCCGAAACGAGGAAGAATCTTATTCTCTCCTGTTGCCGCTTTTATTTTCCTCTTTCAAAGCTCCCTTTCCTACCCTTAATATTATCTTAGGTGGATCCCATAGCCTTCTGGTGACTTGCAGCTCTTAAAAGTCCAGTCTAGTGGAACATTTTATTCTCACGTCTGTTTCAGAGCTGGACTCTGTTCCCAGCTCAGGCCCATCCCAAACTGGAGACCTGCAGTGAGGAGGGGGCCCAGCCTCTTCTTGGATCCCTTTTTTACCCCCTTCCTATCCAGGTTGTGGCCCCTTTGGGGTCCAGGCCAGGAGGAGGGGATTCACGGAAGAAAGGTAGAAGCCCATTGTCATCAATGGACTTCTCTTTCAGCTAACACAGGCTGTTTTTTTATGTGGCACATTTTGAATTCCTTGACAAAAGCAAGCAGTTTCTGGTGGCCCTGCTGTTGCAAATCCCCTCTCCCCTTCCCAGCGTTAGGCCCTGCTCCCTCCTGGTCTCCTCACAGCCAGGCACCTTTCTCAGGTGTTCATGCAGGACGCTCTGGCGTGGGTACCAGTCACAGGACCCAGCTGCATCCCCAGGGAGCCAGACAGTGGAAGCGCACGCCTTTCCCGCTTCTGTCTTCTCCTTAGCCTGCCAGCCAGGGCGTCTCAGCGGCTTTCTGCCTTGCGGATCTTCCAGATTCAGCAGACTCCAGACTTTTGGTTCGTGAAAGCTTCCCAGCTCCAGGACACTCCAGTCAATGTGTCCCAGGAATCTAACGTCAAGCTTCCCTGGGATCCCAGGGCAGCCCTAGAGCCTGAGCATCCCCATTTAGCAAACATCTAGGTAAAGAGCAGGAGGCCCGTCTCTCCTTCTCTCAGGGTCCTTGACCCCTTCACACAGAGGAGGGAAAGCCACCATGCCCCTGCTCTGTGGACAGCTCCCTGCTGACTCCCCTCTATACCCTTTCGATTTCTGACCTCCGAGGTAGGTGGGCAACAGCGGCTGAGAGTGACCAAGTGGATTCTCCTCTCTTTCAGTAAGTCTGGCAGGGATACTCCCAGCACCCTTCTTTGGAAGGTTGAATATGTAGCACCATCTCCAGCTCTCAGACCATAGCCAAAAGTCCCAAGATGCTAGGAAAAGTCTCCTTTCATATTCTGGTAGCTTTGATCCCAGCGGGGCAGCTACTCTGAAGGACGATTTCCACCTTCATTCATGGTTCTAGGTATGAGTGAAGCACACATGTCTGGGAAGATGGGGATGAATGGGAATTTAGTAACCACGTGGGTCCTTTTCCAGAGTTCCAGGTCCCCAGCCTTCTCCAGAGAGGCAGCTTCACAGAAGAAGACAGCTTTTTGGTCCTTACTCTTCCCGGATGGGAAATTCTAAGAAGGCAGAAATAGTTCTCAAGGAAAACATAGGTATTCGGGCTGACGGGACCTAAGTGCCGCCCAACTGATGACATCTTTCTTAACTTGGAAACCCTGGTTTCCTTCCTGAGGGCCATTTGTCACTTTCTTCGACTTAAATAATTTGGAAGCCCATGTATCCATGGCTCTATGCAAAAAGAATAATAATAATAAAAATAAAAAAATAAAAAAATCTATCAAAGGAGACAGGCAGAGTCCCCATTACCAGAGCTATTTATTGCCTTCGAACAGAATGATAGACATGTGCAGCCAGGCGTGTACGTGGATGTTGGTTTGACTCGACTCCTCGTGTCGAGAACGAAAGGCTGGCGGTGGAGCGTCGAAGTCTGTGGTTGGCTCTTTCTTTTCTCACGTTTGGTGACTCTTTGTCCTTTGCTAGCGGGATTGCTTGACACTGACATGTTCACCTCTTTCTGACTTTGGTGATAATTCCAGTGCCAATCACCAGCTTTCTATATTTATCAGCAGCTGCTTCGGTGATGTGGAAACAATTTTCTCAACAGCTGAAAATATGAAGATGGAGAGTGGGATGTGTTGTCCCTAGCAAAGGAGCTCAGCAGGAATGAGCTCGGAAGGGGTGAACAGTCCAGCCAAGTCTTTTTGTCTCCGCAGCTCTTTTCCCCTTTCCCCAGAACGTCAGGCATAAGTGGAGAATA
>CM052542.1:146286418-146338473 GCA_028533065.1 Trachops cirrhosus | reverse complement strand
TAGGCACCCGGCCTGGCTGGGGATCGAACCTACAATCTTTCGGTTACAGGACAATGCTCCAACCAATGAGCCACACCAGCCAGAGCAGAATTCTTATGTTTTTCTTTTAAAGAAATGTTCTGTTCATATACAAGCATGTGCAAACACACATATACTTGGACATCTTTCCATGTCCACAGACGAATCTACCTCATTCTTTTTAACAGCACATAGTTTTCCATTATCAACTATACTATAAATAATTTCACTAGTCCCTCATTAAGGTCCGTATAGGCTATTTTCAGTTGTGTTACTAATATGCTTTGGGGGATGCATGTATGTTCTTCAGGGAACACACATACGTAACACACTTTTACAAATTCATTGTAGAATAAAATCTTAGACATGAAATTGCTGGGTCTAAACTCATGTTAATACCCACTGACCAGAGATCACCAGAAACCATCTGTAGTTAAAAAAGAAAGAAAAATCCAGTTTCCTTAAGTAAGGGAGGCAACCAGCCCCTCTGTGTGGTGTCTGGAGGCGCTGCCACAGGGTCGGGGCTTGTGTGGGGTGACGTTAGGGAGGGCTCCAGGTGGTGGGAGCATCTCTGGTCTGGGTGTTGTCAAGAAGCAGGGACAGGTTGGTTTTTCTAGGAGGAGAAAATTAAAGTGGGTTAGAAGTAGCATTAGTAAATGAGTCGCCATCACGGATGTGGTCAGAAGACCACATTTTGTGTTCCCAGTGGCCTGGTGTGGACATTGTTTTATTCCAAGAGTGCTTTCTATGATCAACTGGGGACAACAGTGCTTTCTTCCACTTTCTCAGGTACACCAGTTTTAAACGTTGGTAGATGTTTAAGTTGACTTTCAAAAGGCTGCAGGGCCCTGACTCCTGTGGCTCAGTGGGTTGGGCATTATTCCACAAACCAAAAGGTCGCTGGTTCGATTCCCAGTCAGGGCACATGGCCAGGTTATAGCTGCAGGCCAAGTCCCTACCGATCAATGCACATTGATGTTTCTCTCCATGTCTTTCTTCCTCTCTTCCCCTCTCTCTCAAAATAAATAAATAGAATATTAAAGAAAAACAAAGGCTGCACCAGTTAATGTTCTTTTGGACTCTTTTAAAGACTCAATTTCCCTAAACATGATTTTATAATCAGAATAACAATAGAAATTACAATAAGAGCAAATGTTTATAGAGCCACTTTGTACATGCCAGCCACTATGCTGAATCCATTAGTTCAGGGGGTCCCCAACACCGGGGCCATGGGCCAGTACCAGTCTGCGACCTGTTAGGAACCCGACTGCACGGTGGAAGGTGAGCGTCAGGCGAGCGAGCAAAGCTTTGCCTGTATTTACAGCCGCTCCCCATCGCTCACCGTACTGCCTGAGCTCCGCCTCCTGCCAGATTCTCCTGTCAGATGTGGCATTAGACTCTCATAGGAGCTGGATCCCTACTGTGAACTGTGCATGTGAGGGATCCAGGTTGCAGGCTCCTTATGAGAACCTAACACCCGATGATCTGAGTTGGAGCTGAGGTGGCGATGCTAGTGCTGGGGAGCAGCTGCAAATACAGATGATCATTAGCAGAGAGGTTTGGCTGCCAAGAGACCATGATAAATCAATGCCTTGCAGACTCATTTCAAAACCCTGTCAGTGCGTGGCAAGTGACAATTAAGCTCCATATGGTGGCAGGCTATAAAGCCATACCCCCCCGCAAACCCTGGTTGAAAATTTGTCTTCCATGAAACCGGTCCCTGGTGCCAAAAAGGTTGGGGACCACCGCATTGATCCACTGAATCTTCAACGGAGCTTGAGCATAGCACTAATAGCATCTCGGCTTCCAGATGAGGAAACCGAGGCTTAGAAAGCAGGAGAACCAGCCTGGACAACGTGACTAGCCAACAGGGAGCTGAGCTGGACTCAGAGCTGGCTGCTTCTGGGGCCTGCACTCTTTACTGTGAAGATGCACTGTGTCCTTTATCTGACTCATGGGAGTCTGCCAAGGAGAATTTAAAGCTACGGAGTGAAGAGCCATTTAATTGATGATGACACATCTCAGAAGGTCTGGTTTAGGGTGGTGAGGAGGAGAGTCCTGTTTCCAAGGATGGGAGTTGTGAGCCTCGGTCCAGGGATCCCTTGTATCGTGTCAAGCAAGGCATCCGGCTTGAGGGGCCTCACTGCTCTCCTGTCCTCACTGAATAAAGGCCCGTGAGAGCTCTCCGAAAGTCATGGCCAAGACACTGTAGCTAAATACTGTCCGGGCCAGCTGGAGTGCACAAGGTGTTGAAATGACCTCCAAGGAAATAAACAGACGAAGGACCTCCACCCCCTGGATCTACCTTGGTCCAGAAAGTGGCTGCTGTGTAAGGATGGGGCCTGTGGGGAACTTCCTCTCCGTGTGGGGAGAGGAAGCTGAGTGGAATGGCACTTAAGTAAACGTTTACTGAGTGTGAGACCCGGGCACACAGGGTTTCCGAGCTGGCCCGCGGGCTTGCCTTCAGCAAAACGAATGTGGAGTAACTGCTGGCTGCTGCTTTTTTCCAGATTGTGCTGGCTGCGGAAGAGACATCAAAAACGGGCAGGCGTTGCTGGCGCTGGAGAAGCAGTGGCACCTGGGGTGCTTTAAATGCAAATCCTGCGGGAAGGTGCTCACCGGGGAGTACATCAGCAAGTAAGTGAGGCTGGGGCCTGGGGAGCCCCTCTGGTTCCCGCTCTGGGGACCCCTCTCTAATCCATCGGATATGACGAGAGACATTCACACCCCACAATCCACCGGAGCTTTTGGCTCCAAAACTCGTACAAAGATTTATTCTCCTTTTTGCCATAGTTTGCCCACTATAAATGTAATGAGATGTTAATCATTGCTTAATTTAACAATTAACAAAGCTGATGTAATATGTTGTAACCAATGGAGCATTCAGTAATTTCACCTTCACTAAATTTTTTCCCCCTATTTGGCACTAGCAAACCTTTGTCCTCCTTCCAGGTCTTGAATATACTTTTAGACCACCCCCCAAGCAAGAAAAAAACAAAAAAAAAAGGAAAAACCACACAGGCCCTAGGCACTGAGCCCATTAGAGCCGATAAACAAAATAGCTCATCAGGGACTGGGTTTGTGTGAGAGTCAGACGCTGGTGTGGATAATAGCTAGAGTAAATGAAACATGTGGGATTTTTTTTGCTTTTTTTTTTTTGTTTGTGTTTTGTTTTTTTAATGAGGCCTGGAGAAGCTAGTTCAATGGTTACCTTTTGAGTTAAGGAAGAAAGAGCATGGGGTGGGGTGGGGGGACAATGGCAATAGGGGGAAAATTTCTCCTATATAACTTTTTTGTGCTTTAAAAAATGTCTTCCAACCAGCTATATATCAGCTAGTCAAAAAAATTAAATGAATTTAACTCAAGAATATAGCTAGTCTGGGCCCACCTTGCAAAAATCTACTTCTGGAGGTCCGGGGTGAAGCCGACACACCTGGGAAGCACTCCGCAGTGATGCGGCCGCACGGCGGAGTGAGAACAGCAAAACGCTCGGCCTTTAAACTGACGCCGAAGGCTGGAGTGGTGCTCTTCAACTTTTCCAGCAATCGCACGCAGTGATATTTTCACGGTGCGCTGAGAGAAGTGAAGGAGGATGCGGGGGCTGGATGAGGAGGCCGGGCCGCTCAGTCTGCCGCAGGCTGAGCACAGGCGGGGTGGGGCGGGGAAGGTGGCATCAGGGCCTCCGCAGAGAAAGAGAAACGTGAGACCACGCCTGAAGCCCACGTGACCTGGTGTCAGAACAGAACGACGCCCGGTTTTTGTTAGTGAGGGCTCCCACGACCGGGGCATCGGCCCTGGCTGTCCTTCGGTGACTTGGCTCTTACTTCTGTGGGACCTGGAGAACCACGGTGCTGTCTCGGGGTTGCTTGGTTTCGTGGGTTTTGCGCATGTCAGACCAGATCTCCAGGCACATGGAGGCTGGTGGGAGGAAAATCCGTCCACTCGCGTCTGTGAAAAGGGCTCAGAGAAGTTGGTTTCGGTGGCGTCCCCGTCCCGGCCTGCTCTCAGGTGCTGAGCACGCTGTCGTCTTGCAGGGATGGCGCTCCGTACTGCGAACAGGACTACCAGGGGCTCTTCGGGGTGAAATGTGAAGCCTGTCACCAGTTCATCACAGGCAAGGTCTTGGAGGTGAGTGACAGACGTGCCCCCCTCAAAGCCATTCTCATTTCCCTCAGAGGCCCTCAGAAACACGAGTCTCTTTTTTCATTTTTTTTCTCGCCTATGGAGCAAAGAAGGTACTTGCAGGTGACCGATCTCTTAGAGAATCAACGCGTTGTGCTGTCTACAGGCAGTTTCTGCTGACAGTTTGTGTGGAAATTAGAATGATGGACAATTTGAAGGGAAAAGAAAGAATAATAATGGGGCTCTTAGGAATTATGTGGAAGGGAAGGGTTATATTAGACTATGTTTAGAAGTCACAAAAGGAGAAATGAAGAGCATGTTAGAGCCACATGTCTTTGTGTGCACAGAAGTACATGTGTGTGCATGTGAGCACTCACGTGTGTGTGCGGAAGAGCACAGGTGCGTGTATACTCGAGAGCGTGCTTGATGCGTGTGCTCTTGCACGTCCCTGTGCACAAGTGAGCAGAGGGAGCAGAGGCTCAGAACATAAGCTAAGAAAAGAAAGGGTGGGTGCCAGGTGAAGGCAGAGACTTCCCCACCCTGAGAAATCCACATCCTGTGTGGCCCAGATCACCCTGTGGCCCAGGCTGAGCTGAAGCCAGTTAAGTTCAGGTGTGACTGGCTCACACCAGTGAGCTCAGTTCCTGCTTTCTCAGCGCGGCCCCACCCGCCTCTGCCTCTGGGCTGAGCCAGGCTCGTCTTGAGCACGAGGCTATATGCGGAATTATTGGACCAGGGTTCGGGGTTCAGAGAGAGAGTCACTGCCTCACTTCTCACAGTCCCCTGCGCTGTTGACCAATGCTGATGGAACAGGCAAAGATGGCCCCAGAGCCGGCCGCCTCTCAGGGTGGAGTATGAGTACTGAGCAGAGATGAGTCAGGACACCCAGCAGCTGGGAAGGCGACTGACTGGTCCTGCAGCTTGTCACATCGCTGGGGCAGACACCAGGGCTCTGAACCCACATTTGCACTTTCCTGCAAGGCGAGTTTCAGAGACACGGGACATAAATCCGAGAGGCCCCCGGGGTGTCTCTGGGCAGGTTCCGTGGGATTTCACAGCAAGGCCCAGCGTAGCCTTCCCCATCCCACAGGAAATTCTGAGATGCCTTCTGTCTGTAAAACACGGAGGGGCCAGCGCTGGCTCTGAGCTGGGAGCTAGTGCAGTGACTTGGATTTGGGAAACAGGGGTTGTCAATACAGTTGCCTCTTGCCCAGGGGGTGGGTGTTCTAGGAAGGGGGACCAGCCTCTGCCGAGGCCCAGAGATGAAGACAAGCAAGCATAGCACATGCAAGAAGGAAGAAGTCAGGCGGGCAGGCGGGCAGGTGTGAGAGATGCTGCCGAGGAGTAGGGCAGGGCAGCGTGAGGACCCCGAAGGTCCCGTTCAGGGGTTCGGGCTTTGTCCTAAGGGGAGTGGGAAGCCATTGAAGTGATGTAGCTGGAGCGTCACGTGGTGGGCTCAGATTTTTGTATGAAGAATGGATGGGCGTACTCAAACACAAATACACCCGTGGTCAGAGCAGCTCATTCACAGCCACCAGGTGGAAACAACCTAGATGTCTGTGGATGAATGAATGAGCAAAATGTAGCATCATATATACAAACAATAAAATATTGATATGAAGGAATTCTGACACAGGCTGCCGCAAGGATGAATCTTAAAAACATGCTAAGTGGGAGAACCTAGTCACAAAAGGCCTCATACTGTACAATCCCATTTAGAGGAAATAGAAATCCATAGAGAAGAAAGCTGATTAGTGGTCGTCTAGAGATGGTGGAGGCGACAAGGGGAGGCATCGTTTACTGATACCCAATTGAGGTGATGAAAGTGTTTTGGGACTAGATGGAGGTGGTGGACGCACAGACTGTGAATATCCTAAATGCCATAAATTGTTCACCTTAAAATGGATAATTTTATGTTATGTGAATTTTACCACTAATTTTTTTTAATGGATGGAGAAGGGATGAGAGTGGAGACGGGGAGGCCATTTAGGACATGAGTGCAGAGCTTTGGAGATGAACAGCGGTGGACTTGGCTGCAATGACACCTGAGAAGAGGACCCCAAGCCTTCACACACACCACTGGGGTGGGGGAAGTCTTTGTGACCTTCCGATAAAGCTCCATCGGCAGCCCGGGGCGGGGGAATCAGGCCGGGTTTTTGGCCCAGGGTGAAGCACATGGCCAGGAAAGCTATTGGGGAAAATGTACGTGACCCCCCCAAAGGGCAGCTTGAAGTCCAGCAGTCATATCACAAGACTCAAGGTTCAGTGGTGGGGGCTCCCTGCCTGTCCCCTGAGTGTGTCCCCTATCTGCCACGGAGCCTGCAAACGGTCTTCTCAAGCAGAAGGCTATGGGGGGCCGAGAGCGTTCCCAAGGTTGATCTGCCACCTAGGACTGAAATTAACCTGCTGAGTTGGGAGCAGTTGGGAAATTTCGTTTTAACGCAATATCAAGAAACCATCAGAGCCATTCCCCAGATGTTTGGCTGTAGGAAGGGAGGCAGGACGATACTGGACACAGCCCCGGGACTGGAGACAGCGTGTCTGCAGGAGGCGCAGAGCGAGACAGCTGGCTCCTTAGTCCACACATGGAGCTGTGTTGCCCAAAGTGAGTTGGGGAGGCAGAGGGCTGGGGCAGGGGGTGTTGATCACTTTCAGATTTCGTTCAGCAGCTTTGGGAAGGAATATCTAAAATGAAACTAGAGCCAAGAATATGCCATTTTGAGGAAACATCTGCTTGCTTTGGGAGACCCAAGGGCTTCCACGTTTTCCGTGGCTGCCAGGGCCCCTCTCCGGCTTGGCTTCAGGTCTCACTGGGGGCCATCTGTAGGAGTGAAGGCTTGGGCGCTTTCCACGTGCTGCCTTCAGAGTCAGGACTGCCGGGACCAGTTTGCTGTAGGGGGCCCGGTAGGCTGGAGCCCCACCCAGTGGGCATGCTGCCCTCCTCAGATGGGCGTGTGATCCAGAAGAACACCCTGCACGGCAGCACACGGACAGGTTGTGCCGGCTCGTGGGCCAGTCTGGCTTGGTTACCAACACAGTCAGGACTGGCGACATGGGGCCCCCACCTCGCTCTGCCTTTTTTTTTTTTTTAAAGATTTTATTTATTTATTTTTAGAGAGGGGAAGGGAGGGAGAAGGAGAGAGAGAGAAACATCAATGTGTGGTTGCCTCTCATGTGATCCCCACTGGGGACCTGGCCTGCAACCCAGGCATGTGCCCTGACTGGGAATCGAACCTGTGATGCTTTGGTTCACAGCCCGCGCTCAATCCACCGAGCTATGCCAGCCAGGGCTTCGCTCTGCCTTTTATTTGCTGACCCTGCAGTTAGTGAGACATCATAGTTGTGGACTTACTGTAAACACTGTAATTCTTCCTTTTTGTTTTTATTTTCCCCAAATGTTGTTATTGTGGTAAAATACACATACTATAAAATTTACCACTAACCATTTTCAGTGCACAGGTCAGTGTTTTAAAGGCATTCATAATGTTGTACACCCATCACCACCGTCCGCCCCATGGACTTCCACCTCTTGTGAAAATGAAACTTTGTAGTCACTGATGAACTGCCCATTCCCCTCTCCCCTCAGCCACTGGCAATGACCTTTCTGCTTCTGTCTCCGTGAAGTCAATTACTCTAAGTATTTTATATGAGTGGAAACATGCAGTATTTGTTTGGGGGATTTTTTTTTGTGGCTGCATTATTTCACTATGTCCTCAAAGTTTATCCATGTTGTAGTACTTGTCAAAATCTCCTTCCTTCTTCTAAGGCTGCATACTATTCCATTGTATGGGTATACCACATTTTGCTCATCCATTCTGTGGTCCTTAGGGTTTTTGTTTTCCTGGTTGATTTTTGCATAGAGATTGAAAATGCGTTACTTTCCTGTGTCTGCTCTAACAGTGGAGGTGTAAAACAACAGAAGTTATTCTTCCACAGTTCTGGAGGCCAGAAGTGCAAAACCAAGGTGTTGGCAGGCCGTGCTCCCTCCAAAGGCTCTAGAGGAGCACCCTTCCTTCCCTCTTCTAGCTTCTGGTGGCCTTGGCTGCGTAACCCTATCCTCTAGGGACACTTGTCATTGGATTTGGGTCTCACCCAGACCTTCCAGGATGAGCTTCTCAAGATTCTTAACTTAATTACATCTTCGAGGACCCTGTTTCCAAACATTCACAGGTTTTAAAATGTGATGTGGACATACCTTTTGGGGGGCCACCACTCAACCCACGCCAGTAATCGGTGACTTACACAGGTATGACCCTGGTGAGGGCTGGAACTCCGGTGTGGCTTTAATGGAACCCTTTCTGAGCATTGGCGGTGCCCTGAGGCCACTTTTCTGGCTATGGTTTCCCCTGAGATGCTGCTGGGCCCCTGAAGGAGCTTTGAGAGGAGAAAGTTCCCTGGGCCATGATCAAGAAGCTCCAGGCTCAGCTGTGTCACTAATTCCTGAGTAATTTTGGACGGGCCGTTCAGCCTCTTGGAGACGATCTTCAGTTCACAGGCAAAGGGAGTGTCATGTGACCTCTGAGACCCTGCCCTGATCTAAAACTCCACCTCCCCCATTATTCCCTAAGAGTCATGACTTCCACCCATCACATCAGCTGGACGGGGTACGCAGGGAGCCTGCGTGTGTTTGAGTGGAGAGGGCTCCGGGCGATCGGGGGTCAGAGGTGTGCTCTTGGCTCTGGAACTCACAGCTGTGTGACCTTGGGCAACTCTCTCAACTTCTCTGAGCCCCAGTTTTTCCTTAAATACAAGCCTTAAAAATATATTGTAAATCTGAGCCATGGACCACTTGACTCCTCAAGCCTCTGAGGATGAGAGTTCTGTGATTCTCGCATGCTGGAGCACCCGAGGGGCCAGAGCCAGCAGTTCTTTGTCCAGAGATTGTCTGGGAACTGGCGTGTACCACTCAGCGTGCAGCCTGCACTCAACTCGAAGGGTTATGTGTCATTAGCTTGCTTTCACTTTTGTTTTTGACAACAAGATTCTCTTTTCAGAGAGATCTTGCTATAAATGGCACATTTTTCAAAGCTTATGCTAATTAACTTATAAATTCAGGAGTGTTCCGGAGTTGTTTACAGCCTGCCTCCTAATTAAGAAGTCCAGAAGCAAAGCAGTGTGAGATGCCGGAGCCCGCCCACAGCCTTCTAGCCCCTTCCAGTCCACCTCTGCCCTCTCCTCCAAAGCAGCCTTTCTCCTGCCTTCCTCCCCAACCCCTCCCCGCCTTCTGCTTCCGCAGCCTAATGGCAGGGGAAGCTCCCGAGCTGCAGACTTAGGTCGCAGGTGTCAGTGACATTGGAGGGCATCCCTTTTATATGAATTTCCTTCCATCTTCGGTGGGTGGTCCTCAGAGATCTCCGACTCCAGGACGCTTCTTTCCCTGAGTACAGGTTGTTAGGTAACAACCTCATGAAGAGAGAAGACAGCAGTGCATCGGTTCCAAAATGAAGGCAGCGCAGAAAAATAAAGCAAATGTCAAGCTGGAAACTTGTCCCGCATCCCCCCTCAGTCTTGGGCTGTTCCATCTTCTGACAGAGGGTGGACTTCTCTTAGCCTCTCTGTTCTCTTGCACAATTTGCTTTCCCCAGGGGCGCAGTGTTTACGCAGCTCTCCACTGATTCCTCTAGACGAAATTCCCATCCACAGGCTCCTCGGGGAGCTCGGCTCCCTCTGCAGGCGGCGTCTCCCTGAGCAAGCACCTGCCACACCAAACGCTGGAGTTTTCTGCAGTGAGTTCTTCTCTCAGAGACAAAGGACCGCTGTTCCGTCTGCATTCTTGGCCAGAGGAGGAAGGAGGGCTCTGCTTTTCTTGCTCAGGTCTCACAGGCGTCTTCTTTCCCTTCTTCCTCAGGTCACCACACCCAGGAAATCGATCTCCTGACTTTTCAAAAAGGCTTATGGCACACGTGTTTATGTGCCACGTGTGCTCTCCAGGGAGGAATGTGTAATGATGGCAGTAACAGCCTGTGTACCGCACAGCGTAGGAGAGAGGCCCCCAACACAGTCCATGGCAAATCCTCCAGCCCACTTAATGCCTTTCCATCCCTACCTGCAGGGGTGACACTGTCCAGTCTTTGTCTGTTAACTTGGAGACAGGGACAAAACGACAGGATTTAGACTCGCTGGAGATGCCCCCTGCTGATCTCCTGCTGGGTGGGAAATAGAGTCACAACGTGATGCAGCCAGACCCTTGTCCTCGGTTCTCTGAAGGTGGCTTTGTTTTACATTTGGACTAAACCTGCTCTTTTATAAAGGCCAGGGACACCAGCTTATGCTATTGCCATGAAACTAACTCGTGTTATAAATTGGAGGTCCTTGTCCCCTTCCTTCCTTTTCCTGCAGGTATTTTAAGCATGTTGTGTTGTGATACCCATAGGCAGAGAGCTGGTCTTGCTGTATCTAGTGAGAAAAGCCGTGGGTTATCCCACGGCACCTGCATGGCACATAATCTCTGTGTCACCATCGAAGATATGGTTTGCCAAAGGCAGGCTGATGACAACTCCCCCTTTCTTGTTCTGTGCGTGTCATATACGTGCAACGCAAGGAGGATGAGCCATGTTCGTGAAGAAAACAATTGCATCCTTCTTGGTCTCACTGTACTCAGAGGAGTTCATGCCTTCCTCCACTCAGCTGTGGGTGTTTTTGATGCTCCGGGAAGGGAAAAGAATCAAGTAACCTTAGTATGGGTCAAGGTGGTCTGTGCCCCGGTGGGCAGTGAGCCACCACAATGTCCTGCTCGTCTATATTTTTAATGTTTGCAAATATTCTCATAAATATTTAATTCTCACAACAGGCAGTTACGACCTACCCCATTTACCATTCACAGATGAGGCTGCCAAGTGCCAGAGACTCGGGGGCTAATTAGTCGTAGACACATGATGAGAAGTGAGGTCTCTCGGTTCTCAGGACATAGGAACACACACTCACACACTCTGCTCCCTGATCCGCTTGGCAGAAATCATCACAGAAAATGAGTAATTAATGTGCCTCCCCAAATAACTTGCTAAAGGACTCAAATCCACCATTCCTGGTGAAGGGGAGAAAGCCTCCCTCATTAGTGGCCCCATTAGTTCTATTTTTAGGACAATAAACATTTGCTGCTTGTTTACTTTTCACCAGTGATCCTGCAGGTAGAATCTGTTGCACTTCCAAGCAGTTGCCCCTCCTACTATTTTTTTTAAGTTTTTTAATTGTATTATTGGTTTTAGAGAGAGAAAGAAAAGGAGAGAGAAAAAAGCATTAATTTGTTGTTCCACTTAGTTAAGCATTCATTGGTTGATTCTTGTATGTGCCCTGACTGGAAATCGAACCCACAACCCTGGGGTATCAGGATGACACTCTAACCAACTGAGCTACCTGGCCAGGGCGCTTCCCATTGTGGGCATTTAAAATTAATTGTATTTCTTGACCATAGGTTGCCATTGCGTAGAACTGTGCCCTTGATCATACAGTGTGACTTGATTAAAATAAAATCTTCCCAGTGTGGGAAAGCAAGCTCAAGTTTAAATTGCATGTACAGTTTATGATATGTTGGTGGCAACATCTTATTTGCGAAGAATAACCTGGTGGTAATATTCCTTCCATCCCCTCCATCATTAACAGACTGGGAATTGGTCCAGTAGGGCATAAGCCCCGTTGACATGGAAAATCTATCTGATTCACCCAGTGTTATCCATTTTCTCCTACATTAATGAGAAGGGGAAATGAGTTGCCAAGGTAACAGAAGACTCTGTGCACAAGCAGTGAAGATTCAATATTTATGAAAAAAAATCACCCCATTTCCTGCCAGCCCAAATGGAAAATCTTCCTTCTCCAGAAACTACATTTTAAAAATAATCGTATTTTGAGTGAAAAAGATGTTTTGTTTTTTGGTGTTCTTTAACTTCCGAGGGTTTGGCTTATTGCTGGTGAAATGTGACTGTAGGGGGGTTGGGGGTGACAATTGAACTTAGGGTGGAATGCGACTCTTCCAGAAAAATCAGCAAGGAGGGCTGAGCACATGCTGGTGGGTGAACCCTGGGTACCGCTGAGGGAAATGTAAGATACAGGGCTTGCTCTCAGGTAGATAATGCAGGTAATACGGTATGCTAGTCTAAAACTACACCCCCTGCAGTGTTCAGGGGGACCCCCCGGGGTCATGAGTGCCCCAGGCTCATGAGTGCCCAAGGCTATTGTGGCATCTTCTGTCTGAGGGCGATTCTCGGCGGTGGTATTGAACTTCCGAAATAAGCAGGACCCAAGAGCAGAGAGACTGCCTGCCTAGACAAGTTACCCTCCCCGGCCCCTGAGCACAGCGGAGGCATGGATCTCCCAGTCTGGCCACTGCTCTGGGCTCAGAAGTGATGACCCCTCAGACTTGTCCTCTCTGCGCTGCAGGACCCACACCCTGGGCCCCAGAAGGGCTCATGAGTCTGCTTGCTTATGGATGCAGAGCACCAACCGTTTTCCTTCCCACCATGCACCACCCGCTCCCATCCTGCCTCTGTCCACATCTTCTTTTGCCACTGCAACCCTAGAAGAAATGATTCTATTCCTTCTTCTCCGTGATCGATTCCAGGGCGCCTCACCTGCTATACAGAGGTGACCTTCAGTGAATTCCAAAAAAATATTCATGACTTCTTGCCAAAGGTAACTGGTAGTTTGAATGCCAAACAAAAGACACACAGAGTAACAGCCCTGGGTTCAAGAGATTCTTGTCAGTTATGAGAAAAGAAGTTGGCTTTGGACCTTGAGGAATGGGTAGTTACAGGCAGGTGAAGGTGGGGAATTTATCCCCATTTGCTGCTGTTATTGAAGTCTTAGCTCACTTTTTCCCCTACCTTGTTTGTTTCCTTGATCTTAAACACATGATGGTTTTACCGTTTGGTTTCATTTCATGCTTGTAATGTACTGTTTTCCATTTCAGATCGTTTTTGTAAGTGGTCAGGTTGTAAATTTTAAAAATTAAAAAATATATATAAATTTTTCCGTTACAGACTAGTATGATTTTAGTTTAATTTTAAGGTAAATGGGCTTCTGTGACCTCACCTGGGTCCAGTCTCCATCTGAAAGTTTGTTCCAATTAGAAAAATTAGGCAAGTTGCTTGCCTCCTACTTGGATCTGCCTGCCTAGCCAGTGACAGATGGGGACAGAGACACGTGGCTCAGAGCCGGCCTTTCTCCTGGAATCTAGGCTGTGCCTCTGGTGGGCGTTAGGACCACCCTTTGGGTCTGAAGCAGTCTCCTCCAGCTTCTGGATTCGTGCCTACTCACACAAAAGGAGGCTGTCTGTGGCTACCTCTGCTCTATCTTGTTCTAGTCTTTGTGCTCACGTAGCTTCTTTCAGTGAGCATTTAAATTGAGGGACACATTGAAAAATGGCACCATCCAAAGGTCCCCAGGACAACTTCTGTGCAGGGCACAGCTTTCTCCAGGTAAAGAGGTAGGACTGCCCTCGGGGCCCGGGAGGTGATCCGTGCTCCAGGGCAGATGGGGGCTTTGGGTCCCGGTGTCCGCCAGCCCGATGCTGCCCTGCTGCCGGTCCTGCTAGGGACAGGCCTCCTCCTCTCTTGTTTTCCACCTGAATGTGCTGGCTTCCTGGACCTCACGGCTCCCCACCTCGGAGGGATGCTATGCCAATCCCAGCAGATGGACCTTCATAGAGTTGGCCAGCTGGTCGGGGGAGTGACGGTCTGGGCTGGTGCCCTTCCAGACCAGCGGAAATGACCAGGTGCAGTAAGTCCAACCCTGGAAGGACACTTCGCAGTAGCCTTTCACATGAAAACTGTCTATACACCATTTTTATGGTCCTGCAGCGAATCTCAAAGCTGTAGGCTTCTTGACAACACAGAATCGGAAATTTGGGAGCTTGACGTGGCCTTAGGTGAGATGGGAGGGAGAGAAGAGTGGTTAGCAGAAAAAACAGATGCAACCAGACACCCCAGGATTTGGTCGCAGCATCTATACTTGGAGCTGAGCCGTGGTTAGCAGGTTGTCTGAACTCTCTGAGCCTCAGGACCCCCCTCTGTGAAATGTGGATAATCACACGTGCCTCTGAACGGTTTAAATGAGGTACGTGAATCTGGGACAGTGCCTGACATATAGGTGTCAAGAATACTTTTTCCTATTTCCTTCATTTATAAAAGAAGAAACAGATTTTGTCAGAAGCCCACGATTCCAAACTTTCTGTCTGAATGAAGGAGTCAGGCCCACCTTTATTGGTTTACTCCCTCACCTCTCCGGCGTAGCCATGAGATCATTTCAGATGCACAAGTTAACAGTCATGTGAATAGTCATGTTGATTCTTGGGTTGAAAATTTAACCACTTCAGTCACTTAACTTTGGATATTCACATGCTTTTATGCCCATGAATTCAATCTACCATTGTTTCAGCCAGAATTTTTTTACTTTTCACAAGGCCTCAGGCAGCTGCCAGAGGAGTAAATAAAGGTGTGTCCATGAATGATTATTTCTCCCACTGTGAATTTTTGCCATGTCCTGGAGCCAGAATTCTTAAAGATTCCACATACCATTTGGGTGTAAATTCTCACCTCCCTCTAAATACCTGTTCCTTTGACTCACATGGGAAGTAAATACCCCCGCGCCTTTCTGCTCATGCTTGTCTTGGTGCGTTGACCCGAGTATGACCTGTGTCCGTTTGAACCCTGGAGGATTCGTGCTATTCTGTTTGATATAGTGCCCCGCACATTTGCCAGATGGGGCCTTGGGAGTGGAAGGTGACAGTGAAAGGTCTCTTGGCTTCTGTGGACTGAGGAAGCTCCTGTATCGGCTCCCTGATACAGCACCGAGTCCCTCTGGCACAGATGATAACCAGCTTCCCCTTTGATTAGTGCGAACTTTGTGTATATACCTTGCAGCTCACCCAGGCGAGGTACGATCCAGTGCCCTTCAGTAAGTTATAGCACTGTGCCACCATTGCCACACCCCGTCTTTAGAACAACTCCATCCCCTCAAACAGAAGTCCATGCCCATCCTTTGGTTCTTTGCGTTCCACCTTCTTTCCCCAAGTCACGGGCATATGGACATTCAGGGTCAGAAGGACAGAGATGGCCTCTCATCAGAGCCCACCAAGGCCCTACCCAGCAGACAGGTCTCTTGGACCTCTTGACTCCAGTCCACCTGGCGGTGATTTGGGGCTCTTATCATTGAGAAACTCACAAAGTCGGGGATTTGCTTGGTAAATGTGAACATGAACAGTCTTCTTTCTCCCCATCCTGGGAGACGTAGAGGTGGTTCAAGAAATAAAATCTGAAAGAGGAGCCAGCGCTCCCAGCATCGGAGAGAAAGACGAGGATCAAGTCTGGATAGCAGTGAGCTCGATTCCAGCTCTGTGATGGGGGGCCTGTTGATGTCCCCTCCACTCTGCCGACAAACAGCAGACTGCCTGCTAGGGTCCCAGACGGGAGGCCAAGCTCTGGGTTAGGGAGGTAAAGGTCCAGTCCCTAATTGCCAGGGTTTCACAGTCCAAGGCTGGGCTCCTGAAACCACTGTGCGTGAGCATCACTCAAGTATCTTGTTTAAAGTATAGATTCCCGGGCCTCACCCAGAGATTCAGAGTCAGGGGTCCCAGCAGAGCCTGGGAATCTGCATTTAACGTGCCACCCTCCTCTGGGTGATTCTGGGGTGGGGCTGGGGCCTGGGGAGGAGCCGACAGATTACACATGGAGGAACGGGCCCTGCCGGAGTCTGGCAAAAAGGCCCATTCATGGAGGCTTTTGACTCCTTGGAAGAAAAATGCACTAGAAATTTAGCTTCCTCCTGTAATTATTCTGATGTGCAATCCACAAGCTTCCTCTTCATTTTAGAAGCAATGCTTTGTTGTTAACAAAAACAAACAAACAAAACCCTGACGTTGCTTTAGCAATATTTGGGATTGCTTCCAAACCAGTTTGGAAAGACGACACACACACAAAGGGTCTTTTCATGAGCTGGTCTTTATGGGCCAATGATCTCCATGAAAAATTTCCTTAAACACTTCGGTCTCATTAAAAGTTGCGACAGCTGTAACAGAATCTCGCCCTAGTCCTGTGAAAGGAGTCCATAGGAAAGGTGCTGAGCTGTCACGGTAGAAGGTTCTGGCTCCTTCTCTCCATTCACATATATGAACAGCCTGTGACTTCACCTTCGGTCGCTGGTTCTTCTGGGATTTCTGCCGGGATCCTTTAGCTGAGGGTGAGGGAATGTGTCTGCAGTGTCTGGAATGTGGGTTTCTAATAATTTTTTTTTGCTGCAATGAAAGAGCAGAATATAAAATGTGCCAATGATATGAATCATGAAAGCTTGATACTTAGTCTTTGGGGGGTCACATTTTCTTCACAAGTTACGATTGTGAACATTGTGGAAAACGAATGCAATTGAAGCTGCAATTATCACAGGTGTGGGAAGGGCTCCCCAGCGGCGGGTCCCTGGAAGGCGGTGACTGGGAGAAGCTGCCAGCTCTCTGACAGCTGTGCTCAGTTGTACACCTTTCCATCACCTCGAATCCAAGAAAGACACTTAAAAAGCAAAAGACTGGTGTCCGTTCAAGCTTCTGCCTTGGGGACAATTACTGCCCGAGTCCTGTTTGCAGACAATTGCGAGTGAAGGTGAAAAATGGTACTTTCCCCACCTGCGTTTAAAACACGAAACCTACCCCCCTCCTTTTTGGTAACATGGACTAGCCCATAGTAGTTGCTGCTGCTTTCGCTAGTTAGTAAGTGCAGGAAGGAGAGGGAGGCGGGGAGAGCGCCTGTCCCTCTCTGCTCTTTTTTTCTAGTGTGTGTCTCTGCAGAGAGGCACGTATTCTTTCCTAGCAGCAGAGAGAACCGCGTGCGGAACCCAGGTGGGCAGGGAGCCCCCACTGGCTGGGCTGAGGTCTGGCTTTTGCAAGCCAGACCGTCTTCAGAGTTTGCAGCCTTGAGGAGTTTGCTGCTCAGCACAGCCAAGGAACAGAAGTAGAAGAAGGAGGGAGCCCTGGCATCAGGTAAAGCAGGCGCTGCATGAGGTGCCTTTGCTTTGCAGGAGGACGTGAGACTCCCGGCTTCCTTGGCGACTTCGGAGCCCCCAGGGGCCTCCAGATGTGGTCTGCCGGATGCTGGCGACAGAAGCCCCTTGCCTTGGCCTGAGATAGATCTGACTTAAACTTTCTGTTTTTCTTAGGCTACAACATGAGCTATGGAGCTTTTTTCATTGATACGGTGCTGGAGTGAAGAGCAGGAGGGCGGGTTGTTTGACTGAGAATTACAGTTCAGAGACCTTCTAAACACTGTGTTTTTTCAGGCTGCTGTCCCTGAGAGTGAAGGGAGAGTATGGTTTCAAGATTTGTTTTGTCTGTGGTCTGTGGAGCTCTGTGGAATATATATTTGAAATGAAAGGACTTTAGAGTCATTTTAGGGGATTTGGTGGTAAAAGCGGCCTGGGGAATTGAGCAGATTTATCTGCTACTATAAATGTGTGGGATTTTATTTCTTTCTTTAAGAAGTTCCCCATGAATGAAAATGAGGAAGCAAAACGTTTGGGTGTTATTCATATTTTACAGCCACAGGTTGAAAGAGGCTGGTTGTTGCTTCTTTTACCATCTTTGGGCAGGAAATGAGAGAAATCTAGAGATACTTACTTGCCTTGAAAAGAAAACCAGTTTTTCTGAAAACCTAGTTATTAATCAAACATGCTTCAAAGTTTATTTTAAAAGAAAAAACATTTTAAAGTATGCTGTGCTAGCACTAAAGAAAGAATGAGACAAGAAACATCCTCTCAACTTCGAAAGAAAGAGATTTATGATTTGGGAAGGTTGAAAAACAAAAACGAGTAACCAAAACCAGCAGGGAGGGTGGCCACCGCAGCTGATTCATCTGGGGTGGGGGTTTAAAAGGCTATTCTCTGAGGCAGTCTCCTGGGGAATGTTAAGAGGATGTGAAGTTATTTAGATTATCCCAACAGGTTCTGACAAGTAAGTGAACATAACTAATTAAAATGTAATTGTGGCCGTTCTATAGTGGATCAAAAGACTTGTTGAGTCAAGATGTCCTTACAGAATAGGTGAATTTGCCACAGCTCCTTGGTATAAATCACCTCCAAGTCGGCTTTTTAAAGGCTGAGTGTGGTGGGGCCTTGCCCAGCGGCTCTTTCTATAGCACTTTGAATGCATGTTTTTTAAAAAAATTTTATTAATTTATTTTTAGAGAGAGGGGAAGGGAAGGAGAAAGAGAGGAAGAGAAACATCAGTGTGTGGTTGCTTCTCACGTGGCCCCCACTAGGGACCTGGCCTGCAACCCAGGCATGTGCCCTGACTGGGAATCGAACCAGCAACCCTTTAGTTCGCAGCCCACACTCAATGCACTGAGCTACACCAGTGAATGAGTGTTTTAACCAAATGCTTTCACGTGGGTCGCTCAGGCACTTTTCACTTGTCAATGACTTTAACGCTTGCACCAGTGGCTTATACAGCTGGCCCAAGAAATAGCATATCATGACAACTGAATGGCAGGTTTTTTTCATCCAACCAAATTTAAAAGGACACAAAGTCCCAAATACTCAATACTTGCACCCAACTCTGCAGACGGACGATGACGATTTTGCCTCCTCCGGGCCAGGGATTCACAACGTTAGCTGGCATTTTGGATGGGGTGTTTTTTGGGGGGCGACTGTCCTGTGGGATGTTTGCCAGTATCCCTGGCCTCTGCCCACTAAATGACAGTAGCACTCCCTCCCCAGTTATGACAACCAAAAATGTCTCCAGGTGTTGCCAAATGTTCCCTCTGGGGCAGAATCACTCCCCTGACCCCAGGTTGAGAACCAGAAACCACTTTGGAAGCCTCCAGCTGCGGGGGGAGGAAGAGCTGGCTGGGGCGGTGGGGAGGCTGGACCCCAAGGGAGGGCGGTCGAGTCAAAGAACGGAGACAGGACAGCTAAATTGTCGTGACCATTTTGGTTTTTATTTTGTTCTGTTTTGATTGAAATCACATCTTGGGCTTGGCAGGAGCAAGGGTTAAGCACTGTTCTGGATGTACATTCTGCTCCCGCCCTCCCCCCCGCACGGTCCCTTATGGGCCTTATTTGACACGGTGCCACGGGTAGCCATCAACCTTCTTTCTCTAAGTTGAATCCTATCTTAAGTGCATCCCAGGGATGTACTGTTTTCTTTAAATCTCATTTAATAGCCCATTTTATAAAGCAAATAATTACCCACACCTTATCAAGTCTGTAAATATAGGGTTTTTGATACGTGGGCTTTGCGTAAATCTGGGCACACCCATTTAATTTTTTTTCCTTCTGGAATCTGCTGCTGAATGCTTTCATTTCTTTTCTCCTTCCCCCCTCTGTACCAGTGGGTCTGCAGCTTTCTGATTTTCTAGGAACTGGGTCTCATTTGTCAGTGATATAGAACAGTCACAGCCTGTTTCCAATTCACAGACAACAGTAAAGACAACGACTGGAAGCTTTTCCCACTTAAAAGCTTTCTTACACCTTTAGCGCCTGCTGCTGCTGCTTGTGCCCTCAGAGGTTAGCAGATTACAAAACGAATAAAGTTGTGGTGCACAAACACTGGTGCAAAACACCCGAAACAGCCAGGCTGGCTTAGTCCCACTGCTTTTGGTGGCCCATGCTGCAAAGTGTAGCTGTAAATTTCATAAGTGTACGTTCAGGACCTCATAAAAACGGTCCTCCCTTACAAACAAGTCATCCACGTTACGTTTCCGTGGTGTTTCACCAAGAACATGGTACATTGTCCTAAGTGCCGTGACTTTCAGGAGCTGCCGCTCTCCAAGGATTCTTCTCAAGCCCATTTTGGATGGGAGGGGCCCCTTGGCTTTGCCTGAATATTTTGGGAAACGCCTCTACTTGTTGGGGTCCACTGTTGGCGACTGGGTTGGACTGGCATATGGTGCTCTCGCAGAGTAATGTTTCCACTCTTGGGGAAGCAACCCTTCCTTTGACCCCTATCTGGAGCTCCCAACACATCACACACCATGTGCTCTCCTAGAAGCATTTCCTCATTGTTGAAATCCACCCCTCACTTAGTAGATGTAAGACCCGTAAGTGCAAAAAGCACTTGTGACAATAGCATCTTAGGTCTGATTTATCCCCCGGATGCAGCACAGCACCTGCCCACGTTGGTTGCTCAGTAATTGACATCAATGATTCCCACCAGGGGTGTCCACCATTTTGGCATCTCTGGGCTAGACTAGAAGAAGAAGAGTTGTCTTGGGCCACGCATTAAATACATTGTGACACGTAATCACAAAAAAAAATCTCAAAATGTTTTAAGTCGATTGAGGAGTCTGTGTTGGGCCGCATTCCCAGCCATCATCGGCTGCGTGCAGCCCGCGGGCCGCACCTTGGACACCCCTGCACAGGAAGACCACCTGAGAGCTCGGTCTGCAAGAAGCTCACACTCTGCCGCCCGAGCCCTGTCCACACAGTCTATTCTGTGTATTTTTTCCCCCAACAGGAGAAATCCAGTCATTATTCCAGCAGCTTTTAATGCTTGAGGGATTCCGACCAGAGAGGAATCTTTTGAGGATGCAGGGAAAGTGGGTCTGTGGTTTAGAGAATTTGGAGAGGAAGAGCTTTCTAAATATCTCTTCGTGAAGTCCATAAATGTGAGTCCTGCTGTTAGTCAAAGCCCCACATGCTAAGGCAGAGCCTCATGTATTCGTACCAACCCTAGGATTTAATCGAAACGCAAAGCTTTCCCAACCTCTTTAATTAAAAAAAAAAGTGTCCAGTCAAAAGAAAGAACTTGTAGAGCACGAAGAACAAATAGACCTTATTTGCTCTACAAATGAAGTCTTAGCGTTGGGAGTGTCTTCCTGGGAAATCAGAAGGGTGCTGGCCCGCAGAGCCCAGCGTCCGGAACCAGATGTCAGGGCACGGCATGCAGAGCAGGGGACAGCTGGAAACGGGAACTTCCCTGGAGCCGGCAGGACAGAAAGTGCTGTAGTGTGAGAGCAAGAGGCTGAGGCTCCCAGACTGGCCCCCGCTCCATTTTCCAAGCAGAGCCCCTGGTGTGAGTCTCCCTGGGCAAGAATGAGTCTTACCAGGCCTTCAGCAGCAGAGGCGTCAGGGCTTCCTGTGTGGCCTTGGGTGGGGGGGCCGGTGTGGGGGGTGCAGGGGCGAGCCCCTGATGAATGGGGAAAGCAACGCTGCTGCCCAGTGCAGAAGGCTTTTGGCAAATACAGGTCTGAATCCTCCTCGGCATTGCTGGTTCACATCGAGGTTTTTCCTCTTTCCTTTTTTTGCTCATAAACATTAGATGAATCAGGCATGTTTGCTTACACTTGGGACTGCTTTTATCCTTCCTTACTGCTAAATAATAATTTTGTTCGTTTGTCTCAGTTCTCTGCAGCTGGCTCCTTGCATCCGTGCTTATATCCGTGTACCTTGTCCAAATAAACATACTTGAAAAGGTAGAGAAATGTGTCTTGCCAAGTTTAGAACATCCTCTGAGGGAGTTTAAGCCCAGCTTTCTGCTTTGTTTTGGCAGCTTGTTTAGGATGCAAAGTGTATCTGGTTCTGGCAACAGATTAAAGAAGGTGTTTGTTCTTACATAACAAAGTTTAGGGACTAACGACTGGGTGGGGGGGTGTGGATTTTCAGTCTTCCTTTGTGTTTTTTAAAGCATAAGACAAAAATATGTGCTCGACTGGGTTTTTGTTTTGACTTTAAACCTCAGAACTGGAAACACCTTATCTTGGCTGACACAGCCCTCTGTGGTTAAGCTCCTGCCGCCCACCCCTCCCCCCAGCCCTGGCACGGGCATCTGTCCCCTCATTGGCTGCAGCCCCACTGGCCTTCCTCTGTGCCACCCCTTCTGCAGGTCCCTGCATCCTCACCAGCCAGCCTGCTGTTACTCCTTGGAGAGCCTCCCCATCACCCCAGCTGAAGTTGCCTCCACCTACCCAACCTCCAGGTCATCTTCTATGGTGTGGTTCTGTTTTATTTTCCTCATGGCACTTTCTCCCCCAGCCACCTCTCCCCTCTCCCCCCCCTCCCGCCCCCGCAACTCTCTGACACACTCAAGTGTTTGTATACATGCCTGTTGTCAGTCACTTGTTGCTAGTGGGTTAACTTCATGACAGGTGCTGCCGTATGCCCAGCACCTAAAACATTATTTCAATAAATGGACGTGTGGCTGTATGGATGGGAAAGGAGGGAGGGAGGGAGGGAGGAAGCTCGAGCTGTCTGCCTAGTAAACGCCTACTCCCCTTCAAGTCCAAGCGCTCCCCTTCTGTGATGCCTCCCTGATTCCCCACGCAGTAGCATCGGTCAGTTTTCTCCCCAGCCCCCTTCACGTGGCCCATTACACCAGCCGTCTTACCCTGTCGCAGTCCCGTGCCTATGCGCCAGCCACCCGCTGCAGGGGAACCTCCTTGAGGGCAGGAATATCTAATACAGGGTGGTTCTGGTTGTCGGGATTGTTAGTTCTTACTGCCTTAACACTTCATAAACCTATCTCTGTGTTCCGAAAATGAGGAAACTGAGGCACAGAGCAGCTTCCGGGAAGGCACACAGGTGATTACTGTCGGGACAGGATTTGGAATCCCGGATGTCTGACTTCCAAGCCCGTGTTCTGTGGCCTCTTTCTCCTCCTTCTCAGGTGACTCACAGGCCCGCCATGGGCTTTGCCAAATGAATGAAACCTAAGACCTCACCTCCTCCCTCTCTTCCTTCTATTTTGCTTATAAATGTTTATAACCTCTGTAATATTCTATAAATATTATAAATATGAGCTTATTAATTTATCTCTAAAGACACTAGCCAATGTATTTTGAGTCACATTGTTTTAACTGACAGGGTTTAATGGATTGTTTAAACTCCCATTTTTATTACATAAGCAAATCTCTGAGTAAAAAGTTCAGCTGCTGCTGCTAAGTGACATGCGTACTTTCACTGAGGTGGCCCCGCTGGGCAGCCTAGGAGCTGGTTTTCCTTTCCTTAGTTTGTGCGGAGAAAAACATCGTAGCAGCCACAGGTAGACACTTCAAGTGGAAAAGACTAGGAAAAAGACTAAGACTTCGAAAAGTCTTAGCACTTCACCTGTATTTTTGACCACGTGTTTCTGATCCCCTGCATCTCCTCGACACAAGCGTCTGTGAGTTGGACCCCGGGCTGTGCCACTGGTGAAGTGGACAGCCAAGCTGGGAAGCCCTTGCTGACACATCAGTGGGGTTCTCTAGGCCAAGGCCAAGAGCGTGAAACTGCTGACTTCACACAGAGCGGAGGGGAGGTTGTCGGCTGTGCGTATGCCCAGAGGGTTCCGCCTCTGCCCTGCGCCCTTGCAGTGGAGTCTCCGAGTGGGAACCAGGCAGCCGGTGGTGGCGTCAGATGCGGGTCCCTCGTTGTCTGACAAACCCTGATGACAACTCCTACTTGACAGAGTCTGCAGCCTGGTCTGGCCGGTCCGTCAGAGCATTCCTGGGCACATTGCCAAGTTTCACCCAAGTTTGGGGCCAACCCAGCCGGTTCCCCCTTTCCTCCCACTTTCCTCGGTGGGAGGCATGGTAGGCAGGAAGGCGGTGTCCGCGAGCTGTCTGTGGATGTGAGGAAACTCCAAAGGCCTCCAGCACTGGCAGTGTGATTGCGGAGAAGAGCTCAGTGGTGGCTGTGTAAGGGATCTGGAGGGATCTGGGCATGAAGCCTAATGCGTCTTCAGCTTCTCTGTCCTTCACAGAGGACACACCACTCCCCGGCCCATTAACCATCCTGAGCAAGGTTGGAGGGACTTTGCCGTTTTAACACAACTTCTCAAATGGCAGAACCACCTGAGATGGACTTGCTAATAAATGTCTTAGGATTGGCAGTGTAACTTACTATGCAAATGAGAGTATTGGCAAGGAATTTGGCTAATTGTTCACTCTTGCCACTCCCAGCCCAGAACCATTTGGCAATGGCGATCTTGCCTAATGTGAATCATACCAGAGGCTACAGCTCGGCTGCTGCCCAGGCCTGGCCGTGCCCCAACCAGAAATATCTCTTCTCTGGTTTTCTGCATTAAAGGTAATTCCTGCTCAAGACTCCGAGAACTATCATGGCAGGAAAGGTCCATAAATTTAATTTAGTCTGACCTTCTTAAAGTCGAGGCTGTTGAGAGCCAGAAAACAGAGGAAGGCACAGCCTCTTGATGGGAGAACCAAAAGGCAATGTCAAGAGTGATTCAGTGCTCCACCACCCCATAACCCCCGGGATGTCCCATTCAGCTACTTCTCTGCTCATTGTACAAAAGGTATTTCCAAAAGATTGGGAATGTTACAGCCATTATGTGGAAGCAAGACGTTCAGGAATTGAGTGACTTTCTCTGAGGCGTACAGAGGGTATTCAAGAAAGCTTCACTCCAGTTGGAGTGCCTTCGCTTTCCCAGGCCATTAGATGCTGTGCTCGCATCCTGAAATCTCCTGAGCTCCCACCTGCTTCCAGGAAGGTAGCTAATGGTTGCCCAGCGATCCCCTGCCACTGTCCAAGCAGGCAGTTTCTCCAGATCTCCTTTACAAAGTCATGTGTGCACACCGTAAAGAAATACACAGACAAACAAATAGGTACATCGTATGCAATCACACAAAGCAGAGGGCAGCGAACTCTTTTCTGTAGCAGGCCAGACAGTAAATGTTTTCCAGCTTCATGCCATGCTCTTTCTGTCTCAACTATCGACTCCGCTATTGTAGAGCCAGAGCAGCCATTGGCTCCATGTCAATAGATGGACATGACTGTGTTTCAATAAAACTTTATTTATAAAAGCAGGTTGTGGGCCAGGTTTGGCCCACGGACTGCAGTTTGCCAGCCCGGGTATAAGGTAAACATTTCACTTACTCCACTCCCCAGAGGCAGCTATTTGGAGAGTCCTGTCTGTAGTCTCCCTGGCATGCAAAGAGGTGCTAGCAGTGTGAAGTTCAGTCTCATGAGTTTTGTCACACAGAATGTATAGTTGTATATCTTGCTTTTCTCCTGTTTCCTTCGCACGGACACACGTGGGAGGGTCTCTGTTCTCTCCTGTACAAACGGGACCGTGTTGTACGTACTGTTCTGCAGTTTCCTTTTCTTCACTGGGCAGTGACGCAATGTCAGTGCTTATAGATTTATGACTTTTTAATAATGGCTACATAGCAGCTTTATTCTTTACTTTCCATCAAGAAACTATACCTGATACAAAACGGTAGCTGTAAGTGTAAATAACTACCAGTTGACCATCAGAGTCGATGTCATTTGCTTCACGCTGCCCTGTATGTCTACGTAGCACTCCATGTCGGCCTTCCTTTATAAGGGGGGATCGCCTCAGCCTAACTTATTCCCAGCCAGGCCCTGCATGCAAGTGGCAAGTTACGATTTTGCACGATCTTGAAGGGTTTAGAGCAAAGTGTAGAGTTATCATTGTGGTTGACTCTGAGGAGATGTTTGTGAAATCTTGGAAATTCCAAGTTTTCTGCAAAGCTGTAGAACACGGGTCATGGTGAACAAGGATAGACCCCACACCACATGCTGTGCCCTCCCTTTAAATCCGCACATTTGGAGAGGCCCGTGTTAGTTTCTTAGGGCTCTGTAACAAAATACCAGGAATTTGGTGGCGTAAAGCAACAAAAATTTATACTCTCACAGTTCTGGGGTCCTTTCTCATGTCCCCTGGCTACAAATCAGTGCCCCTCTTTCTCAGACTTCTCCTTTCTGTGAGGAAAGGGGCAGGGCTCTACCCTGGGAGCCCCAGGAACGGCATCGGCCCCCCACCATTTGCAAGTCCAAGATCAGAAGCAGAAAAGCACCGGCCGGAAGTGCCGCGCTTCTAGGCGTTTTCTCATCGAGTTCCGCAACAGGAGACGCTGCTGAGAAAAGTGCTTTGGTACCAGCAGCGTCTGGTACTTTGATTGCCATCCCTAGGAGTTCCCGGTTCGGTCGGTGCCTACTGAGTGGCGGCTGTCCCCAACGTTATCCAGCGCCAACTGCTCAGCTTTGAAGTTTGACTGGGTACAGTGTGAGGCTTGGATAACCAATGCCATCTAGTTGAATAATTTCTCAGCACAAACTTGTGTTACTGCAAACACAAAGGATGGTGGTTGAGTGTTTGATCTATTTTTAATAGTTTGAGGAAACTGCCGTTAGTCGTGTTGCAGGAGGTATTTGGAGGCAAAAAGGTTTTAATGTTTTAAACTGGGGAATGCCTGTCCACTTCAGACTTCGACACAGCGCCTTTAGTGACAAGTGACAGACGCTGACCTCAAACCAGCTGTACTAGCAGGGCTGCCGTAACAAAGTGCCACAAAACTGGTGGCTTTGAAACAGCGGAAATCTGTTTTCTCTGTGTTCTGGGGGCTGGAGGGCTGAAACGGAGGGGTTGGCAGGTCCAGGCTGTGTCTGAGGCCCATGGAGGGGGGTCCTTTCGGCCTCTTTCAATTTCTGGTGGCCCCCGGCATTCCTGTGGCCACATAACTCCATTCTCTGCCTCCTGGTCACTTGGCATGCTCTCCTTGTCTTTCCTCTTCTTATGAGGACACCAGTCATATTGGACTAAGGGCCCAACCTTCTCCAGTATGTCCTCATCTTAACCGGTTATGTCAACAACGCTATTGCCAAATGAGATCACCCTCTGAAGTACTAGGGGTTAAAACGTCCACCATATCTTTTATGGGACCCAGTTCAACCCGTAACACCAGCTGAAGCAGAAGGGGACTAACATCACCGAACTACTGCAGGGGACAGGGGTGACTGAAGCCAGGGCCTCAGATGCCATTAGCGTGCCCTCTGCTCTGTCGGCTCCTCGGTGTGTGTGTGCATCTCCCCGTGTGAAAAGGGCGCAGCCACAGAAGTCCCGGGAAGAGCCCACTGCAGTGTGGTCACCTGTCCAGCCTGGACCATTCGCCATGGCTGGAGGCAGGTCATAGAGAGAATGGCAGCTCCAGCATTTGGATTTGGGGAAGGATGATGCTCTCCCAAAAAGCAGGGTAGCCATGACGTGCTCACTGGGGCACTTGTGAGCTTGGTCTAGCCACAGCCACGTGCTGCTTTGAGATGACCCTTGTCTGGTTATTAATGTGTTCCATCCCCTATGCATGAACCTGCACTAACCCCCTTTCGGGTCTGGGAGATGGCCTGACACCTGGTGTCCGATTTCTCATTTCTCTGACAGGTCACTGCCTTTGCATTCAGGCAGAAGGCACAGGGAAATAGCAGTGCAATCTTTACTCCTGAAGGGTGCGATGGTGGTAGGTAGCAACAGCAGGTGCTTTTTGCCTCTTGTTTTGGTTTTCAAACCAAAGCTGTCAAACTTCTAAACAGACTCTCACTAGTACAGAAACAGCTTGAGACTCTGCCCAGTGGCCTGGGGGAAGCCTGCTTCCTGTCCTTTGGAACGCTTTTCTGTATTCGTTCTCCCGCGCGCACTGCTAGCAGAGCTTCTCTTCCATTCCAGCTGTAAAAATTAATTCAGGGGGATGACTGCATCCTCCTGCAGCTCCTGCAACAGCTCATAATTCAGAATGCTCGTTCCACTTCTTAATGATGTTTGCCTGTCGCTAATATAGAAAAAAATCACTTTTTATTTTTGGAGTCTTCCATGAGCAGCATAGAAAAAGCCCCCTGGGAAAACTAATCTACAGATAATTTAAGGAGAGATACCCATGCAGCCCGAAAGCCAGATGGCGATGCCTTGGGTACAGTCATTTCGGGGTTGGCATCATTTGGCAACTTTTAAGGCTTGTGATATTTTCGAGGGTCTCCGTCTTGGAAATTTGAAACATGACCCAAACTTGCCAAACACTAATCCTTGCTTTCTCTTTGGTAAAGGATATATTTCTTGGTGGCATTGAGATCATCACCTTTCGTGGAAAAATCAATTGCTTCTATCTATGAGTTCTGGACTAGACAGGAGAGCCCATTTGGGGGTTCCTCTGTTCTTGATTAGTTGGGACACCCTTTGCTCTCATCAGCCACTGCAATTAGTGAGGAACTTTTTTTTTCCATATTTTATTTGTTTTTAGAGAGGGGGGCAGGAGGGAGAAAGAGAGGGAAAGAAACATCAATGTGTGAAACACCAGTTGCTTGCCTCTCGTACGCCCCCGACAGGGCACCTGGACGGCAACCCACACACGTGCCGTGACTGGGAACGGAGGGGGCAGCATTTTCGTTGGCAGGCCGGCTCTCAGTCTGCTGAGCCACAGCAGCCAGGGCAGCGAGGGACTTAAATTCACGTGGACTCTAAGCACACTACTGCCGCAGGCCACGTGGGACTTTCCTGGTTGGTCCGTGGAGGTTAGGAGGGCACAGTGCGCCACAGCTGTGCTGTGTAGTGCAAACCAGCTCGGGGTAAACTGAGTGTGAAGTCATTCCTGCCAGACGTTGCCCGCCAGTGGGTCTTTGTGCGTGGTCGCTATTTTGCTTGATTTAAGAGGTGGCGGAACGCTGGCTGTGAGTGAAACAAAGCTGACTCCTTCCTGTTCCGAGCATTAGGTTGTGTGGCAGGGACACTGGAAACACATTTTTCTCCTGAGATAGCTGCTCTTCTGCAACGAAGAACCGATATTCTTTTCTCTTTCTGTCCCCTCTTTAAACTTTGTTCTCCAAATTCATCTTATCTATCAGTTAAGTGTACAAGGGCTGAGAAATGAACTTGCAGCTGATCATTGTATGTGAAATTATAGGACAAGTCACTGAAGATAGAGTGTCTGGTTTTCTGGGCCTGCTTTTGTTTGCTGGGGAGTGGGAGGGATATCTTCTCAACTATGGTGCGGGCGAGAGGAAAAACAATCTCGAGTTTTTGTTCACAGAGATGAGAGGAAGATTCTGCTTACCTTTCTAATCCCAGATTATAGGCCCGTGTTCCACGAAGTCTTCTCTGGCCCTTGACTCGTAGTTAACCTCTGTTGCCTCCTCTTGACCCGGAAGCAGTCTTTCTGTCACTGGATGCTTGTGGAGCACTTACTATTTGCACAGTTTGGGGAGGCAAAGATGCTCCTCCCAAGGGCTCAGGCAGACAGACCTCTGGCCCCAAGAGCACATAGCATGACATTAGTAAATATGAGGTATTTGGCATTGCATTCATTTGGAACACATTTTCTTTTTCTAGATCGCTAATTCTGGCCTCTAAATTGATTTGAGAGAGAGAGAGAGAGAGAGAGGTAAGGATAGAGAGAGAGAAACATCATTTTGTTGTTCCGCTTATTTATGCTTTCATTAGTTGTACTTGTATGTGCCCTGACTAGGGATAGAACCCACGACCTTGGTGTATCCAGGGGATGCTCTCACCAGCTGAGCCACCCAGCCAGCGCGAATGCTGGCGGCCTTTGTGCACAGGGGGAAACAGTCTTTTGCTCAGTCTCCTGCCTTTAATAGATTCATTACTTTTGACCCAAGTCATCCCGGGGCATCTTGTGCTCATCACGGCTGGCCTGCAGCAAGGTAATGGGAGCAGCTTTACTGTCCTAATTAGACAGAAGGCAATTGACTTGCGTTGGGTGGGGGTTGCCTGCACCAGCCTTTCTGCTCCAGGAAGATGCTGGGAGAGCATCTGTCCACCTGAGACACTTTGTTGATAAGAAAGCGGCACCTCCGAGTTCAGGTTTGAGAGAGTAGCAGAGGGAAACCTGCTTGGTCCAGCAGGAAAAGGAGGCCTTTCAACGTTAGGATGCTCCGAGCAGCTGGACGGGAATATTGGAGAACACGGACAGTGGGTTTTTTGGCTGAGACTTGGGGGTATTGTTGGCGGATGACTCTATTGTTGCATACTGAAAGAACTAGGACTATTTTTTGACAGGAAATGCACTGGGAGCAAAATTATAAGAAGTAGGACTCTTCTAGAAACAGGTGAGGGGGTAGAAAAAGAATTTTCAAAAGGAAACCATAGCTTAGAATAAAATAAAACCCCAATGTGGATTTGCTGGTAGCGCTTGCTCTCAAGAACTTATTCTGCCATTTCTCTGCTGTACTACAGTTTTTCTCAGCACTACCCTTACATATTTTGGGTCTACTAGTTTGGTGTATCATTCATTCTCTAAACAAGAATTAACATTTCATGCTGGCTAATTGCATAATTAAAAAGTTATAATATGTAATTATTAAAGATATAGTCCCTGCCTTAATGGAACTTAATAGTTAGTAGAAGTCATGAAACATAACTACCTCCAAGCTCAAGGCACTCGGTGAGTGGAATGAATAAAGGTCCCAAGGGTGCAGAGTGGGGAGGGTCCGTATTCAGGCGACACTGACGAGAAAAGGTCCCCAGAGAAGGCAGCGTTTGGACCGACCTTGGGGCATGGGTATTTCATTATATAAAAGAGACTATTTTTACAAAAATATGTAAGATGTGCCCAACACTTGTTGGACTCTGGAATACAAGAAGGAGTAAGACAGTGTTTGTGCCTCCAAGAAGTTCAAGTCCAGTGAGAAAAGCTGTGAGGTAGCCAGCAGTTATAATATGGTTTATTGCATTAGATAGATGATATGTACTTTATACAAAAGTATGTGTTCAGGGCAAGACATGAGTGCCAACTGAAGGGAATGATGAAGCCTGGGCGGCTGGAGAAGCTCATCTGGTCCAGGAGTTCAAGGTTTGAGCTGCACCTAGAGGTCCCCTGAGTTTTTTAAAGGGACTGATTCCCAAGCCTTTTCCGCAACCTATGCCACATTCACTAGGGGTCCCTAGAATTTTTTGAGCTGGATAGGTGGGTTGAGACCAGCAATGCCAGGGTCAGGAAGTTCAGCTTTTGTCAGGAGGCAATGGAATGACATTAAAGATCTCTTATCCAGAAAGGGTCTCGATGCCTGTGGTGTTTAATAAAAGCCAAAGTGGTTAAATGTCCTTAGCTGGCTAAAGGGCCCAAGGCCAGGGTGCTGAGCGGTGGGGAGAGATGACTGACCCAAGAGGTACCACGACCAGCATTTCTGTGCAAAGTGGCTACCTGCCCGGGCAGCTGGGCTTTTCCTGTCCGCCTGTCGCCAGAGGAGCTGGCTGGCTTCCGCTGAGTTCCGGGGACTTTGCTAAGGAGGGCTTAGATGCCTTGACCTCCAGCTTCAAGCCAGTCTGCTGTCCAGAGGCACAGTGCAGGCTTGACCTTGGCTCTGGTGGCACAGTCTGTACTTGGAAGGTGACGGAGCTGTAGCATTCCCCAAAGGGAGCCTGGATTTCACAAAAATCACTGGTCAATATATGTGGCTCAGTCCTGTGGGTCTCAGGGTCCAGCCATGGCAAGGTCACTGATTCCCTTCTGACAGGGCCCCTTGTCACAGGGCTGTGACCAGTGGGAGGTGCAGCAGGTGCGGTTGGCACGGTGCCACCTGCACAGCCCTCCCTCTCATCTTGGCTGCAGGCCCCAGGCCTGCCCCTGCAGAGGACTCCAGGGGACTCGGGGCAGGGCCAGCACCCGCCCAGCATGTGGAGTCTGGAATGTGAACCCGTGTGTCTTTCTCTGCAGGCCACAGGAAGGTTCTGGTCGTCATCCAAGGCACAGGCCTTGCCTCCAGTGGGCTCTTATGTAGGGTGTTGCCAAGCCTGGGGGCCCCGAATTCTTTCCTACATCTCCCCTCCTTAGAATTTGCTTTTCACTCTGTTTTTCCTTCCTACTGATAGTAAGGACTAATTCTCAGTGATGGCTAAGAGCATCCCTCCCCTGCTGTTCCCAGTGAAACCAGAGTCTGGGCTCTGAAGACTCCGGGCTGGAGGGCGTAGCTGTTAAAGGGGCTGAAGTCCAGCCACAGTGGGAGAGGAAATCAGACAAGGATGTTTTTAAAAGCAAGCTGTGTTTTTCTGACTGCTCCGGTATTGGCTCCCACCCCGAAGGCTCCTTTAACTCTGGGGAAGAAATAATATTTGTTGTCTGATAGTGTGCTCTATGGGTAGCCCAGAGCTGGACCATCTGTAACAAAGTCGATAAGTCAGAGCAATGGTTTGGGTGGAAATAACTCGGAAGGAAGGGATCGTCCAAGACTACAAAGGAAGGCGTGGGCTATGCCCAAGGTCCCTTGTCTACCCAACACCCCCGAAGTCCTCTGAGAGTCATTTTAGAATAGAAACACTGAGGGAGGAAAAGAGTGGAGTGGGGTGGGGAAATGTTTATAATTTTTGGAGAAGAATAGAAGACCCAGAACTGGATTCTAATTTAGAGACAACAGCTTGGTGAACAAAAGCAGTTGACAAGCTGGAATTTCACTGAACTGGGATGACATATTTGCTGTGCAAACTTGTATAACAAGCTTCAATATTTTTAATTTTTAAAAAACCCTGCCTTTTGCAGGTTCCCTACAAGCTAGAAGTCATTGCTAAGATAGTAAAGAAAGGGGACCTGTCCCGTGATCTGATCCTGCCATATTCCTCCCTCACCCTCACCCCATGCACTTGACTGTGCCATTTGGCGCCCCCCCACCCCCGCACCGCCCCAGGACATGGGCACAGACCACTGATTCCCCTGAAGCAGCAGACAGGGGAGAGACCCGCTGGACTGCTCATGGTGGTACATTCCTGACTCCAGCGCGCTCTCGCGTTGGAAAGGAGACCAGGAATGAGATCATGAATAACAAGAAACCTTACGTGTTTGCTCTTCCACCAGATACAAAAATTATCCCATTGGGATTAGGTTTCAAGAGTGCTGAAGGCAAATATTTATCTGCTGGTGTTGAGAAAGGAAAGAATAGAAAACCTTTGACTGGCTGGAGGGTGGTGTCTGAGTTTGGGAAGCCTGTGCTGTGGAGCCAGAAGTGTGGTGAAGTTTCTCATTGTTCTTCCCTGGAACTGTGCAGATAGTTCTTACCGCACGCAACGCAATGGGGGCCTTGCCATTCTCCGCGTTCCCATTCCTTTGGATTCCGAGGCCTCTTCCTTTCATGTCCAACTTCCTGAATGGACCTCTTTAAAATTCCTTTCAAAGTGGAAGCATTTGAAAAGAAAACCGCCTGGCCTAGAGTCGTCTAGTGTTTTGCAACCTAGTTCATCCTCTCCTTTCATCAGATTACTCAAAGCGAGTTCGTATATAATTAACATTTCATTTACCTACGCAGCAATCCTGCTAGCTAGGCAGAGCCAATACTTTTATGGAACATATGAGTCTTTTCAGAACATACAGAGGACTGGGGGACATAGACAGCTGGGTCCCGGTATAGCCGATCATTCTGCAAATTCAGTACAAGGTTCAATCGAATAGATTTCTCAAACATCACTTTTTTGCCATTCCTGACATGGCACATCCAGAAACTGGGGCGACCTAGTAACATGTCTGAAATGGGCCAGTTGACCCCTCCTATGGAGACCCCAGGACCTGGGGTTCTCTTCTTACCGACAGTTTCATATTATTGTCGCCTCCAGTGAGCCGAGCAAGGACGGCCTTACAGAGCGCCTTTGCATCTCACCTGAGTAGTTACTTCTGCTCAGGGCAGGTGGGAAGAACTTATAGAAGAAGGGGGCATGGAAAGAACACTTATTTTCAAGCTGTCCAAGCTACCAAAGTCATTTCCAGCCTTTCTAACCCTTGACATGTAGCAGGATGTGGGGGAGGGGGGAGAATGGACTTAATAAAAAACCCTAGATTTGAACACCAGCTCTGTAACTTCAAAGGCTTTTCTTAGCCCATAAATAAGCATAAGAGGGTACCCCACAAAGCATTGGGCATATTAAATGTGGATGCGCATTCTAAACATCCCACTAGAGAGCAAATGCGAAGGGCATCATTAACAATAAAAACAACAGATAAGAAATGTTTAAGCTCAATCATGAGGGAAAAGATTAGATCTTTTAGTAGCCATTGAAGTTCTCAAGCTTCCAAACCCAATTCTTTTTCACTGTTTCCAGTGGGCCTTGGACCTGCCACTTTTGAGGCTTCATGGCAGGGAATTCTGCAAAGCAATGCAGGCGATGCCAGCTATAGCCTGCTGATGCTGAGTCCGTTTAGGAATTAAACATGAGGGTGATTTGCATCCCACCCACGTTTCCCCCGTCAGTTCAAAGGATGCTACCAATGGAAGGACGGAAGGACAAGGATGAAAGGAGGATTGAAAATTGCTCGGTGGCCCTCGGGAGGTCTTGGAATAATGGATACCTGATGGGATTAAACTACAGAGCTTTTACTTAGAGACCATTTTATTAAAAAAAAAAAAGTCGTTCACTTCATAGAGGTTAGGAAAACACTTTGGGGAATCCATTTGGCAAAGCGCTCTTAATTTGATTCTTCTTATGTAAGTCCTTCAAATCCCTCTCAGATTAAAATCATCATAAAAGGCAAAATCCACTTTGGCCAACTGTTTGGCAGTAGCTGTGAAGCTGAACATACCCGACGACCTTGCCGTGTACCGTCCACTCCTATGTGTAGCCGCCACTGAACTGTGTGTGTGATTCACCGAGAGGCAGGGGCCGAGTTTTCACAGCGGCACTGCTGGGAACAGCCGGCATTTTAAAGCTACCAAATGTTCAAGGCTGGAATGGATAAACAAAATGTAGTATATTTACACAAAGGAATACTATGCGATTATAATATAATGAAGAACTACTCACAGCATCATGGGTAATTCTTAGCGTCAAGTAATGGAAGCTAGGTATTTTTGCTTCTGGTTTTGTAAACTTCAAAAACAGAACTGGCGTGTGGAGTTAGAAGTCAGCATGGTGATTAGAAGACATAGAGACTGAGGGAAGGAGGGGTGCAGATAACGTTCCGTTTCTTGATTTGGGTGCTAGCTATAGGATATGGTGCATTTGTGAAAATTCTCGTTAGGGTACACTTAGGATGTGCGCATTTTTCTCAGTGTATATTATGCTTCAGTGAAGTTGAGTTAAAAGGAAAAATTGAGTTAAAAGGAAGGCATACTCTTTCCTACTCCAAAGAAGGAAAAAAATTGCATTGAAAACTTCCTACCTACCTTGTAAGGGGAAGCAGTCTGAAATAATATGTAAAATGCATGGCATTTTTTATTTTTTATTTATCAATTTTGGGGGAGGAGGGAGAGAGAGAGAAACACCGATTTCCTGTTCCGCTCACTTATGTATTCACTGGTCGATTCTTGTATGTGCCCTGATGGGGCGCAGGGACCAGGGACCAAGCCCACAACCCTGGCGTACTGAGCTGACTCTCGAACCAACTGGGCCTCCCCGCCAGGGCCTGCATGGCATTTTTTGATGAAAAGAAAAGAAAAAACCAAACCGTTGAACAGGCTCCAAGAACCACAAACAGAATACATGATCAGGGAATACCAAAGTCAGCTAAAACCCGTAATACAAAGGACGCTGTATTTCTTAATAACAGGAGGGAAGGACAGGGTGATGTTATCCGGGCTATTTAATCAGTTCCCGGTTTCACGGAAGTGTGCTGGGTTCCCGAAAACGACAGCGGCGAGGCCGCTTTACAGGCATCGAGGGTCCCACTGTCCACTACCGTGAAGAGCACCCACGTCAAGAAACAGCGTTTGGGACAGTTGTCTTTAAAGGGTGAGGTGTTATTTATTGAGCTTGTTAAAATAACTCTTGATCATACCATGTTAACAGTTGAGGACGGGAGAAATAGTGAAAGTAAAGTTTCTGTTAAGGACTTAAAAAGTATCTAGTCTTTCTTTAGCGCTAGCAAACTGTAAAATATGAAGCCCTTACTTTGTACACTAGACATTTACTTGCATTGTTAGAGGAAGAAAAGCAGCTGAAGGATGGCACCGTGAGCCGAAGGTCTCAGCCGGGGCCTCCCTCCTGAGCTGAGCTGCTCAAGGTTGGGCAGGACCGGGAGAGTGAGCCGAGTCTGCAGCTGGACGGACCTGAGTTCCCATCACAGCTCCATCCGCCCTGCTCAGTAACCTGGGGCGATTTCTTCATCTCCTTTCCTGTTCAACGGGCGTAGTGCCTGCCTCCCAGTGTTGCGGGGAGGCAGGTGGGCTGTGGTCCGTGCAGCGCTCAGCAGACTGTCTGGGAGCGAGTAAGTACTGAAAATAGAGCTGGCGTTTATCCTTTACTTCAAATGGTTGCTAATCGATTCAGAGGTTTGGGGATAAGGGTTTCTGTTGGCCTATTAATTCACCAGACATTTCTAAGAACTTGCTCTGTGGAAAGCAAGAGAAAGCCTGGAGTTAAGGAGACAAAGGGTGGCCCCTGTCTTTAAAGGGATGTTTAACCTCCTGTGAAAGAGGGATCGCGCTCACCTGCATTGATTGGCATCCATACCAGTTGCTACCAACTTACCTGTGATTAATTGTTGTAACAATCCCATATGGTACATTTTCTTTCTTTTTTTTAACAACATATTTGTTTATTTACCTTTTTAAAAAATTTAAACTGTAGCCTATCATTTAGGAAATGAATACGTATAATGAATTTTAATTATATTTTTTGAAGACAATATTCAAAATCACTTAAGCCTTGTTGAGTACCTGGTATCTATACCTATGTATAGATGATTCTTTCTTTTTCTTTAGGACTGCGTTATTAATTCTGAGAACACATATAACGCCAACAATAAGATGCCTTTGAGGGTTCATATTGTATGTTGAGCAATTTATGCAAACCTCAGGTTCTCTTGGTTCTGAAGCCCATCTCTTCCCACCTGTCTTGGAGGGGTTGGGGGGGCGGGGCGTAGACAGTCCAGCCAGAGTAATAGGAGAGACAAGACAAGCAGCGATGCGGGAGCTCCGGGGAGAAGCGGTGTGTCTCGAGTGCAGAGATCCATCTCGATCACTTTCAGATGTACGTTTTACCTTTCCTGTAGTTATTTGCTCTGCCTTAAAAATTGGCAGAGTATCCAAGGTACATGTTAATGAAATGTCTCTTCTGTATCATCTTAGCCATCTTGTTACATCATCAGGAAGCATTTTCCTAGTTGCCTAAACTCTCTGAAACAAGAGAAGCAATGTGTGTGGTGTGGCAATGTTTGTACAAGAGAGTTGAATTTGGGTCCAAAGATCGGGGACCTCTCCCGGTTCTGACACTCAGCTGTGTGACCTCGGTCTTGGCGCAGCCAGTCATTCGGCCTCTGAGCCTCGGTGTGAGCACCGTAAAGATGAAAGACGTCACCTGTTCAGAGGGTCAGAGAAGAATCCAATGAAACATGGCGTGCGGATCCAGTAGCTGCACTAGGTTAGCGCAGCCCTCCAGGTTCTCACTTCACCTTCTCGCAGGGCCCTGGGCAGGTCACTGAATCCCTCTGAGCCCGGTTTCTCCTGCACAAAGGGAACAGCAATTCCTCTGAAGGCAGAGGGATGATTTCTTTTAGATTGTCATGTCTCTTCATTGGGGAATATTTTACATACCACAAAATTCACTCATTGTGAGAACGTAAGCTCGGTACAATAGGTTACCAAATTATTGTTAAAATCCCTTTAGAAAGTTCCAAATCTTCAGGTAATTACTAACAGCACAATATTACATGTCTATATCTAGCTTTCTATATATGCAGATATATTTCATTCTGGAAAAAGAATTCATATTTTTCAACAGCTTCCCAAAGGAATCTGGACCCCAAAAGGGAATAAATACATGAGTGCCCTGATGTGTCATTGTGGATGAAGAATAGCAGTGTTCCTTTTGTCTTCCTGGTCAGGCCTCCTTCTGTCTTTGTCCCTTCTTCCTTCCTTCCTCCCTCCCTCCCTCCTTTCCTCCCTTCCTTCCTCCTTCCCTCCCTCCCTCCCTTCCTCCCTCCCTCCCTCCCTTCCTCCCTCCCTCCCTCCCTTCCTCCCTGTCTTCTAGTCTTCCTTCCTTTTCATTGTGATGCCCCTTTCTTGAGGAACATTTTACAGACCATAAAACTCATTCATGGTAAGTGTACAGTTTGATGCTTTTGATCACATGTACACGTTGTACAGCCATCAGCACAAGGCAGTTTTGGAATTTTCAGTCCCCCCATTTGACCAGCTGTTCAATCCTCCCCCAAATCCTGTTCCCAGCCCCCTTCCCAGTTACCACCAATCTACTTTATGTCTCTTGAGTTTTGCCTTTTCTAGAAACTTTATATAATGGAATGAAAATATGTAGCCTCTTGTGTCTTCCTTCTTTTCCTTACCATAATGCTGTTGGCGTTCATCTGTGTTGCCGCATGGACCGGCAGTCCGTCCCTTCTTCCCTATCGCTCAGCAGCACGCCATTGTTTTGAGCGCCCCACGTGGCATCGGTTTGCCAGCCGAGAGTCATTCGGACCGAGAGTCATTCGGACCGTTTCCAGTTTGAGGCTGAGGGAGGACTCTGCTATTGAGCCTCTGCATAAACGTCTTTGTGTGGATACGTGTTATTTCTTTTCGTCGGGTACCTAGGAGTGGAAGTGTGGGATCCTCTGGTAAATTTATGTTCAGTTTTTTGAGAAACTGCCAAAGAGGTTGCCGGAGTAGCCTTATTGTTTTTACATTCTCACCAACAGGTTCCACTTCCTCCACATCCTCAGCACTTGGTACGGTCAGTGTTGAATTATCATCATCGTAGTCAGCGTACAGTGTTATTTCACTGTGGTTTTAACTTTATTCCCCTAATGACTAATGGTGTTTAAAATATTTTCACGTGCTTATTTGGCACTTGTATATCTTCTTGGGTGAAGTGTAATTTAAATCCTTTGTCTATTTTTGAGTTGCTCGGTCCCATATTGTTGAGTCGTAATAGTTCTTTATGTGTTCTGGAAACTAGTCCTTTTCAGAAATATGATTTGCAGTCTGCGGCAGGTCTTTCAAAGAGAATAAGTCTTTGATCTTGATCAGTTTTTCTCTTATGGGCTGTGCTTTTGTGTCATACCTGAGAAATCTCTGCCCCCACCAAGGTCACAAAGACTTTCTGCTAGGTTTTTGTCTAGATGTTTTGTGGTTTTAGCATTTATATTTAAGTCTGTAATCCATTTTAAGTTAATTTTCGTGTGTGGTGTGAGGTAGGATTTAACTGGACATGTATATCCAATGGTCCCATCATCCTTTTTGGAAAGACTTCCTTCCCTATCAGACTGCCTTGGCAGTTCATGGAAAATCAATTGGTCATGGGTGTGTGGGTTTATTCTGGAACTCTCTTCTGTTCCATGAACCTGTGTGTCCCTCTCAATGTCTAAATCATGCTGTCTTGATCGCATGTAGCTTTATAGCAGGTTTTGAAATCAGGTAGTTTAAGTCCACCAACTTCATCCTATTCTATTTTAAACATTTTTACTCTCCTAGGTCATTTGCATTGCCATATAAATTTTAGGATCAGCTTGTCAATTTCTACAAACAGTCTGGCTGGGATTTTTTTCACACTTTTTTATTGTTCAAGTGTACTTGTCTCCATTCCCGCCACCCCGCCCCAGCTTTCCACCCTTGATCCTACCCCACTTTGGTTTTGTCCATGTGTCCTTTATACGTGTTCCTGAAAACCATTCCCCCTTTTCACCCCATTATCCCCTCCCACTTCCCCTCTGGTTACTGTCAGTTTGTTCTTAATTTTGATGTCTCTGGTAATATTTTGCTTGCTTGCTTCTTTTGTTGATTAGCTTCCACTTATAGGTGAGATCTTATGTTAATTTGATAGAGATTGCATTGAATCTACAGGTCAATTTAAAGAGACTGGCTAGGTCTTTTAGGAAGGCACACATGTACAGATGACATTTATATAGCACTGTTAAATTGCAAAGACTGCTTTCAAGTTTTTGCACTTAATTCCTTGGAAGGAGATGGGAATGCCGTAGCCACCTACAAGAAACCATTATGCATTTACACTGGGGTGTTGCTGCTTTTTTTCATTCTTTATCGTCCATTAAAAGAAAGGAATTGGTGCTCTGCCTTTCCTATTCTGAGTGGCAGGTTACAGGGAACCAGAGCAGTGGAAGGCAATGGAGCGTTTCTCCCAGCGTCTGTGCATCTTCACCGGGGTAGATGAGCTGCCTCGCCTCTGACCTGGCCCACGCGGTTGGAGCAAGGCTGCAGGTGTTGAGGCGGAGGGGCCTGCAGGATGCTCTCATCTGTGCAGGCTGGCTTCGCACAGACTTGTGTAGAGCCCTCTGGGCTCTGCGAAAGCTGTCTGAGCAGACTGACTTACTCACCTTTGTCCAGAATGCACACCGAGGGCCGAGGCACACCCTCATTATCCTGCCTGTTCAGGATGCTGCATCAGGAGAAAAGCTGCCTGGAACAGGTGAGGGTTTGGCTTGGAGAGCAAGCCAGTCCAGGCGCTTGGAAGCCTCTCCCACTTCAGGGGGAAAAACAGCGAATGCAAAGTAGGCTGAGTCAGCCCCACACTGCCTTTCTATAGGAGGAAAAGAGGGAACTTGCGTGATTCTGCCTCTCCCTTCCCGCCCATGCACCTGCCACATAAGCAGGGCATCCTTGTCCCTCCCTTTGGTTTCCTCACCTACAGTCATCTTTGGGGTTTGGGTACCACCCAGACTGGTGCTTCCCCAGTTCATGGTGATCTACATAGACTCATCTCAGTGCTTATAAAATAAAAGAATGAGCTAACTTCTGGGCCCCACCTAAGGGTCAGTGAACCCATTCTTTTTAAAGGCTCTTGGGTGTTGCTTATGCACAGTCAAGCTTGAAAACTCCTGATCTAGGCCATCATCCTAAGCTCCAATAGTTTGCATATCCTTAGTCTGAAATCACAGTCAACTAGAGCTGTGTTTGCGAATCTCAGGGACGAGAAAGCAATTTATTTATTCCTTTGAATATTCTAAGCACCATGACTGAATCAAGTTAGATCGTTAAAAAAAGAAAAACACTACAAACCTTGGTAGCTTAACTTCCCCGATGGAAATGACTTCATCCAATTGTCTTTCTGTGCTATATTACACCCTTGGTTCTTCTCAAGGGTCTATATACGGAACAACTATTTGGGCATGTCCATCCATCTGCTCAATCAGTGTAGAAGATGTTTTCCTGTCCAGGAGCTGAGCAGATGATCAGACAGGCATGTTATCTGTCTGAGGACAGGGTCTGTAATTACAGTTCTCTTTCTGTCCTCCGAGTGGCCTAGTATAGGAGGCATGGGGCTTAGCCAGGACACCAGAATCCTGGGTATCAGACACTGTGGAGTCATTAATTAAACTCCATTCCCTGCCACCAAAAATTTCCTTTCTCGGCCCAAATTGCTTTTGAGGTGTAGAATTTGACACAGAATCATAGAATTTTATAGCTGAATGGGACTTGAAATTGTCTGGTCCCTACCCTTCACTTTTTTACAGATGAAGAACCCAGGGCTGGAGAGACTAAGTAGTGATGTAATTGAGGTCTTACGGGTAACAAATTAAGTCATGATACCAAACTATCTGATTCCAAATATTACAGCCCTTTCCAGTGGCACTCTGTCCCCCACCCCACCATCCACAAGGAGTTCAGGACTCCTTTTTGCTCTTTTAGACCATGGGTCTCATCAACAATTTGGTGCCTTATGCCACATCCTGCCTTACAGTAGGCAGTATTTATTGAGCCAGTATTCTGTCCTGTGTGCTGAAGTTCATAATTCAATTTACAGATTAACCAAACAATAATAATAACCACACATGACTAACTTAGCACATTAAAGGCAAGCAATGTTTAGCACTTTGAATGTGTAGGCAGGTGTTTTACCAAACTCAGCTAAATAAGCCAATTGTTTCTTGTCCGTAGAGTTCCCTGCCAGCCAGAATATACACTTTTAGCGTGTGCTTTTTGAATATGCGAAAATGAAGTTGTAATTTTTTAAATAGCAGGGTACGAAGACAGGGAGCTCAGTGATGCAGAGCTCTGGCAGGCCCCGGCAGCACATCCGGCTCGAGCGCAGCTGGAGTTGCAGGGAGCGGGTCTGGGGCCGGGTAGCGGGTAGCCAGTGCTCGTGAGATCACCTGTCCCAACGAAACCCACTCTGTGCTGTAAAAGTTCGGAACCACAGCCTTCTCTCCACCACGAGTTGCCTGCTCATTTCTGTTCTCACATGGCACTATTTAGTCTTTTCTTTTGCTCGTACTCTGAAACACTTTCCCTTCTTCTAAGAATGACTCCCATTTAAATAACTTTTATCCACTTTGCATATGACCCCCATGTCTGTGTTCAGCTCTGATGCATTTCCCAGCCCCACGCCCAGGGCTTGTCTGTGAACCGTCGTGGGGGCCTGTGTAAAAAGAAATGAAACCAGGGGAGCGGTGTGGGGGAGGCTGGCTCACACAATGCAAGGGGAGGGCTGCTTTATTTTTGAGGACCTGACCATGTGGCCCCTGGGCCCCCACTGTTACAAAAACAGAGGCATTTGACTGGCTGTGAAACTGCCCTGTGATTCTGGCTCACTGGATTTCCTGACACATTCAGCATCATGGCACGATGCAAGTGCACGGGTCAAGGCTGATGCCCTGGGTATTGTTTCTTAGCGATGTTTTTCCTACTGATTTATAGAGCAAAGCCCTGTCACATGGAGCCTTGATGTGTCTTCCATCCATCTTGTCTGACAGTTCCTATAACACAGTTACTCTCTGCACCTGTCATTGGGAAAGGGTGACATCCAGAGAGACAGTCGTCAACATCCTAAACCACGCAAACAAGCCTTTGTGTGAACGGCCCTGGTACCATCTCTGTGCAGAGGGCGATTGTGTTGTTATTCCTATTAATATTATTTGCGGTGTGTCACACCATTTTCAAAATGTCGTTTGATCATTTACCCTGACGACATCACTGTGAGGCGGGCATAGTAGTTGAGTTCTGTGTGGTTGTTAGTTGTGGTACCAGCTGAGAACATGTGCTCCAGGGCCGGACTGCCTGGGTTTGCATCCTGGGCCCGCCACTCCCTAGTTATGGACAAGTTACTAAACCTCCCCAAGCCTCGGTTTCCTCATCTGTAAAGTACAGAATAATAGTCCCTATTATGAAACAAGTGGCTGAATATTTATGAAGTATGTAGAACAGTGACTGGCCCAGAATAATCATGGTAAAATGTTCCCTGGGTCAGCCAGAGAGTTCTTTTGTTTTTTTTTTTCCCCATGACATGGCTCCAGTAGCACTCATTTGTCTTTAACTTCATTTGAAACAATTTTTGTTAATTGTATTGTGACAGCTGTCATATCAGTGTGCATTTAAAAAATACTTATCAAAATTGGTGAATTTTTATGTAGCCATTTTAATATTGAGTTGGAAGAAAATAAGTGACATTTTTGGCATATTATTTCAAGAAAGGTAAGAATGCAACTGAAACACACAAAAAAAAGAAAAGATTTGTGCAGTATATGGAGAAGGTGCTGTGACTGATCGAACATGTCAAAAGTGGTTTGCAAAGTTTTTTCCTGGAGATTTCTCGCTGGATGATGCTCTATGCTCAGGTAGACCAGTTGGAGTTGATAGCAATCAAGTCGAGACTTTAGGTGAGAACAATCAATGTTATACCACGCAGAAGATAGCCGACATACTCAAAATATTCAAATCAATAAAGCTGCTGGTGAAAATGAAAAATCTGTCGTTTATGTTACGGGAAAAAATCACACAAACTTTTTAGCCAACGGGTATTATCAACATCATCATCTCCACGTTCCTTCCAGGTCCCAAGAGGTTATTTGTTGAGGACTTAATTCTAGTGCAGGTGTGAAAACCCAAACACAGTGTCATGACTCCAAGAGATGCGGTCTTTTCTTCCTCCCGGTCTTTATTTTCTTACTACACAGTAACACAAAACTACATCCTTGTTGTAAAGGCTCAAAACAGTACAGACGCACACGGAGGACATTGCCGGGATCTGACCCTTAACTCCTCCCTCTCCCTGCGGAGGCATTCGCAACAAGCTGACAGGTGTGCATCCTCCTGTTGCCCCTCCATGCAGGGCACAAGTATCAAGTTGACATACATACACATGTGTGTTCTCTCTGACTCAAGTGATAATAACAGTACCTGAGTCACAGGCCTGGTGAGGGGGTGCTAGGCAATATGCTATTCATCTCATCAGCTCCATGAGGTAAGTGTGATTCTACGCCTTGTACAGATGTGGAGCTGAGGGTCCGAGAGATCCCAGCATCCCCAGACCACGTGCTGTGGACGCTGGACTGCATCTAGTCAGACTTGACTACTCTTTATGTGACCGTGTCATAGACGGTCCCTTTCTGCATGACTTTTTCTCTTAGGCATATCAGTTTGAACTCTGTCCATGCAAGGACATAACGTTTACTTCGTTCTTTTAATGGTGAGAAAGTCAGTGTTTTATCTGACCACTTTCTTATTTAGGTTGTTTTCCGTTTCTTTGTCATTTACAATTGTATGTCATACAGTGCCGAATATACTTTCGGGAACACGTGTGAGCATTTCTGTAGGATAGCTTTTAGAAGTGGAGTTTGCATGTCAGGGAGTATGTTCATACTACATTCTTACAAGTATTGCCAAAGTTGCCTTCCAAAAAGAATTTTACTCGCCGGCAGTGTGTGAGAATGCCTGTGTCCTCACACTAATGTGTTTTTTCAATCTTTGCCAATGTGACAAAGAAAAATACAGTTTTCTAAATTGTATTTCCCTGATGCCTTTTGGGGTCATCCATATCTCCTCTGGAAATTGTCTTTTGTTCTTATTGCTGTTTACCTTGTAGATGCTCTTTATACATTCGATGATAATCCTTAGTCTGAAAGGCGTGGCAAATATTTTCTCCCATCCGTTACTTCTCTCTCTAAGAGGAAAATCTATTGTTCTCACCATTAATTGAATGATTCACTTTTTCAGCTCATTTGAAATCCCACCTCTATTGTCATTCTCTTGTTACATGTGTGGCTGTGCACCCCGTTCCTCTCTTCTGCCCCGCTGGCTGGCTGTTTTCTATTCCTGCACCAGAATTACAGTACTTCAATTATTTCAGCCTTAGAGTAACATTTTATGTTGGAAAGGTAAAAATCCCCTTTCATTGCTGCTCTCTTTTGCAAAAAATGCCTTTGTATTAGTGAGCATTTTTTTCCTCCCATGTGAACTTACAGAATTGGCTTGTCGGGTTCTCTAGAGGCAACTTCTGTGAGTACTTTGACTTAGAATGCACTGCATTAATAGGTTCATCTTAGATAAATTGACATCTTGACAACATTTAGTTCTCCCATCCAGAAATACTGTGTCTCTATTTAAGTCTTTTATGTTCAGCAGTTAAATTCTATGGTTTCTTTATGTAAACCTTACATTGAAAGGTGTGTTGCTGTTACAAATGAAGTCCTGTTTCCCCATTACATTGACTTAATTTGTATTGCTAGTGGGTAGGAAAACTGTTGATTTTTATGTGTTAATTATTTTTATCTAGCTACTTGACTGAACTTTGTTAGTGACATTTACACTTATTTCTTTTTCTTGACTTATCACATTGGCTTGGACTAAAACAGTGTAGGAAACACTGGTTAAAGTATACATCTTTGTCTTGTTGCTGTCTTTAATAAGAAAGCTTCTAATGTTGTGCCACCAAATATAGAAGCCCTTTGTCAGCTTGAAGAAATTCCTTTCTATTCCTGGCTTACTGGGGAGTGTGCTTTTCACTACATCAGATTCTTCTTAAGGGGCCTTAATTCTTTCCCTTACACTTCCCTGGAGAATCCAGAGATTGTCCCTCTGGGTCCCACAGCATTGACATCCTGGCTGAGCCTCCCTGGGCTATAACTGAGTAAATGGTACCATCTCTCCTCCTGCACTCACATTGGACCCTGGAGGGTCTAAGGGAAGGAGCTCCTTTGTGTCAATATTTTCTACCCTCCTCTCACCACCCAGGAAAAAACTTAAATAAACATACCATGTGGACAAGAACCATGGCACCACTTCTGGAATTTTCTGACAAATCCCACTGAAAAGATTTTTTTCCCCTGGCTCCTAGTTTTAAATAAATTCCATTTTTTCCCACTTGGTTCTCTTGAGTAGCTGGGCACCAGGTCCCACTCTGGTTGCGAAGTGGCTTTCGGACTGTGTGAGAAAGAAGTTGCTTTCACCTCTCTGACTTCCTGTTGAGATTCCAGGCATGACCAGGGTGCAGCCACTTCTAATTCTAGGCTCTCAGCACTGCCTCCCCTCTGGTAAAGCAAAAGGAATGTCATTCTAGTTTATTGATAAAGTGACTTAATTGCAGAGTGCATTTGATCTTATGTAGGTAGGGCGGTTTTTGTTGTCCACAAAAAGATTTCGTTTTCCAGGCGTGTATTTGGAGCATGACTCTAATGTGACTCGGCACCTGTCTAGAGAATTGTCACTGTGTCCAGTGACACTTTGCCTTGGGGAAGTCAACACCTGCTGTGATGGCAGCTGTCGTATTTAGGACTGTGGAATGCCCAGGGATAACGCAGAGCCATCTAAGTCAAATGCCTTCTTCAGAAAACAATTAATACAAGATTTTGGCAAAAGATTTGTAAGCAGCACAGGAGAGCACTTGGGCTCCTTCTGAGAGAGAAGCAGTCGATAATGACTTTTACTGTGGTTTTTCTCATCTTGATATAAGCTGGATAGATTTTATTATTTTCAGACTATTTGGCTAAGAAAGCAAGAACCTGCTAATAGAATCCTTTCCTTTATTGCCTTAGTACAAACCAACATTAGCCTCCAGCATTCATTTGGATGTTAATGTTTTTGAGATGGGTTTTTTTGTGGGGGAGATGGAGTGGACTCATCTCACGCACGAGTTGTGTAACTGGCAACCATCCAGGAGAGCCCGAGCCAGGAGCAAACTGGAAGCCGAAAGCCCCAAGAGGCAAGTCGGCCCCATCACGTCAGCCACAAGGAGCTGGTCTTGAGCCCCTCCCAGTTCCGATGGGGTTGGCTTCAGCGTCTAAGGCTGTTGGTGAAGGAAATTCAGTTGCCTGGACAGTTATTTTTCCTTTCTCACCACCCCCTCTTTTCCTCCAAACCCCAAGTCCAAAAAAGAGGCCGCGGGCAGTGACCAGGAATAGACTAAATGTCCCTAACCTCTTCTCCTCCAGGCAGGTGACAAGCATTACCACCCCAGCTGTGCACGATGCAGCAGATGCAACCAGATGTTCACAGAAGGAGAGGAAATGTATCTTCAAGGTAAGGTGGGCTCAGGAGCCCCCGTAAGTTCTCCCCACCAGGGGGGAAAGCCCGTGCTGTTTGTTTGTTGGGTTGTTTTCAGAGTAGGAGGCATTTCATTAGCTGCAAGGCTACCAGGTCCAAAATGAGTGTGGCCAAACGTTACCTCATCGGTTAGTATTCATCAGCCAAGCGATTGACATGCTGGCCGTGGGCCCTGAGGCTGTTCACAAACGTGTTGCGGCTGGAATGAATGAATAGGACTAGGTGTTTGAGCAATGGATATAAGCAAGAGTGAAGATCACACCTCCTCCCAGCCCTCTCCAGGGAAGATCAAAGAGAGAAAGCATTTCTAGAAATGCTACTCACCAGACAACTACTTCGTCTTTTCCCCTTTCACTCTCCTGCCAGAAGGATTGTTCTGAGGCCTCCCAGGCTACTGCTGCCCTGGCTTCCAGGGAGAAGAAAACCTCATATTTGGTGAATTGCATCACAGTTATGTTTCATCACATTAAGATGACATAGCTCTCATAGTGAAGGAGAGGGAGAGAACACACCCTAAGCCCCTGAAAGAGAAATCCCATTTCTGGTGGGATTATCAGGAAGCCACTGGATTTTTTTCAATTGAAAATGATTTTGAGAAATGTTTCCAGTGTACAACTATCACTAGTTTTTATCTCCTCCAAACTTCCCCAGCTTCTGTAGGGGAAGATTCTCTTCCATCAAACAGTACCATCTGTGGGAACATCTTGCTATTTTTAGCTGTAAAAGAGTCATTAAATAGACAAGGGCTTATCAGTAAAATTAGCAAGAACCGTAAGAGCTACTGCTCGTTCAATTTTGGTAATGACTGGGTTTCATCTGCTTTTGCATGTCATTTCTTCATGTCTCTTTGCACGTAACACTGTGTATTTTTAATGAATGGTTCGCTCTTAGGTTTTTTTTATACAGCTACAGAAATTGCTCTGGAATATTCAAGCAAAGCTTAGGCTACAGTCCCCTTAAAAATGCTGTGTGAGAAATTAACATCCCAAACATCCTTTTAACTGTAGGATGATCATTCTGAAATATTATGATTTAAAAAATCACTGAATATTAAAGAGCTCAAATAAAGGCAAGTGACAGCCCAGATCTGCAGTCTCCTCTGGGTGTGGTATGTCATTTCCGTGAAGACAAGCAGTAAATCTGCAGTGGCAATAGGCAGGTGTCACTGTGCACTTCCGGAATGGTGCAGATTTATTCTTTACTCGGTCTCTGGGCTTCGTTTTAGATTTTAGTGCGTCAATTACAGCATTCGGAAACAAAGACGCCAGAGCGCGTGTCAGCCCCGAGTCTGCTAGGAGCTGAGACTCCGGGCCTGGAAGCTGAAACGCGGAGTGATCTCCAGCTGTGCGCAGACACAGCACATTCACACGGCACATAACCAGCGGCCTGTCAAGACGGGCCGTGTTCAGAGTTCCAGGGATTGTTGCAAATCTCTTTCTGTGCCTCGGGACTCTTTGCTTGCCCTCTTGGCATGTCCTTGAAGAATGAGCAGTTTCGTCTTCCTCCGCGTCTAATGTGCTGTCTGTGTCACCTACCCACGTGCCTGCACTCTGGAGCACAGTGCGACACTGTGCCAACCCGGCATTCTGGCCAGTGGCCTCTGATCAATAGAACCTTCACGGCGAACGTAGCTCCTGGGCCCAGCGCTGACGCCGTGGCCCTCAGCTCTCCACAGGAAGAGGGTTTCCGTGCTTTGTAGCCGGCCCGGGTAATGTTAGCGCTGAAGGGTCTGTGAGTCTGTCTGGTTTGTGCGTGTTGGATTGTCTTCTTCTGTTTGGCCCCGGGTCGGGCCAGATAGAAATGATTGTTAAATAGGGGTTAAAGTAGTATTCTGATGCGAAATGTATTTTCCTTGTCATTGTTTAATACTGTTATAATACAAGAATTACTTTAATTTGGTGTCTTTTCAAGTATACACAGATTGCTGTTTAAAGAGATGAGGGTTTCGATAATGAGATGTAGAAAGTCTGGTCTTCCTAGAGACTCATTAAATTTACAGTATATCATTTACTCACTGCTTTCAACTTAGTAACTTTACTTGCTTCAATCTCTTTAGTGCTCCTCCTGGTTCTCCTGCCCATCCCCACATTTGAACATATCCTACGTGTAGGTCTTAGCCATAATTTTACAAATGCCATATATATATCTGAGCATATAAAACTTTGTAGGCAGGCTTGCGTTTTTACAAGATAAGCGCTCTCTGTGGGATGTGACTGTTCTGTCAGTTCTGGGACCGTCCAGGAAAATACTTTGTACTCCTAGGAAGTGAAGACACGGACCCAGAACCAGAAAACAACACCGAAGTGGTAGCTTCCCTAGCTTAAGGTGAAGACTTTTTAAAGTTAATTAAAAGGTTGAAAGATAAAGGAAACTTTTGGATTTGTAACTTAACTTTCAACCATTCTACTCGTTTGTCTGATATCCCATAGCCATGTAGATGACCATGTATAGTTGGATCAACAAAAAAATTCAGTGAGCGTTGCCCCTGAATATAGACTGTCTATCTGCTTGGCCTTTATTTCCCTCATCTGAACCGCTTGGTTGTTTTGATGTTCTGTACACACGGCTGATGGCTTATCGCTCTGGGTCCATGAAATTAAATGCAGCTTGTAGTAAGACGCAGACATTACTTTTAAAAGATAATGATATGGTTAGAAAAGAATACCCAGTCATGAACTAAATATCCCTTGAATCAAAGCACTCTGGTGCCCAGTTAGTGGTCTCTGTGGTCGAGAATTACTCCTTCAGGGAGCAAGCTCAGACAGGAGGGAAATGCACCTGGAGTTTGGAGGGGCCCTGGCTCACTGGGGCACAGGGCTCCCACACTCGCCGTTGCTGGGGAAACGGGGGTCTGAACCCTTCTCAGAAGTTCTAACATGGCTTTGTTCCACTGCCCCAGCTCTGAGCATGCGCTGTGTCTTTCCAGGTTCCACCGTTTGGCATCCCGACTGTAAGCAATCCACCAAGACGGAGGAAAAGCTGCGGGTAAGGAAATAATTAGAGACGTGGTGGCAGGTGCATTTGCAGGCCATATGTTTCACAGTGACTCATTCTCGGGGCTGGAATTTGGGCGAAATTACTTTTCCATGACTTTTTTCCTCTACAGCAGACCGTGCTGAAAGGCCATTTGGCCAGAGGAGGAGGTGCCCTCCTACCTTAACTTGATAACAGTTTTTGTTCCAAATGCTTGTGTTGGACAAAGTAAGCCTTGCCTCACTAGTCAGATTCTTAGGAATGCATTCAAGAGAAATGTCAAACCATGCGGATGCGAAAAAAATTCATGAAGTTCTCGGTCCAACATCTGGCAACCGCTTCACCAGACATTTTTATACTCAGTCCTTAATGCAACACAGCAACCCAGCGCTCAGCTCTTGGTGCATTCTGCTGCCCTCTCCTGTCCAAATTCTCCAAGGAGCCTCCCTGTCCAAAAGCTGGTGATTTGGGGAAACAGTGATGAGCCCTGACCTGTCAGTGTGAACAGGCAGGCTGCATGGTTTTAGAACTTAACTCTTACATAGCATCGGAACGCTTCAGTCCTGGGACCTGGAGCACAGGGGCGACAGGATAGACCCTCCTTCTCCCTGACTTGTGAAGCCTTCTGGTCTTCGTCAATTCTCAGAACACTACCCGAGGACCAGAAGTTATCTGCTTCGGAAGCCATGCGTGTGCACAGCTGTAAGTCATTAGCATGATCTGCATCCTGATCAGGCCGCCCCAGTTTTTCACCTGGGCTGGGCAGTATTTTTCAGCGAGATACTCAGACTGGGTTGAGACCATAGTCTCCCCATTTAGCTAACCTAGGGGTACCCTTGGGAAAACTGGAGTTTGATGATCATCCGCTTGGAGACTCAGGGGAGAGAATGGACTGGGTTTATCTGAAAGGCCAGACTTAGAGTGTGGTCTCCTTTCTCCGTGATCTGCCATTAACAGGCATAAGAAGCTATGTATGTAACCCTAGTAGCAGTATATTTTACATGGAGAAAAAGCCCAGTTTTTCTCAGAATAATTGAGTAAAGACAAGACAGACTGAAAAAGAATTTGCCCCGCAATGTCAGGATGGGTGGGTTTCTGCATGTACATAGAGCATCAACTTGAGCACCGGTGTGTAACCCTCCGGTCCATCAACTGGGCGGGCACGTGCTGGAAGAGTCACCTTGTCTGGGCTCCAGATTCTGGGACTTTTGAGGAACCACGGATGCTTCGAAAATGGGTTATCTTTATAAGTGATGAGAACATGAAAGAGAGTGCTTATTGTCACTTTTATCAAAAAGAATGTAAGATTCACAACAGCGGGGATGCTGCCCAGAAAAACCACCGAAGCAGCCAGTGGTTCGCACCGTCTTTTGAGTAATCGTTGCCATTTCCTCCCCTGTGAAGTCTTCTGGGAGACGAAGGCAAGAACGCAAACAGCGCCAGACTGCGTGGAATGTGGTCCTCGCTCTTTAAGGAAGGATCGCTTCAGTTTGCAGATGGCGTTCCTAAAATGATTTTTTTTTTAAAAAATCAACAATTTTAATGGCATCTTGGTGGAACTCTCTGGATAAGCTTATGAAAACAACTAGAGAAATTTGTACACTCATTCTAGCCAAGAGGAGCTGTTGTTTTTTCCTTCCTGTGGTGGAGCTTACTTACCAGAGAATTCCAGAGCTCTTCTGAAGCCCGCACTTACCACTTGGGAGGTCAGGTCCGCCCTCGGCCCATCCACCGTTGGGAAGTCAGTAGTGAGAATTATGTGCCTCCGAGGGGAAGAGGTCCTGATGTGCCCTGCATGGGGTACGTGCTGACATTTAAAGGGGAATTGGTTTTTGAATAAGAGAATAAATCTTGTGCTCTCTTAAGGGTGTGTCTACCGATGACAAATCTCGAGCCAAGATTTTCAGGCCTTTCACCGGGTGTCACATTAGTGCAGTTACCATAGCAAAATGAAAATGTTTTAAGAATCTTTCAGCAGCACCACTGAGTAATCCACATTCTTGATATTTGAGAACTCACGGGGTGTTTGTAACAACAGCTTCTTAAAGGAACATCTCTCAATGGCTTCATTGGCTTCTTACTCCTCATCTGGAATGTCTAAGCCAAAA
>CM052542.1:146269142-146285918 GCA_028533065.1 Trachops cirrhosus | reverse complement strand
TACAGATCGAATACCCATGTCAGAAAAACTGCAGTGAAGGTTAAAAAACTGAGCCCAAAACCTGTTCCCACTAACGAAACATTGCTTTCCTTGTATCTTTTGAATTTGGCTCTGCAGCCATCTTAGAAGGGAGAAGAGCTTCTTGCCATGTCAAGTGTATTGGGAAATTTAAAGTGCGCCATGCAAATATGCCCTGCCCAAAAATGCCAGCAGCCTCCTGTTTGCAAGCAGAGCAGTGCTGTGCTCCGTAGTGGGGGCAGTGAGCCCCAATACAGAGTGGGTTCCCCAGCCCGACTCCCCAGCAGAAGGCTCCGGCTGGAGGGACGGCTGCAGAGGCAGCCTGCTTCTCCTACCTGCCAGATCCAATGCCTGGGCCACAACACACTACCCACTCTGTTAAATGGGGCTCAGCAAGCTTGTTCTCAAAACATCCAGGCCGCTGCACCAGGGATCCGTGTTTTCTGCTTGAGCCCTGCCCTGCACCGCACATAAAAATTCCAGGTGTGAACACAGTCAGATGGACAGGGATTGTCCACTTTAGGGACGGAATTATACGCCTGGCGAGCTTCCTTGGTGCAGACACAAGGGCTACACGTGTAAGCGTTGGGCTTCCTGACCATCCTTCCAGCACACGGCTTACATGGAGTAAAAGGGGCCCTGACGGCACTAGGAAAGGCACTGCTTCCTCTCAGCCTTCTTCCAGAAGAGCCAGGTCCCAGCTCGTCGTCCTGCGTGGTTTGTGATGGGACACGAAGGGCGTTTGGAAACTTGTCCAGCTAGCCACGCATCCGCATTGTGGTTTGGGCTCACGAGGGAATGTTCGTAATGTGACTTCTTCAATAACACGAGACAACTGCCTGTTCTCTGCAACCTGGAACAGGGGAGCTAGAGTTAATGGGTAATACGGTGCGAAAACATAGTTGTTTTTATCCGCCCCGTCCTCTAGCCTCTCCCCCGTGTCCCAGCGCTGCTGTTCCCGAGCCGAGTCTCCTCTTCTGAGGTGAGACCGGGGCAGCCCATGCTCTCCTTCGATCTGGTCATGTCCGTCAGCTCCACTGGCGGGGCCTTTGCTGGAAATGTTTATAAAACTTTCACCTAATTTCTTTACACTTGAAAGCGAACACCTTTTTCTAAAGAATTGCTTCTCCGATGATTACATAAACTACATATATATGCTTTTGCTAGTTTAAAAAACTCAAACCATTTTGACTAAGTAGGTTTTTCTAAAAACACTTCTAAGCAAACTCGGTGGCCGACAGCCCCTGCTTGTTGAAGGCACAGGGGCCCCCCCAGGCCTCCGGCCCCCCCGGGGCTTTCTCTGGGCCTGTCCTGAGTGACAGTGGCAGGAAATTGGCCTCCGCGCCCCCAGCCCCGCTGCATCCTTGAGGCAGCCGCAGTTTTCACAACCCGCTCTCCTGTGTTCCCGGTCTCTGTTTAATCAGTACTTCCTAAGCCAGCTTTGATTTTATCTGATTTTTTAAAATTATTTTTCTGTGACGCACCAAGTGTTTGTCAGTATGCCCTAACACTCACTCATTAGTCCTCTGTTTTGAAGAACGTTCTATCCAGAAAAAAAAAAAAGGTTACTTTGGACTTGAGATCTGCGATGACGCCACCTCGTAGTGACGACGTACATCAGGGGAGGCACCCACCTGTGTTACAGTGAAAAGAATGAGAAACTTCTACTTTGGCATTAAAAAAAAAAAAACAAAAAAACAAAAAAACACTGTCTTTCCAGTTGCTGCCCAGGAAACTAGGGAGATGGTGACTGATACGCTTTGCATATGGATTTCTGTGTTTTTGTTTGGGCAAGCTCCAAAAGAAAGGGGGAGGTGGACAGTTGAAGCTGAAAGAAACTTCCTGAACAATTTTTGTGTACACGGCAAAATTAAAAGAAATCCAACATGTTCTGACACTTAACATAATTGAGTGGCAATTGTTATCATTAAATAAAATTCTCCCCCAGTGAGTCTCTCCCGAAAGTGAAGATCCCAAGTCACTTTCTGAGCCCCTTCACCAAGGGTAGAAGGAGACCATACTGTGTACACCGACATTCAAAAAGGCAGTGAGCCGCTTGTTATTGTGTATGCGTACGTCTCTTCTGGAGAGAAAACGGGTGTCCTCAAAATTGATGTGCCCTGGGGGTTTTATGTACAGACCCACCCGGTAATGGATGCGTGCGGTTTCTGTGAGTTGCCGGCAACCCTACATGAAAGCTCTCCCAATTCTTTCCATTTCCGTCGGGTTTATGGAATCTTTTTCAAGTGTGAGAAGGTCCACTGTTCTTCCTGCCCCCCCTCCCCTTTTCAGAACCATGAAAGCAAATATGTGGAAGAACTGTGTCAAAGATGTGTTGTGTCCCCCCCGTGAAAGTGAGTGGGTGTCCGTCTGCACCCGAGTACCGCGTGCCGGTCTGCAGAGGGGGCCAGTGGCCGCATCGCTGTGCTTACGACTCCAACCTCCTCCACGCTCCTGTTGCCACAGCACTCGCCCCTCTGCGCTGTCCCCTGGGTCTCCGTTGTACTCACGACTCAGTGAATAAAGTGCGTGCTTTATTCGTAGATGCCTCCACGTCGTGTTTGCTTTCTCCTTTCCCTGCTCCCTCTACAGAGCGGTCCCATTCGTAGAAGCTCCAGCCTGACCTCCAATAACCAAAACGAAATCAGAATCAAACCAAAGCTTTAGGAATTCATGTTCATCGCATAGGAAGGCTGGCTGGCGAGGGAAATGCAACCAAATAGGGCATACCAGGACTATCCAGTTATTTGGACCATAGCGACCAGGTTGACTAAACAAGAACCATTTTTAATCAAGCTGTTGCACTGGCTGGTGTTTGATTTTGTTTGTGACATAATCTCATCTCTTAGACAAGGCTGATGATTTGGAGAGGTTAGAGGGGAAAAGCTTCTGAACTGTCAGGCTTGAGGGCCCCTTGGTTAAGAAGCTCAGCTGCAATGGGAGGAAAACACCTGTCAAATCTTTGCCCTCCCCTGCAGCACCAAATTTAAAGTGAAGGAAACCTGCATTCTGGTTTCTTTGCTCGTCACTGCCAGGACCGCTGTACTCTAGGTGGTCTCTGCTTGTGCTGTGCTGTGGTGGGCCTCCGTCCACTGGGGCTGCAGTAGCAGAATACCACCAACGGCGGGGTGGGGGTGAGGGGTTGAACAGTCAACACGTATTCCTTACAGTTCCGGAGGCTGTGAAGTCCACGGTTGAGGCACTGGCGGGTCCGGTGCCTGGTGAGAGCCTGCTGGGTTTGTAGACGCTGTCTTATGTCCGCACAGGGTGGACAGCAACGAGAGGAAGCAAGCGCTCTGCCGTCTCTTCTAAGGGACTGCCCCCTCATAAGGGCTCTATCCCTCATAATCTCATTGCCTTCCTGCTGAGCATGAGGGTTGAACATGAATTTGGGGGGCACACAAACACGCGTTCCACGACACCTGTCCGGGGCCAGTGGCACCACTCGCATTCAGTACACCCTCACCTGGAAGTTGGAGAGGTTCTCGAGAGAGTTGCCACGTTTAGTTCACTACTGTAAAAAGCAGGCCAGGAAGCCCCAACTGGGGGTCTGTGTCCTGTCAGCATCTGCCTCTCCCCACGCCAGTGTCACCGGGTCAGTCCCTAATGACCACGGCCAGTGTCTCCTTCAGTCCTTCTCTTAAGCTGCCTGTGGCATTTGCCCCTGTTGCTCCCCCATGCTGCTGGCCGTTGACTCCCAGCCTCACTCCAGCAGTTAGCCCTCACACAGCAAATTCAACAGACTAGGTTGGGGATCCAAGGCCCTTCGAGACTGACCTTTGCCTCGCCCACTGCTCAGCGTCCCCTCCCAAAATGCCCCGCCTTCGAATCTTGCTCTCAGCTCTTCCAAACCGCACCATGGCCTCACCGCCTCCACAGCTCTGCCCGCGGCCTCTTCTCTACAGTGTCCAGCTCTTCAAGGAGGTGGAGGGCGGAGAGCATCTGGCCCCAGGGAAAGGAGGTAATGGGACCTCAGTGCTTGAAATCAGTTGCCCGGAGCTCCTTGGAGTTGTCATGTGAATTTCCCATGGGCTCCATTGCCTAAATCAAAGACAAGCCCAAGTTCACACCCTCTCTATGATGGGCCCAACCCAACCTGCCGGGTAAATTCTTTGCGTGCCTGGAGTTGAACCTCACGGTTGACGCTTACCAGCGCTGCAGAGTACCGCCAGCTTTGCGTGTGTTTCTGCTCCTCAGTCGAGATCTCTAGTAGTGAGGCCTCGCAGTTCGGCACTCAACTCTGTGCTATCAGTGTCCCCTGCGACACAGGTCATCAGAGCCCCGCCGTGCAGAGGAGGAAACCGAAACTCAGGGACTGCATAAACACAGCTGCCTGATGGCTCCGTCAGTGAGGCCCAGAGCTGGGATCACCCAGACCGAACCCCCTCCAAATCCCATACTGTGTCCCTCCGTGTCCCACAGCCTATGACCTTCCAAAGGTGAGGACTGTGTCTCCCACGCTCTAAACCTCCCAGGGCACTGTGCAAAGGGGTTCTCTGAGGAGACTGGCCAGTTCCTTTCAGTCTGTGCGCCCCATCAAGACCCCCAAGGCACGGATGCTTGCAAGCTATGTGTCTTAAGGCCAGTTGTTGAGCCTCTCTACCCCTCAGTTTGTTCAACTGCAAAATGGACAAAATAATAATATCCATCAGATCATCGTCGCTTAATTATTACAGCATGTTGAGCACAGTGCAATACCCAGCATGAAGTAATTGCTCCAGGAACTTTAGTGATTTTTAGTAAGAGTAATCAGCCACATGGACTTGAAGAACCCCCTAAACTCTCTGAGCCTCAGTTTCCTCATTGGTCCTTTAGGAGAGGATACCGGCTCTGGCTATCGGATTGGGTAGTGAGGCCAAACGAAGGCAGGGAGGCTGCTCAGACACAGGGAAGTGTTACATTAACAGAAGCTGTTGGGTCAGGAGGACTTCTTGGTATTATTGTAAGTCATTTAATCATCGATAACTTTAATTTCTGTTCTGGGCTTTTTGTCCCCTCTACGCCTCGTATGAGTCCTCCAGTGCGAAACAAGCTCACTTCTTTCACATGCTTCAGGAATACCCCTGTTTGTCTGGGAGAGTCTGAGATGGAGATCCCCCGAGGATACGCTCCTGAAGAGTAATAGTAACAAAGTGCCACTGGCTGTGGGCTGCAGGGTATGGCACCAAACTGCCCGGGTCTGGAGTCCAGCCCCACCAATAATTAGCTGAGTGACCGGTGACAGTTTAAGTTTTCTAAGGCTTAATTTCCACTTCTGTAAAATAATAATAACAATAACAATAATAATAATACCTACCTCAATGGGTTATTGTTAGACTCATGTAACATAGGACCCAGCATGATATAAAATAAAGCCCTCAAACATTAGCTTTTTTTAATAAAGTTGCTGTCGTGTAATAAGGACTTACCATCTGCCGAGTCCTGCGCTCAGTAGGTGACATGGCTGATTTCACACAGCTCCTTACACCACCCCTCCCCCGCCTGCATCTCCCCAGTTCCAAGTTCAGCATGTTGGGCAAATGTCACGCAGGCCCTGTGGCGGGCCAGGGTGGCAGGCTGCTGCTGTACCTGGAAACAGCCCGAGGAGCCAGCGTGGGGCTCGGCTCTTGCCGAGGGGTTTTAGAGTGGGCAACTGGTGTGTCCTTGGTGGTAAGGACCCCCCTGGCCTATGCAAGGGGTGCTTAGGTCCACCAGCTGCCGAGGAGCCGAGATGCGTTCCCATGAAAGATGGCTTTGCCTCCAGAAAGGGCTTTATAATTGTCTGACTCACTTCAAAGCCGTCAAAGGCAGCAGAGGCTGAGCTGCCAGTCCTTGTAGTATTTGGGGACATGTCTTAGGCTCCAGAAAGCCACCAGTCCCACTCAGCCCCTCCTGCCCATGGCTGGGAGGGGCTCCTCCTTCCCACAGAGCCAAGCAGCCTGGCCCCGGGCGTGTCACCAGCCTGGCCCTGCTGGACGGGGCCCATTGTTGGCCGGAAAGCCCTGGGAAGGGTGGGGACTCTAGGCTGGCAGCTTTTGAGAAAGCCCAGGGTGGTGAAGACCAGCGCCCACAGCTTCTGGGAATCCCAACCCCCACCTTGAGGACCTGTTTCCATGCCCTGAATTCCCTTCTCCCCCATATTGAGCCAGCACTCGGATATAAAGTGCCCCTTCACTCCCACAGCGCTCCTGGCTCAGCTCAGGAGAGGGCCGAAGCAGGTCAGGGCTCTGGCGGAGGGTGTAATATGACCACATTTATTTTACTTTCCAATCTCAGCTGGATGAAAGTGTTCTCCAGGGCCTGCCATTGTACCCAGCACAATAGCAGCCCCTGGAGAGGTCTCTCTGTATTTATTTGCACTGTCCCCCTGCTGCGGCCTCTTAACTCAGCCCTTCCCTTCAGATAAAAAGAAAAGTTGGCTTGGGAAACTTGCCAACGTAGAGGCTGGTTCCACCTTGCCCTTAGCATGGTTCACCCGTGGGCCCTCCCAAACATCCCGAAGGGTCTGGGGGGAGACAGAGCCTCTCTGCTCCCAGACCCAGAGCTTGGGAATCAGGCTCCAGGGCCCTCGAGTCCACAGGGTAAGCGGATGGACGACGGCGGGGTGATGGCAGCAGCCGACACTGTCTGAGGCACCCGAGGTGCCAGGTGCTGGACTAAGTACCCTGTGTAGATTACTCCGTTTAACCTGGGTGAAGCCAGGACTAGGAGAGGCCCACCAGAAGGGAAGTGGGATGATAGCCCCTCCCACCAGGTCCAAAAGCCACATTTCTGCTAACATTGTCACAGCTCTCTGGAGTCTCCGTAGTAAAACGTGGTTTTCCAATGATTTGCCAAAAGACTCATCTTTGCAAAGACGAAGACCAGCCTTTCTCAGCAAAGTGGAGCCTGGTCACAGATAACATCTCATCTGAACCTGGCCAGATGCTGGCACAGGACGTATCGATTCTTTTATTTCTGCGATTATCTCAACTACATGCTTCTTAAGGAAAAGTTAGAAAATGTGGGTGGCAGTTACACTCCCATCAGCCTGGATTCCCCTGGGTTCTGTTCTGGTTTTTAAATAGAACAAATACTCCTGTCCTCCAAAGAAATAAAGGCATTTCAGACAAGTTAGAGCCAATTGCTGGTATCCACAAATCATTATTGTAACCAGATGGCTGCTGTGCATGTGCCACTTTCACAAGCAGCCCGGGTAGGTGGTGTCGTCCTCGGTGCCCAGATTAGGGCCGTCTGGAGCCACGATTTGGGCTTGGGGTGACAGCGGAGCTGACACTTCAGTCCACAGGGAGATTCCGATTGGGTGGTCTGGAGTGGGGACCTCGAAGCTGTTTGTTAAAAATGGGAATCTTCCCAGTGATTCCAACGATCAACCAAGTTTGGGAACCTCTGCCCCCACAGTGAGTGACCGCTGGCCCAGAGTGGAGCTGGCCTGCGAGTAACCAAGCATCCACGGCCAGGCTTTGTCCCTCCCTGTCACCCTCATCCATGGGACCAGAAGTCAGACAAGGCCCAGGAAGTCTCCAGAGGCTTCCCCGGGAAATCAGCGGCATCTTCCTCAGCACAGCCGGGTGTCCAGCCCTCTGAGCAGATTCCATTCAGATGTCACCGCATTGGCAAGGAGATTGTCATCTCCAGGTAAAGAAAGGAGCCTGAGAGGAGAGAAGCTGTCGGGCGCACAGCGGCTTCCAGGAAAAACAATCCACCAACATCCCTTCTCCTTTTTTTCCACTCACAACCTTGAGAAACCTCCGAAGCCTGAAAAAAATGGCCTAGAAATCCGCTATTAAACCAGACAATTTCTTTTTGTCCCCAGTGTGCTCACTGTGTCTTTGGTCTATTGTTTGCTCGGACGGTGAGTGTTAAAAACTCCAGTCCTAAGTTTTCTACGGAGACGGTCAGCCCAGGGGAAGGCGGTAGCTGTCTTCAGGGCCTTGCAGAGGGAGAGTGAGCTCGGGAGCCAGGAGCTGTGACCGCAGCCTGTTCTTGTACATAAACGTGGTTGTTTTTATCTCTGAGCTCACATGGCAGCATCTGCAGGGGGTTGAAACAGTGTCACCGATGGGGATGTCCTCCCAGAACCTCAGAATGCAGCCTTGTTAGGAGTAACGAAACCCTTGCATGTCGTGGTGGGGGGCGGGGCGGGGAGTGCACCCAGAGGGAAAACCAGAGAGAAGTAGCCCGCAAGTTTGGCCTCATCTTTTCAGATCGGGCTCCACTCTCATTCAAGGTGGAACATGGTCTTCCATTTTTACAGCTCACACATTATTCCTCCATCCATGGCTCCTTCCCACCTGAATGTGTTTCCGATTTTACAAACATCCTGGGGGAGCATTTTGTAGTCCTGGTTGCTGGGTAATGTGGTGAACCCTGGTATAAGAGGGTCACATAGGATGAAATAACCTTGGAGATCTGGGCCACCAGGAGGCATTCAGGTGCCTGGTGCATAGTAGGTATACAGTGCACAGTAGGTGCACAGCTATAGTCAGGGCTTGTTTGATGTCTAGAACTGATTTTTTCCTAGTTGTGCAAATTTTCCTCAATTCTCAATGGGATAAGCAGTCCTCAAGCCATGCTAATATCTCATGTTTAAATTTCAGCAACGTGTTTTTGGCATCTAAAGTTAAGAGACGTGATGCTGGTGTTGAGGGACACGTAAATATGAATAAAACAAGTGGCAGGGATTAGGGTGAGGCCAGTGAGGGGCTGGGGCCTCACAGTCTGCAGAGAGCTCACTCTGGGGGTCACGTGACTGCCAACCCCGAGAAAACACGATCCCTGCCCTCCACCAGCTTCACTGAGGCTGGAGAGCAGTGTAGATAAGTATGTCATAAATTAGATTTGGGGCCTGAGCAGATGAAAAAGTTCACAAGATAAAAAAATAAATAAATAAAGCGAAGCAAAGGCCTAAATGTAAGCCCTTACCCTATACAATTTCTAGAAGAAAATGCAGAACATTTTCATGACCTGGAGTTAGGCAGAGTTCTTAGATATGATACCAAACACATGATCCATGAAATTTCTTGAAGTGATAAATTGGTCTTCATCAAAATTAAGAACTGCTCTTCGAAAGATACCATAAAGAAAATGAAACAGCAATGCTTCAGTGGAGAGAGAGAAAAAAGTAATACTTGCAAAGCCCAGGTCTGATAAAGAACTGGAATCCAGTCTATCATATAAAGAATTCTCCAAGACAAAGAGCTGCAGCGGATGCAGAGAAACTGGGGCTCTCCTCCCAGGCTGGAGGGGTGCGGAATGATGCAGCCACTTTGGAAAACAGTTTGACAGTTTCTTATAAAGTCAAACATCCACTTATCATAGAACCCCACAACCCCATTCCTCGGGATTTATCCAAGTGAAACCAAAACCTTTGGCTATGAGAAAACCGCCACATGAATGTTTATGTTCCCTTTATTTATCTTGCTCAAAACTGGAAACATCCCAAACATTCTTTATGGGGAATGGATAAACAAACTGCCGTTCGTGCATCCAGGGGAATAGCAGTCAGCAGGAAAAAGGGATGAGCTATTGCAATTATCGCAGTCACAAGGGTGAAGTTCAAGTGCACTATGCGAAGTGGAAGAAAAGCCAGAATCAAAAAGCTACATCATGCATAATTAGATTGATATGATGTTCTGGAAAAGGCAAGACTAAAGGGAGAGAAACCCACAAATCAGAGGTTTCTGGAAGCTGTGTGTGGGGGAGAGTTGACTACAAAGGGGCACATGGAAATTGGGGTGTGTTGAAATGTCCGCGTCTTAATTATGGTGGAAAGTGTGCGACTGTAAACATTTGTCAAAACTCACAGAATTGTGCACCAAAGTAAAAAATTACAAAAAAGTTATACAGGTTTATCCAACCCATTTTTATTGGCAATAGTAGTATACTGAGATCTGGGAGATGTATAAAGGCAAGGTGATATATCTCCAATCTCAAGAAGCTTACAGTCTTGCTATAAAGTAGCCACTATCCTAAGCACTTGAGATAAATGGGGAGCAAACAGGCATTAATCAAATAACCCTACAAATATAAACAGAGGGCTATAAGTGTCCAAAGAATCAATGACCTGGTTGATTCTAGAATTTCAGCAAAGCCCTCTGGGAATGCTTCTACCTGAGTTGCAGCTGGACTGGACAGGGGCGGCCGTGGTGGAGGATGGAGTTGAGGGCGGTGCAAAGGATCACTGGTACTTTTCTGAATGGTGCAAGAGGCTAGGTGGTAGAACCTGTAGTGTACTTTGGAGAAAGAGCAGATTTGGGGCAGAGAGATCGTGAGTTAAATATGTGAACAAGAGTTAAATCAGAGAGAGTAGCACCTGCCTAAGGGCACAGCTATGCAGGGAACGCAACAGAAATGAACACGTGCATCCCCACAAAAACCTGTACGTGAGTGTGCAGAGGAGCATTATTCATAACAGACCAAAAATGGAGACAACTCAAACAGCCCTCAATTGAATGGACAAATAAAATATGATTTATCCTTACGATGCAATATCATTGGGCAGTAGAACCTAATGCAGGCATTATGCTAAGTGAAAGAAGCCAGACACAAAAAGAACATTTAAATGGAATGGTCTTTGGAAATATTGTATCATTCCATTTATATGACATTTCCAAATAGGCAAATCTCTAAAGTCTGAAAATAAATCAGTGGCTGCTAAGGCGGGGGGCATGGGGCGAATGGGGCGACCACTAACGGGTACGAGGTTTTCTTTAAGGGTGATGAAGATGTTCTGAAATCAATTGTGGTGATGGTTGTACGACTTTGTTACTGCATTAAAATAATTAATTTGTGCCCCACCTGTTCCTCTACCCCTCCAAGACTAGAGCACTCACTCAGCGCCAGATATTACACTAAGTTTTCTGTGTGCATCACCCTTCAGGATCCTCACTACATGTTTATGAAGTCGGTGATACCGTCCCATTGTTCAGATGCAGAATCGTGCCCAATGCCACACAGATCATGCTCAATGAGCTGGGCTTCTAACCTGACTCTCCACCTTTTCAGTCTGAAGGACACCTTGAATCGAGACACAACCCTGCTCGGGAAGGGCTTTCTCGCAGCTTCCCAAGCTGTCCCACTTTTACTGGGCTGGCCAAAAGGTTTGTTTGTTTTTTCCCATAAGATGGCTGTAGTAGCCCTTAGTTGTGTTTAACTTCATCCAAGACAATTTTGTTAGATTCTACTGTGACAGTTGTCATATCAGCATGCATTTTTTAAAAAATTACCAAAATTGGTGAATTTTATGTAGCCATTTTAATATTGAAAATGTAAGAAAATCAGCAACATTTTCAGCCTATTATGCTTTATCATTTCAAGAAAGGTAAAAATGCAACTGAAATGCAAAAAAGTTTTGTGCAGTGTATGGAAAAGGTGCTGTGACTGATCGAATCTGTAAAAAGTGGTTTGAGAAGTTCCATGCTGGAGATTTCTCGCTGGACGATGCTCCATGGTCAGGTAGACCAGTTGAAATTGACGGCAATCAAACTGAGACATTAACTGAGAATAATCAACATTCTACCACGTGGGAGATAGATAAATACTCAAAATATCCAAATCAATAAAATTATTGGTGAAAATGAAAAATGTGTCTTTTACAGGAAAAAACTAAACAAACTTTTTGGCCAACCCAACACAACCCCTGGAGGAGCCCCATCTGTTGTTGGCTAAACCATGGATTCTAGGGCACCACTTTGGTGTCCCCAGTTGTGAGCTGAATTAACCAAAGATAGCTGTGCGAGGGGGGTTATGAACCCTACCGAAAGCCCTCAGGTCGATGCGCAGATCAAAGAACAAACCCGCAGGTCGAACACACTGGCAAGGTCACTCTCTGAACAGCCAAGCTGCCACATCTGTCTGCATTAACACGTTACTCTTTTTCTGAGGAAACCGCTCCTCACACGCAGCAACTTAAAAAAGATGCTTGCTCCTTGCCATCCAGGACCTTGTGCTTGGCTCCAAACCCTACACCCCAATCCCTTCTGCGCTGGGACCATCTGTAAACATTGCTTGAATTACACTAAAAATTCTAATCGAGTGACACCGACCGAGATCCCCAAACACCGTGTGATTGTAGTGGCCCGGTTTCAAACGCCCTGCCCTGCGAGAGGTTCCTCTCTGAACGATTCCCATTTGCATTCCCTCAGTTGTTTCTGCCAGAAAAAACCGTGGGTCCGTGAGGCTGGTTCCGAAAGGCAGCTGGGGAGCTGCGTCGCAAGGATTCTCCTCTCCCTCCTCCCATCTTCATCCTTTGGCCTTCCTCCCCCTGGAGTATTTTGATCGTGAAAGAAAAGCAAATACAACCCCGTGACCCATCAGGAGCCCTGAAGGGAGCTCGCTGTGACACGGTGTTCAAAATGCACAGAGACCCGTCGTGACCCCGGGCAGTCTCACCTTGCAGATGTTGTTCCAGAATTTACCGGCGTGGAATTTCAGATGTCGGAAGAAGGCGCGGCCGTCAGCAGAGAAGGAAAGCACCATTTCCTCAGGCTGGCTAGCTGGGGAAGGGCAGCTTCCTTAATGCTCCGCTCCTCCATTCGCGATCCGGGACCAGCGCCATCAGCATCTCCTGGGAGCCCGTCAGAAGTGCAGTCTCCAGTCCCGCCCCAGCCCGTCTGAACCCGATTCTGAATGTTAACCAGAGCCCCAGGTGAGTCCTGTACACGAACATTCACAGGCGCTGGCTCAGTAGACTGGGCTCGTTTGCCAGTGACAGTAGAGTTTCTCGTTTCCCCTTTGAGGCTGGAAATCCTCTAGGGCTTTGTGCAATTTATTACCCAGCAAAGCACCTGGCACCGCGCTTCGCATCAGACACACAGAGAGGTGGAAGGTGGAGGCCCGAGTGGGTGGGTGGTTGAAATGATAGCACCAACTCCAGTCCTTGGCACCACGTAGAACCCTTCTGCGCATAGAAACCGCTGGAACAGCTTCTTCACTTTCAGCCATCGCGACCATTATCGCATCTAACGTCTGCCGTGAACTTGCGTGCCAGACGCTGAGTTAAGTGCTTTATGCGCTTCCTGTAACCCTCACAACAACTTAGGGGGTGAGTATAACTTTTATTCCTCTTTGAGGGGGAGACCGAGGCATAGAGAGGTTAAGTGAGTTGCCCAAGGTGACCCGGCTAGAAAGAGGCGGAGGGGAGTGTCTAACCGGAACCTACATTCCAAGGTTTCTCAACTCCTTCACTATCGCCTCCCTCTCGGAGCCTTTTGAGACGTTTTGTCCTGTGATATTGTGATTTACAATAAATATATATTTGGTCTTCATGCCTTTTCTGGAGCAGAGCTGCTAAAACCCTTGGAATTTTCTAAATGATGAGAGCAATACAGGTGTCATGATACTCACAACAAACCCCTTTCCATCACACCTGAATTTATGTTAATGGTGGCTTTTGGAAACCCTGAACTTTGGGGGCTGGTTGCCAAGGGAAGCAATGATGTGATTGGAGGATTGGAACTTTCCATGCCACGCCCTGACCTCCCGGGAAGAAAGAGGGCTAGAGGTCAGGTCCATCACCAGTGGCCAATGATTTAATCAGTCGAGCCTGTGTAATAAAGCTGCCAAAGAGCCCGAGAGGAGAGGACTTGAAGAGCTTCCGGGTCGGCGAACCCCGGAGATTTGGAGAGAGCACTGTGCTCAGAGATGGCATGGAAACTCTGCGCCCTTCCTCCATAACTGGCCCTGGGCCTCTCGTGCTTCTGGCTGTCCCTGAGTTATATCCTTTTATAATAAACCCACAATCTAGTAAGTGAAACGTTTTGAGTTCTGTGAGCTACTCAAGCAAATTAATTGAACCTGAGGAAGAGGGCACTGGAAGCTGATCTGTAGCCGGTAGGTCAGAAGCACAGGTGATATCACCTGGACTTGTGATTGGCACCTGGGGTGGGCAGTCATGTCCTGTAGGGCTGAGCCCTTAACCTGTGGGATCCAACACTATCTCCAGGTAGAGAGTGTCAGAATCGAGTTGAATGGTAGGACTCACAGCTGGTGTTGGGGAATTGTCTGGGGATGTGGGGAAAACCCCATAGAGGTAATTGGTGGCCAGGATCTTACGCCCCCCGCCCCCGCATGAAATGTTACTGCCACAGATACACTGTATGCTTATCTAATGTACCTACAGGAGTGTGTGTGTGCGTGTGTGTGCGCACGTGTTTACGCCCTGTATGCAGGATTGTTGCCCCTCAGAGGTGCACTCACTCCCGTGGAGAATGCCCATTCTTTCATGGATGGCTTGTGGACACGTGCTGTGTGGAGTCTGTCTGCATGGTGACGAGCTGGAAGTGGGGCCCTGGAAAGGATGTCTTTGAGCAGAACAACAGCACCAGGGACCTCGGCCAGAGGCGGCAGCATTTCCCCGCTGGGGGGAGATGGCGAAGACCCCATTTACCTTCCGCACAATGACCACTGCCACTGCCATCCATGGGGCTCCAGGCCGTCTACTCTGTGCCTCAGCACCTCCGTTTCCCACTGGAAGTTTGCGCTTTTAAAGGGAAAACTTGCTGAGTATCTAAGGGTTGGCAGATCAGAGAGCTGGAAAGAGCCCGCAGGACCTGCTGGGGAAGGTTGTCGGTTCAGGGTTGTGGAGATACACCTGCACCCGCCCCCCCGTGATAACCTTCCCCTCCACTCCTGCCTGCTCCAGGGGCTGCTAGAGCCAGGGCCCCAATGGTGCTCACCCTCTTCTTCTTGGGTACCAATAACATCTTGTTTCTATAAGACTGGGCTGGTCCCTGATAATTTCTTCTTGTTTCCACCCTGACCCCAATCCATTACTTGGGGAAAAGGTGACTTAAAATTCCACTCCATCCATCCAACCACTGGAAAGGGGTCCAAAAAGAGTGCCCCAAGGAGCGTGAAGAAGTCGTAGCAGGTGTGTCCACCAGGGGACTCTGTGTGTCCACCCCCCGGGAATGAGAGCATAGGCTCAGCTGTGTTCGGGGGAGCGGGGTGAAGAGGCTGAGCTACCCCGGCCTGGTGCAGGGCCAGGCAGCCCGGTGGGGCCTCGGGGAGCGAGCTCACTGGCAGCTCAGCACTGCGGAAGCACCTGCTACAGAGAAGCAGGTTCCAGGGACCCACAACAAGTCTACAAACCCAAACACAAGGTTTGCCAGCCCAAATGGCCACCGAGGGGCCTACACTGAGTTTCTGTTCACATGACCTTATGTTTTATTTGAAGCGATAAGACCTAAAAGATGGTCATTATTTTCTGTTATTAACTGAGAAATGAATCTTGGAAAAAAGTGTTACAGGATTTCAGGAACCCTTTCAATCCTTCAGTCCTTCAATCCTTTCAAGACAAGATGTTTTAGGAAGACCTGATGGAGGAGGGAGTCTTCCAGGCTGAGTCCTAAGGACCAGCTGGGACCCTGCCGGGGGTGGCGAAGGGTGTCCCTGGAGGGGAAAAGCCGGAAGTACTCTCTGCCTCCAGGAACAAATGAATAGTTCCTGTCACCGAGCTGTCCTCGTCTGGGGACTGAGGAACCTGTGGGACTGCCATTTCTGGTCTGGCTGCATATCTGCCTGAGCCCATCTGAAAAGTGATGATCTTAGCAATCACCGGAAGAGTCAGCAGAAACAATCAAGGAAGTGAATCCAAGATCAAGGCCCTGGCAGCTGCCCACCCAGACTCTGGAATTCAGGCACACTTCAGCAGAGCGCGGTGTGACTTACTCAGGATGACATGGGGTTGGGACTCCCCGGGGGGGAAGGGCAGCCTGGAGGAGAAACAGATGGAGGAAGAGCTCTCACTGGAGACTGCGCCTGGCCGCTGGTGCCACTGCCAGCTGCTGGTCCCCTGGGGCAGGCGCTGGCCTCTCTCTGGGTTCCTGAATCCTTAATCAGGTCACACGGTTGGACTCACTGTGGATTCCAAGTTTCCCAACAGTTCTGAGATGCTCTGCATCGACGGGTTGGGAATCGTGGCCGGAAATGGGAGGCAAAGGGCCTGGAGATGGACCAGGGAATAGGTTAGGCAAAGACAAGATGGGAACAGGCGAACAAACAAAAAAGACTGAACAAGGATGCGTTTGCCCCCAGAGTTACAGAACCTCTGATCTCAGCAGGAAGATGCTTGGAGAATTTATCCTTTAGCTCCCTAGCCCCAACTTTCTGGAGAGAAGACCCAATGGAGTTTTTGGGAATCCTACCTGTAAATAAGAATGGATGTGTGATTTCAGGCAATGAGGGAGGGTCAACCCTTCATCTCTCTGGACAGCGGGGGAGTCACACCAGAATCTGGAGTGGTGTGTGTGCTTTATCAAAGCATTCGGTGCGCTTTAAAGAGAACGGGTGGGGACCCAGCTAGCACTGCAGAGCTTTGAGAAAGAGTGTAGCCTTTGCACACAGAGTTAGGAAACCCAGCAGCCCTGCCCATCTATGGTCCCAGGGTCCCGGAAGGCCCGGGACACTCAGGCCCCGGAGAGGAGGCCCGAAGGAGCCCCCGACCCACCCCATGACCCTGGTAAGCGCACAAGCTCCTGGCGTCCCTGATCTCTGTGCAATGAGGGGCCCCGTGTCCATGACTTCCAAAACTGACGACCTTGGACTCTTCGATCTTCAATTACTTAGTTCTTCAGAGAGTTTACCTTTCACTTACTCTACCTCGTAGGAGTATTTTAAAGGAACTTCATAAAAAATAAATAGCCCTTTCACATAAACTAAATCATTATAGGAATATTGACCGAAGTAGACTAGGAGTTTTTTCTAAGCTGAAAATTTCCTAGAGGTGCAGCTGAAAACAACCTTATTCACCCCAGTTTGTAGGCCTGTAACCCTCCA
>CM052542.1:146226563-146268642 GCA_028533065.1 Trachops cirrhosus | reverse complement strand
CCCCCCATACTTGCATGGTGTGCTTCAGCCCAATCGTGTGATACTCGCAGAAATCAAACGTAATTCACCTGGCGCTATTATAGGCTTTACAGGGCTGTGAGAACACTGCTTGAACACAGTCTCAAATGTAAGGCTTCAGGATTCTAAGCTCAGGGTTTGCTCATGGTTGTATCTGACCTTGAGCCCTTCTGACTTTGAAGCTCTTTGTGTGGGAGCCCTGGAGGCTTTGGCAGAGACAGAACTGTGGAGAGGTCACCTTTGGTGCTGGATGACCAGGCAGGGTGGGGGGATTCTGCTTTGAGCCCTTCCCCTCTTCTGAAGGGGTAGGAGCTCTGGGAACTGGGCTGGTTCCCAGCACAATTAAAGGGCCAGGAGGGGCCAAGGAGCTTCAAAGCGTAGGCAGCTGTGCCAGTTTTCTTCCAAATCCCTTTAATGATGGGAAATGTCTCTCCAAAGACTTCTGTCATTCAGAGAAGGGAGACTTTTCCCCAAGCCGAAGGAGGATGGCGTGTCTGCCCAGGGCTCAGGCTGAGCCATGGAGGGAGAGCGGGCGGGGGGCAGTCAAGTGCAATGAAGCTTAGGAAGCAGGAGAAACACGTGTCCTGTTTCCTTGGGCCGGTCACTGAGCCCCCCCAGGCCTCAGTTTCCCCACCTAGAAAACAGCCTCCAGTGTTTGTCTACTTGACTCTCTAAGCGCTCCGTGCTGGTTGCTCTGTGGTCGCTGAGGAATCTTGGGAGGGAGGAGGCCGTCTTGAGGGGGAGAGGGGAATGAGGGAGGGAATGCGGGTAGCCCGACAAAGGTCAGTTTAGAATTGCGATTCTTATAAACAAAGCCAACTTCCCGTTGAGAGCAGAGAGCAGCGGACGTAGTGGGAAAGAGAATGCCATCGGCCATGCTGGGAATTTGTGTCTCAAGGACTTTTGTACGGCGGTGCCTCCAGAGGTGGCTAGTGGCCCACAGCCACCTTTTGGAACACTCTGAGAGACAGACCAACTGAGGCCTGAGGGGATTAGACTCAGAAAGGCAGAAACAGGATATACTGTCCCAGACACTTGGGTTTCTAAAGGGTAGAATTCTTAATAACAGCAGGGCTTGTTTAGGAAGAAGTGCTCAAAGCCGTCTCAGACCCATTCCTCGTCTCTTCAGTCTTCAGGAGCAAGCCCCCACGCCTCCTCTTCCGTGAAGCCTCCCCTGAATTGCCCTGTGTTCTCTCACTCTCTTAGGTAGAGCCTTATCGGGGCCTGTCACATCGTGGGTATTTAACAAGTATTTGTTGAATTAATGCCACATTGTCTTCTGTGTTTGTGTGGCTGTTTGCCCTGTTAGACTGAGCTCCTTCAAGGCAGGGGTCTTGTCTTTCTCCCCTGGGCCGAGACTGGGGAAGGAAGGAAGGAACTGCAGGCAGTGGTGCCATGCTCTGGCCCTGGAGAGCAGAGGGGAATGGAGTACAGTCTGAAGGCCACGTTCAGAAACGGAGATGCGAGCTTGCAGGGGCCGCCCTGCGCTTTCCCGACTTGAGCCTTATTTCTGTCTGTTCCAGCACAGGGGTGTTGCTGTCTGGTGGTACAGAGAAGGATCCTGCAGGTTTCTGCTTGTGAGTATGAGCCTGTCTGTGCCCTCTGCAGCAGCGCACCTGGCCTCCAGGGCTCCCGAGGGCACAGACCTGGCCGTGCCCAGGCTCTGGATGGAAGGCTGAGGGACCTCGTGGAGCTGGGTGCCGGCCTGGGCACTCCGGGGCTCGGGGTTCTAATCCAGCCTTTGCCACTAACTCGCTGCGCGACCTTGGGCAAGTCACTTAATGTCTCTGGGTTTGTTTCCTCATCTGTACAAATGAGGATAATGATTACTAACCTGCGTCACTGGCTGCTTGGTGGAATACTTTCCAAGAGCTACTGAAATATACTGTGGGGAAAGACAATGTTAAGTTAATTCAGGGAAGCAGGTGCACTGAAACCTCTGTGACATGGTTCTGACCCCTTCTATTTTGGCCTTCTTGGGGGTAGGGGGTCCTCCCAGTTACCTTGGGCACCAGCTGTGGCCATCACGTGCTTTTCGAAGGTACTGGGAGCTGAGTTGGGGATGCTCAGCCTGTTCCCAGACAACCTAGCTTCTCAGAGACAGGGTCTGTGTGTTATTCCCCTTCCTCTCGATGTCAGCTGGGGAGGAGAGGGGTGAGGAAGTGCTCGTTCCCAAGCCTTATCTGTGGACCTCCGTCCTGGCCCTGGCTGACTTTCCTCTGATGTCCCAGGAAGTTCGTGTAGGAGAGAGCCTGGCAGTCTAACAAGAACTTCAAGCTCTTTACTAATTTTCTGTCACTTGGCTCTCCTCCCTCATTAGCTTCCAAACCAACCAACCAAAAATCCCACTGCGAGGGAGGAGTAGGAAGAACATATAGAAACAGTAGGAGCCCTGCACGCATTGCCCCAGACCGATGTAAAAGAGAATGAACCCGGGGTCTCTGTGGCTGTTACATATTAGGGAGGCGTGGGGAGGGGCGCCGGCGGGAACAGAAGCTCTGCTGTTTGCTAAGCAGACCCCTAGTTCTCTCCTCACATCCTTGAGCCTCTCCCAGGGACTTCAAAGACAGCTGCTAGCCTGGTGGAGCTGGCGAGCTAGGCCCTGAGCAGGGGCTCAACCCCAGCACACACTGCAAGTCAGCCTTGTGCTGGCGATGAAACTGAGAAAGGGGCGTCAGCTGGGGGCTCAGCTGGAGCAACCTGCTGCCCCTCCCCCCACCGCCCCGCCCTGCTCCTGGCAGGAATCTCAGAGGTAGCTTTTCCCAGGAGAGCAGCCAGCCCACCATCCTGGATTGCCCAGGGCTTGCCTGGTTTTCTCCCACTGACAGTCCAGCATCCCAGGAGACCCCTTAGTCCCTGGCAGAGATGTCTGGCCACTGTATTCCTAGGCCTCAGTTTTATTAAAAGGCCCGAGATGAAGAATTTGGTTTCTCCGCAGCCAAGGTGAACTGGAGCCAATCATTTCATCTCTTCTGACAAGAAAGCACAAAGGCCAAGACATAGACACGAGCAATTGGTAACTAACCATGAGCGATACACACCAGTATGTCAGGTGACAAGAAGCCAGACTCAAAAGTCTACACACCACGTGGTTCCATTTACCAGACTTTTGGGGGAAAGCCAAACCACAGGGAAAGAGCCCAGGCCACTAGTGGTTGAGGCTGAGGCTGAGGCTGAGGCTGGGGGACGGGGTTGGCCACAAAGGGGCACGAGGAAAACTTTGGGAATGATAGAAGTCTTTATTTTTTGACTCTTCATGGCGGTAGTGGTGACAGAGCCCTGGGTTTTTAGGAAAACTCAGAACTGTGCAGTTAACAGGGCTTTTTTGTTTCTGTTTGTACGTTATAACTCCAAGAAAGCTGGGTCGGAAACACTCTGGTAGTTGGCGATGCTGTGGTTGGAGGTAAAGACTCCGTCAAGCATACCGGTGGCCGTCGCAGGCTGTACACAGGACCCGAGGCCTTGGGGTGCTCGTGCTTGCAGAGATCTGGAGGAGCAGCAGAAGAGGGTGAAAAAATTTGGTATAAAACAAAAAGGCTGCTTGATGGCTTTTTAGATGCACAGACTTCATTTAGGCACGCCTGGGGTGATGGTGGAAGCTCTCAGTCTGCTTAGAGAAGAGGACAGTTTTCTTAAAACCCAGGCGGCCGATGAGCCAGGAGGGTCAAGGCACACTGAAGCCTGCGCCCCAGTCCCCACCCTGGGAACTCTGCTTCCTCACACACATGGATCTAATGTATTAACTTTGGCCGCCTTTGTGCAAACCATGGTGTTTTTTTTTCCACCAATAGAGTTATTGAATTGAAATTGAGTACCCAAGTCCGCACCATAGTTTTTCCTGGCTGACTCTTTGTGTTTGGCAGTCCTGCTTGTCTATGCTAGCTAGTAGCTCGGATTGATTGAAGAACCCGTGATTTCGCGAAATAACGCACCTAGTACCACGTGGCGTGAGGAATCAGTCCTCCTGATTCCAGGCGAGGACAGAGTCACCAGGCCTGGCTGCAAGTCCAGGACGTGGGGTGTGGAATCCCAAGAGAATGAAGGGGCAGCAGGCTGGTGGTCCTAGTGGAATCTGAAGATCTCAGTGATTGCTATTAAAAAAAAATCACCCCCTCCCCGCCTCCCGTGGAATTGGCTTGTTTTTCAGGTGAACTGTGTTTGGCTCAATGACTCAGAGTGCAGGATTTGTGTTCCCATCTTGCTCGAGTCCGTGCATGAGGACCATATGGGCCCATAGTGCTTTCAATCATGAATGACGCAGAACTTCACAGGTGCAACTCCTCTTCATAGCAAATAAGTCCAAGCCACCAGTCACTCACAAAGGCAGGTCTGTTTCATCCCTTCTGGGGTGTTCAGGGAGATTTGCGGAATCGTATTGTAGCTGGTGCAGCCCTCAGGTCTAATCGTCTCAGCTTTATGCCAGGACCATGGGGATGGGAGGGGAGGCAAGAAATATTCTGGTGCATATTGGAAGTGAAACTTCCCTGGTGCTCAGTCAGGCCTGACTTGGGGGTGGGCCACCTAGGAAGGGCCAGGTTTGGGGCAGCCCGAGGCCTACTTCTGGTTTAAAAGCAAGGACAGGAGGGCTGCCGAGGAGACACTGAGCGGGCGTAGGTGGGGAAATTCCAGGGGCTTTTGTACCTGGATGGCCAAGGGTTGCCACCACGTTCCCAGGGCCACCTTGGCACACTGGCCTCCTTTCAGGTCTGGGGATTGTCTCAGCCTTCCTGTTCCACCACCAAGTGGGACTCCTGCCATTTCCTTCCATCCTCCACCTCCTTTTTTCTCCCCCAGTTTTTACACAACAGGATTTATTCATGTTAACTATATTCAAGTCCCCAGATGGGGGGAGGAAAAAGGATTGTATTGAATGAGCTTATTGTTTGGAGATTTCACTGACTTCTTTTATTTAATACCCACAGTCCTAGAACATATTGAGCTGATTTACTAAAATTCAAATGTGACCCTTTTGGAAGGAACGCCGCTTGGGTGCTCCGCGTCCCTGTCGTCGGGGCTGGAACCTAAATGGGGGCAAGTTTGCCTGGGGCATCTCATCGCCATTGTTAGGAGTGTAGAGTCTTCTTGGCAGATATTCTCAGTTACAATCCCAGACTCCTTCTGAGCTTGAGATGGTCACCACCCTACTGCCCTTAGCATCGTCAGGCCTTTTGTGGAATCCCCTCCTAGTATATTTTTTGAACAAGTAAAGATGGACACCAGCATTCGGTACCACGGTTGACAGAGGAGAGTGTCAGCCTCACACCTCTGCCTGACGGTCTGATGCAGCCGGTTCACGACAGGCAGGGCGGAGTTGGATTGCGTGCCGTTTAGCATGTTTTGTGGGGGTGGGGGGGCTTGGTCAATGTTGCTGGATTGTGGCTGAAGGTCACAGTGGGTGTGGTGGGTGGGTGTGGCTGTCTGGATGGCTATGACAGCTCCAGGTGTCTGGGGCCTTGGTGATGTCCTGAGAGAGAGCTACAGGTCCCTGAGGTGGGAGAGGCTCGGGCCTCAGTGGACACAGTGGGAGCCTGTCTGTGGTTCAAGTCCGTAACATCCTAGACGCCCCGGAGGTCAGCCTGGGGCAAAGCAGGTGCGGGGTTGCTGACCAGACCATCACCCAGTGGGAGTGCCCTGGGGGCGCACAGGATCGCACTTTCTCCTGTCTGTGCAAAGTTCTTTCCTCCTTCTCCTCCTCTTCCTCCCTCCTTCCTGCTCTATCATTCACTTAGCCTCCCCTCTAGATTTTCGCTCACTTTCTTTTTTTTCTGCCAATTCTGGTCGTGTCTCTTGGGTCTTGAATCTAGAAAAGCTCCCCTCACCGCCCTGAGAACTTGAGGCCAGAAAGACCCGGGAAGAGAGAGTCTCCCCTCGACCCCAGGTCCCTGGTGGCCCCGGGCTCTCGTGTCTAGTAGCCGTGGCTTGTGTCCCAGGCTCCCCCAGGAGGAGCGGATGACCTCAGAGTCGGGGCGGGGAACATGGGGGTTGTTCTTGGCCAGGCGAAGAGCCTCTCATTCTCTCCTGGAAGAGGAGGCCTGAGTGAAACCCTGTTTGGCGTGGGCCCTGCTGCTTCGTCAGGCCCTAGAAAGCGCCACTGCGCATGGCCTGCTGCACAGCCCGCAGGGCCCACGCCGTTCGCTCACCCTGAGACCCGGCCAGCCATCCCAGCTGGCCCAGAGCAGGTTAGTGGTGCCGTGAGCAGGGTTCCCAGGAAAGGGTTCTCCTCTCTCTCTGAGTCCTCACATGGCCCCGTGCCCCGCTGACCTCCAAAGGCTGGAAGCACAGCCCTGGCCCTGCGTGGGCTGCGCCTCCGGCCGTCCCCAGCTCCCTGGAAAGGAGCCGCAGAGGAGGGCCTGGCATCTGCGCAGGGGGAGCATGAGAACGTGCCACAGTTTGGATGAAAGTTCCAAACATGAAGGCTCAACGCGGACTAAAATAATTTTTCCCATTGACCTCCCGGCCCCTCCGTGGGCAGGCGTCCATCCCCCGCCCATCTGATGTGGGTTTGGTGCGTGTAACTGTAAACAGTTCAGGCTGTGAGCAGATCTCCTCCAAGAGTTATGGGATCCAGGTGTCAGGCCCGGCTTGCCATGCACTACTTCCCTTGAGAGTGGGAAAGGCTGGTTTGTTCTCAGAGGGAGAAGTTAGGCTGTTGCTTTCGAGATCAAATCCTTCTGAAGCATGACTCCCTCCCACGTCCTCACCCCCGGGTCCGCACTCAGGACTGGAGGAGACTGGGGAGGCTCTAATTCATTAGTGAATCTCTTAGCATGGAGCGCGGGGGGTGGGGGTGCTTCTCTGACCCCTGAGGCAGGGCCCCAAGGCTCTCAAGGGTGCAGGGAGGCACTGAGCTGTTGATGTTGGCGCCGAGGGCAGACCAGCAGCCCACATCCTCCGTGTGAGAACTCGGGGCCCGCTACTCGGGGCGAGGGGGTGGACTCTGGCCCATTTCAGCCTCTACAGCTGGACTTCTGACTCAGGCCCGAGCCTCTTGTCCTCAGCAGGAAGCCTCAAGGGTGTGGAGGTGGCTTCGGGCAATCACTTCCCTGTCCCTAGCAGCACAGTAGGGAGTCATCTCCCGAAAGCGGTCACAGGGATTGTGTGGGGAAATGCCTCCAGTAGTTTGGAGGGATATGGGGGGTACCGATCTTTGGGGCTCTGGGCTCTCCCCCTGTTTGCTTCCTTGTAGCCCTGAATATATGTAGCTGGTGGGGCTAGGAAGGAGCTAATAAATAAGTGCATCCACTTCACAGATGCTGGGTGTGATTGGGGCGTGCGTGTATGCGTGCATGCCTGGTCTGTATGCGTGTACATGTGTGTGTTTTGGAGATGAGGAAGCATGAGCCCATTTTCTTAAAATTTGCTAAAGCTATTTACCTATCGCCCTTAAAGGATTAAAGTGCTGTCCTGCAACAAGACTTATTTTTCTGCCCTGGGGAGTCTGAGGCAGCGTGAAGGGAAGGGAAAGTGCCAGGTCCTATGGTTGTTGGTGGAGTGCCTTAACGGATTACTAGCTTATCTGCCTTGACATCTTGACCCCCTGAGGTCTAACTCCTTACTACACCTTGTACACCGCCCCCCACCCCATGCCTTCCTACCTGGCTGCCTTATGTCTCTGCATATAGATTTCTTTTACTGGAAGACATAAAGGCAATCACATAGCTTGGAGCAAAATATTTTCTACAAATGGCTTTTCTTCCCTTTAAAAACACGACCATTATTGAGTGTGAAAATGGGTTAGCTTCAGGAGGAAGCAGCTGGTGGAGTCTTGGGTAAGATTCCGCTGCGTCACCAATGACTTTATTCGGTACATTTCCAGTACAAGCACACTTGGCAGTTGGGAAGCTTTGTGGCCAAGAACTTGCATCCAGCAGGAGCAGCAGCAGCAGCATCCAGCTGAGGCCAGGAAGGGAAGTCCCCATTTCCCTCGGGACAGTGCACATTTGTCCAATGGATGTCTCCCATCCACCTTGGTAGCTTAACTTGGATGTTCTTGCACCCTTCTCTTTCTAGACTAGTCTGTGGGTTTCTCTAAGACTTTGGTACTCTACTTCTACAGCTAAGGTGAGCCCCTATTTCTGAAGACCCTGAACGAGGCCCTCTTCCTTGAATGCCCGTGGTGTCTGGGGCAGCTTACCAGGGCTGTGGGAAGGGCAAGGAAACATGCTGTGTGCTGGGGACAGTTGGAGCCCCTCCTGTACATGGTTCCTCACTTCCATCTGTACCCCAACCACGCCGGGTTCCTTGTGTTTTCTCAAACTGGGCTTTTGAATGTACTGTTCGATTGGCCTGGAATGTTCTCCCGTCAGGGCTGCCTGCCAACTCGTCTGTCAAGGCTCACCCAGCCTTGACAGCTTGACCCCCTGAAGCCCTTGATCCTTCACTCTACCTTGCACAACCCTCCCTGGTCATGGTCACTGTGTTCGTGTTATAGTTGATGAAAAGTCTATGTTCCCAGGAGGCTGTGAGCTGCTCAAGAGCCAAAAGCCATTGTTCCTCTTTGCATGCATGGCACTTGACCCCATGCAATTGTGTGGCTGTCCTCATGTTTTCTTAGAGTTTGACTGCAGCAAAGGTAAGGGCTTCTGTTCGTGACGGGACACCCTGGACAACGTTACCACGCAGCTGTCAAAAAGGAGAGAGACTTACAGTGTCTAAAACCTTCAAGGGATTAACACTGAGAATATACAAGGAACTCCTGCAAACCAACCAGGAGATAGATGTCTCAGTAGAAAAGGAGATGAAGAAAGGATATGAATGGAGTTTACAGATGAAGGAGCCCCCAGAAAGCTAAAGAGTCCCTGAAGAAATGCTTGGTCTCCTTTAGTTTGCTGTTGTTTTTTAAATTTTATTTATCTAGTTTTTAGAGAGAGGGGAAGGGAGGGAGAAAGAGGGAGAGAAACATTTACCCGTTGCCTCTCGGGGACTTGGCCCCCACAACCCAGGCGTGTGCCCTGACTGGGAATCGAACCAGCAACCCTTTGGTTTGCGGGATGACACTCAACCCACTGAGCCACGCCAGGCAGGGTACTTGGGCTCCTTTAGTCATCAGAGACAAGCCAGCCCAAACCACCAACCAGCCAGCTAAGAGACGCAAGAGGCTAAGGATGCCAAGTGTTCTCAGAACATGCAGAAGTGTCTGCATGGGCCCGCACAGGGCGGGTTCGAGCACAGTCCTCGCAGCACCGTCTGTGCTGGAGGAGAGAGGGAAGCCGTCCGATCTCACCTGAGGGAGTGAACAGGTGAGCTGTGGCGGTGGATGCCCATCCAGGAGAATAATGCAACAGAAAGAAGCAATGGATTAGATGTCGTCCAGCAACATCGATGGCCTTTTACGACATAGTGCTGAGTGAAGCAAGAAGCAGAAGAGGATATTTGACAATAGCATTTACAGCCATTAAAAATTCATAGAGCAGTGCACATTAAGTAGAAACAAACGAAAAGGGGCCTATTAGAAAGGTCCTGTCTGTTGGGGGCGGGGAATGGGCTATGGGGATGAAGGGGAATTTGTAAGAGTTTGCTCACAGTCTGCCATTTACACCAGAAGCCTGCCAATCTGACCTGCCGTGGTTTTAGGCACAGTGAGGGCCGTGGAGGAAGCTGCAGCAGCGTATAGTGGGAATGTGGGGGCGGGGCAGAATGTTCCCCCTGCACCCCTATGGGGGGTGTGTGCAGGGACGCCATTTTCCTTTTTATTAATTGCTGGGATGTCCAAGACTCTTTGCCTATGCCGTTGTGATAATAGACCACCTTTATGTTTGCCTCCAAAGCTTGTGTTTTGTTGACCTGCAGTGGTGATTAGCAGCCCACCATCCTCATGAGGAGAGGGGATGCTCATAACTCCCCCCTTGGATAAGCTTGGGATGGGAGAGCTGGCGCCTAATAGTTGTGCATTTTTTCAGTCATGCCCAGCCACTCTAAGCACCAGGAGTCATCTTTGAGCCCACATTGCTAAGTACAGGTCATGGCCAAGAGCTGACCTCCACAGGTTTGTTGGATTGAACAGAGGGCATCAGAGTTGAATTTTTTCAGTACCTGATTGGTCAGACACAAAGTTGTTACTCTGTGCACAAGGGAATTTTTGCTCCTCTCCACTGGAAAGATGGAAATGTTCACTCAAAACCAGTGCATCCAGACGAGATAAACAGCTTCTCCCCGCCTCCCTGAGCCCAGGTCTCCTTGTGCTGGACAGAGTTGGTCCCTAACAATTTTTGTTCCATCTCTATTTCTATTTTAAATAATAGTTGTTTTCCTCTGTTATCTTCTAAGTCTCTTTGAGACTCAAAGGTGTGTCTGGTAAAGAGCCACTTGGATCAGGGAGGCCACTGCCTGCTCGTTTGCTCTGCCCAGCGGTGTGCTCTGCGAGGCCGCCCGGGCCCAGGAGGCAGGACCCAGAGTCTTGTGAGCATGAGCAGAAGAGTGAACTCTTTGGGGGTGTGGCTTAGCGGGCGGGCTGCAAATCCCACTGAGTAAAACTCCAGGTTTTCAGAAAATGGAAGAAACCTGAGGTTGGCTCTGCTGGTTTTCCCGTCGTTCCTTCTCGTGTTCTGGAAGTCGCTTATCGGCATTTTTCTTCTAGCTGTTCTTCATTCGAGCGGTCCACTTACTGACAGTGTTCAGGTTTGCTCACATCTCCGCACCTGCATGCCCAGTTCCTGGTCCCCTGGAATGCTTATGCCTCAGTGGTGGAACAGTAAAGATCTTCATTTTCATTTTCTTAAGTTCCAGTGTCCACCCCAAGGTGCTTTCCAGTTCGAGGGGTTTGCGGTTTGCTGATGTCCTTAAACTGTCACTTTGCATGGGAGAGTTTTTGGGTGTTCACACGTGAGGTGTTTTCCGAGCTTCCCTGTGTGCCAGCTGCTGTCTGGGTGCTGGGATGCATCTGGGCACAGTATTGATGGGACTCCTGTCCCAGTGGAGGTCACATTCTAGGGCAGGAGAGCAGCCCATGAGCAAGCACACAGAGTTCTGAGAAAGGATCCCTGCAGAGAGCAGTGACTAACATGATAAAGGCAAACAGGGTGTTGTAAGGGTCTTTGGGAATGGTAGTGGTGGCATTGCCATCAAGAGCCGGTGGTCATGGAGAGTCTCTCTGAGTGGGTGATGTTGGAGTTGAGAGCTCAGTGAAGAGGGAGAGCCTGCCGGGTGGAGGAAGCAGCAAGAGCAGAGACTCTGAGGCCATCACGAGCTACAGTGGTGTGGGTGGAGGGGGTGGGTTCCAGGGCAGAGCTGGCTTAGCAATGAGGAGGGTGCACAGGGGTGAGGGGGAGAGTGGGGCCAGGCAGGGAGCTTGGGGCTCACTCCGAGAGCACTTCTGAAGCAGTGAAATTTAGCTTCCCAGCCTCCCCATCCAGTGGCTGCTGGATTCCAGGCAGCCTTCTTGTCTACAGGAAAAATCCAAGCACATCCTAAAAGACTATTCTTCATACTTTTCCTAAGAGTTCGAGGTGCCACAGACCTATTGAACTTTTACTGAAGGGGCTTCTGAGGGTGAGATTTGGCGTGGAGTAAGCCCACAGGCCGACAGCCTCTTGGGGCAGGTGTAGGACAATTGCTTGAGATTCCTGAGTGGTGGTCCCGTGTCCTTTTTATCGGGCAGAGCCAGGGAAGGAAGGCAGCTATTTGATCTCTGAGCCAACCCACATCAGTGAAATGTCTGTCCCTTTAAGAGGCATTGAATGCTGTATTCCCCCAATGTACCATTGTAGGGAATATAATAATGGTTCAAAGTTGCAGGGTTTATGCAGACCTGGTTCATATCCAGCTTGGACACTTTTGACCTTGGGCAATTACTTTTTCTGAGCCTCCGGTTCTTGAAAGGGGCCAGTTGCACTCTCCCTTGGAGGCTTGTAAGGACCGAGTGGAATCTTGTACCTAGAGAGCCTTGCAGTGGGTTCAGCATGTGATCAGAACCCCCAGTGCTAGACATTGGTGGTGGGTGGTTGGGCTGACTTTGCCATGAGCTGCTGTGTTTACTTGTGATGCCCAAGGTCTTCTATCTCAGTCATGCTGCCTTGCCGGCTGTGTGGGGAAGGGAAGCTGATTCATGAAGAAGCCATGCATATGAGGACATCGTGCCTCATGGGTCTGCCATCCCCAGGTCCAGTTTTCCCAGTCTGTAATAATATCTCCTGCTCATGTCGCCTGTCACAGGTTTGTTGGCGAGATCACTGCAGAACTATGCATAAGTGTTTCTGAAAACTAGGAATGAACACCTCTAAAAGAGGACTATCTCAGTGTTGGATGGGGACTTGCGGTTCCAGGCAAAGGGAAGTCCACAGGGCTGTCTCAGGCATGGCTGATTTGTTCCTGACTAATTCTCAACCCAGAACTACTTCTGTTTGAGGGAGAGCCCCCCACTGCCAACCCTGGCTTTCTGCATCTTCCCTGCCCTCCAGATGCTGCCACCTTCTTGATATTAAGCAGGACATCAAGAATCAAGAGCGATGATTAAAATCAATGACTCATAGTAGTGCCTCTTAATTTTATCCCAACATATGTTCCATTTTTTTCCTTTACAAATAGCAAGATGTGTCAGAATTCTTGTGATGGGGTAACCGAGGGCCTGAGCCTTTAATTAATTAATTAATTTTATTGGGATGGCATGGGTTCATAGGGTCATATAGGTTTCAGGTGTACATTTCTATGGTACAAGATCTGTAGATTGCACTGTGTGCCCACCACTCAAAGTCAAATCATCTTCTGTCACCATATAATTGGCCGTCTTTACCTTCTGAGCCTTTAAACTTAACTGTCACACAGTGGCTGATGAGGAAACTGTTTCTATTGGGTTGGCCCAAAAGTCTGTATGGTCTTTTCAGTAAAATGAAAGGCACATTTTTTATTTTTACCAATAACTTTATTGATTTGGATATTTCGAGTATGGTGGCTATCTCTCCCATGGTGGAACGTTAATTGTTCTCAGTGTCTCGATTTGATCACTGTCAACTCCAACTGGTCTGCCCGACCCTGGAGCATCACCCAGCAAGATTTCTCCAGCAAGAAATCTCCAGCATGAAACTTTGCAAAGCACTTTTGACACATCAATCAGTCATAGCACCTTCTCCATGCACTGCACAAATCTTTTTTGGCATTTGTTGCATTTTTACCTTTCTTGAAATAATAAGGCATAATATGCCAAAAATGTTGTGCAACTTCTTCCATCTTTAATATTAAAATGGCTACACAAAAATTCACCAATTTTGATAAGTTTTTTTAAAGACACACCGAAATGACAGCCATCATGGTACAATCTAATCTAATTGTTTTAAAAAAGTTAAAGACAACTAAGCACTACTAGAACCATCTTACGGGAAAACACCAAATGAACTTTTGACCAACCCAACATCAGAAGATGGAGTTTTAGACTCCCAGTGGGGTCGAAGCCTTGCTGCCCACATCTGACAGTGACCGTGGTCACAGGTCAGCAGCAGGATCCCACCCTGGGTATTTTATTCTCACCATCTCACTTAGTCCTTAGAGACTCGGGAGGTCGTGGTGGGAACCGGAGTACCAACTCTCACCTTCCACCAGGTCCCTGTGGTCTCCCTGGGGTAGCGGAATACTCTGCTAGGGAGTGTCCTGATAGGAAAAGCATCTTAGAATCTTTCCGTCACAGTCTTGGCATTGCTTCATTGGAGACATCTCCTGGAATGTAGGGACTTGTTCCCCTGAGACTGGCTGAGCTCAGAATGTTACTGAAAGTCTTCCCAAAGCTGTCCTAACAGACACTTTCATTTCGTTCCAGGCCAGCAGAATCAGGACTGCGCATGGGGGTGGGGAGGCAGGAATCAGCCATAAATATTGTTATCCTTATTCTGTGAGTGGAGAAAACTGAGGCCAGGGGCAGCCCAAGCAAAACCTCCCAGCCAGTCCAGCTTCCTAAGGCTCTAGAGCACATTCTGCTGCCTGGTAGAGCCCAATCGAGCTAGACTTGATCACCATCCTCAAATGGCTTTAAACTTGACCTACAGCGTCATTTGAACCTGATGTTAAGTGGGATGTTGAGCCCATTCGCTGCAGTCCCGCCATCTTGGTGTGATTCCCCAGCATTGCTAACAGCTGAGGCCTGGCTATCTCTGAGGAGATCCTTGTCCTGATGAAATACCCTTTTCTGAAAGGGGGCTCTCTCTGTGCCTGGGTTCCAGGTGTCCTAGCTCCCTGTTGTGTCCCCAGCTGGCCCAGCCGGGCCTTAGCTGATGTTGTTTATGACATGCAACGTGCTCCCATCCCTTCATGCTTGCCACTCACACCCACCTTCATCCACTGCCCCCTCCTCCAGGAAGCCAGCTTTCGTTGATTGCATGTGGCCCTTGTTGCTCATACTTCACATGGGACCCAGGCAGTACACCTGTGTCTGAGTCTCTGTTCCCTGTAGCCCTGTCTTATCCCCATGGCTAGTTTTATAGCTCCTAAAATGCACCGAAGAGTGTGCCGCACATAGGTGGGCATTTACTTTGTTCCTGGTAATTCCCTGGAGTTTCTGTTCAGTTTCCCATCTGCCTCCTTCAGCCAGACCTTGAGCCTTCCAAAGTCCCTGCTGAGTGTGGACCCGGCACTGCTGTGTGCATGTGGTGGTCGAGAGGCAAGGCATGGATGGTCCCTGGCTATATAGGCATGGTTTGCGTGCTCTGGCCCTTCTCCCAGTGGGCCTGGAGGTAGGTGTTTAACCAGCATGCAGGAGGCCGTGTTTGCTGATGCGCACCCATGATGCCTTGCATGCTGTGTGATTAGCGAGGTGATCATGAACTCTGGCTTGGTGAGGGAAAGGTGAGCACTTCCTCCACTTCTTACAGTTTGGAATAGATAAGTGAGGACGTTCTTGCTTGGAAAATAAATCTCACCGTAGTCAATATTCAGCCACACGCCATTGGAGCCCGACAGCTGTCTCTTGTTTGTTGGCAAATGTTCCCGGTGATGAATGTCCCCCATCCACGTTCACAGCCATCCCTAAATGGAGGCTTTGGACAAGTGTGGGGGGAACAATGGCTCTTCTCAGAGAGCTCACAGCAGATGCTCCCAATGAAGTTGGTTCATCACTTGGAGCTGGGTCAAGACCACAGACAAGATGCCATTGATTCAGCAAGGAAGGCCCCAAACAGCCGCGGAGATAGGCTGACGGCAGCAAGAAGTAGAGAGAAGGATGGCTTCTGAGAAATGCCCTGAGTAGCCAGAGGGAATGGTTCCACCTCTCAATACTGTCTTCTAGCAGTTGACTTATGGGATGATGGCTCTTCCTTCTGATACATGTGCAAAACCCTTTGCAATCTTACCAGGGGTGTCCAACCTGTGCCCTGCAGGCTGCCTGCAGCCCAGGACGGCTGCGAATGTGGCCCGACACAAAATTGGAAATTTACTGAAAACATTATGAGATTTGTTTTGTGATTACGTGTTGCAATGTATTTAATGTATGGCCCAAGACAACTCTTCTTCTCCCAGTGTGGCCCAGAGATGCCATAAGGGTGGACACCCCCGCTTTATGGGATTGTTGGGTTTTGGAGGATCTAGTTCTCCTAGCAAAGTGTGTTCCCACATCCACTGTTGTTGAATGGATGAGGGTACCGGGGCTAAGACAGATGAAGGGCTAGACCCAGGACCTGAACTTGGCCCTGGCCTCCTGGCCTGAATGTGACTGCCTCATTCTTCCTGTAACCAGGTAGGAGAGGATGATGGGTTAAACGCTGGGGAGTTACGGAGAGCTGTTGAGGGCTTCTGTCCCCAGAGCAGGGCTCTATGTAGCTGGGAGTCGGTGGCTCAGTGCCCTCCGCCCCAGGCTAGGCGGTCCAGCCCTACTGCCAACAGTTTCTGCAAGTTCTGCTTACATCTCTCCTTCCTGGTTGTGTCTCCTCCGACTTTCTAGGACAAAGATTAAAGGTCAGGTTTCCAAGATGGTAGGGCCCAACCTAGCCAATTCAGTTTTTCTTTCTCCCTTTTGTTTTGTTCTTGCCCCCCACCCCCGCCCCCACCAATGGAGATTTTACATAATTTAAAATAGAATAAACAATAGCTACACATTTGAAATTGCCATTTTACAGCAAAAGTCATACATGTTTATTATAAAATATGCCTATGTAGCAAAAATTTATAACATGGAATGTGAAAATCCTTAGAATTCCACCCTCAATGATAATATCAGTCAAGGATATATTCGTCCAAACATTTTCCCTCCTCTCTGCAGTAATCCTAACTCCCTCTCCTCCCTCTTCTCTCTCCTTCCCTCCCTTCCTCTCCTCCTCCTGCCCTAGCTTCTCCCTTCTCTCTTTTCCTCCCTCCCTTCCTCCCTTTCCTTCTCTTCATCCTTTCTCTCCCCTCCCCTCTTCTCTTGTCCCTTTCGCTCTTCTTCATAACTTCCATGGTGTGAAGTTTTAAAATCCAAAAGGGCACAGTAAAAAGTAAGCCCCTCTCCAACCCCTGTGCACTCTCCTTTGCTCCAGCTTTTTATGTGGACATCAAAAAGAAGAATCCAGGTATCAGCAGCTGCATACATATAATTTCCCCTTTTTGATTCCAATGGAGCATGCTCACTGGTCACCCTGTTATTTACTGATAAGTTAAAGCTGTCTCTTGATGCTCCTTCCTGATGGATCTGCTGCGTTCTTGGCAGTGGTGCTCAGTATCTCCTCTATGTGGAGGTGGTGTAATTTATGTAATTTCATTGGCATTTACGTTTTCCCCAATCTTTTGCTATAACCAAAAACGCCACCTTGCATGGAAGTCATTTCAGACACATGAAGGAAAGGTGTGGCAGGAAATCCCAGGAGTGGACTTGCTGGGGTAACGGATGCCTGCACTTGGAATTTCAGGATCGCCGAATGCCTTTCTGGGAAGCTGAGTCCTTGTTCCTCTCATCAGCAAAATGTCGAGAGTATCTGATTCCCTGTAGTCTCGTCAACACAGTCTGTTATTACAGTTGCTGTAAGCAAGGTCGAACACTGTTTCATATCTATAAAAGCTGTGTGAGCGTGTGTATGTGTGTGTATAGTGTTCATACGCATTACCCATTTTTCTATTGGATTGTTGGTCTATTAAAATTAATTTCGTAGGGGCTTTTTATCTGGAAAGGAAATTAACCCTCTCGGTATGAATTGCAAATCCCACCCCCCACTCTGGTTTCTTATCTTTTGACTTGCTTTTATGTTTACTCTTCCAAAGTAGGATTTGATGTGTGTGTGTGATCAAATTTATCTCCTTTTATGACTCAAGATTTTGCTGATACTTAGGAAGTCGTTCCCTAAAATTACACTAAAAAAATCTTTTTTTTTAAACAGCTTTATCAAGATACCATTCACATGCCATACGGTTCACCATTCAAAGTGTACAATTCAGCGTTAAGTATAGCCACAGATATGTGCCACTATGACCACACCGATTGCAGAGGATTTTCACCTCCGAAAGACGCCCCGTACCCTTTAGCTGTCACTCCTTGTCCTCCATTCTCACCCTGTCCCCAACCCAAGCAGCCACTAATGTCCTTTCTGTCCCTATGCATTGCCTTCTTCCAGACTTTCATCTGGATGGAATTACATAATATCCAGACTCTTGTGATTGGCTTCTTTATTGGCATGTGTTTGAGGGTTACTCTAAGTTGTAGCAAGTCACCAATACTTCATTTCTTTTTGTGGCCAAATAATAGTCCTTGGTTTGTATAAGTATAGATATAATACACTTTGTTTATCCATTCATCTGTTGCTGGACATTTGTGTTGTTTCCGCTTTTGGCTATTGTGAGTAAGGATGCTATAAAATTTACATACAAGTTTTGGGGTCAACATGTTTTTGTTTCTGTTGGTTATATACTTAGGGGTTCTGGGTCACGAGGTAGCTCTGTGTTTACTCATTTGAGGAACGGCCAGGCAGTGTTCCAAAACAACTGCCCCATTGTCCATCCCCACCGGCTATGTTTTCTTCTAGTACATTTGTGATCTTTGTTTCATGTTTTAAGTTTTTGAACAATCTGAAATTCTTCATAAGGTATGATGACCCAGGGGTCTAACTGTATTTTTTCCATATGGTTACATCATTGTACCATCAGTTTTTTTTCAATGATCTTTTTCTCAATGCCTGTGCATAAACGAAATCACTGTATATACTAGAACCTACTCTGTACATTCTCGTATTTTTCCTTGATTTTTTGTTCATTGATATACTATTACAACACTGGTTTAATTTGTGTAACATTGTGACATGATCCCTCGCTCTTAATTTCTAAAAAACATACTCATCACTAGCATTTATTAAACCTCATCTGTATATAGTGCAGAGTTGGAGATCATGCCAGTCAAATGTAACATTGTTCCTGCCATCTAGAAACTTGTAGTAAAAAAATTCTCATTGCCCTACCTTCGGAAAAACACTCTACATAAATCATCTTGTTTAACCTTCTAATTCTGTGAGGGTAGAGTTTCTCATTTCCATTGTAGACATGAGGAAACCAAGGCTTTGGGACAGACAGCCCTGAGACGGGAGACAGACAGGGTTGTCTTTCAAAAGTTCTGGGCCAGGCGCTCTTGGGTGCCTTGTGGCGAAAACGTCCAGGACACCGTGGTGGGAAATTCCACTTAGGGCTTCCCCTGGAGCCTGTGTGTGCCCCCTAGTAGCAGAATGACCGAGCTAAGTGAGCCTTCTGAGGAGAGCCCCACACCTTGGAATGGAAGCCTTGTGAACGCAAATTCAGTCTAAATTGTCACTGAGCTCCCAGACAGTGGGGCAGTGAAGTCCTCTGGCTACATTCTCTTCCCAGACTGTGTCACTGAAATCCCTGCCAGGAATAGTTTTGTTTTGTTTTCCCCCCCCGCTTGCAAAAGGATAGCAAAAGAATCTGCCACATAAAACATACAAAGCCCCAACCAATGAAATCGTCATCCCTTCCCAAGCAGACTCGCTCCCGTGACCTTGGCCGTTGTCACTCTCTGGGGAGTTGTAAGGCAAAGGAGCTGACTGGCTCAAGGAAGAGACCTGCTAACTTGCGCTTCCGCAGACTCCATCCAACACTTGGGGTTTGGGGGTTATGGCCCTGAGAGAGCATCATGTGACTGCCCTGGAAGCGTTCACTTAGAGGAATGTGGGAATAAGCCCCCGTGGAACAAGAAATGTCAGAATGCCTTCGCTGGGAAACAGCAGTAACAGTGCGATCCAAGCTGCCTCAATATTTTAGAACTTCCACGAAAGGAGAAAATGCCTGTCTGTCTCTTCCTTTTTCTCTCTATCATCCCCCAAAGACCTTTGCTTTATGGGAGAATTTTCCCAACGTTTTAACTGTTCCACTGGGTGATAGGTGACTGTTCTTTACTTTTTATCATGGGGGAAAAGTAAATATTTAGGCCGGGTTGGTGTGACCTGCCTTTGAAGATCCTGGTTTTGCTGACTTAGTCTTCCACCGCTGCAGAGGGGCTGTTGGGGGTGGCATATGAGGTCTGTCCAGAAAAAGCCCAGCCATTGTTAACATAACGAGACCAGTTTGTGCAACATCGATATGACCTGGCAGCCAAGGAGAGTGGACTGGAATGCACATGCATGAACAATGACGACTTCACTGTACCAGTCCGTGGGGGCAGTAGACACTGTTGAGTGAGCATGTGTACTGTGTAGCTGTCGCATTCAAAATGACTGAGAGGGTAGAGCAACAAATCTGCATCAAATTTTGCATTAAGCTTGAACATTCCTCCACAGAAACTATTCAGATGATTCAGAAGGCCACAGCTATGGGCAACTGGTGATTGGCAGCTTCATCGCAACAATGCACTAGTTCAACACTTCTGCTCATGCATCACATCTCCTGCAGAGTTTTTGGCAAAACATCAAATCACCCAGGTGGCTCAGCCCCCCTACAGCCCAGATTTGGCACCCTGTGGCTTCTGGCTTTTCCCAAAATTAAAATCACCTTTGAAAGGGAAGAGATTTCAGACTGTCGGTGACATTCAGGAAAATATGACAGGGTAGCTGATGGCGATTGGGAGAATTGTGTGAGGTCCCAAGGTGCCCACTTGGAAGGGGACTGAGGCGTCATTGTCCTATTTACAATGTTTCTTGTATCTTGTATCTTCTTCAGTAAATGTCTCTATTTTTCATATTACATGGCTGGATACCTTCTGGACAAATTCATATATATGTGTATGGTATATACACTATATATATGATATATGCACTATATATATGCACATATACACATGTATATATGTATATGCAATTTGGTATAGTTGCTATAGCCTCTTCTCCATCTGGTGATGCGCGAGGGCCAGATGCTTCCTTATGCACAGTGGGTGGGCTGGGGCTCTCTGGCCCAGATCCCCTTAGTGATGGCCCATGATGTATTCTTGGCCTTCTACGGTGGCCAGAACATCCATGAAGACCTGGACACTGAGCTGCTTCCTCCATGGGTCCCCTTGGGGGGCTTCTTAGACCATAGGGTCTTAGGAAACTGGAACAAGAGCCGTTCTTCTCTTCCTCCAGGCCCTTACCTTTGGTCTTCTTGGGCTAATTTAATTTCAGCAATCATCTTTGCTGCAGAGGTTTTTCACAATCTGAAAGGTGATACATTTTCAGGGAAAGCGAGACACCATTGCTTTATGAAGGGAGACCAGTTCTCATGCAGAAATTGTGGTCCCATCATATTAGAATATTCATTTACATTCTAAATCTCCTGGCTTCTTGGGATATAACGAAGACAATGGCAGCACTTTTAATACTAGTTCATAGAAAGCTCAGCTTGTCCTGGAAAGGTGCTGGAAACTATGTGTTCCAGGCTCGTCTGTATTCCATCCTGGTGTCTGCAAGGGTTCAAGGTGGTGAGGGTTAATAAAGTAATAGAAGCTTCGGTAGTATGAGACAGCCTTCCACCTGACTGACTGAAAACTTCAGTCAATTTCCTGTGTCAATACAAAGCTAATGCTTATTTTAGAATCATGTTTAGCATTAAAACAAGAAAGAACTAGACGTAGCTGTCTTGTGACTTCCCGAAAGAATGTACAGAAGAATGCTGCTTCAAGCTCCTTGCTGGCAGAGCCATCCACGTGCAGGTAGCAGACCGCCTGGTGGTTTGGCCCTCCGTCTGAGGGCCTCTTCTCTTCACTTGGGCTCTGCTTCTACAGGAGTAGCCCTTCTCGCCCAAGAGGCTTCCTGGCTAAAAAGGACACAGCACATTGGAGGGGTGACGCCAGCAAAGGTCCAGCAAAACCAGTTACTTGTGAAACACCTGCTGAGACATCTTTCGGAAAACCCATTTGAGGCCCCTACAGAGTCCCTCAGACATGGGGAAGACTCTCAGTGTCCCTTTGAAATGCCACCTATGGGCTACTCTCTCCCCACGCCTCTCAGGACACTAGGTACTGCTTTCTCTGTGCTCCCCCAGCCCTTGGTTCCTCACTCGCTGAATTGAAATGAGAGCATCTGAGGGTAGAAATGCACCTTACTCATTTTTGTATCTAGAAGAGTATGGGAGCTCACACTGGGGAAAACCATTCTCTCCACTAACTGCTCTTTTGCCGAGATCTTGGTTCCGCAGGTAGCACTGACCACTGATGTCACGGTTGCCACAAACACCCTTGATTAAATACTTACGACATGTGATACAGTGTCTACAATACAGCAAACGGTCAATAGATGCTTGTGTCCTTCCCGTGTGCCGCTCCTTCATACCTTTACGGGCGCAGAGATGGCCTCTTTCCAGGAAGCACGTGATTGGCCTTGGTTGGACTTCACCCAGACTGATCTGGTTGATAGACTGTGCTTTGGGACACATTTAGTCCTTGCCTTGAGACTGGCCTCTTGGGACAGAGAGTCTTAGGAAAGGAATGTGTCTGCTAGGGATTTCAGAAAATCTGAAAGCATTCCATCTGCTACTTGTATGTGATAACTCTTCATGTGCTAGTGAAGGTGAAATCTGCAGCATCTCACATTTGGTTGTCCTGACGAGTTCCTAGACTTGGGAAATCTGGGCGTTGGGGGAGGGGTAGGAGGAAGGGAGATGAGTGTGAATTAGTAAACTGTGGGCCAAAGGAGGTGTTTTACAGTGTATTATGACCTTGATTTGTATAATGCCCCTAGCGCTATTTGAAAACACTAAGGGAAGGCGCTTTGCCTGCCCTGCATTGGGAAGGCAGGTGAAGGATGTGCCGAGCCCAGTCCACGGGGACCTCTCCACCAGCTCATTCCCATTCCTCCTGCCTCGTGGCGCTGTGGGTGGTGACTTCTAGGGAGGCCCGAAAGCTCCAATGGTTTCCCAGTCTTAGGCTGATTCTGCCTGGGTGGTCTTTTATTCTTTCCATGTTTCCCTAGTCTTAAGTCTTAGTGTTTCTATGTCTTGGATAGTGCTGAAGTTGTGTGTTTTAAAGTGAGTGTCGACACTTCTGGATAGAACAAGTTCAGCAACTGCCTTATCAGGGTCTGAGTTTGCAGCGTCATTTCAGCCCGTGTGATTGCTTCATGATGCTCTTCCTTGTGGTTTGTGAGTGAGATAATTGCTGTAATCCTATTCAAAGAGGAGCAATGATTGTAGAGGTTCTTCAGTCCTTAGTAAGGGAAACTGAATGCTCTCTACCCTAGGATTAAAGAAATGCACGCGTGTAAGGTGCAATGAAGCCTGCTTACATGCAAGTCAGATGCCGCCCTAGCAGCGGCGTTGATACCAGAGTTCCGTTCTATTATTCAGCTGGCATTTATTCCTTCTCTTTGCCTCTAAGTTGCAAGTCCTTACGTGCAGATAAGGTTTCATTTCTTTTTCTATTGCACTCTCCACCCCGGCCCCACCTCCACCTCCACTTCCACCAGATCCAAGCACAAGGCCTGGTGGGTGGTTGGCGCTCCATAAGTGCTGGCTTACTTTACAGGTCCAAGTGCTTACGCTCCGGTGAGTACACACAATGCTGGCTCTGGGAGATTGCCCGATGTCTCGAACAAAGTTTAGTGTGTGTGGCTCCTTTAAGAGGGTGGTTTTGAGGGGGGGGCGGCGATGGAGAGGAACAATACAACTGGCCGTGGTGTACTTTGTTGGCTCAAATCCAATTAAACACTTTTACGTTTGTTCCCAATTAGGCTCTTATGGGACTGTGATAAGGAATCTGAAAATTGAAGTTACCTTGTTTTTTGAACTGGCCAGTGGCCTCCAAGCCAGGGATGGTTTTAACAGGTGGACCTTTGCAATTGATTTGATGACAGGGAATACCAAGTTTGAGCCCCAACTAAGCAAAACGTTTTCCCCTCAAACACGGAGTTCCGCTGTCATCAGTACGTGTGCATCATCGAACATCGCACTCCGCTTCCTTTTTGAATTTCGTCGGTAGGAAGTTCGTGTGCCGTGTCTGCCACTTGTCATAGTGGTAGCGGCATAATCCCCTCGAGTCTGCGCTGGAACCCTGGGCCCGCAAACCGCTGTAAAGGGCGGCCAGTGAGTCCTTTAGGGTTTGCGGCCGTGTGGCCAGTGCGGCAGCGACTCCGCCGTGAGCGGTACGTAAACAACCGGGAGTGGCCGTGCGCCAGAAACCTTTCTTCACGAACACTATGCAACTTACATTTCACATCATCGTCACTTGTCATGACGTGCTATTCTTTTGATCATTTAAAAATAGAGACGTGCCCTGACCGGTGTGGCTCAATCGGTTGGGTGTTGTCCCGCAAAGCGAAAGGTCACCGGTTTGTTTCCGGGTCAGGGCACAAGCCTGGGTTACAAGGTTCAGTCGCCAGTCAGGGCGTGTGCAAGAGGCAACCGATCGATATTTCTCTCATTGACGTTTCTCTCCCTATCTTTCTCCCGACCCTTCCCCTCTCTCTAAAAATAAATAAATAAAGTCTTTTGAAAAATACAATAAAAACGTAGAAGCCATTCTTAGCTCAGGAGACACACCAAAACAGCTGGTGCGTTCAGTGTGGCCCGTGGCCCATAGTTTGCTGGTCCCTGTTCTAGAGGAAGAGGCAGTGGCCCTCCCTGATGCCCCACATGGCCAAGTGCGCTCCAGACGCCCTACTGAGCCTGAAGCAACACTAGGCCAGGTAATGTCTGGTGTAGTGACAAACTCCCTTCCGAGCACAGCCATGAGGCGTGTTCCAGTCCCCAAATGCCACTCCTTGGCGCTGAGGAATTCGGAACCCCTCCCCTGTCCGCCCTGCCTCCACCCCCACCGCCCTCTATCCCACAGACCCAGTTCTCTGAGGTCTGTCTAGGAAAGAGTTTCTTCAGGGTGCAACGTCAGCCCTGGGCCCCTTCCAGCTCCTACTTGGCAGGTCTTGCCAAGGATGGAGAAGCTGAAACAGCTGCGTGGTGTTTTCTTCTTCTTCTAGAATCATCCAGCGAGGGGTGAGTTCAGGACTCTGGCAGCTCCTGTGTAAATGCTGAGCATCACACAAATCCGGGAACAAACCCGGCTGCTCCCGACCAGTGAGAACAGCCTCCCCGCAGCCGGGGCTCCCAGCGTCTGCCCTCATCTTGAGGCCAGGCCTGGGGAAGGGGAACCTCCCGAGGGTCTTCAGAGACCCCCTGAGGTTCTGTCTCGCTCAGCGGGGTGTCTGCGAAGATGCTGTGGGGCAGAGCGCACATCTGCAGCTCCTTGAACGAGACACCGCTGTCCCCACTGTCAGGCCCGTTGCCCCTGGCGTTGGGGTTCCGTGCCAGAGGCTTAGCCAGCTGTTTGTCTCCCAGAGAAAGTTTCCAAACCCACTTTTTCCCTTTCTGCTTGAATGAGCAAGTTTCAGAAAAATCCAGTGATAATGTGCAGGCGTTTCAAATCCGTAACTTTTACTGGGATGTTTAGGGTCCCGTTGCCTTGGAGATGGAAGGGGTGGGCGTGCAAAGGTCTGTGAAATAACCGGCAACAAGGCCGAGCCCAGAGTGCTGAAGCAGCAGGGAGAGCAGCCAGAGCGGACTGGACTCCAGAGTTTTCATCAGTGGGAGACAGTTTTCATCAGTGGGACTGCGTCCTGTTACTCTTCGTCCCGGCACGGAAGCTCCATGCGGGCAGGGGCTCCTGCCTTTGCTGTCTTCTGCAAACACGAGGCAGATGTGCTCCTGGGTCCCAGCCAGGTCTCCGTCCAGGTCTCACTGATGTTACCAGGGCGAGGGGGGCAGTTGGTAGGTAACCATAGAGACAAAGGCCCGGAAAAGTCTGAGTGCGAGACCAGGTAGGGAGGCAGAACCCAGGAGGCCTGGCCTTTGTCTGACCATCCCTGTCCTCTCCACTGGCCACCAGGTAAATGTCCCATGTCATCATTTCAGGGTAGCTTTTGGGGCAGGGGGACTTTGAAGTGTTAGGATTAAAAGTTTAAATAAAAATAGGGAGAGGAAGCGTTAATGAGATTTGCCTCATTACTACGCATTTTTTGTAATGTAGGTTTTGCCAAATAACAACTATGTTGTATTTTTAAACAAAAGATATATTTTATATGTAGATTGCCTCCATTCGGTGGAATACTAGACAGCTGTTAAAAAGAACGAGACTCCCACATGTTGCCCCAAGTGGCTCTCCAAGGGACATGGGCAAGTGAAAACAGCAAGGTTCTTAGTGCCGTATATAGTGTGAGCTTACTAGAATGCAAGCATTTTCTCTGTATTTTCTACACCTGCTTTTATGTAGAATACTATGCACTGGAAATTCCTGGCCGGATACACAGCCCATTGGCAGGAGTTGCTGTAGAGTCGGCTAGTGTGCGGGTTCTGAGATGGGAGAGACGCTCTTCCATGCCTGCATGTTAGAGAGAGAGATTTTTTCATTACACATGTGTGTGTACACATTCTGTTTTTCCAGTAAAAGTTTAAATTAATAAAAACAGAAAGCACACAAAAGAAGTCATTGAGAAGATACTTGGCATCATGAAAGCTTCCAGAGCTGGTCACCCTCGGCCTGTTCTGGACCTTGAGATACATAGAAAAAAAGTGGAAGAAAACACTAGGTTATTTCAGGGGTGCCGACCCCTGCTGCTGGCACCCTGCCCAGCCTATGCCCCTTCCCTCGTCTGAGCCACAGTTCCCGGGACAACAGTGGCAAGCCAGCCCAGGGCGGGGCTCCGGGTTCACGGAGGGAAGGCCTGGGAACCCCCTGGAGTGCAGAGAGGCTCCTCCTGCTTCTGGGCTGGGAGGGAGGCCCGCTCGATGGCCCTGGGGCTGCCCAGGTGACTGTCTCAGGGCCAAGGGACAAGACCAGTGATCATTCTAGGGGTTAAACTCTTCGGCCATGCTGAAATACTGCATAGCGTCACCCCTGGAGCCCAAGGGGAGAAACTTAGTTTGGAACAAATTAGTCAAGAATTTTGCTGTTTCATCCAAGGAAAAAACCTTTGTTGTTGCTGTCTCTGCAAGATGTGACTTGCCGAGGAGAAGTTAATGTAGCGAGTCTCGTGGGAAGAGACATTCCATTCTGCCTTTTTTTCCCTGATGAAGTACAGTAGAACTCACCCACATTACACACACACGGGAATCCTATTTAATTCACTAGGTTTATATGAGCTATAATGGGGCCTCCCCCCATACCCCCATCTTCCCTTCCCCAGAATAATCTTGCCTCTGCTCTCGTGCTGCTAACAAAGAAAAAGAAAGGAAAGAAACACAGAGAACTGTCTGTGGCCCGAATTCTGACCTTGGTAAATTGTCCCCATCCCCCCACAAGCCCGTGGAGGAGGGCTCTTGCCCCACTGGTCTACTTTCTTCAGAACCAGCCTTTCGAATACACTGGCCCTCACCGGAGGCCTTCTGTTCTATCACCTTCCTGATCCCAGCTGAGCTGAATTTCTTCCTTCCTTCATGGGGACAAATTCCTGCCCCTCCCCTCCAGCTTCTCCTCTTTAGCACAAACCCAGCTGGCCTTCTCCTTGGGGCACTGAGTGCGTCCACAGGCAGACAGAGAGGAGTCTTCAGCGATACTTGGGCTGCTCTGCCCAGTAGCAGGTGGGGAGAGATGAGAGAGGAGGAGCCAGCTCAGCCCAGCCCCTGCCAGGCACGTAAGGAGCATCCTGTCCATGGGGTCCTGCAGGAGACCCCGCAGACTGCAGCCCAGCACAGTGAGTGCCTCCCGGGATTCCTGCAGTCCTGGAAAGTGTAAATCAGTTCAGAATGGCCTTGCTGCACCCAAGTGCTAATGCTGGATGGAGAAGGCACTTTGGGGGAAGCAGGACTCGAACTAGGCTATAACAGAGAGAAATGAGTCATAGAGAAGGGGAAAGAAGAGGGAATTCCAGCTGGAGGGAAATAACAAGTGAAAGCTTAGAAGTGGGGAGATGGCCACACTGGAGGACTTCCGATGGTCAGGTATAGAAGGGGGCCGTGGGTCCCCTCCCCCACAGTTTCACTCTGCATTGATGTATTCAGTGGAAGCGGGCCTCAGACCAAATTCAGCTGCACCCTAATAAACATCTGTGAGCAAGCTGGTGCAGGAGCAGCCTTCATCTGTTCCCCGGCCTGTTGATGCCCCAGCTCTGCGGCGCTCAGGTGCTCTGCCCCACAGGCCCCCTGCGTAAGGCTGGTGCAAGGAAATGCTGGTGGCTGGATTTTGCTACCCAAGTGGGTCAGGCAACAGAATCTTCCAATAACATTGCTGCAGGCCTGGGGTGTGAGCCTGAATAGCACAGGCCCCTGGGCTCACCTAGATTCTTACATCTGTTCATTCGAGGGTGGAGGTGCCAGTGCAGGTTTTCCAGCCACTCATTTCGGCCATAAAACAGTTTTAGCATCCATAAAAATATCTGAAGCCTGGTAGTAGCTGCCTCTGGGGTGCGGCCTTCCGATTGGAGTCTTTCCACTACACAGCAGTCACTGGGGTGTGTAATCTGATGATGGTGTTTTAGATACTACTTCACACCCTGGAGAGGGGTTGACTTTACAGTAACCTAGGTGCATGTATTATATATCATGCTATTCAAAGAAGAGTATTAACGTAAAGTATGGCAATATTACAGTTAACATGCTAGGGCCCTCACAGGCCTGAAAGTAGCTGTTTTGGAGTTTAGATAAACTCCTGGAGAGACTAATCCTTCTGATTTTCTGATAGTGGTGAGGAAACCAAGGGTTCACCCTGCTGGGTGGGGGCATGTCAACCCTTACCGTTACTGCTCTCTGAATCCTGCATCTGGGCAGGAGGTGCCAAGATAACCAAAGAATGTGGTGTGAGCGCGTTCATTGTGTTGGGTGTGGTTGTTGGTTTGAATTAATGCAAAAAGGTTTTTATGCATCTGATAGACACAGGGAGGTGTGTACGCCTGTCACGGCACTTAAACACACATTGCATTCTAAATGGGTTGGTTCTGAACGCTTAAGCAGAAGTGGGGTGCAGAGATGAAATAAGAATGGCAAAACGTTTAGCACCAATGAGCCTCGTAATGGATTCACGGAAGGGTTCAGTTCCCTAGTCTCCACTTTGTATGTTTGAAGTTTTTCATTTTAAGTTTCTCATTAAAAGTTTTTCAAAATCAGCAGTGATTTTTTTTCACACCCCGCCCAGGCAACCGCCGTCAGGAGGAGCACCTTTCGTTGTTTGCTGTGATCAGTTTTCCTGAAAGATAGGCTTTTGTCCCTCGTCCACCTGTGCTGGGGTTCTGAACCAGGACCGCAGCTACTGAGCCGTCACCACCGGGGAAGTGTCCTCTAAACCTGGAGGGGAGCGTTGCACTGACTCCTGCCCGGCGGCCATCTGTGGAATCTCCGGCTTCTTATCTCTGCTCCCCCGATGGAGTAGTTAATGGAGTAGTTCATGAGTCCATGCAGTTAATTACCCCAAATGCCACGCTTCAGAGCGGCCTGCGAGGGTGGGAAGAATCAGCTTTCTGTTTGGACTCTGTGTGTGTGTATGTGTGCATTCGAGCCGTCAGCTGCTGCTGGCGATGTTGCAAAACATTATCCCACAGTCGGAGAAGGGTGGAGAGCAGTGTTTCTTCCACCCCCTCTGCCCGCCTCTGCCTCCTTGCCAGCGACCCAGGAAGGCTCTGGGATAACCTGAAATAAACTTGCAAGTTCAAGCAGAGCCTTCATTCCTTTCTCCCTGACAATTAGCAGGGATTAACTGGAGGCTGCATTCCGGGGTGGCCTCTGGCCTTCTGTTATCTGCTGCCTGGGGGACTGGCCGCACGATTGGTCAGCTTTCTGCTGCTCTGCAAACAGCCCTTTTCACATTTAGCTCTTGCCCACAGCCACATCCTGTCTGGTGTGGGGCCGTCTGTGCCGTAGTGGGGAGGGGTGTGTGATGGGGACAGCCACCGTAGACAGATGGACAGAACTGCTGAGTAATTTTCCCCTGGCATTTTGGAGACGGAAGACACCCCGAAATCTACTCTCTGGAACATGTTCTCAGAGAGCGTGAGGTTGGCCTGATAGGGATCTTAAGTCCCGAGTGTCCCTCTGCAAACAGCTGACCAGGTTTTGCCCTCGGTATGGACCGGCTGTTTCCAGAAAGCTGTCTTCTCGCCTTTGGTCAAGACTCCTGTTACACAGAAGAGATGGGAAGTCACCCAAACTTCTGTTTTCTTTCTGGCTCAGCCAGAAAGTGATGTGTGGGCTGTCACTTCCCACACATTTCGGGCCTGATTCACGGGTGTGGTGTGGCCCAGCCACCCTAGTGCCCAGCTTGGCCCTGCCACGAAGCGCCCCTACGAAACAACACTGGAGAAGCCTGGTTCTGCCCAATGTGAGCCCAACTCTCACGACTCACTGTCAGGGAAAGGCTCGTCCCTCCTGCAGAACTGGTGTGTGTCCTTCGATCGGATAAGAGTAGTTGCCTCCCTGCTCCACCGGACTTTTCGGGACCACCCTGAAAGGCAGAGCTCGTGTTTCATGCTCTTTACAAGTTCAGGTTTGGGGTGTTTTTCCTTTCTCCTTCTTTCTGCCTGGAAGCTGATTTTCTGTCTCCATTTTCAGACATCCTGTAGGAGATGTACAGAGCACAAGTTAAGTCATACCCTGTTCAAAGGCCGTGGTCCTGGGCTCCCTGGATCATTGCGTCATCCCCTGGTTTGGGGCTTCCTCTTGGTAGGATCCGTCCCAGGCCTCCTCGGGTATGTCTTTCATGAGGACTGGCATACCCGGCCTTATTGCACTTCACAGGGATTGTGGTTTTTGTTAGTTTTTTTTTTTACAAATAAAAGGTAAGACCCTCCACCAGTCAAAAGATTGTGACTTGCGTTATTGCAATATTCACCGTATTGCAGTGGCCTGCAGACAACCCTGCAAGGCCTCTGAGGTGGACGTGTGTGGTCACGGCCGCTTTTCGACGGGGTTGCGTTGTGAGAAATGCGTCATTGGGCGACTTTGTCGTTGTGCGAGTGTCAGGGAGGCGCTTACACAAAGCAGAGCCCTAACCTCTGTGCCTGGGCTGCAAGCCCGTGCAGCGGCTACTGTTCAGAACAGCAGAGATCAAATCGAACACCAAGGGAAGTGACGCAACCAAGAGTTAGGGTAAACACCATGGTGCGTGGGGCTGCGCCGTCACATGCCTCCCAGCAAACTTTATGAGTAGAAGGAGTGTGCTGTAAAAGATAACAATAAGAAGCCCAGTAAATACATAAGGCAGTAACATAGTCATTTATTGTCAGGACCAACTCTTACGTATTGTACATAATTGTATGTGCTGGACTTGTACGCGACTGGTAGCTCAGCAGTTTTGTTTACACCAGCATCACCGCAGACACGGGAGCAATGAGCTGTGCTTTATGTGACTACGGCTATGATGTCACTGGGCAACAGGAATTTTTCAGCTCCACGATGCTCTTATGGGACCACCCTCATGTATGTGGTCTGTTCTTGACCGAAATGTCATTTTATGCAGCGCGTGACTGAACTCACTTTACTGCGGTGATCTGCAACTAACCCTGTGATATCGCCAGGGTATGCCTGAATCTGAGAATTCTCCCTTTTGGCTGAGAGTTAGCATCTTGACCCTGGGCAGTGAGACCCGCGGCTCTTTACTGTAATGAATGAGTCTGCCCCCTAAACATTCCTGCTGGGAACACACTCAACCTCTGTGGTCAGTCTCAGCCCCAAAGATAGAGGCAGTTACACATGCGTGATGAGCACCTGGAAAATCAAGGATGCTCAAAGAAAAGTTGCCCCTTACTCCGAGGGGAGTGACTGCGTTTGGAGCTCTGCGGGGGCAGCCATGGGGGATGGGGGCTCGTTCCGTAGAAGATATTGTGGATGGTTTTCTACATGCATAGAGATTATGTTTCTCAAACTGGGCCCTAGATAGTATTGTTTCTCTGTGTGTTCTTTATGGTGATTTAAAATTTTATGTTTTCATTTGGTAATAATTTTTTTTTAATGTCGAGCCTGTTCTGGATCATCTGGGTGACCGCCTTAGGGCTCGGCGTTTGAAGCCTCATTTACATTCAGTATCAGGTCGGTGCCCAGAGATCCCCAGAAATACTAGTACTGACTGGACTCCCTGGGGATGCCCCACAAGGCTGTGCTTGGGGGTTCCTGGATTAGGTGCTAGCTTGGGAATGGGAGAGAACAGTGTACACGCCGAGACACTTCTGCATGTGTTAGTTGTTTAGTTCTGCGTTGTTATGTTGCTGAGAGTCACGCAGGGCTTGGAGAAGTTAGGGGCTTTCTTTGCCAAAGTGATCACAATGATTTAGTGGTTGTGTAGACTGAGAAAGAGGGGAGGGAATTCCTTTCTATTGAAAACCCTCAGCATTGAAAGTCCCGATTTCAGGCCATGGGCCTTGTAAAATATGGCTTGTGAGGAGTTTCTGAATAGTAAGTAGGGTTCAGCAAACAACCCCCATTGCTCAGCCTCTGAGCTGTGAACTTGAGTTTGTGGCTGGGCTGGAGCTGACATGGGCGTCAGGTTGCTGGCCTCCCACACACCACAGGCAGCTAAGTCTTCAGTGGTTCTGGTTTCACCATCATTCCTCTGCTCCAGGCCATCTGTGACTTCCCATTACCCACTGGATGGCTTCGCCCGGCTGGCAGGGCCCTCCCTCCTGCCGGCTCGCCCCGTGGAAGCCGCATCTCACTGTCTGCCTGAAGTGTGTGCACCAGCCCCTCCTTCCCCTCGGCAGCCCTCAGAGCTCTTACCACCCACATTAGCACCTCGAATGCGGCCTTTGCTCCATCTCTACTTACTCACACCCTCCAAAGTCAAGCCCAGACTCCATTTTGCCTTCCTGATCACCCCAGTCACTTGTCACACTCCTCCTCCGTAGACTAGCAATCATGTAGACTTAATACGTTCTTCCTCGAGTTACGGGGTAGTGAGTTGGGTAGTTTTGTCCCACCTTCTGGATTGTGAGCTCTCAGATGGATGGCAGGATTCAACCTCCCTTCCTGATGTGGCTTCATCTCCTCCTGAAATGCCCTTCATAGTCCCTACATTCATTCATTCACTCATTGGCTCATTCATTCATTCATGCATTCATTCATTTAACAAACTTGTATTGAGCAGCTGCTGTGAGTCAGCCACCAAACTAGGCACTGTGAATAAGTGGCCATCAAGACAAATGGAAAAGGAATGTTTCTCATGAAGCTTATGGGTGGGGGTCTCAGGGGAAGTAGGGGAAGAAGCGGGCCCATTGGCTGCATGACTTACTATTTCTCTTGAACCAGTGGTTTAGCAAACATAGTCGCCAAGACCCCGGTTCTTAATCCTGTCTGCTTATTTGAATCACTGAGGAACCCCCAGATGTTTGGACCTGAGAAGAGAGAATCTGATCAATTTGGTCTGGAGCATGGATACTGCAAACAAAACTCGTGGTCCTAGAGGTAGCAGGAGGACCAAAAGGGGGCCCCATCCTGACCCTTTGTAGTCAGCCCGTGAGTCAGCTCAGCCCCTCGTAGCTGAAGAGAGGAGGCCTGGCTCAGTGCCGGGGCCACAGGTGAGAGCTCAAAACACGGAATTGATTTGTTTGGGCTTCCATGGGCCCTGCTGTGGGTGGGATTGCACCCCCCCCAAAGATATGCTCAAGTCCCAGCCCCTGGAAGGTTTTCTTATTTGGAACTAGGATCTTTGTAGATGTAAGTCAGTTACGTTTTCCCGAGAGGGTGGGTTAGGGTGGGCCCTTAGCCAATAAGGAGAAGGCCACCTAAAAAAATAAATAAATAAACATAAAAGCAAGATCCCAGTTTTCACCTATCACATTGGTCAGAATTACAAAGGATCACACCATGCATTGGTTAGTGAATGGAGAACGGAAAGTGTAAGCTGGACCCATGCTTTGGAATGGGGTAAAGGTGGATTTGGAAGGATTTAGTTGTTAAAAACGTTCATAACCTTTGATGCAGTCATTCTGTTTTTAAGAAAATATTCAGGAAGGTTCGTAACAAGGTATGTTCCAGAAGCTCTTCACAACATTGTCTCTATCAATAAAAATATCAGAAAATGGTCAATAATTGGGGTTTGATGTATGCATTTGTACCATAAAATAAGGGTATGGTATGTTCATATGGTGAAGCATTCTGCTCTCATTACACATGATACAAATATATATTTATTGACTTGGAGACAGGTTCACGAAATAACAGTAAAAGCACCATTCCAGGCAGCACGTAGAATTTTATTTCATTGTTGTTAAAATTATATTATTCACATATCTGTATGTATATACTCATATATAAAAGTGTAGAAAGTGTGAAGAAAACAAACAAACAGGGCAGTTTGGATGCAGACGCACAGGGAGAATGCCCCCTGGTGAGAGGCAGAGGTTGGACCGAGGCAGGGGTAGGCCAAGGTAGGCCAAGGAATGCCAAGTGTAGGCCGCCACCACCAGAAGCTAAGAAGGAAGGAAGGAAGGAAGGAAGGAAGGAAGGAAGGAAGGAAGGAAGGAAAGAAAAGGAAGGAAGAAAGGAAAAGGAAAGGAGGGAGGGAGGAAGGAAGGAAGGATTCTTCCCCAGGTATTTCCAAGGCACCATGGCCCCGTCAGCACCTGCTTTTGGACATCTGGCCTCTGGGCCTGGGAGAGAAGACGTCCCTGTTGATTTAAACCATTCTGTCCACAGTGTGGTGTTGTGGCCGCCCCGGGACAGTCGTCCGGGCCCCCAAGTGCTGCCCACAGGGAGGGTGGCGCGCCCTCCCCTGCCCTGGCAGCCGGGGCCTAGAGCAGCAGTGTTCGCCCTCTTCCGTCTCGTGCACGCATGCACGAGTTACCGACATTCTGGGGCACGCCAGTTGAAAATCACTGGTCTCGAGGCCGTCCGTCTCGGCTGTCTCAGCTGTGACTTTCCTGAGGTTTTCACAGAGCAGCAGCCTGCACAGGACAATGTCTGCGAGGAAAAAGGGACCCAAAGAACAAAATGTGACAGCTTGGCCGTCACCTCCCTAACTTTTCATTAGCCCCACAGCGACAGCTGCTGCTCAGAGGTGGCTTCGCTCTCAAGTCGGCGGCACAGGCAGGCTCCTGCCTGGGAGAACAGGCACGGCCTACGGGGCCCTGGCTCAAATCCTGTGTCACGTGAGCTGTGTGGCCTCGAGGAAGGCACTTGCTCTTTCAGACACCTCAGTTTCCCCATCTGTAAAATGGGGCTAACGCTGTATTTCATACAGGGTTGTCGTGAAGATTCAATGATGGGGGTAGAATACCATGGCACAGCAGGTCCCGTGACAGCACCGTCACTTTAGTGGTATAAACAGAGCAGCCTGAATGTTGGAGGACAGAAGCCACCTGGCCTGCTCGGGTGGGGGAGGGAAGGCCTCCCCGAGGAGCGCATGCGCAACTGGATGCCAGGCCGAAGATCAGCACTTTGATTTGAGCTCTGCCAGTGGTCACCCTCTGTAACCTTAGGAACGTGACTTCACCCACGTCATCAGCTTTAAGACTGGTTCCTAAAACTCCGTTTTATAAGGTTGGGGAGGATTAAGTGAAATGAACTACATTAGGCAAGTGCCTAGCCAGCGCCTCCCACTCAGTGGGCATTAGTTTGAGGCTCCTTTGGCAAATCCCAAGCCATAAGAAGACAGACAGGACCAGGGCTCAGGCCCCGAGCAGGGGCTGCACCTCATCCCTATGGCTGGGGATTCTGGGGGGCCCAGGGCTCTGACTGGAGAGCAGCACAGTGAACAGCTGGCCCGATGCTGGGCCTTGGGGACATGTAGTGTGACTGCTACAGGCCACACGTGGGATGGGAAGCTAGTGGGCTCCAGGACCTTCCAAGAGACGCAGCTTGGATTTTTTTCCTTTTTTTTTTTTAACTTGGGATTTCTGAGTCTGGCACACATCCCAAGAGTCGTCCTACCCCGACTCCCAGAAACCCGAGTTCCCAGCGTTCTGCACCTGTGTTGGAAGCTATTCCTGCCCGGCAGCTCCCAGTACGCAAGGGCTCGGAGCCCGCTGTCCCCAAGGGGGGCAGCCTGGGCATGCGCGTCCCCTGGACTCCGTGCAGCTGTCCCACCAGCACCTGTCGCACTCCTGCCTAGAAGCCCTGGACCCAGTTTTCCGTGAACGTTGTTCACGGTTATTTACGGCAGACCTGGAAGGCTTGTTTCACCACAGTGAACGTTTCCAAATTCAGAAGTTTTTCTCCTGACTGATTGTAAAACTAATCGGATTCTTATAATCCAGCGGAAAATCAGACCTGTTCCAACCAGGTTCACCTTCTGTGAGCCTGTTCCTCCCTAAGCTGTGTACGGACCTTCTGCTCTTGTTCCGTGAGTGTTTGTGTCCCGGGGCGGCCACACTGCATCACCACAAACTGGGGGGTTTGAAACAACAGAAACTTATTTTCTTACCTTTCTGGAAGCCAGAGGTCCAAAATCAAGGTGCTGGCAGGGCCGTGCTCCCTCTGGTGACTCTAGGGGACTGTCCTTCCTTGCCTCTTCAACTTTGGTGGCACCTGGTGTCCCTTGGCTGTGGCAGCATTAACTGCAATCTCTGTCTCTGTCTCCACATGGTCTGTCCCCCATGTTTCTGTATCTCAAAGCTCCCTGTCCTTTCTCTTACAAGGACGCCAGTCACTAGATTGAGGGCCCAGCTAAATGCAGCATAATCTCCTTTTGAGGTCTTTAATTTAATGACACCAGCAAAGACCCAGTGCCATGTAAGGTGACATCACACGTGCCAGGGGTTAGGGCTTGGCCATACTTTTGAGGGGCCACTATTCAACCCCCCACAGGGCATAACAACACTTACTGAATAACGTGTTGCATCTGGTGTTTTCACATGCTCTTTCCTTTAACCCTCACACCAACCTACAGAATAGGTGTGAATTCTTCCCACTTCTACAGGTGGGAAAACTAAGGGTCAGAAAGGGTATCAGACTTGCTGAAATTCCCACAGCTTGTTAGTGCAGTCACTGAATTCGCACCCAGCTCCTTCCACTGCACTGGGGTCATCCTCTGTCATGAGAAGGAAAGAACGGAACAGCTGCCAGAATAAAGTCACCGTAGAAGAAACGTACAGGGTTTTCTGTCACCCATTCATGCGTGGGGAATCGCAGAACACTGGGACGCGAGAATACCAGGAATGCTTTATCGACCATCTAAAGGGTGCAGAAAAGCTAACGTAACTAGAGCGAGAGAATGTGCAACGAGGCGTGTTGACGTGTACCCCAGGAGGGCCATGCCCATGTCCTTTAGTGGTAGAATCTAGGGTCTATCACAGAGTTGGTGGTCCATTCAGCGGTGAGGAAATGGATGCTTGGAGGCATGAAGCTGTGAGAAGCACCTGGCAGAGTCAGCTCGAGGCAACACCCACCGTAAGGTGCAGCCTCCGACTGGCCAACGAGAGGTCCAGATGGTCCCATCACGCTGGGGACTCTTTGCACAGAGGTGTCCTAGCTTTTGTGTTCAGATGTCATGTGTCAGGAGGGAGTGGTCTTCCCAAGTGCATACTGTCCTCAGGCTTTCAGTTTCATGTGTGGCCAAACGCTCTGAGGGGAGGAGTCTGTATGAAAAGGCAGGTGCCAGGATTTGAGGAGGCATCTTGATTGTCTCCTTGGTATTTAGGGACGGCGATCGGCTGAGACATCACAGTGATGCTACAGAATTCCCACACCTTCCCTGACATTTTTTGCCTGGGTTCCTCCTCTACCACTAGGTCCTGTGATTTCTCAGGAATAGAATACGTGTAGACGGGAGAAATTACTGTGCTGACGCAGAAACTGTGCTTGGAGAAGAAAATGCATGTCCAAAGTCCTGAGAACTTCTGAGCCTCAACACCCAAGAGACTGTCCAGATCTGTGGGGTTTGAACCATGGTTGTTGGAGTAAGTTTGGGATAGAAAAGCCCACAGGAGGTCTGAGGTGTCACGACAATAGCAGTGAATGTCTCCATTCCCGACCCGTGAAATTGTTCTCGCCTTTTTCTAAATGTCCTCCAGTTTGAGCAGGATGTCTCCTTGGTTTGCCAAAGCTCCGTGCACTGGGGTTCCCCACAGACACAAAACCCGGGGGACAGCTTCGTTCATCCACCATCCGTCTGTCCATCCATCCCTCCATCGGTCCATTCATCCATCCATTTATCTATCTATAGAAAAATATTTATTATAAGGAATTGGCTCATGAGAGTATGGAGGCCCAAGGCCCGGTCAAGTTGACACCTAAAATTAATCACCACACTCCATCTCTGTGGCATTTGTTCATTCTTAGCTTTGGTAAGGTGACAGTGTCATATATATAACCCTTTTTGGTGTCAGTGGCAGAGGTACACTCAGTTGGAACAGAGTCGTAGGAGCCAAGGCTGAAATCCAAAACAGAGGCCAGTAAGACAGGATTTTTTTAGTCTTCCAAATTTCCATTGACCTCCTTTGCCCAGTGCCCTGACCATGCCATACCGTTTTTTTTTAATAAAGGAAAGAAAAGATGGACGTATTATGTTATTATAGCGCAAGGAGAACTGTTTGGGTTTCTTTGACTAGGTCGACACTTAGTCACAAGATCACTTGTTGGAGACCTGTTTGTCCTAGCCAGGGGACGGCATTGATTAAAACATCACACGCCCGCCTCTTCTTTTACCTTTCCGTCAACAGATACAGCTCCAGGAATCCTCTCTCCGTGAGTAGACCTGCTGTGTGGGGTGCAAGGAAAGTCAATTCATTGCGGGAGGACTTGGGTGAATCCCTGCAGTAGTATCTGCCCGTGGATGCTCAGTCACCACCTTCCCACCTGTCTCCATTTCTCACTTGCTGTGATGAGAAGTCCAAGGCACGTTCATACAAAATACATTTGCACGGTGGATTATTTTTTATTAGCTGATTTTATGAGAAGGCATTTAGTCTATTTAAAACCAAAAGTCATTTTGAACCCAGTAATAAAGTTGGGACAGTGGTTGCAGTTTGGCACTTATGCCTAACAAATACTGCATTCGCCAAATAGTGCAAGGTGTATCGGTCCACTTGTCAAATGTTTGGGCAGTTTATCACACAGCAGAGCCTTTAATACAACAGTGGTCTCACGGCCTGTTGTGAGTTCAGTGCATTTCCGAAGGCTCTCATTATTATTGTTTTTCACTCTTCCTGTTCTCGCAGGATGTGATTTGGTCCCTGGGAACTTGTATTAATAAGCAGGGTTGAACCAGACTAGTGGAGTTCCTCTGTATTTATGTATAGATCCAGGCAAACAGAACTCCCTTCGATTTGCCTTCTCTGCTAGGCTCTGTTGTTAAATGATTCTGTGTGTGTGTGTTTTAGTATGTGGACTTGAGAGAAGGAATCTCAGGGGAGGCCAGCCCAGGTGATGGTGGGAGGGGTCAGGGTGGTTGGTATTCAAATCTGGATTGACTGGCTGTGTGACTTTGGGCAAGTTACTTAACCTCCTGTGTCTGTGCCTTCACAGGGTGATGATATCTGCCAGGTAGCTTTGTCGTAAGAGCTCAGTGTGATAAGCTTTATCAGTCATTTGGCTGACTTTATTCTTTTAGGGGGGTGATGGCGGGGAGTTTTTTCTTTTTTAAGTGCTTATTGATTTTAGAAAGAGGAGAAGGGGAGGGGAGAGAGAGGGAGAAAAACATCAATCAGTTGTCTTTTGTATGTGCCCCGACCCAGGACCCAGTCTGAAACCCAGGCATGTGCGCTGACCGGGTCCAGAACCTTCGACCTTCTGGTTCTCAGGACAGCACTCCAGCCAACCAAGGGACACCAGCCAGGGCTGACTTTATTCTTTAAAAAAGCAGTTTCCTTCTTCTTCTTTGGATTCTTTATCTTTTACTGGTTTATTATTAATATCTTGTGTTATTTATTGAACTGCCATTCTATCTTTATGGTTTATTCAGTAGAAAATGGCCCATTATAAAACTATTAATCCTTGCTGCTGAATTTAGAGTTCATTGTATTTGTGCTTTACTTTGTGCCAAATTCAGTACAATGGTAAGGCCAAAGAGGACTCCTTCATTCCCAGGTTTTTCTAATTAAGCCTCACTTCTGAGTAAGCAGCTCCTGAACCAAGTGTAGGATTTCTCTGGAAATGCTGGACGGGGTCCCAAAAACCAGTTTTGGGAGGAAAGGACAGATATTCAGAGCCGTGGGCTGAAAGAGGGGGATTCTCCACAGAGGCCCGGCACTGCCTTCCTTAGTCAAACCTGTGCACCCTTGCCCCGGGCCGGGTACCTACCGGGTGCTCAGGAGGTGCCCGACCAGATACAGGGGGGAGGCCTAAAGAAACTCCAAGCCCCACCACTTGCACTGTAGGGATCTGTTACGGTGTTTGAGACAGACACTTTCTCAGCATTTCTGTGACCTGAAAACATTGGAAATTAATCTATTGTCCAAAGAAGCTTAATACAGTGCAGATAGCCCCCTCACTGTGGAAAATCACCACGGCTGGAAGGAGAAGAGCTGACTGAGGAATGATGACAAGATACATCCTCAACTTAGTGGCACCACAGTGGAGGGGAGAGAATAAAGGAAACTACTACGTCACATGCAAGTAGAATTGGAACATGCGCCGGGCTGGTGTGGCTCAGTGGATTGAGCGCTGGCCTGTGAACTGGAAGGTTGCAGGTTCGATTCCCGGTCAGGGCACATGCCTGGGTTGTGGGCCAGGTCCCCAGTTGGGGGCACGTGAGAGACAACCAATCCATGTTCCTCTTGCACATGTTTCTCTCCCTTTTTCCTTCCCTTCCCCCTTCCTAAAATTAAATAAATAAAATCTTGTAAAAAATAATAAAAAAGAATGCAATATGCGTTCTTATTTTATGAATTCAAGAAATGCATGCAAATTAGAAACAGGGAAATAGGGTCTGCCTGATTGTCTTCGCCACTGCATTGGCCTGGCCCTGGCAGAGCGTAGGTGTTATGCACTCATCTTTAAAGAGACCACTGATGGGCAGCCAGCCCCTAGGATATACTTGCTAACCCGTTGGTGTGGGTAGACAGTGCCGGGGTGGCAGGGAGAGGAAACGATGGCCATGACTTGCAGTATCCTTAAAACATGGTTTGAGGGTCAAGGGGCCAATAGGTGAGAGACCGCGGTGGGCATGGGTGTCGTGTTAGAGAACTGGGTTATGCTGAGAAAAAGGGGCTACAGACAATTCCAGGGTGTTCGAGGCTGGGTGGGGGTTGGGGGTGGGGCACGGAGTTGGAGAAATTTAAGCAGAGAGAGGAGGCAGAGAGGGGAGATGAGCAGCCAAGGCGTGCCTTTGACATGGGCCAGGGAGGGAAAGGGAGATCTGAAGAGGCAACCAAAAGCAAATCAGAAAATGTTCCCCTAGACTGCAGTGCACTGGGAGAGTCGGAAATCATACATCAGCAGCTTCTTTTGATAAATTTGGCTGAAACATTAAACAAAAACAAGGATCCAACTCAAAACCCTGTGATACCTTTATATTGTTTATACAACAGGGCTTTGAGGGTTCAGTTTAGAATATCTCTGCGTTGCATAACTGGCTCGCGTTCGCACAGATGAAGCACAGCCTGCACTGAGCAAGCAGATCTTCTTCATCCGGGTCACAGCCGTTTTCTGGAGAAGAGACCTTCCCTCTGCTCGCCCCCTCACACCTCGGCGAATGGTGACTGACGCTTTAGAAGGCCTTGCCTTTCCCGAGCCCTTGTCCCCTGCTCTCATTCAAGGATGACCCCTGTTCCTTCTTCTCTAGGATATGAAACTACTTGAATTGGGATTTAGAAAGCTGTGGGCAGATACGGGAGATTTGGCTTTATACAAACTGACCGGGTAACCTTGGTGAAGTCCTTTCCTGTCTCTGAACATTGCTTGGTTTTCCGCAGACGGATGACTTTTTTCACGCAGTTATAAACCCTCCGAGTCTGTGATAGATGTTTCAGGCCAGTGCTGTCCAACCAAAACATAAAGCAAAACACGTATGTAATGTTAAAGTGCAGTTAAAATCTTTTAACTTTAAAAAAAAACAGTGAAGTTAGTTTTAAGAACATATTTTATTTAACGCAATAACATCCAACATCCTGCCATTTCAGTATATAATCAATACCTTTAAAAACTGTTGAGTTATTTTACATTCTTTGAAACGCCATCTGTAGGCTCACAGCTGACCTCAGTCGTACCAACCACATTTCACGTACTCGAAGCCACATGTGGCTGGTGGCCAGAGAATTAGACCGTCCCATTGTCAACCATCAGGCGCTAAGTGAGCCGCCGTCAGAAACCCAGTTAATTTGTGGAGGGTCTTTTAAAGGCTAACCTGTCAACAGCCCTGGGAATATCTTAGCAGTTTTGCATTGATTCATTAAAAGCCAAACGTGAATTTGCCACCATCCACGAGGTCTCTTTTAAAACCTGGAAAATTAAAAGTCATTTTTGAGGCAGAAGAAGAAAAAAGATCCCTCGAATCCCTGGATAGGCCCACAATCACCTCAATTCCAAAATCCTAAAGCCAGAAGTTTTTTTGTAAGGTTGGTACAAATTAATTTGGAGGCATCGGAAATGATGTGATTTATAATCCACCGGCCCCACTGGCATGAGTGTTTGTGTAGTTTGCTGCAGAAACAGTAATGTGTTTTATTCATGAGTGTTTCCCTACACCTTGCTGGGGGAGGAGGGGCGGGGAGACGGTGTGCACCAGGTCCTTTTTCTAGAATATGAACTACACTGCACTTCAAGACACCTCTGGCCTTGGAGGCTTCAGGTAAGAGAGCATGGGCCTGCTGTAGTGTTTTTCGGTCTTGTTGATGGGCCCGTGGTAAGAGGTGTGTTTTACAAACGTATCCCAGGACACACACACCACTTAAAGGTTTCTTGAAAGATCACATTCTTTACTAGA
>CM052542.1:146160107-146226063 GCA_028533065.1 Trachops cirrhosus | reverse complement strand
ATGGGCAGGAGGGAGGAAAGAAGCCAAAGTACCTGGTAGCTGCACCAGTCCTAGGAAGTAGGTACTGATATTAACCCCATTTTACAAATGAGGAAGCAAAGGCACAGAGAAGTTAATTAAGCTCCCCAAAGCCACACAGCCAGTATGTGGCAAAAAGCAAGAATGAACCAAGATTTGGAACTAAGGTTTAGGCAGTTTGAATCTGGAACCTGGTTTAGGTAGGAAGGGCACGAAAGACACTGCTCCATCTGTACGAGGAACCCAGGGAAACCAAGATAAGACACGCGTGACCCTCCTCTTGCCCCAGGACACTCCAGCAGTTCAGGGGAGCATGACAGCAGGGGCGAGACACTCCAGGTTCCAGGAGCCAGCAGGATCCAGGCCAGACAGACAAAGAGGCTTGGGAGTCTGGGAGACCTTAGTTCTGCAGCCCAGCATCCTCGGAGGCCCCAGGAAGGGCTCTGAATCAGGTCGAGGGTCAGCCTCCTACGGGCTGACTGCTAAGTCGAGGTGCTGGTGGTTTTGCATTGCTGGGGCCGATTTTGACCTCCTTGGGTGCAGAGGCCGAGACAGAAGGAAAAGGCCCCCACCAGCACATGGGTCCTGTGGCGCATCATTACTTTTGCCAAATGTCGGCAAGAAACAAGAACTCTGAATGGTACGGTCACTTTTGTTCTGTCTGTATATCTCTAGTTTGTGTCCTTTTTCTCTGACACTAGTAGCAAGTGCATCGGGACAAGCCCACATTTGCAGCCAACACCGAAAGCGTGGCAGCCACAGCAGCAGTGTCTGTCCTCGGTGTGATAACTCACGGCTCTGCTGGGTTGCGGAATACGGGGGGAGTGAAGAAGGAAGGAAACATTTCCCATCACTCCTCCCACACAGTACTTCCCAAACTTCCCACGTGGACTTGAGTGACCCCGGCAGCCACGGCTTGTGCCCGTTGTGTGATTGCCATGGGGGGAGCCACCCAGCCAAACTTTTGTGCCTCCCACCCTCAGAACTGACCTCTGTCTGAGCCTCAGTGAGGGCTCTCTTCCAGCAGATTGCCTTTAAGGGATGTTTTAAGTGGGCCGGGACAACAAAGACTTCCTGGGGTTAAGCCTCTTTGGCCCAGACCCTGGTGACTGCTAGAGCCTGGGGTGTTGCCCCTGCCCTCATGGGCCCCCTGTGCTGCTGGAGTGTCTTGGGGGTCGAACTTGTCTGGTTCTGGTTACTGATTCAGTGAGGCACAGCTGCCTTTATGCACTGCCCACCTGCCTCCATGCCCTGCCCACCTGCCTCCATGTCCTGCCCACCTGCATCCTTGCCCTGCCCACCTGCATCCTTGAGAAAGTCCCCCCAGAGCATCGTCTGAGGTGAGATGCCTCATGTGCTCCCAGCCCCAGCAGCTCCCAAGAACAGCCTCTGGACAGTCATTCCAGAAATGTTAACTGGCCCACAGAGGGACTGGGATGGTGACCAGGGATGAGGGAGCCCTTTGCCCAGGCCTGCTGGACAGAGCAGCCCAGATGCTTTTATAGTAGAGGGAGTTTTCATTAGGCCATGTGTGTGTGTGTGAGAGAGAAAGAGAGACAGAGCCTTATGTACAGCAGATAGTGAGTTTCCACAGTGGGGGGAACCAAGCCAGAAGATGTGGTCCCTACCTACACAGAGCATTTGATTTCATTGGAGACAAAGGATTTGCATGCATGGGACAAACAGAAAACAGTAAAGATGAGAGAATCGCCAACCGATAGCCCATGCACTGTGGGGCTGGATAGACGGGTGGTGCCCTGGGCACACTGAGGCAGAGTGGAGGTGGCCCTGGGCACACCTCAGGCCCTTCAGCCTCGCTGTACTGGCTTTGATGTCCTCGGCTGCTGCTGTGCGAATTTCCAAAGGGCCCTCTCTGAGCAGCTCTGGTTCCAGCTGGCTCTGTAGCTGGGTTGGAATTCTGCTCTCCGGGAGGTTTGTTCCATCTGAGAGGTCAGCAGTGAGCAGCTCGAGTTGTTTTTCCAGTAGTGCGAGCAGCAGCAAAGCATCTGTCTCATCTCTAAGCCCGCACAGCTAATCTGGGCGTGCAGAGGGTGGCCTCTTGTTGGGGAAAGTTTTAAGTGATGAGACTCCAAGATAGGTGAGAAAAAGCAGACCTTGCGCAAAGGATGACCAGCGGGCCTGAAGGTCAGGCGCAGTGGGGAGCAGCGTCCTCACAGGACGAGTAAGTGCAGCAAAAACCCTCCCCCACTCTCGCCAGTTCCTGGAGGTGGAAATGAAGAAAAACTCCTGGAGTATTTATCCTGCAGAAAGTTATTTACGTTTCTGGCTCCATCTCCTGGCATTCAAGCAGGCGGGCCCAAGACAGCCGTCGGGGTAGCCTGAGAACATTTTGGGTGCCCATCCTCAGTGATGGCAAGACAGAGAACCGAGTTTGGTGATGTTTAGACGCATAGACATCTTGGCTCTTGCCGTCCACACCCTTAACTGTCCAGAAGGGAAAGGACTTCGGGGCAGGGGGGATGTATTTTCAAGTGTATCTGACTTTATGTACCAGCCATGAACTCAGAAAGCTGTACATGTAAAGTCAGAATTGAGTCACATAGAAACACTATAGAAGTGTGTTTTTTAAGGAATCTTACAAATTTTATAAAGTAAGGCTCTTCATGAAGCAATAATCACACCTCCATTTATCTCAGTGGTTCACAACCATAACTGCACATTAGAATTACCTAGAAGCTTTGAAGATTCCTGCGGCCCGGACCACACCCAGAGCAATTCCACAGGAAGTCTGGGGTGCACCAAATCGTTAGGAACTTCTTAAAGCTCCCTGCTCATTCCCATGTGCAGCCACCACTGAGAATCAGTGCTTTCCCTTTGTTGCAGGACCCTGAGGGGTCACCCACTAAGTGTCCAAAGGCAGGCATGCCCTTTGAAGTCAGCAGCAGGTGCCTCCAGGAGCAGGAGCCACTGGGTCTGGACATGGGAACCCGCCGTGCAGAAGCACGCTGCAGAGGAAGTATATGGAGGCTTCTACATTCACACGTGGAATACTATACAGCAGTTAAAAGGAAACCACTTACACATGCAGCTACGTGGGTAAATCTCAAAGGCCTTATGCTAAGTATAAGGAGTCAGACTCCAAAGGGTCTGCAGGTTGCCAGGGCCTGGGACTGTGGAAGGGGTCCCCTGCAAGAGGGCACAAAGGAGTTTTTGGGGGAGATAGAAATGTTCAGGGTCTTGGTTGTGGTGATCATCTCCACAACTGAGTGTGTCTGTCAAAACACTAGAACTGTACAGTAAAAGCAGAGGCTGTTACTGTATAGAAATTATACCTTTAATTTCTTCTTGTTTAAAAAAACCCCACTCCCTGGTTACTGACAAATGGACGGGTAGAATGAGGTCTGTCCGTACAACGGAACATGAGTCCGCCATCGCACTGACAGGTGTAACTGCACGGATGCCCCTTGAAAACCCCGCGCTGAGCGAAGGACGCCAGACACAGAAGACCACGTGGTGCATCATCCCATGTGTATGAAATGTCCGAAGTGCAAATCCACAAGGACAGAAAACAGATTTGCGGCTGCCACAAATCTGGGGGAGGAGGGAATGGGGAACAACCGCCCAATGAGTTGTTTCTGGTGACACAAAAGTTCTGGAACTAGACAGAGGTGGTGATGGTTGCGTGACAATGCAAAGGTACTTAATGCTGCTGAATGGGAAACTTGAAAGTGGTTAAAATGGTCAAGTTTATGTTACGTGTGTATTAAGACAGTAAAAGAAAAAGAAAGGACCCCGCTCCCTATTAACACGCCAAGCACACAGCAGGTACTTGGTAAAGCCTGGCCCGGATTTGGGATTCTCTGTGATCAGGAGAAATCTATGCGGCAAATTTCGCCCTCGTTCTGATGCTTGTTACGGGAACTTTTACCAGGTTCCTAACTGTGGTTGGTCCCCAGTGGTTCGGTGCCTGTGGATAATCTACCCAGTGGGTTGATCTTGGGAACTGTCGGGGTGCAGTGGGGGCTGCATTTCTTTATACTTAAAGAATAGTTTGGCTTCGTTTCATGTTTGGAGGGAAAGTCAGACTCAATCTTGGGTCTTCAGCAAAGGCAGCTGAATAAATTAAAATGTGTGCATAAAACAGCAGGGGCACCGTCAAGGGCGGCTCTTTCGGCATGCTGGGAAGACATTCAGGGTTGGGAACCCAGTGACCGTAAAGCAAGCCAGCCTCAAGATGAGAAAAGCCAGGGGAGGAGGTCATCTGGAGGCAGAGCTTGGCCAAGGCCAAGGGCAGTGAATCGAGCAGTTGAACTGCTAAGCTCTGCGTGGGCCTTGGAAGCCCCGAACAACAATCTTATTGATGGTCTGTCAGGCCCTGAGCAGGCAACTCTGAACTTTAACAGAGCCAGGATGCAAAGCCCACACAAGGGCCTACAGTTTCCAGAGTGAACAACACGCTTATTTTTTTCCTCCCTCTGCTGGAAGATGAGGAAGAGACGAAAATGAGCAGGGTGGGGGGTGGGGTGGGGAAGGGGATGAGCGCATTCCAGAGCCTCAGTGAAACAGTCACATTCCTGGGAGGGACTGCCCACCCCTCTGAGCTCTGAGGGTTGAAAAATGCCACCGGGGTTGGCGCAAATCGGGGCTTTGCTTTTGTTGATTGTTATTTTCAAGAGCCCGTAGCTGGACCCAAGAGGGTGTGATGACGACAGGGTCACTGGTCCCTATTGTGCTCAGCACCTTGTCGGAGGCACAAATCTACCCAGGCTGACCCTTGACCAGAAAGCGCTCCTGCCTGCCTGAGATACAGACTTGGCTCACACTGAGATGACCGTGAACAAGTGGCTTTGACAGTGAGGAACTCAAGGAGGCAAAAGACAGCGAGAGAGCTGAACGCTGTTGGGCATGGACGACTTTGTGGGGAAGGGGTGTGGGTGCACCTTGAAGGGTGATGCAGATCTGGAGAGGAGAGGAAATGACACCCCGGGCTTGGTGACCCTCTGGTTCCGGGTACTGAGTTTCTTCAACCCTGCTGATGACTGCTCACCTAGCACAGCCACTTTACAGGAAAAGGAGGGCATCTGCTTTCTCAGAGCCTCCCCCCACACTCATCTGCCGGGTGCCTCACCTCCCTGGTGGCAGGGGACCACAGCTGCCCGGTTCATGGCAGTGTCCCCAGGCCTGTGTATGATGGCGTCCTGCCTCTCTCAGTCACCCAGGGGCATTTCTCACAGTCCCTACATCTAATGGAATTACCAGCGGGTCCCCCTGGTTCTCCCCATCCTATCTGGAGGCCAGCCCCCGCTCCCTGTCCCCGCTGCCCTGTGGACCCTGGTGGAAGGGGAACCAGATGCCATGATCCAGATAAACCTCCCAACAGATGGCAGGCAGCGTGTACCTTGGACTTGGGCGTACTTGGATTTGAGCCCCCATGCCTCAGCGAACTGCAGATGTGACCGAGTTTGGTTGTCACTGGGCCCCAGGAGCCCATTTGCATGCTGTGCACTGGCAGGGTGGTTGGTAAAACTGGAGGTGGTGGAGGTACAGCATCCTACACGGTCCCCGGCTGCTGTCACTAGGTCACACCCTCACCGTTTTCAGCTGCACTAATGCAGTCACCTCACTGGCCTCCCTGCCTCCCCTCCTCGTTCCCTGGTCCCCTCCCATCATCCTCCCTGTTTGCAGCTATTCTGTCTGTAGCCTGCTTGGAGAACAGTGTTAGGTGGCCTTCTCCACTGCATTGCCTAGAGGCCTGCAGGATAAGATACTCTCAGGCAAAACAAATCCCCTATGAACCGCCCACGGGATCTGATCCCACAGGTGTGGCCTCAGAGACCAGTTGTCCCCTTTGAGGCCCACCCCACCCTGCCCCAAGCCCCCTGTGACCTGGAGACACAGAACCCCTTGTGGTTTCCCAAAAACCGGTGTGCTTTCAGCTTTTGAGTCTTCTGAGCCTCTCATTCCCTTTTCCTGAAGTGCTTCTGGCTCTTTCTGGTGAGCTCCTATTCATTCCTCAATGGCCTGCTTATAAATTAAATTCCTCTCCCTGATAACCCCGAAGTTTGCTTCTCTGTCTGTGGCACATTCCTCTTCCTTGGAGACATTCCTGAATTGCTTCTGTTCTCCCCCTGCATATTCACTCTCCCCAGACATGGGGCCCCTGAAGGGCCGGGGACTCCATCTGGGTAACCGCTGTCGCCCAGGCCCAGGCACAGACCTCTTCACCCTTTGGCTTAGGACACATTTGCTGATGTGAAGATAAACAAAGGCTGTTTTCCAGGAACTGGGCAGCTTTTGGGAATAGCTGAGGATGCGGAAGTGAAGAGACACTTTCAGTTTTAGTGCCTTTTTCTCTTCTTTTTTTTTTTTTTTTTTGGAAGCAACAGCAGTAGAACAGCTTCAAGTTCAGAAGGTCAGGAAAAATGCAGCTGAGACCCTATTTGCCTTGCCAGGCCCTTTCACTTTTCCTTCTCCCCACTGCAGTCAAGGTCAAGGCTCATGGTCATTTTCCTCAGCTTTTTCCCTTGTTTTCCCTGGTTTGACTTCTTTAAGCTCAAAAGGAAACTCATGACTAGTTGTGTACAACCAAATCAAAAACTAACCTAAGGCCTTGCCTCCTCTTCCCAGAAGCCCTCCAGGCCTAGAGTCATGTTCTTGTCTGATCTGCTATCACACTGGAAGCTGGTCTCACCCGCCTGACTCTTGAATTTTTGGTGCCGTGCCTTGGTCTGTAAAGTGCTTTGCCTCTGCAGGTCTTGTCCTGCTAACGAGCTTGCAGAAGGCAGGGGCCATGCTGTCCTGAGTCTGCTTTTTAATTTTCCAGTAAGTTCAGGCTGAGGGCCCAGCAAAACGCTAGGCACACCTGACTAGCTTGTTAGTGAACTCTGGTCCCCTTTCAAAAATGGTTCCATTAAGAGTCTAATCAGTTTAAACTAAACTGGGCAAAAGCCACGGGCTTCTTGGAAAACTCCTGCAGCATTCTCGCCAAAACCCAAGGAAGGGGCAAGAGACATGGCACTTCCCCAAGCAGAACTGCCCAAACTTGGCTTCTTTCTTGCCTCGCCCAGGCTATCACTTGCCATCTGCTTATCTCTTTTTAGACAGAGATGAGAGCCACCTTCCATCCACTTCCCGGCACCTGGGCCAGCTTTTGCCATATGCACCAACTGGGCCGCTGGCCGAATTTTACCAATGATGGGCAAAAGCACTATTTAGACCCTCAAGTGGCTGGTTGCCATTAATGAGCATGTTCTGAAGAGCCAGCCAGGCAGCAACATCCAAGATGACAAACCCAGCAGCAAACGCATCGTCCTGTTCTTAGTAGAGAGTTTAGGTCACTCACAATAATAATGACAGCAGTACTGGTGACTGCCCCGCTCCTAGGCTGCTGCCCTCTGCGCTAGCATTTCTGCAGGGTGGTCCCAGCCGGAGACTGCGAGTGTTTCTATGGTGGTGGTCCTCGGGAGATGTATTTGGTAACTGGAGCCACGGGACCAGGCCCTTCTTGGGAGTGATGCTGGTCTTGGTGGCCGTTGCAGCGGCTCAGTGACTGAAGGAACTCAGGGGAAGGTTTTACTGGCTGAAGCGTGTTTTTCGATGGGTCATCCATATTTCTGCAAAAACAGGATGATCACTGTTTCATATCCTTGGAGTGATTCTCTGTCTCCCCATCCTTGGGGACAGAATGAACATCTGGTCAACCACAGCACTTCTTTTGGTGGAGGTGGGTTTGATCTGTGTTCAAATTCCCTAGACACTGAGCTGTTCTTTTTTTTTTTTTTTTTTAAATATTTTATTTATTTATTTTTAGAGAGGGGAAGAGCGGGAGAAGGAGAGAGAGAGAAACATCAATGTGTGGTTGCCTCTCATGTGGTCCCCACTGGGGACCTGGCCCGCAACCCAGGCATGTGCCCTGACTGGGAATCGAACCTGCGATGCTTTGGTTTGCAGCCCGCGCTCAATCCACTGAGCTACGCCAGCCAGGGCGACACTGAGCTGTTCTGATTGACCTTTACCAAGGGGAAAATTCTGTTTCTAGACTCCCGTGGCCTACGGGCTGGCTTGGGCCAGCTTGGTCACTGTCACTCCAGCAAATGGTAAACCTGCACCTCTGGTCGAGGTTGTTCACCTCAAAACCAAGGGACTATTTTCCTCTCCCGGAGACCTGGGCCTCCGCGTTTTGGCGGGGCTTCCCGCGTGCTGCCAGGCCTCACCCCAAACCCTCCCCTCGTGACCAGCAGGTTCACAGTGGGATGGAGCAGGGTCCGGGGGGGTGTCTGAGCTAGGCCTCTGAAGAGAAAGCAGTCGCTGTAAAGGTGTGTTGTGCTCTCTCTGCCTCTAGCCCTGGAGCAGCTGCTGACCGAGCTGGAAGACTTCCTCAAGATCCTGGATCAGGAGAGCCTGAGCAGTGCCGCCGTGGTGAAGAAGAGCGGCCTGGCCGAGCTCCTCCGGCTTTACATCAAAAGCAGCAGTGAGTGCGGCCGGGGCCCTGGGAGGGGCGCCCGTGGGCCCGGGCGGACGGTTGTATTGACGAGGGCCAGCAGAGGGAGTTTCACTGACCACGTGGCTTACACAACAGACACTGATTTCCTTCAAGTTGTAGAGACCGCACGTCTGAGATCGACGTGTCTCAGGCTTGGTTCCTTTGGAGGACTCTGTCCTCGGTTCACAGGCGGCCGTCTGCCCCCTGGGTCTCTATACTGTCCTCTCTCCGTGCCTGCCCGTGTCCAGAGCTCCCCTTCGTGTGAGGACATGGAACACACCGGGTCAGAGCCCACTCCAGGGGCCTCCTTTATTGTTAACCACCTCTTTAAAGACCCACCCCCTCTCCAAACATACTCACACTCTGAGCTACTGAGGGCTAGGATTTAACACATGAATTCTGAGGGAACACACGTCAGCCCATAGCAATGGTGAAGGATGGACTGGAATCGGAGCCCGGAAATCTCTGACTGTTCAACACGCCAGCCCATGAGTGAGGTTCTAAACAAAGCGTTCCCAAAGCACTTTTCCTTACCCGTTGCAAGGAGGGAAGGGGTAATAGACTGTTGTAATCAGTGGCTGAGGCCTACCTGAGACTTCCCACTTGCACACGTATGGATTCGTTCCATCCTCAAGGCGGCCCTGGAAGGCCGGTGCTGTTAGGACAGGAGGAAGCTGGGGCCTGGAGAGTTTAAATAACTTGCCCAGGGCTCTACAGCCTGAGAGAAAAACGGGAAAATATAGTTTGAAGAATCGCAGAATGCTGAGTTCATAGTTTTTTCTTTTTTATTGAGGTAGGTTTTATATACAATTGAGGACACAGATCTTGAGTACTCGATCCAGTTGAGTTTTGATCATGGTATATCACCTGTGTCCCTAGCACCCAGAACAAGACCCAGAATATTTCTGTCATCCCAGAAAGTCCTCTCTTGCCCCTTCCCAGTGAGTTCCTCCCCACCCCCACACCGTGACGACCAGCGTCCCGTCTCTCCCACTGTAGATCAGTGATGCCCATCCTTGAGCTTCCCGCAAACGGAATTGTACGGTGTGGACGTGATATGTCCGGCCTCTTTCGCTCTGGAGAGTCGTCCGCGCCGCGGCGTGTGTCAGGAGTCCCTCTCTTTGTTTTGCTGAGTAGCATTTCATTCTGAGCACATGCCACAGTCCGCTCACTTGTCGACGGGCGTTCAGATTTTTCGTACATTGGGACTATTATGAATCAGGCGGCTCTGCGTACTCTTGGGAAGTCCTCCTGTGAACATGGTTTCATTTCTAGCACATTCAAAATCATTAGATTTTTTTTCTAAGAAAACCCTTCTCGTGAAGTTGGAACAGTTCAGTTGAGGTTATTTTTATGCCGGATGTTAGAATTGGAAATGACGTTTGGGGACAGTAAGGGACCAGGGAGGGCATGCGATCCATCTGCCTCTCGGCAGGGGCAGCCTGCGCCGGTGCCAGAGCAGGGAAGCACACCTGCTCCGGCCGTCACTCCCAGGCAGCCCTCCCCTTCGTCCGGTCTGAAGCTGCCAGGCCACATTTCAAGGTGCCTCTTGCTTTTCTTTGTTGCCAGTGAAACTAGTTTCTGTTCTCTGAATAACAGAGACGTCATAAAGCTGAACATGTTGCTGTATGCCCATAGCCTTCTCTTCTGGTGACGTAATCCAATCCCAGCTCTCTCAGCCTTTCATCAGAGGCGTTTGCCTTGAGTCCCTCCAGCTCCAGGCCGCCCCCTGGTTCCCAGGCTCCTCCCGGCTTTGTAGTGAGCGTCTGCTGGCCTGCCCGTGAGTGCTGGTCAGCAGCACATCAAAGGTGGGAACAGCAGGTGGGAAAGCCACATTACAGAGCAGGTAGCTTAGAGAGAGATGACTCATCCCCGAGAGGATCCAGCAGTAGATCCTTTAAACAGCACACTCTCACTGGCCGCTGGCCGGTTGCCTGGTGCTCTGACCTGAGAATACTCAGTGATAAGGAACCTCTGACGGGAACCGGAAAACACCTCCGTAATGGGGTGGGAACCATGGTTCTTGGTTCTAACCACTGTCTCAGGGCCGCCCGTGTGGGGTCCCCTTTTTGATTGGACATGCTGTGTCCCTTGCTGTAGGATGACCTTTGCTTCACCCTTGATCTTTGTGTGTTCTGCTCTTACAACACCAGGTCTTCCCACCCTGGGCCTCCGCAGCGTGCAGGGCTTGCAGGGGGCTGCAGGAGGCTGCTGAGAGCCGGACACAGGCTTCCCGCTGTGCTGCCCCCAGAGCTCCTCCCAGACTTCTAAGAATAAACATGCACAGCCATACTGAGGCCTGTGGCCGTCACCTCTGTGCTTAAGATTGACAGTCAAGTTATTAATAGCCACCGCTTGAGAACTTCCGGTCCCCTGGGTGCACCCTTTTGACGGCAGAGTAGTTGTAGCAGCAGCTAACATTTTTTGTGTGCTCACCTGTCTTAGCGCTGCGTTTAATGTATGAAATGACATGGATCATGTCATCTAATTCTGGTCCCAAGTCAGTGAGGGCATTGCTGTTATCCCCACCTAAACCACAAGGGAACCGAGTTGGGAAGGTTGCTTGCTTGAGGCCCATGGCCGTGGGTGCCGCAGCCAGGGCTTGGGCAGGGCACCTACCTAGCGCGTTCTCCTCGAGCTCTGATGTTTCAGAATAATCTCTCCCACCCGGGACAGGATCCAAAGCCCCCTGGAATTAAAGCATCCGTCTTCCTCTCAGCCTCACCATGTATCCAGAGAATTAGCCCAGACCCACGAAACCTGTAGGTAGAGGCAGGCGGATCCTTTTGACATACATAGCCTGTGGGCTACCCTGGCTGAGCAGTCGCCTCTCTCATGCCTTTGGGGCAGAACGTGAGTGTGTGTGTGGCGGGGAAGGGGGCGGTTTACACTTTTCAAACGGAATTTTCTACTTGGGTGTTTCCATCTTTTGTTTTCTTACCATAATACAAATTTTTTTATGAACATTTCTTTTTGTCCAGTTGGTGAGCTCTCCTTATTGGGGGCCTGCTGTCTGTTCCTTCCTTGACCAGGGAAGGCCCTGTTCCCCTTCCTCCCAGGATCCTGTTCAGGGGCGGTAGGCAAGTTTCAGGGGCTGCCCCTCTGATAGGAAGGGCTTCAGATGTTCTGTCTGTCCAACTGGAGCAAAGAGGGTCCGTGTCTCTCCTCCCCACCCTTCCCCCGGTTCTCTGCGGGCACGTTCCTTCCCCCAGAGACCACACGCGTGCGCAGGGCCAAAGCAGCGCTCCCTTCCGACCACTCCCTTTGGCTTTAGTTATTTCCATACACCTGTGTAGCTCTTTGTTTGGGTCTACTACACCCCCGCCCCCCAACTGTTGGGTTCATGAAGGCAGAGACAATGTCTATTTTCTTCTCTGCAGGATCCCCAGCACCTAGTATAGTGCTGGTGCTCATTGTGCATCTGAAAATGAATGAGAGCGTTCTACCCCCAAGGCTGCTGCTTCCCAGCCATGGACAGCTCAGCGGCCTCCCCATTGAGGGCCAAGTTCACTGGGCTTTTCCCATGATTGCAGGTGGTCTTGGGAGCCTCCTACTTACCAACCTGGATGGTACTGGATTCACAACTCTCTAAGTCAGCCGTGGCCTGCCGGGTGCCCAAGGTGGGGGACACAGCCCTGGCGGAGGCCAGTGCAAGTCTTTTCTGTAACTTACAAATCTTCCTCTTGGAAGGAAGCACCTGCTTAGAATTCCAACAGTTAAAACAGTAACAATATCTTCCCGGCCCCCGCTTTTTTTTTTGTATGAGTGTGGACTTAGTCAACAGTAAGGAATAAATGTAAAATGAACATTAGACATTTTCATTCCTTAGATTCCTTTTTTGATCTTTATCAGGGTCATCTGATTATTCTTGTGTAGTTGTGGCTTGCCTCTGGATTCTGCTTGACGTTATTTTTGCATTTATGATTGCTGCATGTTTGCACGTGTTGACAGTTCACATACTTTTTCTGTTTTGCTCTTCTGAAATGCGATCCTTTCATTTAACCGCAAGTCTTGGGTATCTCCATAAACAGCAGATACAGAGCTACTTTATTTTTCACAGTTGTGTAGTGGCCATGGAACAATGAGCAATATTGTTCCATCAGTCTCCTATTAGTGAGCATTTAAGTTTTGTTCTTTTTTTTTTTTTTTTTTTTTTACTTTTAAGAAACCTCATACAATGTTGCAATGGACATCCTCAAACCAAATGGCGTTTACATGCTGGAGTATGTCTTCAGGAGAAATTTCTGGCATTGGAAATGCTGGGTCAAAGAATAGGAATGCTTAAAATTAAATTGTCCTCCAAAATCCCTCCCAGAATGGCTGTGCCCACGAGCACACTCTTCAGTGATCGGGTCACGGTTCCCGGCAACACGCCGTTACGTGAACTGACGTGCCGCGGCTGGTTTCACCACTTTCCTCTTATTGAGACTGGGAGTTGGTTCCCTGTTTAGGCTGTCATTTTTCACCTTTGTTAGTTATATGGTTACCTTACTTTTTCAGATTTCCTGGTATTTGAGTTTTGGACTCTTGAATACTAAACAGTTAGGTAGAAGCAGGCAGTGTTTCATCACAGTTGTTTTCCATCCTGTGCAGACAAGGAGACCAAAGCCACACAGGTGAGGTGTTTTGCACAGAATTGCACGATTATAGCAGAGGTTGGCCCAGACCCCCGGCTTCTGGCTTCCCCTGCAGAGCACTTTCCCCTGGCACACGCTCGGCAGAAGGTACAGGCGCAGCTGCTCTGGATCTCAGTAGGTGGACATGTGCCAGCTGTGTCTGTGTTTGGACCTCATGGTTCCCTCCGCGAACTGCTGCAGCCCTTGGTAGAGGGGCGATGTTGCTGACTGGTCCTGGCGGGGCTGGGCACTGAGCTGGCGGTCCATGGGCTGAAGGTGCAGGATAGATCTAGCTGTATCTTCCTCCTGTTCCTCTCGGTTCTTAGGACTGTTTTTGCAGGCCTGTTGGCTCGAGTCTACGCGGTCTGTGGCGAGGAACTGACTGGCACTAAACTGCCTTCTCTGCGAGGGGTTTGAATTGGGTTCCTTGGCTCAGTAACAAGGTCTCCAACCACTGGAATTTATCAGCCACAGGTTTCTAGGAAATGCAAGTTAAGGGCCACAAAAGAAATGCAGGAGTGTTTGTAAGAGGAGAAACACTAAGATGAGCTTTCTCTGCAAGCTTCTGAAGAAAGGGTCCTTGGGCATTAGAAACTGAGCAAGTGTTAGGAGACTAGCCTTTCTCTGCCCAGGCGGGCAATGGGAAAGTGACAGCCTGCACAGAAATTATTCCAAAAGAGAAGGGTTACATTGCTGCAAGGTAAAACCTACACAGTAGGGCAGGTGGCTGAAAATGCTCTAGCTCCAATTCCCCCTAAACCAAGAGCTCATGATTTGGATTCTTCAGGCCCCCACAATGGCACCCCACCTGGAGCACTGGGAGCTAAACTTTCAGATCCTCAATGTAACCTATCTTATATATAGGTATTTCTCTGATTAGCCCATGTAAGTAATTCAGACTAGAGTGAGAGTGACTGATAGAAAATAGTTTACAATTTAAATGAAATGCTAGGAAACCTAGAGAAATCTCTGCTTGGTGGAATATGAGGCAGATCTTTGAGGTATGGGTGCCTTTTCCCTTAAGGCTTCTGTACCCTAACAGTAAACTAACAGTCAGCAACATTGGCTGCAGGGACTGGCTGCCTGGGTAACTTGTCATTTCTGTTTTCGGATATCTGTCAGCTCTTCTACGTTGGACTCTTTCCATCAACTCAGAGTGTTGTGTGTCCTTCCTGGAACCCGAGCAGGTGACCACATCTCTAGGGGACACCATGTCTCTCTGGAAGCCCTTTTTCTTCGTGGACTCACACGACACTGTCTTCCCTCCTCCCTCTGCAGGTTCCGATGAGGAGTACATTTATATGAACAAAGTGACGGTCAACAAGCAACCGAATGCAGAGTCCCAGGACAAAGGTATGGGGCTGAGGCTGCTGGTGGCCTGGCCAGTTCCTAGGAGAGGGGAAGGTATGAGCCGTGGTCCTGTCCCACCCCGCCTTCCACCCAGCCAGCACCATAGACAGACCCAGTGTGGAGATATTTTTGGAAGTCACATTTTGGTTGATGGTATTTTGGGTTGACATATTTTGAGATGTTTCACCGGGCTACCTCCTTGCCTCTTAAAGGTCTCACATCCCGTTGATGGATAAGGAATCTGTTCCTAAGATCTCTCCGCTTTTCCCGGCCCTCATCCCAGGAATAGGAAGTCAGAATTCAAATGTTTTAAGAAAGCAGCTGGGGATGGTGCTGATCCCACAGTGCCAACTTTATGTCCTTTGATAGAAGACTGGATATTAAATGTGTGTTTGGGGACCCTGGGCAGCGGGGGGGTATAGTGATGTCAGCAACTACCTTAATAGTAAAGGTTTTTTTCAAAAGTGCTCTTTTTGGCAGGATATTTTATCTTCCATTGGAAGAACACAGTGTGTCTTCCACACTGTCTTAGCCTCCACCCTGTTATATTTGCTAGTTTTCTCTGAAAACCTTCAGGAGTGGGGCTGGCAGAGCCCAGGGTGATGCCAAGATTTGCAGCGCTGCCTACTTGTAGAAAAGGGATGATAGAAGCCCCATCTCTCAGCTCTCTGTTCCTCAAATGCAAAGGCTTAGAGAGAGGTGGAGACACAGCTTCCTAAAACCCTCAGTCCTACTAAAAGCTTGGTTTCAAAACATCAGCCACCAAAGCTCCGAGGTCAGATCTGCCTGAGCCTGTCTGTCCCAGGGGCCTGCGCCGCCTGCCGAAGTGGTCAGGCACAGAAGAGCCTTTGGTGCCTTTTCCTTAAAAGTGCACAGGGGGTTGGTGGTCAACTTCTTCAGTGTGGCTTTTCCGCCTCCATCCCCATGGCCAAGCCTGGGGCTCAGCAGAGCCCATCTGCATGGAAGCAGCCACTGTGCCTGGAGCCGCTGGCCTTCCGGCTAAACTGTGGGAAGGAAAGAGCAGTAATCACAGGGTCGGAGCTGAGAGTGGCTTAATATAGTGACCACAGGGCACCTCCTCTGCTCCCCGAAGCTCTGTGGCTAGGCCATTTTTGACATAGGGCAGGTGGAGGAGAGGGTGCGGAGCCTGCCAGAAACCCAGACCAGCCCCTTCTGCTGAGAAATCTGTGGCGGAGGCACCACTGCACCCTATTCTTGGAGGATAAACAAGGTTGGCTGCAGGGACCGGCTGCCTGGGTAATTAACACCTGCTCAAATAGAACGCGGGCACCTGTGACCAGACATTCCTGGATAATGAGAGCCTGCTGTGAGGCTGGGTACCCCTCACCGAAGCCTTCTCCCGCTTGCTGCCCACAGAGCCGGAGGAGCAGAACCCACTGACCAACGGGGAGCCCCGCCAGCACTCCTCAGCCCCTCAGAAGAGTCTTCCGGACCTCCCGCCCCCCAAGATCGTAAGTGTGGGTCCAGGACCCCTGATTTCCCTGACTTGGGCCCCATGAACTCTCATTTGTTTTCACTGGTTATCAGTCCACCAAGTGTCTGGCCTTTTCTGAGTACCTACTACGTGTTGGGCGTGGAGCAAGGCACTAGGAGAGGCAGAGCAAAAGGAAAACTTTCTGCAGATGACATTATGTGCTCAGGGCCTCAGTACTAGGGTACTAAGGGTAATGGAAGTGGGAGATGAGGAAGATCACCGTTAGCAAGTGCCACGAAGTGTCCGAGCCACGACAGGCTCTTTACCCGGCACCATGTGGGGCCATGTCTGGAATGGTCGCCAACTAGGGCCACAGTGAACTTTCAGAATTGCCAGTCACAGCACACTGCACTTCCTGCTGGGAACCCGCCAGGAGCTCTCACCAAACTTAGGAAAAAACATCCACATTTCTTAACATGGCCCCAGGGCCTACCTGGTGTGGCCCAGCTGCACCTCCAGCCTTCTGGCAGGTGCTCCTCCTGGCCTGCCTTCTGTCCTGGACTGTGCCACCTGCTCGGTCCTGCTCAGGGACTTAGCACCTTCCGGGCCTGGTTCTTCAGTGGCTGCTGCCTCCTCATCTCTCAGACAGACTTTCCCTGACCTGCCTATGTCAGGCATCCCACGTCCATCCCGCCCCAGTTACTGCCTGTCCCACTGTCCAGTTATCACCTCCGTGGCACTTGCCACCATGGACATGCTCTTGTGTATTACTTGTCTCCTAGGCCAGATATAAGCTCCCTAGGACAGGGACTGTGTCTCTTGTTTAGTGCCTAACGGTCTGTATCTGCACAGTGAGCCACACAAACATGAATGAGAGGAAAGAAGGAAGGGAGGAAGGAAGGAAGGGAGGGAGGAAGGAAGGAAGGAAGGAGGGAGGGAGGCAGGGAGGGAGGGAGGGAGGGAGGAGGGAAGGAAGGATGATGGATGGAATTATGGAATCATAGGCCTGGGTTCAGAGCCCAGCTCTGCCAGGTACTAGCTCCTTGACCTTGAGCAAGTTATTAAGGTCTCTGGCTCTTGTTTCCTGGTATTTAAATGAAAGGAATGTGACCATCTCTCCGAAAAGAGCGTTTATGCAGTGAACTAAGGCTGTACGTTAGTATTCAGAGCAGTAAGGGGCAGTGTTATGTTTTACGGGTGAGGAGCCTGGAATCAGCAGGTTTATAAGTCTGGATGTCACACAGCCTCGAGGTAGCAGAGCCAGAATTTGAACCTGAGTTCTTTCTTCTAAAGGATCAGGTTGGGGGCTTCCTCACGAGGTAGGAGGTGAGAGTGGGAAGGGCTTCTGTGGGGCAGGGGTTCTGGGGGTCAGCACCAGCAGGAAGCTGTGCGACTCCATGAGTGCTGAGCTCCCACCCAGCCATCCGTCACTGAGATCTGTGGGCTGAGGTCACCTAGGAGGCGACCTCGACCCCAGGCCGGCCCCTCTCTGTTCCTGTCTTCCTGAGGGGTGGCAGACATGCTCAAGCTGCCCTCCGTGGCCACACTGGGGGAACCTGGAGTGTCTGGGACCACACCCCACTGCACGAGGCTCCTTGAGTTGGGTGACAGCGGGCAGAGACTCTTCATCTCAGGCCAGGTGTGACTGATAGACTGAGCCTGAGTCCCTGGATGTCCCCACTATGCTGACAACTCTGGTGACAGCCACACTCTGAGCTGCCCCCAAGCATGGTCCTCCCCACCACCCGACAGAGAATACCCATGTTTGCCAGTTTTTCATATGAAGAGACAGGACTCAGGGAGGTAAAACAGCTGGGCCTGATCCCTGCCCTGGGCGGTGATTTGAACGCAGGTTCCTGCTGTCCAGACCACTCTGCAGCCTCCCGGACTGAAGCTGGCCATTTTAGCAGAGCAAAGACATTAGTGCTGTTCCTTCCAGAAAGCTCCCCATCACTTTCTGCCCAGCATGTGGGGGAGATGGCACACCCCCTCTGCTCCGTGCAACTGCTGCTGGCTGTAGCCCCGGGGGAGATGCTGCAGGTTCTGGTGTGTCCCTGTGCCCACTTGCTGGGTGGTCTCAGGGGAGAGATGGCCACTCCGAGCCAGGGCAGGGGAATTCGGCATCTGTTTCTGACACAGGGCTTTTGGCTTTGGGGCAGTGGAAGTGCCACCGCTGGCCCCACCTGGGGCAGCAGCTTGTGGGTCCACACCTGGTTGGAGGGTTCGCTCCCCAGGCAGAGTCACAGGCAGCGAGTGCTGTGTGGGCTGGCTCACTCTGGAAACCTGCTCCTCACAAACGTGACAGCGCGCTGAGAGGCCCAGGGTCTGGGGACGTGCTGCGGTCACAAACCTGTGAGGTCCCATGAGTCTCAGCAGCCCTGGAGCTCCTGGCATTAGCTTTTACTCTTCCTTCCCCAGCTGTCCCCTGGGGTGTGGGTCTGGATGTGAGAGGCAGGGCCACTCCGGGCCAGGAGAGGCTCTGTCAGTGCTGGAGAGAACCCCGGTGCCGGAGCTGGGGACACTATCACCACCCAAGACTAACACAATCCCTGCGGTAATTGTTCCTGTGGGCAAATTCCAGGCCCGGGGGAGATTTCCAGCAAAGCAGCTGACTTTACAGTCTTTCCTCCATGTGGAATTTCTCTGCTGAGAAGGACCAGGGGTGCTGACTAAAACTCCCTTTTCACCTTTCCTCCTAGTTCTGCCCTGGGCACCCACCCCCATCCCAGGGAGCTTCTGAATGTGGAGTAAAAGAGGGTGGCCGGCGTAATCCTCGTCTCTCCTCCTTCTGGCATACACATGTACTCACACGCCTGCTGTCCCTCAGGCCTCCTCTCTGGTCCAGTCTGTCTCAAGGGGCCCTAGCTCTTAGTCCCAGGCCCCCGGAGGAGCGGTGTGAGGGCGGAGTGGGGAACAGCTGTGTCTTCTGGCTCTGAGACGGGGGAAGAAATGGAGGGGGCCTGAGCAGCAGTAGCAGTTCAGGAGCGTGAGCTCGAAGTGGCCCTCTCCCGAGACAGAAAGCACACCCCTCCCCACCCTGACCCCAGAGCTTCAGGTGCCATGGCGGCTTGTCTACCCGAATGACCAGCCCCAGGCTTGCTCGTGGCTGTGGCAGAAGCTGGATGTCTGCCTGAAGTCCTCCGTGTCCATGGCTGGGTCAGGAGTATGGCCTCTGTCCCAGGCTCAGGATGTCCTGATTCTCTCTCCAGTGGCTCGGGTCCCCCTCCATTCCCCCCCCAGAGTCTGTGGACAGCAGACCTGACCAGCAGTGGAAGGGTCAGCCAGGGGTTTAGAGTGACTTTGTGGGTGTGGCCGGTGACTCAGACAGCTGTGGCACTTCCAGGCCGCTGACAGCACAGCCAGGTGCTGCGGTCACTGCAGCAGAAACAGATGTTTGTTGGCACTGTTGATGCTCCTGGCTAGCACGGCCATCTCCACCCCAGGTCCCCTTAGAGGCCTGAACACGCATCGCTGCTGGTTTTAAGTGAGTTGCTCTGTGTGTGCGGGGGGCGGCGGGGGGCACTGTGGGGAGGCAGGGGGAGCAGCTTCCTGCACAAAGGACGTCGCCATGTCCAGTCTGGGGACCCCTGCCCAGGAACCTTCCGCAGTGCACTCTGGGGCAAGTTGCTCAGACCTGCGGGGCTACCTGAGGTCACCTGGGCCACCCCTTCAGCTCCCGTCTAAATCAGAACTAGCAAACGACAGCCCCCTGGCCCAACCCACAGCCTCCTGCCTTCTTTGTAAGGCGAGTTTTACTGGAACACAGTTGCACTTACTGAGTTTGTGTCATCTCTGGATACTTGTGCAGTGTGTCAGCTGACTTGAATTGCATAGATCATTGACCTGGTCCGGCCTGTAGATCCCGAAAGTATTTACTGTTTGGCCCTTCACCGAAACAGTCTGCCGACCTCTGACCAGTCGGGCCGAGCTGGGTGGTGTTCTTTCCTGTCCCTGCCTGTGAACTTTCAGAAAGTTATTTCAGGTTTTGAAATCACATCTCTTCTATATCTGCATTTAAGATGCATAATCATCCTCGTTGTAATGATGATGATTAAAGTAATAGTTCTTCATTCTTAGCCCTGAGAAGTTAGGATCTCTCGCTCCTTTGACCGCTGATCTAGGCCATTGTCTCTGTGTAATGATGTGACTGTCTTTGGAATTGTGTAAGTTATTTTATCTTCTAACTGGACCCGGGGCCTTGTCATTTGCCCAGCCGGGTTAAGGCCAGGGACTGCCTTCTTTAGAGAGGCAGGGCTTGGCGGAAGCCTGGTCAAACCCAGCGTCTCCCGTCTCCCCAGGGTACCCTGCTCTTCTGCCATCGAGCGTGTGCCCGGGCAGCTCTTCTCCCTCTGAATGACACTTTTACATATTACTGTCTAGGTTAGTGAAAGCTATTATTTATTGAGTATTTAATAATACTGAGCCCAGTTTAATGCTCACAACAAGCCCCTCATAGAGGTGCTTCTACCCTCTTTCCCCATTTTGCAGTGGAAGAACTGATACCCAGAGAGGTCAAGTCAGTTTCCCAGAGTCACACAGCTTGACTGTGCCAGCGTCAGGATTCAAACCCCAGGCGCGGAGGTCGGATTCCTGCCACTGCCCTATTTATACTGCCTCTCCATGTACGTCCATTTACAGGTGATTTTACAGTGAGAGGCTTGGACAGACACGCTCCGGTGCCCAAACCCCTGCCGACAGGGCAGCCGGGCCCACCTGGTGGTAACGCCAGGACGAGCTCCCTTTGTCCTGGCCCCATCGCAGGGGTGCGGACTGCTGCCAGACCTTGGGAGCTCAAAGCCCCTCTCCAGATGGGATCCACCTCCTCACCAAGAGAAGGGCCCCAGCACCACTCTGTGGGAGTGGAGGCTGGAGCGGGAGGCCCAGCTAGCTTAGGAAGCACGGGCCCCAGGACCCACATGCAGAGAGACCTTGCTCCTGCCCAGGTGAGAGGACATTGTCCCCTCGGAGAAGCTGACTCTCAGAGAACCACAGCTGCGTCTCTTGAGCAGCCCCGTCTCAGGCTGACCGAGGAGCAGAGACATCTGGCCAGGCTCATGGCAGCAAAGGTACAGGGTCAGCCACTAGCAGCTACCGATGATGTACACCATGTGCAAGGCACCGGCCGCGAGGAAGGAGCCTGGCCAGAGGTGCACCCGCAGCCGAGCCCCTTCAGCAGCCACACCCGCCGGCCCAGGGCAGCAGCCGGTCTGCTTCGGAAATGAGCAGATTATTCTGTTCCCTCCTGTGCACTGGGTGTCACACCTGCTGGGGTGCAGGCTGTTCACAGCCTGCCTGTGGGACTCATATCAGCTTTCTTGATGTGAGGCCAGATAAAGCTAAAAGCATCCTGTGTGAGACCCCACTTGTGGCCTGACCTCTCCCGCCCCCTTCCTGTGGTCCTGTCTCTGCTTGTCAGGCAGCAAGCCGGGAACCGGGCTCCTGCAGACCCCAGGCAGTGACGACCGCAGCCTCCTTGTATCTGATATGGGCCAGGCGCTGCAAAAACCCTATCGAGTTTTCTCTTACTGAATCCTCACATGACCTCAGTATTGTTCTTATTTTACAGAAAGGGGGAGTGGGGCCCAGAGAGCCTGTCACAGACCTACGGTTAAATCGACAGAGTCCTAAAGCCTGGGCTCAAACCCAGTTACATTCACTCCAGAGTCCATGCAAGTAGACTTTCGATGCCCGGCCGCACAGGACTGGGCCCGGGGAGCACGGTTTGGGTGAAGCAGCTGCAGCATTACTCTGTCCTGGAGGAAGCTGGGAGCAGATACTCTCACAGCCTGTGCTTAAGTACCCTTCCACGGGGACCCGCGCCCGGGCTGGCTGGCTGGACCCTGCAGGGGTCCTTCCTTTGGCTGCCTCCTCTTTGAGGTGCCCCCCTTTACTTCAAGGCCCTTCCTCTGCTGTCACTTGGAACACCCCCACAGACCCAGGCCTGCCCCTTGGGTGGACTTCTCAAAACCAGGAGTGGAAAGGCATTTCAGGCCATTTCCGAGCTCAGCTCATTATGAGTATTCCCTTGGACCCCTCAAGGGGTTCGTGATTCAGACAGAACCGGAGACTCATGGTTGGGTGCTTCTCCGTTCATGACCTGTAGTAGTGGCTGCCATGCAACCAGCTGCCTCTTGTGTCTCCCCTGCATTGCTTGTAAGGTTAGCTTCATAGTCTGGGGCCCATTTTACAAGTGGAGTAATGGAGGAACAGGGATGGTTTCACACTCCGTGCTTTTACACAGTTGAATATGTTTTTAATCCTGTTTAAATTATGCTCATCCCACCCTTATGCCACATAAGAACCTAGGGTTGTCTTTGAGACTCAGCTCAAAGATCCTGTCCTCTGAGCATCCTTCCTTGGTCCTAAACGTTCCTCACACCCTCCTGGTTCCCACAGAACTTTGACCTTGACCTTGTCTATTATAGCATTATACACGACACACTTGATCTGGAGCTGTGAACATTCAGTGCCTAGTTACCATATTTTGCCATGTATAAAGCACACTTTTTTTGCCCAAATTTTTTAGGGAAAAATAGGGATGCGCATCATACATGGGCACAATGATTACATACCATGGATATAATAATGGTTATAATAATCCCATCTATAATGCGCATAAAAACGTGGGTGTGCTTTATACACGGCAAAGTACAGGTAAGTCTTTCTTAGGACTGACCGTCTGGATGCATCCTTCGCAGCTGGTATGCAGGAGCCATCCAATATTTGCTGAATGAATGATTGAACTTATTATGGTTAAAGTGTCTAAAGCCTTAGAGACCTGTTCGTCTTCCCCCATGCACCTCTGACTAGCCCATGCCTTTTTAGAAAGCATATTCTATTTCAAAGTCCTGACAGCCACCCCAGCAGCCTGACACCATCTGGACTTTGTGTGTGTTCTGTGTCACGGGCGTGACGGTATTTTGTGTGTGTGCTGGGAATCCGAGCCCCATGTTGTATGGGAGAAAGCCGAGGCTCCGAGAGGTTAAGGACCACGCCCACAGCCCTTCGAGGGGTGCAGTGCAGACACAGTAGGTGGGGGCCTGCCACTCCATGTCCTCCCTCCCAACTTGCTGCAAGTCCCACTGGGTGTGTATTCTTCTGGGCTTCCTCCCCTTTCTACCCAAAGGGTTAATTCCAAGTTGTTGCCAGTGCATCTTATCTAAAAAATGTTTATTTGTTCACACCACAGAGTCCAGAACGGAAACAGCTCTCCATCCCAAAGACCGAGTCTCCAGAGGGTTACTACGAAGAGGCTGAGCCATATGACGTGTCCCTCAACGGTACATGCTGGGGCCAGGGCTGGGGCTCGGAGGGGGCCCGAGCACTTCCCGCAGAGGTGCCGGTGCTGGAGGCAGAGGGCAGCCCGGCCTGCTGCTACCAGTGAGCGTTGTCCAAGTTGAGAATTGGCCACAGAGCACTGAGCTTCCGTTCCACTGGGAAGCTGAGACCTACCGCAGACCCAGCCCGCCTGCAAGGAGGGGTCGGCCTGGTCCACAGGAGCTGCCTGATGCTCCCCATGTTCCCACCTGGGAGTGGCTGGATTTGGCACAGGAATGTGTCAGGATACAGGTGTGCTGGCGAAGGGGCACCCGGCCCTCGGGAGCCAGGGCAGTGTGGCCAGGCTGAGCCCGAGCCCAGGTCCCAGGGCTCTCTCACTGGACCAAGAGTTACTGTCTGGCCCCTACGTGCCAAGCACACTTCCAGCAGTCAGGAGCTCGGGGCCAGAGAGCTCAGCAGGAGGACAACAAAGAAACATAGGGAGTGTCAGGCGATGATGGAGATGGAAAACAGCAGAGGCTGGGTTGCAGCGGGAGGGGGCTGTGACGTTAGACAGGGAAGGCCTCTCTGACAGCGTGACCGTCAGTGAAGTGGGAAGTGGATGGGGCAGAAAACTGCAGGAAAAGCTTTCCTGACAGCACAGCACATTCAAAGGCCCTGAGGCAGGAGAGCTCTCGGCAGGTTTGAGGACCAGCAAGGAGGCCCGAGCAGCAGGAGCAGGTGAGGCGGAGGGGTGGGGAGAAACAGGGCGTGGGGACTCGGGAGTCAGCTGCAGACCATGGTGAGAACTGGCCTCTCTCCTAATGAGACTGGAGGGTCGCTTGGTGGCTGATCTGGGTGTTCGAAGGATCGTCTGTGCTATGGGGCAGGGCTCCCACTGGGGCCGTCTGTCCTTGCCAGTGGTTCTCAGCCTGAGGAAGTCACATCAGCAATGCTCTCGCTGTGGGAACTCTTTAACCTGGAAAGGCCTCAAAGGTTCTGGAAGAAGGAGATGGTCATGACCTCTTCTAGGCCGCTGGTCTCTGGTCCTTCCACTGTCCCCTTCTTACCTCCTTCCCTCTCCTTCCTTTGTAAGGGAAAGGTCTTTGAAAGCATGGAGCAATCTGCAGATATGAGAGACAAGGGTCCGTCCCTGGTGAGGGGGACAAACTGACGGGGGCATTGTAGGTTCCATAAAGAATGGGACTGGGACCAGGGGTGGGACGGGACCTGTCACGTGGAGCAGGTAAGAGGAGTCTTCTCTGCCTTCACACTTCACCTGCTACCCTCGGCCCCAGGAACTGTGTGGGAGGTGAGGACCTGTGTGGTCTGAGGTTATTTTCTGCTAAGAAGCTGGCTTGGTGGGCAGAGGTCACTTGGCTTGAATTCACTGAGTATATGAGATGTTTTGGGGTCACCGGCCAAGCTGTGATTTCAGAGCAAAGCTGGGGGTGTGTAGCAGCTGTCTGGCTGTGTCGGGAAGGAGGAAGAAGTGACTCACCGTGGTGAGCACCTCACCTCCATAGCACCTGAAGCCCAGGGCACTCTCTTGGGTGTGGCCTGTGCCAGCTGGGGCCTGCCTCCCAGACGCTCCCAGGAGCCTCTCTGTGGGGCAGACACCACATCCGGACACAAGTGCTTGGAAGGACCTGAGCTGCTTGGCGTCTGTCTCTGGAGTGCGAATTCATACTGGGGGTCGTCCCCAAGGCAGCTAGGGGGTGAGAAGATGCCAGATTGCCTTTCCTCTCCTGCCAGGACAAGGACCAAGGGGGACGTGGGGAGAACTGGCCACACCTGCCATGCAGAGCTGGCTTTCCTTGTGATATAAGCCAGCCTGCTCTCAGTTCCTGTCTGTTGTCCCCCACACCTGTTTGAATAGTGAGACGTACAGGTCACAACAGGACCGGTGGCCATTGGCCTTCAGCCCCTTGTTCCAGTTCATTGGCCAGCTGTGATTTTGCTGACTTCCCGCCAAGGACCACTGTCTTGGTTTCTTGTCCTGCTGTGTCAGCACCATCCCCACACTGCCCCATGGGGTCAGAGTCCTCTCTCCCAGTAAAACTTCCGGAAGCGCCCTGATGGCCGTGCAGCAGATAAGAGTGTCTGACCTGGTTGTCCGAGAGCCCAGCTCCTTCTCTGATGGTGTCTGCTGCTGGGGCGGCAGCTGCTCTGACAGGTCACCCCCTTCCGGTTTATGGGAACACGGTACCAGTCTGCTCCTCATGCACAGACAGCTCAGCATGTTATCACTGGTCTGCAGGTAGTGGGGGTGCCCAGGCTCCTTCCAGTGCGGGCTCGGCCACCCTCTGAGGCCACAGAATCCTCTGCAAAGAGAGCGGAGAACCCCCGTGTGCTTCTTACACTCACCAGCCACAGGGGACACGCACCCACCCGCACTTCACTGGGGGTGAATAGTCACGTGGTCACCTCTGCGTGTGAAGAGGCTGGGACGTGAAGTCCTTGGCCAGGCGGAGCCTCTCCAGACCAGCCCGCGCCTCCAGCGGGAAAGCACTAACACCTGGTGGTGGGCAGCCACTCCTCCTCACCTGGGTGTCTCCCGGTGTCTCTCTCCTGGGTCTGTCCCCGTCATCTTGTCTCTATCTTGCCTTTGTCTGTGCTTCTGGATTTCACACAGGTCCTTCTGGCAGAGGTCCCCCCACTGGAGTCCCCAGATGGGTGCACGTGCCCGAAGGAGTCATTTACGCCACCATCACCTTGGGTACTGCTGGTCCCCAGAGCTGGAATGCCCGTGATTCCGTGCCTGCTGCCTGGCTCTCAGAGACGGGGCGCATGTCCCACGCGTGGCCACTGCGCTCTTCCTGTCCTCGTGCCTGGCTCCCGCATGCCGTGTGTCACCCTGCCACAAACCCCCGCCTGTGGCGTCCAGTCGCGCGGCTGAAGGACTCACTGCCGCTTGGTGGCTCTGCCCCTTGTTCCCGAGGTCAGGTCGCAGCACGCAGTGGGGACTGCAGACGTGGGGACGGAGTTGTCTGACGTCCCTGCCTTTCACCTCTGTTCACCCTGCGACCCCGGAAGCCAACTTTCCGCTTTAAACATACCCCACATTTATGGCGGTGCTATGATTGCTTTTAGGGAGAAATAAAATTAATGCGCTCGCCCTAAACTTCCTCCAAGCTGCTCCGGGTAGCTTGAGCACTGCGTTGGGCTGTTTCTTCCCAGTCAGCTTCCCCTTGCCCCTGGAGGTGGCCGGGCCAGTGCTAATTCCTCCTTGGCACACGTGGGGCAGCCCCAGAAGCACAGAACAGCAAGGAGCTGGGCTGCTTTCCTCACACGGAATCCCATAGCCTCACCTATTAATTTTTTTCAGATTTTTATTTATTTATTTATTTTTAGAGAGAGGGGAAGGGAGGGAGAGAGGGAGAGAAACATCAATGTGTGGTTGCCTCTCATGCGCCCCTTACCAGGGAACATGGCCCACAACCTAGGCATGTGCCCTGACTGGGAATTGAACCGGCGACCCTTTGGTTTGCAGGCCTGTACTCAATCCACTGAGCCACACCAGCCAGGGCCCATATTAATCTTGTTACCGAAGGAAGAGGGGTCCCAGTGATGTTGCCTCTTTCTTCTTACTTAGTGTACAGATGACAACAGTCCTGACAGTGAGGACTTTTCAAAATAAATGCCCCCCCACAACAAATCAACTGCTTTGAATTCTCCCTGCTGGCGTTCGGTACCAAACCACGTGCCTCTGACACTGTGAAGTGTGCTTTCTCCCTTACCGCCACAGTCCCCCAGTTCACTGAGCTGCAGAACCGTCTTCAGACTTTCCACTGACTGTCGCTGCGTGTGCGACTCGAATCACACTCTCCCCATTCCTCTTCTGCTGACCGCTAGATTGCTTGAGTTAGTATCTTAATGCATGTAACCTTCCCCCCTTCCTTCCTTTTTGAAAAGCTAGTTTCCGAAGATAAACGGCCAGGACCGGGATTACTGGGTCGAAGGGCATGGGTGTTTTTACGGCTCTTGGATCAGCAGGCTGCCAGACTGTTTCCTGAGAGGCTGTGTCCATTGACATGAGCGCAGCAGTAGGAGAGTTCAGGGTCCCCCCCGGGCAGCGCCACTGTTTTCCGTCTCTGCTTATTTGACAGGTACAAAATTTAGAAACGTGAAAACAACCTAGAGCACATTTTCACTGGCACCGTAGCTAGAATAGCTATGGCAGTGGCCTCGTTCCGTTTCCTATATTCGAATTCAAAGGTGGTTGTTTTCTTAGTCTACAGGAACCTAGCCGTGCAGGTAACAGAAGCAAGGGAAGACGGGGCCCCAGACAGGATTCTTTTCTGAAGGGTATCATGGGGGAGGAGAGAGGATTCACCCACCCTGACTCCAGGAGACAGAATGTGTCTGTAAGAGTCATAGGGAAGTAGATGATGGGCCCACTTTCTCACTGTTAGAGCCGCTGAGTAATGGAAGCAATTGTATGGTAGTGAGCTCCCTGTCCATTAAGGAATTCAAGGAGAGGCTGGAGCGGCATCAAGGTTACAATAGACGGGATTCCTGCGCTGAGCCTTGGGTTGGACCAGGGATCCTGGTGTTCTCTGTGTTCTGCGTTTTGGAGTTTTATTGCCTTCCTTTTCTCTTCGCTTAGTCTTTGTTTCGGCCTCCAACAATGCAGTGAGGCCTGGAGGACAGAGCAGCTCTTGCAGTCGGGTGGAGGGGGCAGGCACGGAGGCACGTGGGTGTGCCTAGATTTGGGTCCTGTTTGTGCCTGGTGATTTTTGGGAGTCTTTGGAACAGAAAGCAGACGTGAGGTTGGCCCGTTGCCAAGGGCGGAGGACGCGTGTGAGCTGGGGGACAGGCGGAGGGAGCGGAGCTTTGTGCTGGGAGGTGTTCGGTGAGAGGGAAAGAGAACGCAGTCCGTGGGGGTCAGAGATGGATTTTTTTAAAGGTTATGACTAGGAGAGGGGCACTGAGGAATGAATGGCAAGATGGCCCCTCCCCCTGAAAGCCATTTCCTGCCATGGTTTACTTTGCCTTTGATTTCCCTGGAGCCACACCCCCACCCGACTCCTGGGACAGAACCAGGGATGGACCAGGCCCAGCCGGGCAGGCAGCTGGCCATGTGCCCTGTTCTGGGCTCAGATGGTGACCCCTTCCTCCTGGCCACTTAGAATGACCAAGCGCCAGGCTCAGGAAGATCCTCACCCCACCACTCATCCTTCCGATGAAGAAGCAGAGGCCCCGAGCGGGGAACTGACCTTCCCCAGAGCCAACACTCAGTCGGTCAGAGGGCAGTGTCTTCTCAGGTGTCCCTGGAATGGGAGATGACAGGACTGGAGGAGGAAAAGGGAAAGACTTCTGGTTTTAAGTTATTTGTATATGTGGCCAGAGACAGTGATATCCAAGAAGCTTTGCTCAGGGGGGTGATATCCCAGAAGAAGCTTTGCCTGGGTCTGTGGTCGGCAGCTGTGGGGCTGGTTCAAGGTCATAGAGAGGAAGGTGGATGGGGCCTGGGGGCCAGTGGCTGCTCCTGCCTGCTGCCTGCTCCCCTCCCTTCTGAACAAACGAGCATGTTCGGGAGCATCCGCTGCCCTGCCCTGCCCTGCGCTGCCCGTTGGGGATGCGGGGATGTGACCAAGCGGGTCTGCCTTGCAGACGATGGAGAGGCCGTGAGCAGCTCCTACGAGTCCTACGACGAGGAAGAGAGCAGCAAGGGCAAGTCGGCCCCCCACCAGTGGCCCTCCCCCGAGGCCGGCATCGAGCTGATGCGTGACGCCCGCATCTGCGCCTTCCTGTGGCGCAAGAAGTGGCTGGGGCAGTGGGCCAAGCAGCTCTGCGTCATCAAGGACACCCGACTCCTGGTCAGTTGGTCTCATGTCGTGTTCTGGTCTCTTTTTTCTTGGGGTGGGGGGCAGCGAAGTGGGGAGGGGGGGATGGTCCCTAATACCAGGTGGTCAGATCCTTTTATACCAGATTTTCATGGCTCCCAGACTCTGTAATTGTATGTGCAATTTTGCAGGCATGAATGAATGTTCTTTTTTTAAAAATTTGGCTTTTATGGTTCATTGACCCCCAAATTAATTAAATCTAAATCTGATCAAGCTTCTAGAAATGTGCTTTTTCTGAACTAGAAAAGTCTAGTTGTTTTCATTAGACTCTCAAAGGGGGACTGTGGTAACCACCTCCCCTCCATCCCTTCCCATGCCATCCCCATTTTTTCCAGGGACCTTCTTGTCCCCTGGTCCGAGAGCCCGTTCTTGCTCCCGTCCCGGCCACTGGAGGTTGTGGGCGGAGCCTCCTGCCGCGCCCCAGTTCTGACTGGGGTCTTTGTGCAGCGTGCACTCCCAGGTTAGGTGTCTTCCCCGAAGTCATAACAGCATTTGAATTACTGAGCCTAAGACAAGACCCACAAAGGAATCAGAAGATACCATTCTGACCACTGCCCTGTTTCCTGTTGTCGTAAGTTAAATTCACAGTCGTACGTCCTGCTCAGAGTGGTGTGGCACCATTGTAAGCGCCCTTCCCTCCCTGGTTACAGGGTGCCCTGCTCTGTGCGGACGGTCCCTCAGGGGATCCTGTGAGGACCCCCCTTGTACACCTGAGAAACCGAGGGGCACAATATTTTCTCTGGTAGAAGAAAGTCCCTTCCTTTCTTTGCTGATGACATCATCTCCCTAACTAAGCAGAGGATAATCCTAGTCCTCATTCCCTATGGATCCCCTCCTGCGGGGAGCTGAGCAAGAAATGCGGAGAGGAGGAGAGATGGGACACGCGTGTTCCACCCTGGATACACGAGTGTTGCCCTCGGAGGACACGTCTCAGCAGCCAGCCCAGGCCTGCAGTGAGATGAGAGCTGCCCGAACAAGCAGGTCCTGGGCATCAGCCCTGGCTGAGGCCGGAGAGGAGGAGGCTGGCAAGGCTCGGAGACAGCCTGCCTGGTCTGACGCTGAGACCGAGCTGCCGATGTTGGAGGTCACGGCTCTGCACTGGCACTGGGGCGTCCGGCCCTTTGGTTCTGTTGGGCAGAGCCCAGCTCCCAGTGGGTCCTACTGTGCCCAGCAGCCCCTCCTCCACAGGCCCTGGCAAGGCCCGGCCCCCCTGCGACGCAACATCTTGTCTCTCTCCTTCCAGTGTTACAAATCCTCCAAGGACCACAGCCCCCAGCTGGACGTGAACCTGCTGGGCAGCAGCGTCATCCACAAGGAGAAGCAGGTGCGAAAGAAGGAGCACAAGCTGAAGATCACGCCGATGAACGCCGACGTCATCGTCCTGGGCCTGCAGAGCAAGGACCAGGCCGAGCAGTGGCTCCGGGTGAGGGAGCCCCCAGGCGGTGGGAGGCGGACCTGCTTCCCACCAGGGCTCCCGGGGTCACGGGTTTGGGGGGACTGCAGTTCTGGCTCCCCAACTTTCCCCAAGAGGGATGGATGCCGTCGGGGGTAAAGGGTCTGCAATCCAGTTCCCAGAGCCTCCTGCCTTCTGAGCGGCAGCAGTCAGTCTCAGGGAAGTGGGTCACAGACCCCGCTGCCAGCTGCGCGTCCTTCTCGGTCACCTGGTCTTTGGGCTCCAGTTGAAATCGTTTTGTTTTCTGTCTTCTAATGAGCATCACCAGCCTCCTTATTAAAGAACAGACGTGGCTGCCACTTGTTAAGTACCTGCCGTGGGCCATGCACTTTTAACAAATTAACCCACTCCACCACACGTAGGGAGCTGAGCCACGTGGGTGTCCCCACTGGGAATGGAGAATAGGGCTAAGAGGGAGGAGGGGACCAGTGGAGGTCAGCTGGCGAGTGAGTGGCAGCATCGGGGTTCAAACCTAGAACCGTCGGACCACAGGCCTGTGTTCTGCCTACACAAACCGTGACATGGCCCCCGAAATGAAGCACCTGGGAGGGGCCCGCAGATAAGCTTGATGATTCCAGAAGGTATAAGGTTTGCTCCAAGAAAGGGGCCCACAGTTGCAGAGGGGTCTCCAAACCCAGCAGGTCCCCTGGGAGGCCAGAGAGCCAGAGAGGCCCCTTCCCCGCCCCTCCTGCCCCTCCTGCCCCTCCTCCATCACGGCCTCGTAGATGTGTTTCCAGTGCAGGAGCGTTACACCCGCCTCCCTCCGCCATCCCTGCACACGCACACACACTTGCATGCACGAGTACCTGCAAACACACACACACACTCGCATACACAAACATGTGTGTGCACACATGCACACATGTTGGCATGGACACACGCACGCCCATGTGCACACACACTGCTCTTCCCCCAGTTCCCGGTGCTGCTTTTCTGAGTGCTTGGGCCCATTTCCTTCCCCCCGACTCCAGCCTCTCTCCCCAACTCTCACACCCTCTTCCTGAGCCCCCCGCTGCCCCCCAGTTTTGCTGGCAGTATAAGGACAAGAACACTTTGAGAAGACACAGCCTGTCCATCAGCCTTCACAGAGAGGCCCTTTCCTCCCTGGTCTGATGAGTGCAGGGGTGGACTTGGCCGTGAGGGCCTGGCTCCTAACTTTGCAGTTAGGTGAGGTGGTTAGCCTCTCCAGTGGGGTCTGGACCAGACGCATCAGCTTTGTCAGATCTGCCTGCCTGCCTGCCCTGGGCCTCTGTGTCCCAGCTCTGCATAATGGCACCTGTGCCCACGGGACGGGGCAGGTATATGGCAGCAAATGGGAGATGTTGCATATGGGACAAGAGTCCCAGAAAAGGAGGGCACAAGGCACAACTCTCCCAGAGAAGTGGAATCCCCACGCCTTGGAGCCCGGAGGCCTGGCCCAGCACTTCCCTGGGCAGGCCCCCGCGGTGAGGGTGGTAGTGAACGGGCCTCCTGTTCCAGGGACGTCACGCACCAGACCTCACCGTGGCCCGTGGCACAGGCTCGGTCCGTCTCACTACAGATGTGGTGACCAAGGCTCAGACCCAAGGCCAGTCTCAGGAATGAGAAATGCCTTCAGTTTCTCCTTCCCCAGGGCCATTTTTCCTTTTGTTCTTTGGCTTTTCTGATTTTAACCCCTTTCCATGAACTGCTGTATGTGGAGGCTGAAAGAGGAGGGAGGGTCTTTGAAATCAGTCTTGCTAAGTCTGCATCTCGAAGGGCTTCTGGTCGGACAGTGTGTTGGTGGCTACCCTGGGCTGTTACTCTCTGGGACTCACCCAGGTGGCCCCTGGCTCGGCCCACAGAGCTGAGGGCTGTCTGTTCTGGCCACCGCTGGGCTTGGTTGTAAAAGCAACCCCCGCCCTGCCCCGTCCATCCCCAGAACATGTGGGAGCCTGTAAGACAGAGGGGGGCTAGGGTACAAGCCCACCCCTCACCCCCATCGCAGTCTGCCAAGCATGGTCCTGAAGCCACATGTGGGCCAGGCGTTGGGGCCGAGTGGTTCTCTGTTCTTAGGAAATCATGCATCTTCTCTCACCTCTGCCAACGCTCCTGACCTTGAGGGGCTCCCGCCTCAGTGAGTGCAGGCCGGGCCGAAGGGCCTCGGGGGCCCAGGCCTCTGCTGATGGCTTTCCTCTCCCCTCAGGTCATCCAGGAGGTGAGCGGCCTGCCTTCGGAAGGGGCGTCCGAGGGAAATGCATACGGCCCCGACGCCCAGCGCCTGAACTGTCAGAAGGTAAGTTTCTACTCTGCCCTGGGCGGGGGGATTAGTTTGAGGCCATATTTTCTCCATGAAAATTAAAAGTATAAAGTCGGGAGCTTTGTTCTCACATTTCAGCCCAATTAATAAGAAAGGATATAAGGGCAGGGGCCCCTGCTTGCTGGAAAACTAGTGGAAGTGAGGCAGACCTGAAATGGAGTCTCACTGGGCCCGGCGGCACTCAGGGGAGCTTTACTGGGACAGAGGCCCTCTGCCCTCCGCTCTTCAGCAGCGGGGTTTATTCTTCCCAGCGCTTTCTTCCCACTTACTCCCCCATAGAGGTCCCAGGGCTGGGGGACCATCTGAGTGTGGACCTGAACTGAAGGGCTCATTTGCATGAAGCTGTCGGGTCCCTGCGTAAGTGTCCAAGTCGAGGAAGTTGGGCTGGGTGCCGACCGAGGGGCAGTCCACCCCGTGGGTGACATTCCATGTCCCTGGGTACCTGCAGGTAGGTGCCCTGAAGCCTCGGTGTGCGCCAAGCAGCCTGAGGGTCACTGTATCTCACCTTGGGGTCCCCACCCCTGACGAGGAGGGCAGTAGAGGGTACACAGAGGGCTTGAGCGGGGAGGAGGCTCTTTGCTCTTTGGGGAGGCACAGGCCACCCCGTGGAGGAGCACCACGAGTGACTGAGGAAGGGCTGTGGGAGTTGCCTCTCATGGCTGGGTCATTGACAATAAACAGAAATCAGAGTAGGCGTGGGTGTTCTCCACGCTGGGGTGAGAGACGAGTGTTCCCCGGGCGGGCACATTAGCCCTTGGTCCTGCTGGAAGACCAGTCCTGTGGGTGGAGGTCCCATGAGTGGGGGTCCCGTGGCTTACTTTGCAGAGTCTGGAGTAAGAGCTCCGGGTCAGGGGACCCTCAGGGATGTCAGGTCCCCCAGAGAGCCCAAGGGGAAGCCCAGCCCATGTCCCAGCAGTGACCTGGCTCCAGGGTGACCCCTGGAGTAATCTATTGTGTTCTCTTAGACTGTGGTCTCCGACGTAACCATTCCCAGATAAGATCGCCCACTTGTCTCTCTCCCCCACAGCCAGACACAACTGAGAAGTACCTGTCAGCCCCGGAGTATGGCAGCTCCGTAGATGGCCACCCCGAGGTCCCAGAGACCAAAGATGGTACCAACGCTAATGGCTTTCAGCCCGGGCTGGGGAGGGGAGGGGAAGCAGGCTGTAAGACTCGGCTGTGTGGCTCCACCCTAGTGGGATTTGACAGCTAATTCCAACCTACCTACCTCCAATTTATAAACTACTTGGAAATACTCTATAGCTACCAGGTCTAGGGAGAAGGGACAGATGGCCGAACTGAAGTTCCATGACCTGCTGGGGGCAGAGTAGTGTCTCACTTCTTGCTTGCTCATCGCATTTTAAGTGTCTTGGAGCCCACATAGCCTGTAAAGTCTGTCCAGTGCCGACACATTCTGCAACGGAAGCTAGTGTGCCCCCTTGAATGTGCAAATCCAGGCACAGCTGACCCTGGGCCGTGGACCCTGTTTGGGGGGAGGAGTCTGTGTGTAGGTGCGTGCACCTGCATGCGCACGTGTGTGCAGGGAGGGGCAGGTGCAGTGGGAAGGGGCTTCTCTGTCGTTGCCTCTATCATAAGGACACGTGGGTAGGCCGTGTGCGATGCTGATGGCTGTCTCTCTCACCTTGACAGTCAAGAAGAAATGTTCTCCTGGCCTCAAGCTGAGCAACCTGATGAACCTGGGCAGGAAGAAGTCCACCTTGCTGGAGCCTCCAGAGAGGTCCCTCGAAACATCCAGTGAGAATCGGAACCGCCCCCTGGACCTAGGGACAGGTCCACTAGGCTGCAGCCTGTCCCTGGGAAGGCAGTGCAGACAGTGGGGACAGGGGATTTAGGTCTCGCTTCACCATTTTCAGGAGTGGGGAGTCTGTGGCTCGGGTTCTGTTTATCTTCACCGCTGGTGGTTCTTTCGGTGTAACCAGACTGTCTCCCGCTGCAGTGCCCGATCTCCTGTGCAAGTGAAGGGTAATTGATTGCTGTCCTGACGGTCTCTAAAAAATATGTGCATTTGATCCATATTTATGAAGCCTGACAGGCACATGTTATGGAAAGGGGACCAAGCAGATGGAGAACAGTCCTGAGAGCTTACAGCTCAGGAGAGATGGTAGCTTCACATTCATGACCACGTACCCGCTCTCTTAGTAGCTGTTAAGGACTCGGGGGCAGAAAGAACCTTTCCCACTCTGTGGACACAGATGGCTTCCTGAACCTGGGCCTTGAAGGACAGGTAGGGGCCACATGGGCTGGGATGGCACCTGGGGGCAGGAGCAAAGACTGAGATGCAGACAGGTGAGACGCATTCAGGGGCTGACAGAGGCTCACGCTGCTGGGACAGAGGGTGTGGATGGATGCTGGTGGGCTCTTAGAGGTCGCCACTACTGCCCTCACTCGGCCTTGAGGAGACCGAGGCCAGGAGAGAGAGACAGACCTTGACCAGAAAATGTCTTGGGTGAGCCCGTGTGCTGGCGTTCACCCAGGGGCTCACTGCTGTGCCTCTCCCTGGGACCTGGAGGCCATTACCGTCCACCTCTGGCCCTTTCCTCTGAGTCCTGGAACCACGTCCCAGTGGGCTTATCTCCTGAGTCCCAGCTTGTTCTGTGTTGTGAGGCTGGCCGGGGTGGAAGGGGACGGCAGCAGACGGGGCCTCACCTTTGGAGCCTGCTGCTCCTCCAGCCAAGGACCCCTGTGGCCTCAGGCCATGGTGTTGGGCGTGGGAGTCACTTTGGAAGATGTGGCTGGGTTCTTGCTGGAAGTGACTAAGCGGCAACACACGCCCCTGTCCCCTGTGGCTGGGAGAGGGCCGGTGGGAACACAGATGCTCTGCTTCCCAGGAATCGGCGTCAGCGCTCACGCCTCTCTCAGCCCGGAGTTCTGGGTTCACACATCTCTTGGTCCAGAAAATTGTGATGGGCACGTGGGGTGCCTGCCCAGATGGGCCAGAGGTTGCAGGTCCCAGGCTCCCACTCTCCCACTCTGCTACCATGTTGTAGTGTTTGTGTGGCTCTGAGAAATTCACGATCCCAACTGTGTGGTCAGCCCCGGGTGGGTGGGAAGGTGGCCGTGCACTTTGACCCTGCTGCCTGAGCCTACTTATCCCGGGTAAGGTTCCAAGCAACCGCCAAGCCCACAGGGTGGAAAAGGAACCCACTCTGTAAGCCAGTGCCCTTGGCAAGGTGAGCAGCACCGAGGGAGGGTCTGAAAGACTGGCTTTTCCTCACCTTTGGAGCCCCAGGGACAAGGCTGTGCTTCACACATGGTGTCAGCTCCCCAAATGTTCATTTAAGTGCAGAGCTGAACACAGGCAGCCACGTGGGAACAGGGGAGGGTTGCCGCATGAGTGTGCCCCCGGCAACCTGTGTGCTGCCTGAAAGAGCGCTCCCTGGTGGAGAAGCTGCAGGACACAGACCCTGGTCGCTGGACTCGAACGTGCCAAGTTCTTGCCCTTGAGAAGCATTCGGTTCAGTTGGAGAGGTTGATGTGGGGGCAGAGAGTTTCACTGTTTCTGCACCAAGTGTTCGGAAGGAAGTCAGAGCAGGGAATGCAGGATCCAGGGAGGGCCAAGGCTATGTGCATCTGGGAGGCTGGGGGGCCATTGGCCAAGGGGAGGAAGACTTTGCAGGCTGAGATGGAGTGACCCGGGGATGGCAAGGCTGTGGGGGGCGAGGTGGAGCTGAGAAGCTAAGGCTATAGAGGCAAGAGGATTGCACCTGCAGTGAGGAGGCCCTGGCTGGGGCGAGCCTCCTGTGTGTGGCCTGCATGACCAGAGGTGGACTGCTGCAGGCTGGGCGCTCAGAGCGGTGGAGATGAGGTCTGGGGCGGGCAATCCTCTGTCCTGTACACGTACAGAGGGGCTTGGGGGAGTTCAAGATGCAACTGACTTCCCTCGGACACACCTTTCCCCCGACACCAGGAGAGCTGCACTGCTCCACTTCAGAGGGTCTAGCCGATAGCATGAAGGAGGGGGAAAGAATATGCTATGAGATTCACAGCTTCTGTGAGTTTCAAGTTCTGGAACTGAGATTCTGGGGGAAGTGCCAGGAGGCCCAGAGGTGGGGCAGCCGCCCAGACCTTCCTGCAGCCGCATCCTCCCCTGCAGGTTACCTGAACGTGCTGGTCAACAGCCAGTGGAAGTCCCGCTGGTGCTCCGTCAGGGACAGTCACCTGCACTTCTACCAGGACCGGAACCGAAGCAAGGTGGCCCAGCAGCCCCTGAACCTGGTGGGCTGCGAGGTGGTCCCAGACCCGAGCCCGGACCACCTGTACTCCTTCCGCATCCTCCACAACGGCGAGGAGTTGGCCAAGCTTGAGGTGCTGCGGGCCCGGGGGTGGCAGGCGCATGCGGGGCTGCAAGCAGTCCTGGGCTGTTTTTATTTCCTTTGTTTTGTTTGCCTGAGATTGTTTGCTTTTTCAAAAATTTCCATTCCCTTTCTGACCTCGGGGCGGTTGTGTTATAGGAGTGGACAATGAGCAACTTCCTGCGCTTAGGGCAGAAGGGGTATTTATAACTCTGAGCTGCTGGAAACCCTTCTGGGGATTCACAGTGGGTTTGATTTAGTTTGTGTACCACCAGATGCAGCCTGGTATGTAAAAACGATGCCTGTTAGGGCTTATCTGGGAGGAAGAACCAGGCTTGTGATACAATTACATTTCTCCCACTCCCCACCCTGTTTAATGTGATGTCACATTTGCAAAAATAAAAGGCGGCATAATGCCATGCAATGAGCTGAGCAGGTCAGAGCCAAGAGTTCACTCGCCCAGAAGCCGGTGCTTCCCATTCACTCCCGTTCTGCCTAGTCCTTCATCCAAATGTTGCTTCAATACTGCCCTCTAGCGGCCAAAAGATCCACACCCCAATTGCTTCTCAGGGACAAGTTTGTACATCTCTGTCCAGTTAACGAGTTGTCTACTTAGTACGATAACATATGAACAAGACTGATATGTTCCCTACCTTCATGGGACTTATATTCTAGTATGCTAGTGAGATGTTAATTAATCACCTTGATTACTTAGTAACAGTTTCTAGAAAGTGGTGGGAGGGAAGGGTGGTTGCTCCTAAGAGCAGTGGGAGACCCACTGGATTTCAAGGGGCGGTGGCATGTTCAGATTTGGATTTTGAGGTGCTCCGTCCACCTGCTGTGGGGAGTGGATGGAAAGGGGACAAGAAGGAACATAATGAGACCTGGTAGGAAGCTGCTGCAGTGGCCCAGGGGGGACAGAGTGGGAGCAGGCACTAGGGATGCCCAGGACATGCTGTATTGGAGACACCCACGTGAAAATAAAGGGGGAAGGGGGCCAGCTAAGTGTCAGCCTCAGTGCACAGCTGCCTCCCTGGTTAAGAGGCCACAGCAATAAGGTGGCGGAGCTGGGTTGTGCGGTACCCAGGTGGTGGCTTTTTCTCGTTATCAAGGCAAGAAACACCACTGGCATTTTGATAGAAATAACCAGGGTATGTACTTGATCGGAGCGCACTGTGCCCTGGGGAATCCCCAAGCCCCAGTGTCGCTGGGCTTTAGTTCACAATTTACCAGAGTCATGCTAAGTGTAAGGTACTTAAGACATCTGGACTATTGAACCTGTCACCAAATATGAGGTTCAATGTTATTGCTTAGCCGGGCATCCAGGCAGTCTTGTATGGACGGCTTAGGGTGATGCACCAACATGTCACAGTTCAAAGAGTAGAGGTGTCACCCTAAAATATGTGCGATTTTAACAATTCTCTCCTGGTCCAATTAGCCTTCGAGAAATGCATGCATGTAAATCACATGTGACGCTTAGGACAAATGTCCACAGCATCACTGATGTGGCATCAAGGTATCACCAGTGGCAGCTGTTATTTGGGGTCCCTGGTGAAAGAGAGGGAGCACGGTCCTGGCTCTCTGAGGCCTTGTCCAGGGTGGGCATCAGGACCGGGGTGCTGTTCCCGCCCAGGGGTGGTAGGAAGGGGTGGTGGGCTGGGCACTGGGCACAGACTGCAGCCCTGCTCACGCCCATCTCTGCCTCCTCCCAGGCCAAGTCTTCCGAGGAAATGGGCCACTGGCTCGGCCTGCTGCTCTCCGAGTCAGGCTCCAAGACAGACCCGGAGGAATTCACCTACGACTATGTGGATGCAGACAGGGTTTCCTGTATCGTGAGTGCGGCCAAAAGCTCCCTGCTGTGAGTATCGTGGGCCTTTTGCTCTGCACCCGTCCACGCAGTCATCCTTCTGACGCCAGGCCCAGACTGGCCTCGGGTGGCCAGTTGAGCACTCAGGGTCAGCCTGGTGGCCAGAGGGCCATGAGCTGAGCCAGGCCCTGAGCAGCTGCAGCATTTGGCTTAGGTTAGATTGTCTCCCTCCTTACAGCAGAGTTGGCACGTCTCCTGACCCTCCACGTCCCTTGCTATTGGCTGGGCACGTTCCCAAGGACCCCTCTCTGGGTGCACCCCGGAATAGGCAGGGTGGAATTGCCACTTTCCACTTTCCAGATGAGCAGACGGGCTCAGTGGGGGAGGAGTGGCTGGGGCGGGTGGCTGAGGAGCCGCCCGGGAGACATGAAGCAGACCCTTTTCTTGGTCTGTGCTGCCCCAAGTGAATTGTGAGGATGGAAAGAGAAAGGGCTTTGCTGTTGTTGAAGACCCTACAGTGGAGTCCGAAGATGGCAAAAGGATGCTAAGGTGGTGGCGGGGTGGTGCTGGGGAAAGGGAAGTTTTTCTGGAAGGGAAGTTTGGATCAGAGGTTGCAGTACCAAGGCCCCGGGAGGAGAGGCGGGAGCTGCCCCTGCTGAGTGAGTGAGCATTCAAATGAGCCGGAGGGAGGCCCCAGGGCTCCCGTCCTGCCCTCAGCTTTCATGGGGCCTCCCGTCAAGAGCTCGTTGAGGCTGACGGCTTTCACCACCCCATCCTCAGTGCTCCTCTGTGTCTTGCCACGTGTCTTCCAGACTGATGCAGAGAAAGTTCTCAGAGCCGAACACGTACATCGACGGGCTGCCCAGCAAAGACCGCCAGGACCTGCTGTATGACGACGTGGAGATGTCCGAGCTGACGGCCGCGGTGAGGATGCGCGTGGGGGCGGCCCGGTCCTCCTGCCCCCAAAACTCAATGCTGTGTCATGTTGTTCCTAAGAGGAGCGGATTCCCAGTCACCTGCAGGGCCATGAGTGCGGAAATCTAGGGGCAACCAGTCACCTTTGGTCTGGGGTGGGCAGTCCGCCTGGCCTGGAACTCGTCTGGGTGAAACAGCTGGGTACCCGCCCCGGTCAGGGCGAGGGTGGGGGTGTGCTGTTGGGACTGGCCGCTGAGGAGGTGGGATCATTGCACTGGCGGGAGGTTCCCGGATCAGACGCTGGACGCTGTGCAGTGTGCAGGGCCGCTGTGGACTCTCTCATTTAATCCTAACCACCTTGTAGGGAGGCACTATCACGCTGTCCTCTTACAGATGAGGAAATGAGGTCCAGGAAAGTTAGCACTATGGCCTGGGTCTCCCACCTTTTGAGTGGCTGATCCAGAACTTGAACCCTGATCTCACCTTCTAACTCCAGCTCAACAAGGGGCTTCCCCGAGGGAGGGTCCCTGCCCACTCCACCCAGGGAGGGAACAGGAAAGCAGAGGCAGGGTGGGTGCTGCCCCTCCAGCCCAGGTTGCGGAGGCAATGGTGAAAGCCCCCTGCCTCTTTCCACTGCAGGTAGACCCCGAGGAAGCCACCCCTGCCACAGATGCTCCAAGCGAGCCCACCCCTGACCACGTGTACCTGGACCTCACGCCGGTCAAGTCCTTCCTGCACAGCCCGGCAGGCACCCAGACCCGAGTGTGCTCCCCGACTCCGCCCTGCCTGGACCCTCCTGCTGAGCCTCTCCCTGCAGACCCGGGCCCCGCTGCAGACGAGCCTCTCGTCAAGTCCGCAGAGACCCCAGAGTTGCAGGTACAGGTCGCCCCCCAGCTGGTAAGCCGGCCCCACCTTTCCAGGCCCCTCAGCCAGCTGAGTCATGTTTGCTTCTCCAAAAGCAGATGCAACAGGAGAGTCCAGAGCCCGGGGAAACTTCACAGAGAATCACAACAGTCAAAATCCAGACCGAACAGCAAAAAATCTCCTTCCCACCGAGCTGCCCCGACGCTTTGGCTGCCTCCCCAGCTGGGGCCGGCACACCTGTGAAGGACACCCCAGCCGGGGCCGGCATTCCTGTGAAGGACAAGTTGAAGGTGACCCCTGCAGGTACCTGTGCTGGATAAGAGTTAGATGTCTAGGAAATGGCTCAGAGAGGCGAAGGGACTTGCCCCAGGTCACACAGTGAAGAAGGTGTGGGCCCCATTTCCTTTACCACCCCTGCTTGGCCGGCCTGGCGTGCGGCTGTGACTTCCTGTCACAGCTCCGGGTCCCCTCTGAGCCTGTGCAGTGGGTTGAGGTCAGCCGTCGTGTCCCAGCCTGGCTGACCCAGGGGGTCCCCTCTCTGGGTTTGCAGAGATCAGACTTGGCAAGAACCGGACAGAAGCCGAGGTGAAGCGGTACACAGAGGAGAAGGAAAGGCTGGAGAAGCAGAAGGAAGAGATCCGGGGGCACCTGGCTCAGCTTCGAAAAGAGAAGCGGGAGCTGAGAGAGACCCTGGTAAAGTGCACAGGTGAGGGGCCGTCCCGGGAAGGAGCCTGGACCCGGGCCCTCGGTCCAAGGCCTTGCCGACCTCCAGCAGAGGTGCATGGTCCCCCTCAAAGTCCCCTCCCTCCCGTCTGAAAGGTCCCTGTCTTGTGCAGAGAGACCCTGACCTCTAGGGCAGGAGGTCGCTTTAAAAGCTGGCTAGAGGAGGACACCTCTGAAAGTTCCCGTTCGTTCGATCTTAAGTATTTTAGTTTCACTTAAAGCAAATGTATACTCCTTGGTCCATCTTTGGACAGAGTGCCTCTTCCTGAGGTCCCATGTCATCCTTGCATTAACCACACGTGTCCTGCATCATCCTTAATTTCCAGCCTTCAAAGACTTAGGACGCTTGCAAAGGAATCTGAGTCCCTCTAGATTCTTTTCCAGATCATCCTCGTATCACCTGTCAGCCATTTCCTAGCAGCTTGCCTTTTAAAGGACCTCCCTGCAGACGACTGACTTAATTCCCCTTCCACCCTCGCTGGTGTGGCTCAGTGGATTGAGTGCCGATCTGTGATCCAAAGGGTCGCCGGTTCAAATCCCAGTCAGGGCACACGCCTGGGTTGTTGGCCAGGTCCCAGGTTGAGGGTGTGCAAAAGACAACCACACGTTGATGTTTCTCTCCCTCTCTTTCTCCCTCCCTCCCCCTCTCTACAAATAAATAAATAAAATGTTAAAAATTTCCCCTTCTAGATAAGGGAGTCCTGGCCAGCCTGGAGCAGAAGCTGAAGGAAATTGATGAGCAGTGCAGGGTCGAGGAGAGAAGGCGTGTGGACCTCGAGCTCAGCATCGTGCAGGTGAAGGACAACCTGAAGAAGGCCGAGGCCGGGCCTGTGACGCTGGGCACCACGGTGGACACCACCCACCTGGAGAACGTGGGCCCCCAAGTGAGTGCCAGGAGCCACGGTTCCCCGGAGCTGCTGGGTGGGAGTCGGGGGGAAGGGGGGTTGTGTCCCCCTCCCCCGGCACAGGCCTTACTCTCTCCTGTCACCACAGCCCAAAGCTGCCGCCCCCGCCCCAGACTGCACCCCAGTCAACTCTGCAACGGCGCTCAAGAACAGACCTCTTTCCGTCATGGTCACGGGCAAAGGCACCGTCCTCCAGAAAGCCAAGGTAAGTGGACACTCCTGGCCTCCTTCATGGCCACCGTGGACAGCAGAACAGTCACTAAGTTGGGGCCTCCCCTATGACCGGGATGGCACTCTCCTGCCTTGGCCACCACTCAGCAGAAGAGGCCTGGGGCCTCCCCTCTACCTTTGACTCCGTCTCTGGCTCTCACCAGTCAGCTGAGGACACGAATCCTTGAACTACCCTCCACCCGGTCATCCATAGGTTCCGGGGGTTGGGGGACAGCTACAGCTCAGGGACAGACTGGAACTGGACAGTGTTCAGATCACAAAGTCAGTGAACCTAAGGGACACTGCCATGAAAACCTGACCCGACCCAGGCAGGTGGCGTGAGCTGCCGGAAGCCTCCCAGCAGCAGCAGGTGACAAAAGGCTCGGGAAGGCGTCCGTGCGGAATGGATGCCGTGACTGGGTTTCCCCAAGGGCTGGACAGAAGTGTTATTAATCCTGTACGCATTCGTGCAGTAAGGGACGCGCCCAGAGCCGCCTGTGCCTTTGGCAAACTCGGCTCTTATTCCGCTCCTGCTTGCGCGCTGGTGGTATTTTGAGGCACCTGCAGCAACAACGACTGAGCCTTGAGTGCAGGGGTGCCACTCCCGGCGCACCTTCCTGTGCCACAGCCCCCGGGGCTCTTACTGGGTGCCCCACAGCGTGACGAGCACACGGGGTAGGGGACGCAATCGCTCGCTCTCTCCCTGTTTCTAGGCGTAGGGGCACTGCCACAGCGGATAACTAACCTTCTTCTTTTTTGGGGGGCGGGCGCTGGTATTTGAATGGCACCCTAGGAATGGGAGAAGAAAGGAACAAGTTAGGAAACAAGCTTTCTCTAAAGACTCCGCTGTCAGTATGGACCTTGGTGACAATCCAGCTTCGTTCAAGTCTTCGTTAAAGCAGCAGCTCCGTGACAGGGTGAGTCTGTGCGGGAGGAAACAGCAGGACGGGGGTGCTACGCGTGGAGAGCGTCGGCCAGGAGGCGGCTCTGGCCCTTTTCACAGCAAAAGAAAGAGTTCGACGAAAAGAGAGTCGTGATCTTAGCATCGACGCCATCTGTGACGTGCTTTTTGAGACGTGGTAACAGGAGAAAATTTTGGGGACCAAGCTGAAGCGCTGTCCCCACTAAATTAAGGACTTTTTAAAGTGACACTGTATTATATAAATCCTGTAATTTAGAACAGAGAAGTGTCTGTTGAGATTTAACTGACTTTTTACATTACCATGGAAAAAAAGATTACCTTGTGTTTACAGATTCAGTCCTGTGGCCAGGCCATGCTTAAGAGAAGAGTTATTTAATATAATGCTCTCGTAGTCCCCGTTTTTTAAGTTGTGCTTATTGCCCAAGAAAAAAAAATAAGTGGTTTCTGTTTGGGGTGGTCTCCCTGTTCTCGTAAAATGGGCAGTGCTGCCCCCTCTTGCCTTCGAGGGCATTGTCTACCGGTTGAAACATTTCATCCGCCAGCCCGCCTCACTCTGGGGGCTGTGGACCAGAGTTCCTGACACTGGCTCCGGAGAACTCAAGGCCCTTTCATTCTCGTCTTTCTAACCCCAGGGCATTTATTTCCTTCTTCATAAACACTTGGTGTCCTTGGACCAGGTGGTGAGTTACATTTTTTGTAAAGGAATAAAATGTTCATTGTATTTTGGGGTCGTCTCGTAGTTCATGGGATGACTTGGGGTAGGGCTCAATGACTTCTGCTTTAAGGGGGAACATCTTGGCTATTTGCGCACCGAACTTCAAAATGTGCAATAAAACTGGTAGAACCACAACGTGGGGTCTTAGCCGGAGATGTTAAGCCTCTTTAAATCCAGTAGCATGGAATTGTCGTAGTATAACTAACACTGTACCAAATACACTAGGAACACCTGCAGAAACTGGTCATACAAGTGACTGAAAATCATTACTCCTAGCAGTTAAACACACTCCTAAATAATTCTTGGGGGAAAGAAACCAGTGCTTAGAAAGTTGCCTAAATAGTAATTAAGAAAATTCCTAGCATAAATGTGCTTATTTTTTAAAATGACAAAATTTGCCAATATTTTTCTGTTAAGACTTTTTCATTATGCCCCCAAAATAAGATTTGGTTTTTCTTTTGCATTTTTCTTTTGGGGTTTTGGTATCAGAGCTATGCTGACTTTATAAAACGGAGAGTACATATTCCTCAAACTGCTACATTCACAGCATTTCCTTGTAACTTACACAATCCCGTCGGCGAAGGTACTCCAGGCTCCCCTGTCAGCTCTGTCTTGACTGTCGCCTCGGGGTGTCTTTCGTTGTATGGGTGTTCTCAGTGAGCCAGATTTTGGGCTTGTCATTTTTTAAATAAGCACATTCACGCTGTGTTTGAAGGTCATGACCAGACGTGTTGACCCAAGGAATCAAGGTGGTTCAACCACTGAAAATACACTAACAAGTAACTTACCATGTAAACAGGATAAGTGTGAAAAGCATAATCTCAAAGGAAACACGGCACAGATCTCAATACTCCTAATCGACAATCTTTGTGATCTAGGAATAGAAGCGTTCTTACCCTTATACAGTAACCCACAGAAAATAATACCTGTGGTGAAAATGTCCCTTCATGTCCGGATACACACTATTGCCACTAGTTTTTAAAACATTATTCTGCAGGCCCTACATAATGCAAAATGACAAGAAAAATCAGTATAAAACTCCAAAAGGAAGAGGGAAAGCTGTCATTATTCGTAAATGATATTCTTCTAGAAGAGTGAAAAAATCAAATATTCGTACAAGTGTGCCCAGCAAGTTGGCTGGAATGAGGATCGGTCCGAGGAAATAAAAGATTTATGGCTTACTGGCAATGTTTTAAATTTCCTATAGAATTAAAAGCCAATTTCTCTTCAAAGAAAGAAGGTGACTTGAATTCCCTTTGCTGCTACTGGGACATTGAAAGGATTCAACTATTCAGTGGTGCCTTCACTAGAAAAGGTAAAAAAATAAAAAACAAAAAAAATCAAGAGCTAGGATCTCACACGAGAAACAGTAAGCCTTTAATATGTAACCCAGAGTTTTGTGGGGGTTAAGTCCAAGCAGTTCAAATGGGGCATCCAAATGGCCTTGAACCAGACAGCCCACGCTCTAAAATGATTAAACTGCTGTGAATTTGAAAGACAACGGATTAAGGTAAGTTCTCCAACTTCACCTATTGGCACCCGCTGGGTGGACATGGCCTTGCTCTGATGTGGCCTTCCGCCAAGCCCAGCTTGTTAATATCAGCAATGAAACTATCCCCTGAACCCAAAGGACTGTAGTGACAGTCTTGGCACACCAGACATTTTATTTCCAACCTCTGACACCACAGTGGTAACCTCTTTCAAGTGCTTTCCCAGCACCCAAAATCTTGACGTTCTGGAAGCTAAGTGGTAGCCTGAGCATTTGCATATAAAGCATGACATTACCTACATTAAAGAGAAAGGCTATGGTAGAGTGGCTGGGCTCAGGTCAGAGCTCAGCGACAGTTTCTACTGAAAACCGAACCCGAAGCAACACAACCCGTGGGAAGAACTGACTCCTGCATCCGGCAGGGGTGAGGGGGGCACGTTTGCCAGAGCGCATTCCAACTACCTCTTTGCCATATCGATACAGACACTTCCGTTCAATAAACACCCAACATCGTTTCTTGACATCCTTTAAAAACCACACGTACAAAAGCAAAACAAGGCCCTAGACTGCATGAGACCTGTTTAAAAAAATGAAACCCCTCTACAGTGTCTTCTCCTCTATTTGCTGAGTTTAAGAATGTGATCACTCTTTGCCCCACTAAAAGGAGAGTCAGCAAAGCACTCCGTAAACACCCCACAATTCACCCCTCCTAAGCAAACTCGGAAGGGACCCCTCACCCCACCCTCCAAGAGAATGTGGCCTGGTACCCAGGCCAACCGCACACGCCCCTCAGAACCAGGACTGTTCACACCCGCAGCCCCTCCCCCACAGTCAGACTTGCTGGTTCCAGTCCGCGGCTTTTCTGAGTCTCCCCCCGACACAGATCCAGTTGGCAGAAATCACAAATGCCACTCAAGTTCCTTTTCAAACCAAAAACACAAATGCCTCTAGGACCTCTTTAGGGAAGGATGTGTAAAAAGGTCCACACTTTCTCCGTCTTGAAATGCCATCGCAATGTCCCTCTAGTCAGTGCCTCCTTGTGAGTGTCACTGTCCCGACAACATTCTATGCGCCATCTGTTGGGTGGGCCAAGTGAGCTTCACACAGGCCCTCCAAAGTGTCCAGGTTCCTTTGTTTCTCCTCAGGGGGCAGGTGACCGGGGACACGCTCAACAGGGCACAGCTGGGTACAGAAAGTAAACATTTACTTACATGTCATGAGTTTTCAACATCGTCATTAGGGGGTGAAGCCAACTGCTACCGTGTCCCCAAGCAGCAGTCTATAGCTGGGACATCTCTTCTCCCTGGGCTAGGAAAGCGGGCGGGAGGGTCTGGGACAGAGCGGGAGGCACGTGCTCACAGGACCCCACGAGACTGGATGCTCCGCTGAGGCCAGGCACCCTTTCAGCGTCCCCCATGGCCAGGCCTTCTCCGGAGGTGCTGGGTGGGGCCCGGCTGCTGCGGTCCTGCAGGCTGTCGGCGGCCGGAGCCCCGTGGCTGGAGGGCATCTCCTCTCACGGCTCCTGGGAAAGAAGCGAACTTTGAGGACGTGAGGTGTGTCTGAGTCCTGTCACCCAATCAGCAGCCATGTGGGGGCCTGCACGTCTTGTTCTTACTCCACAAGCCAAGGGAAAGACGCCAGTCAATGGGCCCTTCAGATCCACTCCTGGCCTCCAGGAGGCCAACCTCTGCCAGCGACTGAGAGCCCAAGGCTCCAACAGGAATGCTGGTTGCGGCGTTGTAACTTTAAACTCACAAACGGGCCCCAGGTGGGCCTGGACTGCTGCCCAGCAATCATTCTCTACGACCATAGTCTGGCCCACCTCTCTCCAAGGTGGTTACTCCTCTCTCCTCCAGCCTCCTGCACCGCCTCCCCACCCTCGCTCTCAGCGGATCCCTCCCGCTTCACTGAGCAAGTGGAAACACTCAAAAACAAACCTCCCGCCGGCTTCCAGCACATCTACCCACCCCGCTGCATCTGGGCCCGCACCCTGTCGCCCAGTCCCTCTGGATGCACCGTGCTCCTAACCGAGGCCTCCCTCGGAGCCTGCCTCCCCGTCTCCATTATTCTGCTCACGTGCGGAGCAGCATCCAATCTACTACACGTTCCACTTATTTACTGTCTGGCTCCCCCACGTGCACGGAAGCTCCACGAGGGCAGAGGTTCTGACCATCTCGCTCACTGCTAGGTTCCCCGCACCCAGAACGACACCTGGGACGTAGGAGGCCCCCGCTACGTGTTTCTTGCGTGAACCAATGATGCTCTGATTGCTCCCACGGAGCCAACGCCCTAGAGCCTGCCTTCGGCTGAGTTCCCTGGGCTCGGCCACCCCCCCCAGCTCACAGGTGCAGAGCAAGGGCCCCACTCACGGTTCTCACAGTGGGGGCCCTCCCAACCGTCTCGGCACGTGCAGAGGTAACTCCCATTGCGCAGGACGCAGGTGCCCTCATTCATGCAAGGGCTGGGCTTGCAGAGGTTGATGGGCCGCTTGGCTTCTACAAGAAAGGGTCCAACGGGCGCAGCCTGGGTCAGCCTCGAAGACCCCCTCCTCTAAGGAAGCCCCGTACAGCTGTGAGACCCCGAAGGTAGGGTCTTACCCATCCTAGTGCTGCTGTGGGCCCTTAAGCCACAGGCTAGCACGTGGAAGGTGCTCCACACTGCCTGGCAGGGTCAGAGAGCTAACTTCCCCCCAGCTTTCCTACATGCACGTGGAGACTTTCTCTCGGATGTGCTAGGCTCCCAGCACCACTTCCATAGGACAGCCACATCCTTTAGAAAGGCAGGAAGGATGTCATGGCAAAAGGAGGCCTTGGAGCCAGGCCAACCTGGCTATGTTGGCTCCTTGCTCTGGCATTCACTACCAAGGTCAGTGTCAACCTTGAGGGATGTGTTGGTATCCTAGTGATCAGAGAGATGTCTTCTGTTTAAATGGAGTGCATACACTCTCAAGTTTGGGGAGGGGTAGCTGTGTTAAATTTTCTGGAGCCTGAATGTCAAAATAGGACGGCTGCGCCTACAATGGGACGTCACGTGCGTGAACTTGGGATTTAGCACAGAACCTGGCACGTGGAAAGCGCCCATTAGCCAGGAAGAGCTGTACTCCTTGCAAAGATGTATGTGAAGGTTCAGGCTGAGGTGTGCCACCTTGGAGGCAGCCCTGAAGGGTGTGGATTCCCCCACTCACCTCCACAGAGCCACTTGATGAGCGTGTCCTGGTGAAACCGCAGGTCTGTGTAGGCCGCCACATGGATCAGGGAGTCCCGGGGACCTGCGAGCCTCCGCAGAGTGTCCCTCAGCACAGGCCCCACGCCCACCACCAAGACAGACACACCATTGTTCCTCAGCTTCTGGGCAGGGACGGCTGCATCCTCTGCCCCCCGCCCACCTGTGAGCATCACCACAGCCTTGGGGACACCAGGCCGGGCGCCCCTCTGGACGGTCATCACCTTGTCATAGATATGCAGCAAGGCTGTGCCTGCCGAGCCCGCCCCTCCCAGGTAGGGGGCCTGGCTCATGGCCCGCAGCACTGCAGGCCGGGTGACGTGAGTGTCCAGCCCAAAAACTGTCTGGACCTGGCTGCCGTATACCACCAGGCCGATCTGTGTCACGTCGGGGTTCACATCAAACTGGAGGGTGCAGCTTCTTATGAAGCTCTGCATCTGGGCGAAATTCTCAGGCCCTACGGAGGCCGAGGCATCCAGCATGAAGACCAGGTCCAGCGACTGTGCCTGGCAGCCTGGGGAAGCAAGCAGAGTGGCCTCAGGGTCAGGCTCTGCCAGGCGGAGCCCCTCCTCTAGACCAGGCCAGCAAGGTGGCGACAGCAGTCTGCTGTCTGTCCACCACAGTGGCCGCCTGCCACCTTCTGCTAGAATATCAGCAGGACGTAGGAATGCCTGGCTAGACCAAACTGTCAGCCTCCCTGGCAGCTAGGCGTGGCCGTGCCTCTAATTTCTATCTGGTAGGCTAAGATTGGGAGTAATTGTGCAATTTCCAAGTTACATCCTCAAAAGGAAGCTGCTTGCCTTCCACTTCCCCTCTCACTCCTTCCTGCTGAGAAAGTGACCTTGGACCTGGAGGCAGAACAGGGTAGCCAAGCCACCCTGCTGGCCCAGGCCACTCACCTGTGAGTGGTTACGAGCGAAATAAATGTCTATCACGTGTAAGCCATTGAGCCCTGAGGACCCTTTGTGAGAGCAGCTTCACCTGTACCCTCCTCCACCCCATCACTGAGCTCCCTGCCTGCGCCATGCACTGTATACAGGACACCAAATGTACCAGGTGGACAAAATGGGTCGGCGCCTGCCATGGGTGCACAGACCAGGAGGAGACAGGCGTGAATCCAATGTAGAAGTACAAGTTATATGAGCAGCAATGAGGGGAAAAGCAGGGCACTCCAAGAGGGACCAGCAGGAGCAACGTGCGTGGATTCGGAGACGTAGTCAGGACTTCTCCGAGGAGTTGGAGTAAGTCTGAGATGGAGGTGGGGGGAGGGGCCCTGAGGTGCTCCCCGCCCCTCGCAGGAGCAGCAGAGAGACCAGACCGGCAGGGCCCAGACTGCAGGGAGCTCTCCAAAACCAGCAGGAGTTTGGGTTGAATTCCAAATGCAGAGGGAACCACTGGAAACGTTTAAGTACAGAGTAAGGAAATCTGATTTATAGATTGTTAAAAACCACTCTAGCTCAAGGAAGGCCTGAGATGCCGTCACAGCCGAGAGGAGTTTACGAAGACAATGACTAAATGCAATGTGGTGTCCTTAGGACCGAAAAGGAACATTCGGTTAAAACTAAGGAAATCTGAATAATGTATAGACTTTAATAATGCATCACCACCGCTTCCCTAATTGTGACAAATGCACCTTGTTAACATCGTACAAGAGGGACAGAGGGTGAGGAGCATACGAGAACTCTATCACTGTCACAGGTTTTCTGTAAGTTGAAAACTCTTTAAAAACTTACTCTGGCTGCCACGGAGAGACTAGACCAGAGGGGCAAGAAGGAAGGTCTCACCAGAGACACCTCTGGGGCTGAGGAGCTGAATTCCGCATGCGGCTGCCTCCTGCCACCGCTGCGGGAGAAATCGGGGGCCCGTCCGGGACATGTTTCAGCTCCCACGTCTCGCGCCACGGGCCAAGCCCTGCCCACCGACAGGGATGTCTGCTCTCAGGGGGCAGCGCTCTCCAGACCACCCCCGCAATGGGGGATCACAGAATCCACTTCATGGGTCGTGCAACTCATTGGGAAATATTAGACACATTTCAGGTAGACAGGACAGGCACTGTTCCTTGAAATGCTTGTTTCAGTTGTGTGTGCGTGTGCACGTGAGTGCGTGTGCATGGTGGGAACACGCCCACCTCCCATCGAAGCAGCTGGAAGGCTGCTCTTCCATAGCATGCTTCATAGATTCCAAGCTCCTTGTTAATAATAATAATAAATGAATGCAAATAATGACAAATAGCAACGCCTACTAGTTTCTGAGTCCCTCCTCTGTGGACATGGCTTGTCTTTCTTAATCCTCACAAAACCCCTCCAGAAGGTGCTATTATTGGCCTCATTTTATCAACCAGTAAACTGAGAAGTTATTCATGTGGCTAACTCATAAAAGTGGTTCCAGTCTGTAGGTACAGGCCTTGGTTAAGTAGTAGAAAAAAGGAAGGGCCTGCCCCTGACCGCAGGCCCTGGTCAGGCTGAGGCTGCTCCGCAGAGGGCACGGGCACCTGGGTCTTACCTGGCCGCGGCCGGCTGCACAGCTTCCCCTGCAGCTCCGGGATTTGGTCGAACAGGTCCTGCGGGTCGGCGTAGACCATGACCTGCTCGGGGCTGCCCGTGATCTCCTCCAGCTCCGCCCGCACGGCCTCGCTGCCCACGCCCAGCAGGAGCAGCTCTTGGGCCCTGGCGTGACGCGCGGGGCCGGCCACCTCGTCCTCAGAGCGTGACTCCGTGAGCAGAACCACTACTCGGCGAGGACGGTCCTGGCCCGTCCTGCGGGCGCTCCCAAAGCCACGCTCTGCCGCCTGCCTCAGGGCACTGCCTGTGAGGGTGGCGCCTCCGCTGAAGGGGATGGCATCCAGGCTCCTGACGAGGTGGGGCACGTCCTGGTACTCGCCCACGGGCACTGCCACCTCCAGCTCCTGGCTGTACCGGGCCACTCCCACACGGGCCCGCGAGTCCTCATTGAGTGACGCCTGCACAAACTGCTTCACGAAGGCCTTGGCCTGCAGGAAGCCCTCCAGCGTGGTGCCCGCCGAGCTGGCCAGCAGGAAAAGGACATCGATTCTGCATTCCAGGCCTAGCATCGGGGCTGTAGAATCACAGCGACCGTCACGTCGTGGCCACCTGGAGCAGGCCGGTCACCGCCCCACCCAAGAGACCCCAGCACACCACCGGGCAGGAGAAACCCCCATCCCCAGAGGGAGACGGGGTGGAGGGACCGAGGGCACATCACAGAGCGCTTCCTCCTGGTTCTAGCCAAAGGTCTCCGCCCAACCACTATGTAAAAACCACAGTCTGTGTTATGACTCCTCCCACCCCCGTGATGGCTGGTGCTTCTCGGGTCCTGTCTGAGATATCACGAAGACATGCTCCGATGGGAAAACAGAGGGTTCCGGCTCTGCCTTGCACATCGAGATCTATGATCCACCCGGAATCGATTTTTGTGGGGCGTGTGAGGTAGAGGGTCAAGACTGGTTTCTCCCACACACATCTCCAATCGACCCAGCACTACATTTTTAAAAAAGTTATTAAACCCCTACTATGTATCAGGCATTGTGCTAAGCACTTAACATACAGAGTGGGGCAAAGGTAGGTTCCCAGTTGTTCATATGGAAAATAATACAATAATTAATAAATAACACCAGGATAAACTTTTTGTTTTGCGTACTCAACACTGTAAACCTACTTTTGTCCCACCCTGTACGAAATCTGATTTCAAGCTCCCAACAAACCTGTGGGGTGAAGCCCATTACAGTCCCCATTTCATACCTTTAAAAGCAAAAAGGGTTGAGGCTCCTGCTCCTAGCAAAGGGGGCAAGTGGCTCTGTCCAGAGCTAGGACCCCGAGTTGGGCTGGCCCCACCCTGCAGCTGGGCTCAGCGGCACTCAAAGGTCGGGCGGTGGCCATGCTACAGCCCATAAGCCACTGTCCTCCCTGGAGCCTCACCAGCTGAGTTGTTTACTCACGGGGCACTCAGAGGCCATATTGCAGGACACATCACAGCAGTGGCGGACTTGGCTAGTAGGTGGCTCTAAAGCTCAAGGGCCAGTTTCTACCTAGTAGCTAGTTAGTAGCTTGAGGGGGAGAGGTGAGACGGGGGGGAGCCTGGACACCACCGCTCCCCAGTGGTCCCCAATGGTTCATCTTAGAAGTGCGTGCACACATACCACAGTTAGCCTCCCCTCTGAAGGCCGGCAGGCAGAGGCAGTGGTATCTGTCCAGTCCTTCTGGAACACACGTGCCTCCATTCCGGCAAGGCTGTGAGTCACAGGGGCCTATGAGAGAGATGCCCATTAACGGCCTGGCACGCCAGCCCCCGGGCATGAGTCCGGCAGGCCCCCACCCCCGGGGGACCACGAGGAAACTACCGGGTTGGCCAAAAAGCTCATTTAGGTTTTCCTGTACAATGGCTCTGGTAGCACTTACTTGTCTTTAAGTTCATTTGAAACAGTTTGGTTAGATTACATTGTGACAGCTGTCACGTCAGCGGGCATTTAAAAAAAGCTTATCAACATTGGTGAATTTTCGTGCAGCCATTTTAACATTGAAAATGGAAGAAGATACACAACATTTTTGGCATATTATGCTTAATTATTTCAGGAAAGGTGAAAATACAACTGAAACACACACACAAAAGAAATCGTGCAGTGTATAGAGAAGGTGCTGTGACTGATTGAATATGTCAGAAGTGGTTTGCAAAGTTCCTTGGTACTATTGACATTTTGGCCAGATAATTCTTTGCTGTGGGGCCATCTGATGCATTGGAAGATGTTTAGCAGCACCCCTGGCCTCTACCCACTAGAAGCCAATAGCAGGAGATAATGGACATATTTAAAATACCCAAATAAAGTTATTGGTGAAAATGAAAAATGTGTTTTTATTTTATGGGAAAAAACTAAATGGACTTTTTGGCCATCCCAAAAGCTACAACGACGCACAGCAACGCGGGGAAGGAGAGGAGGTACGTACAGGAGCGGGGGTGGAGGTCACGCAGTGGTGAGCTCCGGAAGGCGCTGCGTGAGTTCCGGGCTCACTTGGGGATGTGCCTGTGGGACCTGGACTGTTAGGGACTGAACTGTGTCCCCCGCCCCAAATTCCTATGTAGAAGTCCTAACCCTCGATACCTTAGAACACGACAGTATTTGGACAGAGGGCTTTTAAAGAGGAAATTGAGGCTAAATGAGGTCATTGGGTGGGTCCCAATCCAGTATGATTGGTGTCCTTAGAAGAAGAAACACCAGGGATGTGCACAGAGCAAAGGCCATGTGAGGACACAATGATAAAATGACCATCTGCAAGCCAAGCAGAGAGGGCTCAGAAGACTTGCTGACACCTTGATCTTGGACTTGCCGCTTCCAGAACTGTGAGAAAATACATGTCTGTTGTTGAAGCCACCGGTCTGCCCTATTCTGTCATAGCAGCCCTAGCACACTGACACAACATACCCTAGTGGCCCACGGCTGCAAAGGAGGCCCGGAGGAGCCCCAGGTGGCCATCGTGATTAACTGGAGCTGGACCTGAGCTTGACAAGGACGAAGGTCTTGGTAACATGAAGCCGACAGCGTGGGCGTCCTAAGACTCAGGGAACACTGTGGTGCAGGTGGTGCTGTTTCTCAAGTTCCACCCATGACTGTCCACAGCCTCTGTGGGCTGGCACAGCAGGACAGTGAGCCTTTGGACCCCGGAGTTCATGAACACGGCCTCCTCCACTTACTCAGGCACCTTCATGAGCGCCCCGCCCCCAAGCTCTAGTAACCTCATCCAGAAAGGGGTGAAACTGAACTTGCTCCACAGCGCTAGTGTGAGGACTGCATGAACCAACCCGGAGAAAGTCTGAGAACAGAGCCTGGCGCGAGCAAACACTCCACAGCAGATAAAAGACTAGCCTAGTCCCACGGCCCGGACAGAGCAGGAGAATCCAAGAGGCAGCCTGTACCTGGGCAGATGGTCCTGTAGCAGGTGGCGGGGTGGGTGAAGAACACTTTCTTCCATCTACCATTGAAGGAAGCAAATGGAGAAATCAATGTTTTAACAGGAGGGCAGGAACCAGGAAGGTCATTTAAACACAAAGCTGACAGCAAAGTTTAATGCAGAAGCTGGTCAAGACACACTTCCTTGTTTTCTTTCTAGATTCCACCCAGCTTTTATGTGCATATAGAGAAGGGAATGTATCAATCTACCCAGAGGAAATAAAAAAATTAAAAGACAAGGTAAGTTGGCCATTGTGTCAGAAGTTAGAGACGCCTGTGTCCAAAACTCTGACTGGTGAGTACAGCTTTCCATTACAAGTTCCTTCCTGGGGCCAGCACAAGGCAGGGGGCAGGGGGTGGGAAACCAGGAATTGGGCAACTGGATTCTGGCTGTGTGACCCCAGGCAAGTTATTTTCCTTCTCTGGTCTTTGGTTCCTCCTTCTACAGAGTAACTCTATCTGTAGCTTTCCACTGCGTTCCTTGGGGCCTCGATGGAGGGAAGGAGACTGAGTGGCCAGGGTGCCAGGCCACCCCGGTGCCACAGCCCCACCCCTTTACCCCAAATGTGATCTTTCTGGTCTGCCCAAGTGTCCATCTGAGGCCGAGCAGCTCAAGATTTTCAAACCACTGGACCTGATGACGTCTGAGGTCCGCTCGAGTGCTGACACTCTGTGGTAACACAAGGGCCACCATTCCTCTGGTGGCTTCCATGCTCCAGATGTCCCCACGGTTACCTCGAATCCACCTGGAGAGAGTTATCGCCAACTTCCAGAAGCAGATGTGGGCTCAGAGGGCTGAATTAGGGTGCCCGAAGTCACGCGGTTACTAGAACACAGCAGAGGTGGGATCCGAACTCCACCATCCGACTCCAAAGCCCCCGCCCTCAGCCCCCGGGGCTGAGTCTGCGGGGCGATGGGCCGGCCTCAGCAGCAGGAGCTCCTCATGCGCGGGCAGAAAGCCCTCCTCTTGGTTGGCAGTGCTCCAGGGACGGCTGCCCAAGGACATTCTCTTCTCTGGGCAGTGGCAACAGTTCTCTCACGTCTTCCAAAGAGGCCTTCTTCCCACAGACCCCCGGGCTGCCCACTGCAGGGGCAGGCTAATGGGCTCACCCCAAGGGCAGAACTTTTCCTGGAGCAAAATACCCCCTTGAGGTCAAAGCCACATCAATTACAAATTCAGAGTTGCTGAAATCAAAAGTCTGTCAAGCTTCCTGCTCATTAAAGAGAAATCTGCTCCTTCTCCCTGTGTATTCCTCCTAAAACCACAAGACCCAGCCCAGCCAGCTCCCCACCCGGGCCTGCACTGGGGGTCTGCCTTGCTGGAGCTGACACTGGCCACAGGACTTCGCTGGATCTGCACATGACTCATCCCGGACCTCCCTTCAGGTCTGGACTCAGGTGCCACATGCAAGCCCCACCACTGGTCCACCCCACTGAGTCCCATCCCTGGGTTCTTTCTTATCACTGCCTCCTAGTTTATTTTATATATTCATTTTATTGACTGTTGCCTCCTGCCACTGGAGTGTCAGCTCATGAGCCGAGGGCAGATGTTGCTGAGCTGTTCATGCCGATTCCCAGGGGACCTGGGACAGTGGCAGCAACACAGGAGGCCCCTGTGAGTATTTCTTGAATGAGGGAACTGATGAAGAGCTTATTCTATGCAGGCCTTCTTGTGGGAGCCTCCAGTATTAGTGCGCTGTACATCCCAGGGAGGACAGTCCCCATCCTGGCACTTGGGACGCCTCAGGGTGGTCACTGGTCCTCCTGTCCAATGGCCCCTCTTCACCGGGGGCATCCTGGGGGCAGCGACTGTGCCTGCTCCTCTTTGCACGCTGTGTGGCTCAGGGTGGCACCTGGAACGCCGTCACTGGGGAACAAAGAAGTGCTTCCTTTCACGTGAGACCTCGGGAGCTGAAGAGAGCCTCCCCGGGCTCTGACATGGCATGAGGCCCGCTTCCTCTGAACCACGAGTGGGGCACGGTCCTCCCTTGCCGAGGCGGCCTGTGGGCTCTGCATCGGCCCAGCAGGGCCCTCATGCTGCTTCACCAACCCATCTCACTGCTGTGCATGATCTGATCTCAATGGAGGGCAAGCAAAGGGGCCAAGTGCAGCTGGTTCACACGCCACCCTGGCCCTCCAAATAGGGCCAGAGGCTGGCTCACTGGTGCTGGCCAGGTGCTGGACTGCAGGTAGTCTGGATAAAGTGTCGAAGGACAGTCCAAGGACTTGTGAGGGGCAGGCTGCTGACTGGGCAGCAGGTGCTCTGGAATGCCAGAGCTCCAGTCCTGCACCATGGCCCCCCACTGAAATTCATTCAAGGTCTTAAGCCCATTGCCTCACTTAGCCCCCAGAAATGTGGAAACTGGTGCTCCAAGGAACCACACAACCAGTTCACCATCCCACATGCAGAGCACTGCCCTGCAGGACAGCTTTTGGCTCACTCACCAGCCTCCAGCATGGCCGTGCCCTCGCCGCCCCTCCCTACGCCCAGGGAGCTCTGTCCCTGGCTCCCTCCCAGGACTCCTCCAAGCCCTGTAGCTCCTGAGCACTCAGCCTTGCGGACCTCCACCCCCCACCAGGCCACGCCCTTGGGGCCTGACCCCAGAGCACATGGACACACCTGGAGAAGGGACAGAGTGCAGCCAGCACACCATCGGTCCCCCGAGATCCTCTCCAGCACATGGCGTTGCCGACGAGCTCCCTGACTGTCTCCAGCGTCCTGCGCTCACAGGGGTGAGGGTGGACCTTGCAGTCTGTGTCAACAGCACATGCCCAATGGAGAAGACAGGGTTACACCTCCTTCCCCCACTGTGGTTCCTCCACCCGCAGCCCTGGGCTGAGCACGCCAGGGAGGGGCTGCGCTCTGCCCCTTACTGGGTGGCCCGTCTCTGGGCATCTCCTCTGTACAGGCCCTGCCCGTCATAGCTTTTACATCATGTTCCCACATGTATGTTTCCTATAACATACTTCACTTGCTCCTGGTGGACCCTGATGAAGACAGCTACAAATGCAGCTGAAGTACAGTGTGCTGACCACAGCAGGGCACAGCAGGGGAGCTAATCTGGCTCTTCCTCCCGAGCAGGGGACAGGCGCAGGGGCCCCACGTGCTCCAAAGTCCTGGGCCCCTTTACCCCACGAAGCTCAGGGTTCCAGCTGAGCAACCCGCAGGGCCTGACACAGGGAGGCAGAACACGGCAGAGGGCCCCAGGGCCGAAGCTGCTGGGCCCCCGTCTCTCACCGCCCTTCCTGGGGAGGATCCTGAGTCCTGATCTCACACTTGGGGAACCCTCATCCCACACCCCACTTCCACGAGGGCACGCCCCCGCCTTCCCAGGCTGGAAGGCCTACCTGGAGAGGCGAAGGTGCAGATGTCGGAGCTGCTGAGGGTGCTGAAGAGGCCGTTGGTGGCGTCCTCCACCTGCTCAGCCATCAGCACGTGCTGCTCCCTGGGCTCACTGGCCAGCGTGTGCAGCTCCTCCCACCTGTGCCCCAGCCACCAGCAGAGAGATTACATTGTCTTGTCACTCCAAACCCACCTTCCTCCTGCCCCGCCCATCTTCCAGAACATGGGCTCCTGCTGGATGGCGACACCACCCCCGTGGATCCAGAAGCCACTTGGCTGCAACCTCAGCCATCCAGGGTGCAGGTGAGGTCCAGAAGTGAACCGCAGGATGGCCTCAAGGATGCGCAGCCATGGGTCATAATGCGTGCAAGGCACAGCCCGTGGACCTCCCTACAGGAGAGCCTCACACTCCAATTTCACCCATGCTCCCAACAGATTTCATTGTCTGGTCTTGTAACCCACAGCTAGGGAGAAGAACTGAATCAGAAATGAAATGAAGGAAACTGGTTCCAGGCAAGAAAAGAGCAAAAAAGAATAGCTAGTCATAGCAAAAACTGAGGAAGAATTATGAACAGTGAACCTAAGGACTCAAAGGCCAGCAACGGGAAGCCGTCTGAGAGAGGAGCCGGCACACTCTGACAGCCAGAGGGCGTCGCTCAGTGCGCAGGACAAAGTGGTGGGCACCTCGAGGACACGGGACCTGACAAAGGTGAGATGAGGTGGAGGAACCTCTTTTTAAGAAGACAGGGCAGTCAGTAATGCACTTAGAATCCTGCCCATCAAAAATTCATCATAATAGGCCAAGGTTCAGCAATATGGCAGAAATTTCATTTCTTTCTAGAACTGACTTTCCTATTCTCTGACGCCACAGAACCCTGACATTTCTCCCAGGATCCAGCACAGGGCCTGGGACACAGACGCAGCTCTCAGCTCCGGGCTCACGTCCACACTCTCAGGGGGCAGCTCTGCCTGACCCTGCCTGCAACAGGCTTTCCTACAAGCTCCCTGGTAAGGCAGACGCTCAGCCAGTGGAGAGAGCCAGGGAAGGGACTCAATAGATGCTGGAAGGGCGGAAGAGTCACACAGGGCCTCCCGCGGCCCACAGTGGTGGCTCTCAAACTTGGGGGGCCATCAGAATCACGGAGGGACAGGGAAACCACAGGCGGAGGCACCTCGTCCCCCAGTGTTGGATTCCACGGGACGGGCCCCGGTGTGTGCCCTGACGTTCTGACACATCCCCAGGTGATACCGATGTTGCTGGTCCAGTGGACACACTTTGAGAACCACTGGTCAGCAGTGACCACGCTTTTACTAGGAGCTTGAGAAGGGGTCAGGTGGACCTGGGAGGCTTCCTCAGAGGTTCCTGCGGCTGCAGCTCAGAAGGACCCCGCCCCCAGCAGGCCACGTGTTTCTGCCCCGCGGTGAATTCCGTCCTCACTGGCAAACCTTTGGGCCTTTGAACGGTTGTGTTCGAGGCACTCCACTCAGCACAGTGGGAGAAGGAGGGCAGTGAGCCAAGAAGCCAGGCCCCTCTCTCAAAAGAACCAATGATAAAGCAGCCTGTGCTAAATACCAACTTACTGGCAATGACAACAGTGATGCTCAGGATGGTGGCGGTCACCATCACCCCCAGGGCATGGCAAACTCCGGGCTATCCCCATGGTCCCTCAGTCCCCTCCAGTCTCTCTCCTTCCCCTTTCTGGCCTACACACGCTGGTCCCTAGTCATCGTCCCTCTGTGTGCCGCACTCCCTAGCGATCTTATTTAGGCTCCAAATACCACCCGCAGTTTCGACCTCTGTCCCGGCCTCTCTCCTATGCCCCAGACCCTTACATTCAACTGTCTAGTCAGCTTCTCTACTTAGATGGCCAATGCACATCTCAATGTACCTGTTTGAAATGGAACTCAATTTCCTTGTTTGTCCTCCAGTCTCTCCCATTAGCACCGCCACTCACTCTGGTGCTGGGGCCAAAATCCTGGATTCTCCTCTCACCGGCCCCCATCCAATTTGGCAGCCACTCCATTGCCATGCCTTCTGAACATACCTAAGACTAACCGCTCCTCCCATCATCTCTGTGTGAGCAGCTCCTGAGCCCCGCTAGCTGGTTTCTCCACTTCCCCCATTGTTGCATCTCCCTCTGCCCTACGCCAGCTGTCCGTCCTCTACCTGAAAGCCAGTGCGCTCTTCTAAAATGTAAGCCAATTCCTGTCATTTCCCTGCTCGACACCCTCCAGAGACTTCCCAACCTATTCACAAGAAACTCCAAAGTCTACTATGACCCACACAGTCTCAAGGCCTGACTTCCGCCCATCTCCTATACCTTACTTCTTGTAGTCACTCCTGGTTTGCTGGGCTCCAGCCACGCCCTGGCTGTCTTGCTGTTCCTATAACTCACTCACCTACCTATGGCCGCAGGGCCTTTGCACTTGCCACCCACCTGCTTGGCCTGTTGTTCCTGCTCAAAAACGAACTCCTCAAAGAAGCCTTGAGGGACCCCCCTACCTGAAATCCCTATCTTCTCTACTCCTCATCACTGTGGAACCTTTTACCCACTTTATTTTTCTCCTCTATTTCATCTCCATCTGAAATTATATTACTTTATTTATTTATTCACTTGTTTGATTTTGAGTTCCTTTCCTAGAACGGAAGCTTTGTGAGGGCTTGTATGATTGTCTTTGTACCCCCAGAACCTAAAATAGCACCTCCCATGAGGCCCTGTCTTTATTGACTAAGAGAATAAATAATGTCCTAAAATGAATGAAGGGATTTCTACAAGCAGGCACGGTGCCCAGACCAGAGTCATTCCACTTAATATCCGCAACACCTAGGCTCCCATAAACGTCACCTCCACTTTGAGGGTTGAGTGCACTGAGGAGCTCTTTCAGCACGGGGGAAATGTGGTTGGAGGACGGCAGCCAGTCACCCCGAGGCCCAGGCCTCAGGAGTGGGTGTGTGACGCGGCCTAACCAGAACACTTTCTTGGATTAGTCACCTGGAAACTGGGGAAATGAGTCTTTTCTCCCCGGGGCCCAGTGGGGAAGCTGTGAGCTGGGCACTGACTACAGCTGCCGTCCCAGCTCCCACAGACGCAGGAGGGGACAGAATCTCGATGGCATTCAACGCCCTGGCTCCTCCTGCTCACCAGGAGGGACCCTTGACCCACCCGGTACAGTTAGAGGAGTTCATGAATTTCCCATTTCTACCCAAATAAATTCAAGTCACATTTCGGGCACTGCAAACCAAACGTTCGGACTGAAGACAGTGCAAGGGCTCAGACTCCCAGACTTGGAGCTCCCTGTGCCCCAGCAGCAGCACAACAAGTGAAGAGAAGCCGGGTGTTTCCAGCTCCCCGCCCCTCCCTCGGCTGTGAGTGTCTCAGCCACACCTCGGCCCCCAGGCCGGCCCACACCCAGTGCTGGCCCGGAGCGCCCGAGTCTCTCACCTGGGAAAGCGGACCCCCACGGCAAACACGGTGACACCTCTTTCCTGCAGCTGCTTGGCGGGCAGCGCCACGTGCCCTTGGGACCTCCCATCCGTGACGATGATGAGCACCTGGGGCACAGAGGCATTCCTGCCCCCAGGGAAGCCTTTGCGCAGAAAATACTTCAGAGCGAGGCCTGTCTCTGTGCGCCCTCCTCTGAACTCACCGGGGAGGAAGAAACGAAGGGAGAATTAGCGATCGGGAGAGGGGAAGTCGGAAGACAGCCTGAAACAATGGCTCCTCCTCCATCAGTAGTGCCGGCTGCGGCCTCCTGGCAGAGGCTCAAAGTGACAATTCCACCAGCAGAGATGCGCTTTCTCACCCTCAAAACCACAACAATGAAGAAGAGAAATGAACTTTTCCTGGGATCCTAAGATGCACTCCGCACAGCGCTGTTGTTTAGGTAAGAACTTAGCTCTTTGCACCTCCCCAGGGCCGGCTCCGGGCTGACAACTACCTCCGTCCCTTTGACACCCGCCTCTCATCTCCCACCCGTGTCACTCCCTTCCTGTTGTGGCTCCACACCTCCCTGGGGTGAGAAAGCAGATAACAGAGCCTAGTAAGAATCCGTGAGAGTGAATGACAGGGTCCTTTCCGTTGTCAGGCCTGCCTGGCCCACTTCAAAGTTCAGGGTCAGGGGGTGGGAGGCTGAACTGTTTGGTTGCCTCCGGATCAGAGCGGGTTACAATGGTCCCATCTCTTCGTGATGCTAAGATTCTGTAACCTTAGAGCCCAGTTATAGGGACTGTTGATGAGCCTGGAATCCCGGAGCAGAATCTCTCCTAAATCTCACGACAGGAGGCTCCTGCAGACCCTCGGAGGGAGGCCTGCTGGCTCTCAGTATCAACTGGGCAGAAAACAATGACTCAGGACAGTGAATTGCAGGCCAGCTTTCAGTGGATGGTAACACATCCAAACACGAGCTATTAACTCTACGCACAGAGAAAACCCTTTAAGTCATCAGTGTGAAACGCTGACTAATTACAAACTAGAGACTGGTGGGGGGACTAGGTTACACTCATTACAGTCCAAGTATAAGTTAAGGCAATGCCTGCCTTTAGTTCAGCCCTCAGAGAGGAACCTACAGCCATTCTTCTAACATGAAAATATCCAATGGACATGAGGCATGGGCACTGTCTTTGTGTGTGTTTGTACGTGCATGTATAAATGTGTGTGTGTGTATATATATAACACTAAAAGTGTTGATTTCTCATGCAAGTCGCCATGGTCCTCCTGCCCAGGCCCCTGTCCAGGTTTGCTGTCCTCCAAGAAGCTACCCCAGGACCTAGGCTCCTTTCATGCTGCGGTCCCACCTTCCTCTCAGTCCTCGAAGTCCTCCCCATCCAGCACAGAGGTGAGGGGAGAGCGGGGCAGCCTGTGCCTGGGGAGGATGGATGGGCCGGGCCTAGAACAGTCTTCGCTCTCATTGCTTTCTGTCGTCCGTGAGCTCTTAAAGGGCAAATCTCTTTGTGGAGCTCCATGAAGTTAATGAGTGTCAATCACTGTGGACAACTCCTAGAATGAAGACTCTTAGTCTTCTTTAGATCAGGATCTGTGTCGATTAAAAAGCCGCTAACTGTTCTCAGCCCACTGGTGTTTACTGTGGACCCACTAGATGGGAGGTAGACTAGATGAAAGGGAGACCAGGGAGCAAAGGGAAGTTCAGACCAGTGGTGGTCAGAACTGGAGGTGAGACCCAGGCGTGCTGATTGCAGAGCCAATGGTTTTTCCTCTCCAGGGCCTGGCAAATTACAGCCTCTGGGCCAAATCTGGCCCTCTGCCGGTTTTTGTAAATAGAAGTTTGGGAGGGGGAACGGCCACGCCCATTCACGTACGTACTGTCTGTGCAGAGACCGTATGGCCTGCAAAGCTTGAAATATTTACTCTTTGGTTTTCTAACTGAAGGAGTTTGCTGACACCTCCTCCTTACTCTTCTATCCAAGTGGTCACAAAACACTTGTCACCAAGAGCCAAGGTGCCCCAGTGACCACGGGGCTCCCCGGGCCTTCACGTGCGTCCCTGGAAATGCTCCATGAGTCTCCTGGCTGTAGTTAGAGAGAAACTAAATGTCAAGGACACGAGAGTCCAGGCCCCCAACTCCAGTGGCCGGCCAGGTGCCCGCCCTTCATAGCACTCAGCACACCAATGCCTGGACCACCCACCCTCCCCGCCTCTGTGCCTTTCCCATTGGAACATGCCTGGTTCCGGCCAAGGTCAGGTGAGAGATTCCTAATGACTCTGAACTCTGAGAAATGGGAAAAAAAAAAAAGCCTGCTGCCACCACTCTCCCTACTCCGTGGAGCGCCTCTATCTCTGCGTCTGTTCTGAGCTCAGGGCAGCTCCAGATAGAGCGTCTAAGGCCAGAGTCTCACCAAGATTTTACTATTTTCTTTCATGAGATTAAACTGGGTTGAAAGTGAAGGTTCACAGACCGACTACTGTCTGGGGGAGTTCTGATGGCAAAGTATGGGCTTTTTTGGGGGGAGGGGCCCTTGAAGCTGAACATCTGGCTGTCATTGCAGTTAAGTGATTAAGAACATGGGCTCAAAGTGAGTGGGACTCAAACATTACTCCTGTGATCTATCAGCCAGGTAAACTTGGGGAAGTTCCCTAACCTGAGACTTGGTTCCCTTCCCTATTAAAGCAGGGACAGTAATAGTATTGTTTGAGGATTAATACTGTGCCCTGCACCCCAAAACCTAGTGACTATTCTCCATCGGTATTCATGACCACAGTGACCCAACTAGCAGCCTGTTCCAAGAAGCCTTTTGAGGTCATCTCAAACCCCAGTGAGTGTAAAAGTCAATCCCTCAGGAGACTTCAAAACGTAGATTCCTAGATCCTGTCCTCAGAAAGTCCAAATAGGTAGGTTTTTGACTGAGTCTGAGAATCTACATTTTTTAAAACCAGCCTCCCGCTCCCACTTATTCTGATGCAGGTAGTCCCTGGAACAGACTCTGAAAAAATATTTCATAAGAAAACTCACTGTGGGTATAGAAATATTGATTACAGTCTTTTCCTTTTTTTTTTAAGCAATCAACAAAAGTCCTGGAATCAACACAAATGATGTCCTTTTAGAATGATTTAATACATCGTGATGGTTCAATTCATTGGATTATTATATAACCACTAAATAGGATCAACATGAAAAATACAGCTTTATGCAGAAATACATACCAAATAATATTCAGTTAAAAAGAGCCGAGTGCTTTATAACTATTCTAAAAGCTATGTTTAAATGTTAATAAGGTTTGAGATCAGCAGAGAACATTCTAAGAGGCTTTGTGCTAAGGTAAAGTGGTGAATGCTATTTCTGTAGAGCTATCTAAATACAGTAAAACTCTGATAAAGCTGTATAGCCTGGGTCCCAAAAAATCCCATCACAAAACCCAGAGTAGCCTTACTGGGAGGTTAATGGAATGACAGAGTGAGCCTGCCCAGCTGGCCGGCCAGAAGTCCTGGGCTTTCAGAGCCAATGGCTGGCCATGTTTTATCTTATTTTATGTCATCACAGGGTGCAATATGGAAGGGCTTGGTTGTGCTATTTTTTAAGTTCCTATTGCAAGGCAGCAATAAGGTGATTGTCAGGGTGGCTTCTCAGCCACCTCAAAACGCACTTCCAGGAAATCGCCTTGGTCTAGAAAGGCAAGAGTTCCAGGTTTTAGGTAAACCTGTTCTGATCGGGCCAGCATTTAAAACTTCACTGCAGAGAAAGGGAACAGAGCCCCGGAGAGGCCACCATTCCCATTCAGCCAGCATTCCTCTGTTCTGATGAGTAACAGTGTCCTCGTGTTTGTGTCCTCAGTGACCCCGAGAGTATGGCCAGAGTGTTAGTCATTGCCGCCTTGCCTTGTGTGTTGTTCCCGAGATACACAGTGCTAACCACACACACCCCCCTAAGGGAGCTGACCTTGTTCAGACACATGACGAGGCTTCATTCTCCACCTCCAGCGTGCTCCTCTGGCACTTTCCTAACATGGCTCTGTGTTCCATGTCCTGAAGAATACTCTCCAGCCCCTGGTTATGGCTCTCAGCACAGCTGAGAAAGAGGCTCGACCAACTCTTTAGGCGGCGGGGAGGCAGAGGTGGGAGAGGACAGCTGGGTGGGGCCTATTGGACAAGCAGCGTGACTCCGGTCCAGGCCAAGTCACCGGCTCCTTCATGACCTCAGCATCCTCCCTCCATAAAATAAAGAGCTGGAATAGATACTAGATGACCTCTGAAGTGCCTTTTTGAACCAATTTGCTGCAGTTAGCTTAGTTTTTTAGAAGAGAGCAGGGTCGAATCATTCGAGTCAAAGTCACCCAAACAGTTTTAGACTTTCAGTCCTGAACAGACCAAAGGCTACTTTTCCCCCCTGCAAATGTTAGTGAACATGTAGTGGGTAAAAA
>CM052542.1:146126422-146159607 GCA_028533065.1 Trachops cirrhosus | reverse complement strand
CAGCCCTTCCAAGCCCATTCCTGCCGTGCTAGGGAAAGGCCAGCTCTCCGGACCAGAGTCACATTGGGGGACAAGCAGCACCCTAGCCAGAGACAAGCAATAATGGAGCTGAACTTCCCCTGCTGGAAAGGGAGGAGAGTCACTGGGAATCCTTGAGATTTTGCATCCTAATTGAGGGGGTCATAGGAGAAAACCCAATGCCTTGCAAGAGTGGAGAAGGTAAACTGGGTGAAGTCACTCTCTGGACCCTTAAATCACTAGTGTGTCTCAAGGAGAGAAGGCTATAAACATTCAGGTTTCCTCTCGAGGGTCCAATCCCTGACCCTAACCATTGGCTCTCTAACACCCCTGGAGAAACTACAATCTCAGTTACTAGTCTCGTAACTGTCTCTGATTCTGGCCAAGACTGCGAAGGAGCCAAGTGATTCATACTTCAGCAGGGATGCTGCCTTTTGCTCGCTAATTGACTTCCTTCACCACTGACGTGGATGCCTTAACAGGCCCGGTGCCCGGGAGGGGATCAAAGCACCCGCCACACCAGGCGGGCGGCATCTGCTCCCAGTGAGCACAGCCCATTGGACTTTCCTCCCAGGATGTTCTGAGGAGGAGCCACTGGGCATCCTAAGTAGGAAGAAATCTTGGGTGGCTGCCTGGGGGAGACGGGCACTGGAAAGCAGAGCGGGGAGAAGCTCACGAAAAAGCTTCCGAGGGGTGACGCTTTGGAAATCTCCCTTGAATTTAGCCAGTGATAAAGGGGGCATCTGAAACCAGCGGGGGAAAATGTGGTCTGGTTACTGAGGGATTTGGGAACGACTCGGTCCACCTGAAGAAGAATGAAGGATAAAGTGCAAATGGATTCAAGATTTAAATGTGAAAAATATAACCATGAAAGTTCTCGAAGAAAACCTGGGAGAGTTCCTCTAAAACTTCAGGGTGGAAAAGACCTTACTATGACCAAAAATCCAGACACCGTAAAGGAAAGGTTGATAAATCGACTACACAAGGAAAACTTCTGCAGGGTAACCCCTACGGTGACCCGACCAAACACTGAAGACAAAATGGAAATGTTATTTGCCACTCACATCAGAGACGAAGGGTTAGTTTCCCCAAAACAGAAAGAGTGTCTAGGAATTGGTGTGTAAAAGGCCAACCATCCAACAACAACAACAAAAGGGCAGAGAATATGAACAGAGATCACAACAGGAAATACAAACAGTTCTTTAACACCCAAACAGATGTCTGAGGGCCCCACACTGAGATACAGCAATAAGCCGGATACAGTGTTCGCAGGGAGTAACCAGCATTCTCAAACGTCAATGATGAGAACATAAATGTTCCAGCATCCATGGGAGCAGTTTGTCAATACTTACTGAAAATTACAAACGCGTAACACTCTTGGGAATTTATCCTACAGATACACTTCCACCTGTGGGAAATGACATATTTACAAGCTTACAGTGTATTTGTAATAGCAAATGCCCATCGGTAGGGGGCTGTTTAATTAAACAGTGGTAAATCCTTACACTGAAACAATAATCAGCTACAAAATATATATGTATGTTAATACCTACATTACCTCAATACAGAAAGGCTTCCAAGACCATGTGAAGAGAATAAGACAAGGAAGAGAACAGTGCGTATCACCTACTCCTCTCTTTATAAAAAGGGAGAAAATGAGGATATATACTCATATTTCTTGCATTTGCCCGAAGTGACTCTGTAAGAATGCTCAAGAAAGCAGGTAGGGAGACTGAGCAAACTGAAACTGTGTGGGTAGAAGGGATAGTTTTCACTAGATGTCTTTTCATTGCACCATGTAAGATGAATTCCTTACGTTAAAAAAAACCCCCTCCCTTGAGACCAACAGCTGGGTGTACTTACTTGAATGAAGCAGGAAGGATACAACTTCAAAACAAAACACGATACAAACAGTTTGAGTCAGTAGTTAAGGCATTTAATTTAATTGGTGCTTTGGGAGCAAAAGAGTTGTCTTTTACCTTTCATCTTCAGCTTACTGTGTGCTGAGAAGCAAGCCCGCCCAGACTTCTCACCCACGGTAATCACCCTGCTGAATCACTACACACAGCCAGGAAGTGAATTCTCAGCTGCCTTTTTTGTTTTTTTTTTAACTTCTCAGCTTTTTAAGTGTTGAGAGGAAGACTTCAAACACCTTAAATCCACTTAACCACTTCCAGAGCAGAGCATCCATAAAAGCCTTAATTTATAGCTACTTGAAAATTTCCTCCTGAACACTAAAGTTCTAGAAAGTAAAATCCCTTGTGCATGGAGAGAATAAGAGGACAAGAATGCAGCAGCAAGAACATAACACCTGAAGCCACAATTCAGGTGGAAGCATTTGAAATCGCCCTGGTGCAAAAAAAAAACCCTTTGCCAGAATTCCAGCCAGTCTGACGGAGCCCCAGGCAGGTCAGGAGGCTCACTCACTCACTCACTCCCTCACGCACAAAAAGAGACACCTGATTCCTTTGCTCAGTAAGTCTTGCTGTGAGAAAGCCCTTCTTGGGCCAAGCCCACATAGATCTCCTTACACACCCAGCTTCTGCCCTCTTAAGAGAATGGAGCCACTCTGTACCTAATCAGGTTCCCTCATTTATGGAAATTTCCAGGCCTCTCCCTGCCCCCCTCCTTGCTGTGGGCACTGTCTGGGTTGCCATTGCTAACCTAAGAATGCACTCACGGTCTAGGTGTGGCAATGCTGAGATCAAATTTCCTGAACTCTGGCGCCCTGTCGGTTGGGGACAGCTACTCCCAACAGTACCAGCCATGAAGTTTTATTTGTCATAGTTTTTTGAGTCTTTTTGAGGATTCTGAATTCCATCAGCACCCCCATTTGCACACACTCTCTCTCTCTCTCTCACACCAAGACACACAATGCCATGTGGTCCACTTCCTATGTGACAGAGGGGTGTGAAGTCTGAGTCTCATCACCTCATCACAGCCCAGTGGGTAGGGACAAATGACCTAATGAAACAGATCCTGAGCGGACAGTCAAGAGCCCCAGCTCCTCCACACTTAGCTCACTTCTGAGATTGCTGTGTGACCCTAGGCAGTCACTTAGCCGCTCTGAGCCTATTTCCTCATCTGTAAACATCCTCTAATTATCCACACAGTTCTTCTCTCCCAACTTGCCTTCCACTGGGATCTCTCGGTCACTCACTTCAGGACGTACTCCATCAATGCCAAGGTCAAGAGTGTTGGATCTTTATGGCTATTCCTCCATGAATAACTAGGAGAATTGTACAGGGAATCGTTTCCTTTTAAAAGCTCAGCTCTGTGTGAGAGAGGATGGAGACTGAGCAGTCCTTGGCCCTGGCCCTTTTAGAGTCTGCCATGGGTTGACTTCACGGTTGGAACTTCCGCACTGCTCTGATGTAGTGTCCTCAAATAGCTGTGCAAGACCGCCCGAAGTCCAGGGCGGGGTGCTCGCTCTCCACAACTGACATGCCATTCTGGAGAAAATCTGGTCCTCATAAAAGGCCATTTCTGCTCCTAAACCCTAGTGGCTTTCCTAGGGTTAACCCAGGAATGTGATCTGGGAAAACCATCTGTGGGAGTATATTTAGAATAAAGTGCTGGGTGATGGACCCTGTCAGATTCCCCCCTGGAGAGGCTCACACTCCCACCCATTCCTGTAGACTCGCCAAACTTCCGTATCCGCTAATCCAATGAAGTGCAAAATGGCATATCAGCGGGAGACGTCTATTCCATTGAGTGAGGTCCTTGGGCATCTTCTCACATGCCCAAGGGCAACTTGTGTTTCGTTTTCTGGGATTTGTCTGTATGTGTTCACCGCCCATTCTTCTATTGAGTTTTTCCCAAGTGGCCCTTGTCTGAGCCACAAGAGCCACAGCTAGCACACGCTGTGTATATTATTTAAAACCTATCTGGAGCCAGAAGGAATAAACATCCTGGCTGCACTCCCTCGGGCAGGAGTAGCGCCCTTCACGTGAACAGAGAGGGTACAACCTGTGCTTCATACTGAGATTCTAGCCTTAGGAGGTAGTTACAATCTTTCCCCCTGCCACTGTGGTGCAAACACAACATCTCTCTAGTGAGAAACCGGATCCAGGTGTCCGCCACCACCCCGTGAACGTGGATGAGTACTGCTTCCGATCTGGCCAGACGATCTCTCCCTTTGAACTACTGTGACTGGGTAAGGAATTGTCATGTGACCTACACCTGCCCAGGCAGAGTGCTCGCTGGGACTTCTGCCAGCAGCAGGGAAAGAAGGTCACTTTCTCTTTGCCGGTGTCACTGGCTTGAAGGACAACGTGGGGCATGCAGAACACCTGCCTGGAAAGGAAACCAACTGTGGAAAGCAAACCTGAGAGAAGAAAAAGAGGGACTGAGCCCTTGGATCCCACCGTGCTTGGTCGCCCCACTCCCACAAGCCAGGAAAGGCCCTCTTCTGCTTAAGACTGGATTTCTATCACTTGCAACCGAACACCCTGCATACGGACGCGGGAAGACTCGTACTCACTCTATCTGGGCTGATGTCCAGAGCGTCACAGACCGTGAGGGCAAAGTGCTTGGCCCTTTCGAAGCTCCCTTTCCCGATGCTGTGGGAGCCATCCATCAGAAACAGGACGTCCACCGCAGCCGAGCACCACGTAACTAGGGGAGAGGGGGCAGATGCGTGCCAATCAGCTTCCTTGCCGTCTGGTCCCAAGAGGGTCCAACCCCCTAAGCAGAGAGGAGGCAGGAGCGATCCTGTGGTGGCTCAGCTGCTGCTCCTCTGAGGTCCGAGAAGGAAGTCACCCTGGGCAAGGTCAGGGCCGGAGGCCCCTCTGTGAAAGTCTGCACTAATGGGAGGAGCCTAACTCAACACCGCCAACTGAGCCGTGTGATGGAAGGGGCTGCTGGGCCAGGGAGCGATATGAGCAGCCCTGGTCCCTGCCCTCGGGGGCCACAGTCTAGCCTGGGACACAGCCAGGTGCCCTGGTCCCAGAGGTCGCATCACCCGGCAGTTCAGGTAATAACACCCGGCACTGACTGCGTCTTTCCCGTGTGCCGGGTGCCACTCTGAACACTGTATATGCACCAAAGAGCTTCATTCTCACATGCGCCCTTAGATGACTACTGGTTAAAGTTGTTTAACAGTTTTATTCCATCATCATCTCAGTCCATTTTGGAACATTTTGCGTCACCTCATAAAGACACCCTGCATCATTTAGCTGTCAGCCCCCTGGCCCCGCACCCCCACCCCTAAGTAGATTTAGGAGGTTTATTCCCACTGGAGAGGTGAGGAAGGCGGGGCGCAGGGCAACTCAGTAACACTCCTAAGGACTGAGTCCTGGGAAGCGGTGGAGCCGGGACCCAAGTCCAGGCTGTGTGGCTCCTGAGTTCAAAGCTCAAGTCACCATGGAGATGCAAGACAGCGGAAGTCAGAGAAGCTCTGGTGACGTGGCACCACCCAGAAGACAGCAAAGGAAGGCAGTTTCGCCAGAGAGGGAAGGACGGGATGTGCAGGGGCCCTGGGAATGGGCTGCTGCGGCTCGAGCATGGAGAAGGAAGGCCGAGCAGGGCGGAAAGGGAACGAATACGGCCGCAGACAAGGTTGGTTGGGTAGACAGTGGTCACCAACAGAAGACCTCCAAGCACAGGCCAGGAAATCTGGCGACAGGTGAAATCAGTCGGTCAGGGAAAGCTAAAGACCCTGCGATTTCACTTATGTGTAGAATCGAGAACAAAATAAATAAACAAATAGAACAGAAACAGACCCACAGACAGAGAACAGACTGGCAGTTGCCAGAGGGGAGGAGGGATGGGGGCCTGGGTGAGAAACGCGAAGGAACTGAGAAGCGCAGGTCGGCAGTCACAGAACAGTCCTGGGATGTGACGGAGCCCAGAGCAGAGAGTGGCCTCGGTGATACTGCGACAACTGTGCACCAGCTGCCTACTGGAAATACCAGGGGCCACTTCGTAAAGTATACGATCGGTTGTCTAGCCACTATGCCGTACGCCTTAAACCAAAAGCAAAATCATATTTAGAGTAAACTGTAATTGAAAAATAAAGTTTAAAAAAGTTTTCAGAAGTTTGGCATCAGGGATTTACCACGGACGGGGTAGTCACTCGGGAGAGGAACATGGTCGGGCCCGTTTGCAAGACTGGCTCTGGCCACAGCGTGAAAGGAAGACAGGAGTGGGGCGGAAACTGTCTGGAGTAACATGGTTTCCTGTAGGTCTGTCACAAAGAGGCAGGAGTGGGCATTTAGAGGGTTGACTAAAACAAGCGCTTACGTTTGCTGGCGGCTGAAATCTTTCCGATGGTCTCCCTGCCCACTTGGACTTCCTGAAGGGGGAGGGCGGGGGGCGCTAGGAGAGAAGACACCAGAAGCAGTCATTACAAGACAGAGGGGGAGGAGTCTTAGTCTCTAAGTTAGGTGATGGAGTAAACAGGTAATAAGAAGGGAGACAGGAATGTGGAGGAGTCTAATGACACTGTATCTCAAAAATTACTAGATGGATAGCATAAAGGAACCCCCCAATTACCCCTCTCACATCAGGTACCTTTGTGTTTGAAGAGAAAAATTAAAAACTACACAGAGGGGTGACGAGGAGCCAAATGGGTTTTCCCCTTGGTCGGCTATAATAACTGGGTTCTCTACTGAGTGCCAGAGAGATGAACCTGGGATGTGAACAGAGAACTCAGGAGATAGAGAACTCACAGAAAAGCACAATGATAAAATGCTGTAACTCCAACGATAAGATACCATTTTAACTGTGAAATTTCTAAATTTAAATGTAATTGGGAAAGCTTAATTCAGGAAAAATTTCCAGTGGTGGCACTGTAAGTAGGTACAACCCTTTTGGAAAGTTTTTTTTTTCTTTTTTTAAAATATATTTTATTGATTATGCTATTACAGTTGTCCCATTTCCCCCATTTATTCCCCTCTGCCCTGCACACCCCCTCCCACCCACATTCCCTCCCTTCAGTTCATGTCCATGTTTCATACATAAAAGTTTTTTGGCTTCTATATTTCCTATACTATTCTTAACCTCCCCCTGCCTATTTTCTACCTACGATTTATGCTACTTATTCTCTGTACCTTTTCCCCCCCTCTCCCCCTCCCACATCCCCAATGATAATTCTCCATGTGATCTCCATTTCTGTGATTCTGTTCCTGTTCTAGTTGTTTGCTTAGTTTGTTTGTTTGTTTTAGATTGGATTGTCAATAGCTGTAAGTTTGTCATTTTACTGTTTGTATTTTTTATCTTCTTTTTCTTAGATAAGTCCCTTGAACATTTCATATAATAAGGGCTTGGTGATGAGGAACTCCTTTAACTTGACCTTATTTGGGAAGTACTTTATCTGCCCTTCTATTATAAATGATAGCTTTTCTGGATACAGTAATCTTGGATGTAGGTCCTTGTTTTCCATGACTTGGAATACTTCTTTCCAGCCCCTTCTTGCCTGCAAGGTTTCTTTTGAGAAATCAGCTGATAGTCTAATGGGAACTCCTTTGTAGTAACTATCTCCTTTTCTCTTGCTACTTTTAAGATTCTCTCCTTCTCTTTCATTTTGGGTAATGTAATTATGATGTGCTTTGGTGTGTTCCTCCTTGGGTCCAACTTCTTTGGGACTCTCTGAGCTTCCTGGACTTGCTGGAAGTCTATTTCCTTTGCCAGACTGGGGAAGTTCTCCTTCATTATTTGTTCAAATAAATTTTCAATTTCTTGCTCTTCCTCTTCTCCTTCTGGTACCCTATAATTCAGATGTTGGAACATTTAAAGATGTCCTGGAGGTTCCTAAGCCTCTCCTCATTTTTTTTGAATTCTTGTTTCTTCATTCTTTTCTGATTGGATGTTTCTTTCTTTCTTTTGGTCCATTCCATTGATTTGAGTCCCAGTTTCCTTCCCATCATTATTGGTTCCCTGTACATTTTCCTTTATTTCACTTAGCGTAGCCTTCATTTTTTCATCTAATTTGCGACCAAATTAAACCAATTCTGTGAGCATCCTGATTACCAGTGTTTTGAACTGTGCATCTGATAGGTTGGCTATCTCTTCATCGCTTAGTATGTTTTTTCTGGAGCTTTGATCTGGTCTTTCATTTGGGCCCTTTTTCTTTTCTTTTTTTTTTTTTTTGTCTTGACGCACCCATTACACAGTGAGGGGTGGAACCTTAGGTGTTTACCAGGGTGGGGTATTTCTCACTGTGTTGTGGTGCTATATGTGGGGGAGAGGTCCAAGGAGGTATAGTGCTGCTTGTTCCGCCTTCTGCCGAATTTCAGTCACTTTCCCCACCACCCACGAGCAAAGTGGGCCCTTCTGGTGCTGATTCCCGGGTGGGTGGGTTTGTGTACGTTCTAGAACCCTGTGGATCTCTCCAACGAACTCTCCTGTGAGGCTGGGAGTTTCTCCCACTGCCGCCTCAACACCCACAGGTGTTTGCAGTCAGAGGTTTGAGGCTTTATTTCCCCACGCTGGGACCCTGGGTCACGTGGTCTGTCTCACTCCCCAGTTGTTACTCCCAGTTTATCTGCACACGAATGTGGGACCATCTGCTCCGCCAGCCACCACCTCACCACGAGTCCTCTCTGCCTGGCTGCCCATCTCTGCCCCTCCTGCCAGTCTAGGTGAGTGTTTCTTCTTTAACTCCTTGGTTGTCAGACTTCCATACAGATCAATTTTCTGGCAGTTCTGGTTGTTTTTTGTTTTTAAATTTGTTGTTGTCCTTTTTGGTTGTGCGAGGAGGCACAATGTGTCTACCTATGCCTCCATCTTGGCTGGAAGTCCCCTTTGGGAAGTCATTTGGCCAAATACATTAAGCACCATAAAAATGCGTTCACCCTTCGACCTAGTGGTGTCACACCTGGGAACTGATCTGAAGGAACAATGCTTTGGAGAAGGAAGAGTGTGCGTTGAGACACCGCCTTCCACATTATTCATGATGAGGAATTCTGGAGGTAACAAATGTCCAAAGGGACAGGTCTATGAGTGAGTGCCGACATATTCATTCAATGCCATTAACATGAACAAGGGCTAATAAGTTGTGGGGTAGGAAGTTTGTGGATGGTTTTCATTCTTTTATATGATACCTGGTAAACCTGCAAAATGGTGTACGAGGGCAATCAGTAACAATTTATTAAATCAGGTTTGAGAGCAATGAGGGCGTCACTTGGAGAGGTAATCTGAAAAGTCGACCGCACATGGTCCATGTCTGGTGTCAGAGTGCTCTGTGCACAGAGCAAGGGCTGGTGGGTTAGCACAGAGGAAACCAAGCTAGGGTGCGCAGGGCCCAGGAGCAGACTGGGCCACAGAGGGGGCAGAGGAGGGGCCACGAGCATGGGCTGCTGCTGGGGACGGAGGTGAAGGAGAGGGAGCCAAGGACCGGGGTGGAGGGGGCGACTGTACAATGCAGGGAATTTGGGCTCACGGGGGTTCACAACTGCCAAAGAAGGGATCAGGCAGGAGACACTGAAAGATGATGTCAGGTTCTGGGGGGATGGCCCTTGTTTGTGGCACCTCCTGGGCTCTTCTCCTTTTCCTGCTCCCCAGGGTAAACTAACTGGTTTCTGGTCCTCCCCCCACCACCTCCTCACTGTAATCTGCGAGCTGTTTCTGCTGACCTGATATGCCCTCCCTCAATCTCTGCTCACAGAGAAGGCAGTTCTAAGCCAATATGCTGACCCAGCAATTAGCGCATAGTAAAGCTGTCCGGCAAGTGTCTTCCATGAGGTCTAAGATAGTGTGCAATTGTCCCTGCTGTTCTGCCACCAGAGGCAGAAATAAGACATAAACTATAAGACATGCACACAGCAGACTGAATTAAGGGAACAAAAATCATCCACTTCCATAATAAATGGCAGATGTTGGCACAGAGGCAGGATAACACTTCCCACCCCCTACACCCCAAAAAAGAACACAAAAATCACTCAATAATTCAGCAAGTTGTCATTTTGGTAAAGAGGCTTTCTGCTTCATTGCATTCAGATGTCAAAATCTCACCAACTTGTGGGGCTCCGCTACATCCCATCCCATAAGGGGGTGATGTTGCCATGGCCCTTCTCCCCCAGAAGCTCCCGGGGCAGGAACATCTCCGCTTGTCCTCCGCAGAGCCTCGCCCAGCTCTCTGCACACAGCAGGCAGGCACTAAGGTTTCCTGAACGAGCCCACGAATTATTGGCAAAGGGCCCAGGAGCTGAGGCATCCCTAACGCCCTACAAGGAAACACTGCTCCTTTCTAAACCTCTTACCAGCAAATCCTCCAGCTGGAGATAGGCCAGCTGTCTCCCCAGATGGGAGCGACAGGACTGCTGTGACCGGAGAACACTTACTAAAGATGTCACGCAGCTAATGTGCCTCTGGGCCGTGTGCTCAGCTGCCACAGCAGGTGTCAGGCTTCGGGTGAGCCCTCCTGGTGCCTGGATGATGCTTCCACTGCTCGCCTCTGAAATGACCTCAGGACTCTGCAGAGGAGGCCCCTGGCAGAGGGAGCCAGTGAATGGATGATTGCTGTTTTAGCCTCTGAAGACCACCTGCCTGGGCCCCAGAACTTGGATCTCCTTGGAGGAGTAGGGGGTGCTAAGGAGAATCACTAATCTACTGAAACCCTTTCACTGAAGCCAAGGCTCCGAGAGAGAATTCCTGCACCTTCTTATCTCTCCCACAGGAGACCAGAGTGGTGGTGCCAGCCTGAGAATCAGGAGACTTAAGTTTTCATTTCAGCTCTGTTATCAATAGCTGTGTGACCCTGGACAAGTTGCACAGCCTCTCTGGGCCTTCCCTGCCTCATTGTACAACTCAGGATGGTCAGCTCATGTCACCCTTGAGTGACATGTGTGACAGGGCCACAAAGGAGAAGTTCTGGGATGAGCTGGAGCAGGACTTCACTGTGCCTGGGCCTCTGGGCACCGCGTTCAGGCCTTGCAGCCAAACAGGTCTCATCCCTCCCCAGTGTCCTGACCATGAAGTCACTGTGTTACACTGTCACCTGCATGGGTTAGATGGGGGACAGGTGAGCAGAGCAACCATCCCTCTTCTTCCAACCTCTCTTACCTCCCCCAGGCTCCGGGGAACAGGCAGATGGTGACAGCAGCCAACTCAGCAGAGACAGTACACCTACTCACTGAGACACAGACCAGGGAGGAAGTGCAGGAAAGCGGCTCGGAGACAGCAGGAAGCTCCCGAGCTAGACTCAAACAGCTGGCCACCTTGGCCACGAGAATCGCAAACCACACCTATCTCTTCCTACTCGTGTTTCAGTGAAGCTAGAACTTGGGAAGGATGAAGTGGGCAGATCTGCTTTGTGAGCACCGAGCATATGCCAGGCCCAGTGCTAGGTGCTGAGATCACACAGGAGCAAACGAAGAAAATGTAGTCTCTTTCTCATGGAACTTGTATCTGGTGGAGAAGATGGGCTCTAATGTTTAAAAATTCACACAGAAATAAAGTCCTAGCTGTGTTAAGTGCTCCATAGCCAAGGGTTCAAGGCTATAGGAGGTTTTAACAGGGGCACCTGGCCTGATCTGGGGGTCCAGGAGGAAACACGCTGGGTGCTGAAGGATGAGTAGGAGTTTACCAGAGTGGCAGTGTTGGGGTAAGGCAGCGATCCAGGGAGAGGGGCCACCATAACTGGGAATTTCTAGGGCAGGAGGGAGAAAGGGTGCTTGCTGGGCAGGAAGGAGTATGGACTGCAGCAGAGAGGGTGGGGAGGGGCCACCAGAGAGGACTAACGGTGACTATGGGGCCAGATCAGGCAGGGCCTCTAAGAGCAATGGGACATTCCTTAGAAGTTGCAGGCAGAGGGTGGGATTGCAGAGGCATCCAGACAGGATTGGACTTGCACTCTGCAATGGTTGCTGTGCAGAGAACAGGCCAGAGGAGACCCAAGGAGACCGGTCAGGAGGCCACCACAGTGGTCCAGGCATGAGATGGTGGGACTTAGACCCTGCAGGGGGCCGTGGAGTGGACAGACTCAGAGACATGCAAGAGACTTTTAGACGTTAAGAGTGACAGGATGTGAGACAAAACAACCCCCTCAACACCTTACCGCCCCGCCCCCCAGCACAAACGCTTACCTCCAGCAAACAGGAAGATGCAGACGGCTTCCAGCAACAGCACAGAGGGCATGTTGATATGACTACAGGGCCAGGACAAGAAAAAAAGCAACAGCGAAGATCTCTGTGAGCTCTCCGAGTGGCGCATCCGAACAAGATGACCATACCCCGCCTCTCCAAGGTACCAGTGTGACCCTAGGGGCCCCGCCTCACATAATAACTGCAGTAGCCTGGAGGAAACCCAAAGTCCTAAAAGCCACAGGAGACTTTACTCCAGTGACTTTGGTTTTAAAGGACAGTCTAATGTCTTCCCGGACACCCACCCCCACAACCCCTCCCCCACAGCTCCCTCACAGACCGGGGCAAGGAGCAAGCCCTATGTCTAGACTAGAATTAAGAGACGGGGTCCTGGCTTGAAGATTTGACTTCAGTACCTTTGTTTTATGAAACCTAGCAAAATCACCAAGCCTGCACTTTCTAAACTATTTATAAACAGCAATGTGGCTGAGGAAGAAATAAATTTTCTAAGTTTTTTATTGCCTACGAATGGTTACAGTATGGGTAAAATTCAGTTCCATGGAGCCTGGTCATTAGTTTCTGAGGGAAGTACCAGCGTAAAAAGTGAGAGCTTTTAATAAGAAACTGACTGTAACTTTGCTTCCTTAAGGGCACACACCTGAGGTGTCCTTCTGCCGTTAGCTGCCAGGCCTAGGAAATGTATCCTTATCTCTTCCGTAATGAAGATCTGATGCAGGATTCAGACAACCTTAGGTTTTAGCAAGTGCACAAGTAGTGTTAAGAACTGAAAGGCCGTACAGAATGAAATTTAGACTTTCCCCCCAGTACCATTTAGCAGGGAAACATCTAAAATTATCTTGACAGTAGAGTCTAGAAATCCTGCTTTTTGCCCTTGGGATCCAATACACACAAGATCTCACCCTGCACTTTCTCTGCATTGAACTGGCCCTTTAAGAAAAGACTTGGATGAGCCAGGCAATGTCCCATGTAGGTCTTACTGGAGTTTCCTTCCATTAAACACATAACATGGACACTCATGTAAGAGAAATCTCAGAAGAGAAAAACCCCAGGCAGAGATTTGGAAACAGGATTAGGGGTCCAGGGAACCCCACATTCTAGAGATGAGGGCAGAGAGAGAAGGTCAGTCACTGCATGTGGCACCCAAGGGTGCAGTGGGAAGAAACTCACTTCACCCTGATGCACCCCACTTGGAAAGTCCCTTCAATGTCTTAAATAAGTGCCACTCTCCTGCACCTGGGATGATGGATAACAAGGCAGGAACCCCAAGTCTTCCTCTAGGTACCCTTGCCCCCCAACCCACCCCCAAGGAACACTGGTTCTCTGAAATACACACCGGAGTTTCCTGGTCATCTCTAGCAGCAGACAGAACTGCCTCTAAGTTAACCTGCCCTAAAATGAGCTCTCCCACAAACTCCCACTCGCCCAGCCTCCCAGCTGCAAGAGCAAAACAACTCTGATTTCAGAGGACTTGCTGAGCGGGCTGAGGGGCGTGGCTGCCTTGAAAAATCAGTCACCCAGGAAATGTAGATCCTGCTGTGGAAAGGTTTAAAATGACCCAACTCGTGTTCATAAAGCTGTGGTGGCCAGAGCTGACTTGGAATTACTGGAAATGAGAATGAACAGGGGGGCTGTGCTATGGGATTAGCACTAACCCCACCCCATCGCCCACCTGCAATCCCACCCACAGGGAGCAGGGACAGGGGAATGAAGGAGAGGGAGGCAGCATGGTGTGAAAGAGGACACTTGGAGTGATTGAGCCACACTCAGCTCGGGAGATGAACAGGTCACCGGGGCTCAGAAGAGGGAGAGTCCTGCACGCTGGACCCTCCATGCCACTTCTAGAGCCCAAGCCAGCTCGGGGCCTGAGCCACTGCTCAGAGCATCATCCACACTGAGATGGCACCCCTGTAAGTGACTACCTGACAGGCAGGAGCCACCCCTGGCCCATGGTGACACAGAGCCTGCACCCTGAATCCAGAAGCACCCGCTTCTCATCTGATGCAGTGTGACCCTGATTTACGAAACCAGGGAGGAGGTTGTTCCAGATGCTGCTGAGGTGTCTTCTGGTTCTAAAACCCCGTCGGATCTCCCCTCCGTCCTGGACCTGTGGTGGTCAGACCTGACTCAACTGTATATTCAGCTGATTGGACTTCAGAACATTCCCGAGATACATGAAGTCAAACATCCCAACCAGCTGAGAGGCTTTGTGCTTCAAGTGACTAAGAGGCCCATCTTCACCTAATCTACATGGAAATTGGAGATTCAATATCAGGAGAGTGGGGCAGCCGGGGAGAGAAAGGTGGGCAGGGAGCATACTGGGCCTCCCTGCCAGCTTCCAGCTGGGTGCATGTCAACAAGGCACCTCCCTTTCCCCCAGGGACATTTTCTCTCCTCTTACTCTACAAAACAGACACAGGACAAGTCCCCGCCTGCCACCTGGCAGCCAGGTGACAGCCAGGCCTGAGGACAAGGGACCCTGCAGGGCAAAGGTAAAAAAGGCTTCTCAATGCTATATAGTCCTTGAGTCCAGGATGATTTTCTGGGTCACCGCTTCTGACCTTGGGCACGTGCAGGACTCGAGGCTCAGGGCTGTTCATTTTTTTAAAAAACCAGGGTTCCTGCAGCCTCCCCTGGCTGCCATGAGGACAAGGTGGAAGGAAGTCTGGAAGGATCCTGCCGCCCCTCTGCCGCGAAACAACCCTAAGCCACATTGTCCCCCTCTATTATGTGTCCTTGCTTGTCCAGGCGAATGTTCCTAACTTTTCGCTCATTAAAATAAAGTGTGTGCTGGGCAACTGCAAATCAACGTGAAAGTCAAATGCTTCCTCATGAGGGTTTGGGTGGGATGATGCTGGCTTCGGGACCGCAGCAGGGAGGCGGGGGCCTCCCCTGTCCCCAACACAGCCCTGTTGTCACCTTGCCCACACCCACACCAGAGGTGCCTGCTGGGTAAGCGAAGCACCCCATCGCCTGCCGCCCATCACAGGCGGGTCCTTCCAGATCAATCTTTGTGCTCACTGCATTCTTTTCCGTGCCCCAACAGGGGAGGCAGATGCTATTCCAATGCTGGTGAAGTGTTAACAGTACTCTTTCCTCACCGTTCCCACCCAATCATTGCAAACGTTCAGCTTATCCCCTCTCCCCTTCTCCCATAGCAAAACTTTCTTGAAATACTAATCTGACATTCTAAATACAACCCTATATCTAAAAACTTATTTTATTTTTTAAAAGATTTTCTTTATTTACTTTTATGGAAAGGGGAGGGGAGGGAGAAAGAGAGGGAGAGAAACATCAGCGGGTTGCCTCTGCATGCGCCCTGACGGGGAATCAAGCCAGCGACCTTTCCACTTTGCGGGACAGAGCCCCATCAACTGAGCCACACCCACCAGTCGGGCCTCTAAAAACTTTTTTAAAAGAATGGAATCCAACAGCTACTACCAACAAGCTGCCAGGCTCCAAACTTCCGGGTCTTCTCTTTCCTAATCCAGTGAGAGTATACTCCCCGTTTACAGATGAAAAAACCGAGCCATGGAACAGTTAAGTGTTCTGCCCCAGGTTATAAGCTAACAAGAGGCTCAGACTTCATTCTGGCCTCTGGGTGATCTGTTCAATCCATCACCTTCCTGAGTCTGGGCAATCAGGATGGAGAAACAGAAGCATAATTAAAAGCCTGCCACCCCCAATCCCACCCTTTGGCAGTTTTCCACCCAGCTAATAACCTGCCAGCAACCCCCACGCTGGAGCACAGGAGATTTCCAGAGCTCTCTGCATTCTGTTACAAAGTAATCAGGAGTAGTCTGCAGCCCAGGGGCCCTGGGCACAGACCATTGGCTCCCAGGTACACTTTGTTAAACCTTTCCCATTACAAAATGCTTCCATCACCACCATTGTTCTTTTCTGTTCCATTACTCATGCTAATCCCACAAATATTCCTGGCTCCTGTGACTCTCACACACGGATTTAGGTGCCTCCCCACCCCCCAATCTCTTCATCTGACTGTTCTCTGCAAATTCTGGTTCCACGAGGCACTGGTGGCATTTGGGGACAGAGGGTGAGTGGGATTTGCTGCAGGGCACCACAAAACACTGCACTCTTCCTGTCCTGGGACTATACTTCCCAGGACAGAGGAAGAAACCAAGGCCAAAACAAATCTGCCTTTGAGAAAGCAGGGCAGACTGGCGATAGCTAGAGGCAGTTTTGCAGGACAATGGCTGCCCTTCTCCCCTAGGATCAGAAATGAAGTAAGTGAGTGCAGGGTGAAAAACGAAACCACTTCCACCTCCTTACAAAATGCAATTCCTACCCCAAATATTAGATTAGCGCTTGGCAGCTTCCTTTCAATGGGCCGGGATGGAAACCTGAGCCCTTTTCCAGAACAGGCAGCGCCTGAACAGGAAGACTAGAATCAGAGGTAGGAGTTTCCGGCCAGGCAGCCGGACAATCATCTCTCCTGTCCAGGGAAGTCTAGCGACGTGGACAGCATGTTTCCAGTTTGATGAGGCAGGGAAAGCATCTTAAAAGCAGCTCAGGGAACAATCCGCTCCCCCTAAAAGAATCACAGTTTCAGAACCCCTGAGTGGGACAACCAGACGTCAGCACCGGGGACAATGTGCCGTTTGCCTCCCCTGAGGGTTGGGGAAAGAGCTGTGCAGATGGGCGGAGGAGCCTCCCATACTCACCCACCTGCTAAGAGATCATTTTTAGCCAAAAGAGATTTTAACGTTAGTTTTGATGATCTTTGAAAATGCTTTAAGTTGCACAAGACCCAAATTCACTGCCTCGGGACTCTGGGAAGCACACACACAGGACAGGAAGTCCAGAGACTGAATCCCAGCCTAGCTCTGCTTGTAACCAGCTGAGCGACTCTGCAAGCAAGAGCTTCCCCTCCCTCCGTCCATTCAGCTGCCAAATGGGGAGAATCTCAGTTTCACAAACTCATGCAGTGTTGTCAAGATTCTACAAAACAGTGTGTGCTGTGACCTTCCCGCCTTTTGGAAAAACACTGTCTAAATCTACGATGGTAAAAGATGACGATCACATATGTTAATTTCATGTAACAGTCATGACTCCAAGGGTAGGTGTGATCGTTTCCATTTTTATACATGGAAACAGCCTTGGAGGAGTTGGGGCCTGGGGTCCCAGAGCTAGTGAACCACAATCTCGGAGTCAAGCTCAGGTCTGCTGATTGCGGACAGCTCGGCTGTGACCAGAAGCGTGCAGTACGGAGAGGACACGCAAAGGGCACTAATCGAACGTCAGGAGCCGGAGCATGAGCCACGCTGGTACATTTCTTCACTTCAGTCTCTCCGTTTCCTTCTCTCAAAAACGGGGTGGCATCACCTGCTCTATTAACCTGGGAAGGTTGTTGCCAGGATCACCTGAGACCCCAGTGCACAAGCTCCCTGGGCCAGGGCAAACTTTCCTCAATGGAGGTCCAGTTCAAGAGAAGGGACTTGGGGTCAGGAAAGGAAGTGGGGGCTCAAAGATAGACATAACACTCAAGAAAGCCCTGCAAGTAACTTCGCAGGTGGGAAAGTGAGCAGTCTGGAGCTGTTTAGAAGATAAAGCGGGCAGCTAAGGGAAGAATTTCAAGTGTATTCAGCTGTCCCAGGGAGCTGGCATGGGGTGATGCCGCAGCGGGAGTGTTGCACGGATAGACTCTCCCCTGGGCAGGGTCCCCAAGTGACCCCCCAATAGTCTTGTAGACCATGGGAGGGCTTTTTAAAAAATATCATTGTAGCCATCTGAAACTAATACAATATTGAATGCAAAGTGTAATAAAAAAACACAAAAAATAGCTATTCTGTTACAGTCTTCCCAATTAAAACAATTTTTTACTGATATGTGAAATACAAGAGTTTGAGGACCACTGTTCTAAAACACTTCATAGTGTTCCTGACATTTCCATTGATCTAATTACATGGAATTTCATTTATTCAATGAAAACTATTAAGCATCTACCCTATGCCCAGCACCCTCCCTGGTGTTGGGAATGCAATGAAAATGCTCTGTAAGATGCGAACCTGGTGGGGACATTCTTAACAAAAGGCTTTTACATTTGAACCAGTAGTTTATCCCCACCCCACGTCACCACTTGCCAGCTAATGACTGTGCCCTTTATGAAGCTCGTGAAAAACCCAGGAGTCCGGGTTCCTGGCAGGCTTTCCCATTTGCCCTGGGGCAGTCTTCCACCCTCTCTGGGCCTCAGTTTCCTTATCTGTAAAAATACAGGGCATCTGACTCTGATTCATTCCAGGGGACCCGAGTCTGTTGTAGGTAGGGGGCATGGTAGCTACTCCAAGCTCTGGATGGCAGACCAAAAAGCCAGATGCAAAGAAAATGTGTCATAGATAGTTTTCAGTCAGACAGATATGATGAAGGAAGGCATTCCCCGCTCGCCCTGGGGTGTGTCTGGGGACCTCCTCTGGGAAGTTCTTACCTATACAATCAAGAAGTGGCTCTGAGCTGGATTTCTGCAAGAGAAGAGAGCGGGCCTCAGCCCACCCGAAAAAGTGCTCAGTGGCGCTGTTACCCCATCAGCCGAGAAGAGCGTGCTGCAGGCTGCTGGGAGGCAGCAGCCTTTCCAAACAGACTCCCACGGCCTCTGCCAACGGCAGTGCCACCCCGCTCACTCTTCTGACTCGTTCCTTCTGCCTTCTCAATAAATTCACATTTCTTAGTGCAGTGTCACGCTGGAAGCCAAACAGAGCTTGAATTTTTAGACTTCGGTTTACAAAACACTCAGGGGTGTCTAGGGTTCTAGTTTGTTTTATAAATGGCTTTATAATTTGAAAATTGTAAGATTCCAGTTATTCATTTCCAGGACACCAAACACACGGCATGGCGTCCCATTGAAAGGCCCCTCTTAGCCGGACAGCTGTTGATTCCACAAGGAAAGGGCAGCAAGGTGCCCTCTCCCCTTTGCTTCCGCCTGGGTGCCCACCATGTTTTTAAATAGAGGCCTCTTGGCAAGTTTAAAAGTGCAACCTGGAGATACTCCCATTTACCTCCATCCCAGCAGGTGGCCAAGGGCCAGGCCCTGGGCTGGAAAGGAGCAGAAAGGAGGGTTGGATCAGGTGGTGGTGGTGGTGGGGTCGTCCCCAGCTTGGGAAATCACCGTGGAGTTCAAGCCCCCTGGACTTCCCATCTTGGGCTCTGCTTGCAGAGACTACCACGGGGGGCACTGGGCTGCCTGGGAAAAACTGCACTGGAGTAACCCTAACACCTGCAGATGCTCCATAATGGGGGAGGGGGTTGCGTGGCTTGGGCAGGTTCCCAAGCCTTGATTCAGAAGACAAACTCCTTTGACTGTGCTGTGCAGCTCAGGTTTAATACGTAAGTTCCCTCCTCCACCGGCAACCACCGAGCCCCTGTCCCCTTACCTGCGGCTCTTGCCCCTCAGCCCGATGCTCCAGTGCCAGCGACTCAAGGGAGGGGTCGCTGGGGGACCCTCTGCACTCCCCCTCCCAAGAGCACAGGCAGTTCTCCCCAAAGCAGCCGGAGATCCCGGAGGAGGCGTGCCCCGGGTGCGTTCTTCCCTGGGACACTGTCTGCCCGGAGAGGCGCGGGGCCTCGCGGCGGCGCTCAGGTGAGCCCAGACAATGCCGAACAAAGCCCGCAAAGTCGCTGCGTCCACGCGGAGCTGCAGTCTCCGTGCTTCGGGTGGGGGCGATTGCAGGCCGAACCCGCTCGTCCCCCTGGCGCGCGTATAAGTAACCCGCGCCCCTTCGGAGCACGCTACTGGGGTCCTGGGCGCTAGGGCTCCTGCGGCAGGCAGACAACTCTGGGCTCTGACTCCCCGGGAGGAACACGGTGAGAAGCTCACGAAGGGACCCGGACGCCGGGGCAGCTCTGCTGGCCCCGGCGCGCGCGGCTTGGGCCAGGGGGCGCTGCTGGTCCGCGGAGGGGCACCCGGGGTGGGAGCCACATGGAACACCTGTATTTCTTAGCGAGGGAAGGAGGAGAATGTGGCGCGGAAAGTGCAACAGGCGCTTCTGTGAACCCCGCCCGCATCGCCTCCCGTGTTTTAACAAGGAGTTGGCTGAGCCTGGCAAATAAACGGAGGTACTTACTCCTGTGCGGGGTCCCAGGCTCTAAGCGAGGCAGCAGCAAGAGCTGTGCTACGCACTGTCGACTCCGCAGGATTTATTGCTCAGACTTAGGCGAGAATGTTGACTTTGGCATCGTTTCTGTTTGTCATGGAGATTGTCATTTGTGTACCTAGCTGTCCTATCATTGGAACTGCGCGGTAATTAGCGGGCCTTTTAGCCAACATCCCTGTTTAAGCCTAGACGGTGCCCGACTTTTAACACTCAAGCGCCACAATGCAAAATCGCACAATGCCTGGCACAAGGCCTCGTACATAATAATCACTCCATAAACGGTGGCTATAACTGAGTAATCTATAGTTTCATACTCACCAAAAAAGTGCCATTGCATAATGTGTGTTCATTTCAAAAAAAAAAAAAAAGAATACCAGTAAGCAAGTTGAAAAACCACACCTATTCCACCACCCAGTGATAATCACTGTTATTATGATGTATATTCCTCCAGTGTCTGCTTATATAAAAATGTACATTCTTTTAAATTCATTACACACAGACTGTCTCTCATAACCAGCTTTCCACGTCCCTCTTGAGCACCTTTGTCTTTTAGCACCTCTTGTTCCAACGTACTTAATCTGCTGTTGTCAAACATTAACTTTTCATTTTAATCATGCAGTTAGACATTTGTGCTTTTTACTCAATTACTCAAACTGCAAGAAGGTAAATCTGTAGCATGTTGGGTACATGCAATTTAAGGCTTTTGATATGTATTATTCATTGCCCTCCAGGAAGATTGTCGCTGCCTTTTCCCTATGCCCTTCCTATTATTCTTGTAAATGTCAATCTGCTAATAATGGTTTTCTTGTTTTTACACCTTTCCCTTTAAAAGAATTTCAAAAACTGTTTCCTCTCTGCCTGTGGTTCTCAGCTGGTTTCCAACCCTTCCAACACTGCCAGAGCAGCCTCAGGGAGGCAGGAGCGCCCGTGTCAGGGAACTTGCCCTCCGGCTAAATGCTGGGGCGGTGGAGGGTGCGGGTCCAGCAGGAGGGATCTCTGCCTCTGACGGTCCTGTCCCACAAATGTAATGCAAAAAACTTGAGTGATTTTAAATGTTCTAGCAGCCCTGTTTGAAAAGCGAAAAAAAAAAAAAGGATTTAATTTTAATAGTAACCCCGTTGATCCCCAATATCTCAATGGGTAAACACTATAGAGGTATTTTATAACCTTTGAATTCTGTTGTAATTCACATTTACTGCCCAAATCCATTTGCATTATCAACCCAGTTCAGTGTTCGGTAACCACATGCTGGTGACGACAGCTTGTGCTGCTGTAGGCAGGAGCAGGGTCGTAAGAGCAGCAGCCCCCTGAGTCCCGGTAGGGGGCAAATTTCATAGCCCACCTGGTATGATTGGCTGTTAACATTTCCCTTCACGACTTTGCCTAATCAGGTTTACCTTAGGGAAGCCAAATTTCAACGCTAGATGTTTCTGACCGCTTAACATCGTCCACTGGTGGGAAATTAAATTTTCATTCCATGGTTAATAAGTAAAAGATGAAACTCTAAATACTAGTGGAGGGACCCGGTGCTTCAAACTCCATGCCAAAGAATCATCCACCTGTCCCGGGGGCCCATCAGGCCTTTCTGTCCAGTGTGCACATGGGGAGGCAGGAAAGTGGGCTCTGGAGAGGGGTGCGTGGGAGGCGACCACCAGGGGCGGAGGCTTTTTATCTGGAGAAGATGGGCGGCTACGATTGTCATCCACGGCAAGCCCTCCTTTGTGAGGATTTGTGGGAATCTAAAAAATAAAGCCACCGTGAAGCATCTTTACCCCAAAAGGCTTGTGCTGTGAACCCATCGCTTCCAAGGACTTTCCTTACTCATCTTTGCAGCCCCAGTATCTAGGTACTCTACGAGGTAGTAAGGGCTCCTTTAAAATGCGACTCCTTCGTGAATTTCCCTGGACAGCAAGTCTCAGTGGTAAACACACAAGGTGTGAAGGTGACTCTGAATTCCATGCAGAGGTAAATGGAGATGACAGCACTCAGCAGGAAACACCGTGTAGTGGAAGGACCTCCGCTTCAGAGACAAGGGGGCCTGGGGTGCCCGTTCAGCTCTCTTGACTACTGGCTTCGTGGCAGAGAGACAAGATGCTTAATTTTCAAATGCTCAGTTTCCTGACCTATTAACGTTAAAGGTTGTTGGGCACAATGGTTCCCAACTCTGTGGAAGCCCCATTCAAATTGTTTGCATCCGGTCCCCCAAATGATGAAGGCCCAAAGGGGGTACAAAATAGAAGTGCCAGTTGTGGATTTCCAGAACCCTCTTGTTGAGAAAGAACAGGAAACAACCATAGGGAGCAAAGAAACCATCCCAGAGGACAAAGGGCCTGATTCTCAAGTGCTCCAGATTAAGCCAGAGCCCAAATTGGGGACATGGGTATGGGAGGGCAGACAGAAGGGACACAGACACAAGGAACAGAAATACTGCCTTCTCAAAGCTGAAGCCCCTTTGCTAGGGGTTGGCACCACTTTGTCTAAGGGTTAAAGCATACCTCCCAACTCTTTTCAACAGAATAATTATGCACCAGATCTTACTGGATGTGCTTTGGGAAAATGTGATGCTTTCTGGCTGAATCAAGTAAACTTGGAATGTCTACAAGGCAAAAGACTTGGGTAACATGTTAGTCATTCAATCAACACCCAAAACTGCATAAGCACTCCACTTCAAACTGTTGACACTACCGAATTTTGTATCTTTAGTTTTCACACATATGTATGCCTTAGCACATGCCTTTGTTGAATGTAGTTTGAGGAGAATCTGGGTGCACCCTTGGAGGAAGCAGAGTAGGCTTCTGCCCAATTTACAATAAACCTCCCAGTCCATCTCACTTCCTGGAAGTCTCATATCACGAGAGGTGGGCACCCTCTGGCTGGTGTGGCTCAGTGGGTTGAGGGTAGGCCTGTGAACCAAAGGGTTGCTGGTTCGATTCCCAGTCAGGGGGCATGCAGAAAGCAACCTAGCAATGTTTTATCTCCTCCTCCTTCTCCTTCACTTTCCCCTCTCTAAAAAAGTAAATAAAACCTTTAAAAAAAAGAGGTGGGCACCTCCTCATCAAACAGCTATCACCTCAAGGTCTCAACGTAAAAGCAAGCACAGGAAAATGGATGAGGCTGGGCAGCTAAAGCCTTAGATGAAACCAATTTTAGAAGTCACTGGAAAGCTAAAGCCTAGAATCAAGAACCTTCCTAGGGAAGTCAGACCGCAGTGCCCAGCCACCGATGTGAACGAGGTTTGGGGCAGTCGAAGTGCAATCTCTCCCTGTGAGCCTCCCTGGCTCTCACCCCCAGCAGGTGGGCAGCCGTCCCTCTGGAACTGAACCTCACTTTGATGCTGGCCAGCAAAATCATCCTACCGCTCTTTCTTAACTCAGGTTTGGAGCCACAGGCTGCCCTCCAATTCCTTTCATCTGGAAAAACAAGACAAAAACCACCCTTGAGAATCCTTTGTATTTCAGGAGTAAGCGCTGCGTGGGTGCTGGGCCGGCTACAGAAGCACCTGCACTGGTGAGCAGCCCAGGTGTCACTTTGGCTCATCCCCAGGAGCACAGTCTGCCAAATCCAGGCAGCGGCTGAGCCGGTGGCGAGCCCACCGGGGACACAAGTGGTCCCTTGCTCTGGGCTGGCGGCCTCCCAGGAGCTCGCCTCTCAGTGACTTCACTCCTCCCCCGGAATCTGGCGGTGTGGGGCCCGCTGGTAAGGACCATACGTTACTGGTTTTCCCAAGTACGCCTTGTGCAGCAGGAGAGCTCGACTGCACAATATCCATCACCCTCGCACACAGTGTTGAGCCTTTTACATTTCCGGCTGCACCAGCAAAAGAACTCGACAAGAAAAGGCATGGCGAATGTCTTTCCCATCAACTCCTGTTCACTGGTTAGGCCGTGACAGGACTCCCCACCGCCCCCGGCAAAATGAGACTGATTTGTCTCGTACTCACATGGCCTCTACCAAGGAGTAATCTATTCATTTGGCTATTTGTTTTCAGCCCTAGTCTACTTATTATCTACGACTGCACCAGGTATTATGAGGGACTGGCAGGTATGACGGACCACACGTCCTGTCCATCAATACAGCACCTACCACACTGTCAGGCACGTGGCTGGAGTTCACTAAATATTTGTGGAATTAATGTTAATTAACAGAGGAAAGTCTTCAATCTACTCAGAAATAAAGACCTGGCGGTCTGGTATTTTAATATGTGGAATTAATCTAGGAGACATTTAACCCTTCTCTCTGAGAGACTAGTGCTATGGATTCTATTAGTTCTTCTTGGGAACAAGGCACAAAACTGAACCACCAAATAACAGTAAACTCCATTTAATTAAAACTGTTTGCATTCAAATTTCCAGTACCATATAATGCCTTGAAATAGGAGGAACTCTGACTTAGGTCTTTTATGTGTTCTTTGACTTGCCTCCCTAATTTTCCAGAATAAAAAGGCAAATTTTGTGATTCTTTGGTTTCCATCTGCATTTTCACTGTGGCTGGAATTGAGCAGAGAATGAACAAACTAAGCATCCAGTGCTCCTAGAATGAGCAAATAAGAAGGGGAAGGGAGCGAAAGGCTGGCAATGAGAACAGGAGGAACTGGCTGCAAAGGAAGAGGGTTTTATTGGGCAAAGCAGTGTAAACTTTTATGTAATGTAAGCACATCAATGTTTGAGCAACTCTTTACACGAGGAAGATCCCGTTCACTCTAACAGGCGAGCGGATGCACATTATCAGTAGAAACAGCAGCAACAACACAGTCTTTTATGTCTCTTCCTTGAGTTGGTGAAAACATGTCCTTAGGTTGTCACAGGACAGGCTGGTACTTAAAATTATGGAAAAATTCCCAGGCAGAAACTCAGGGGCTGGCAGAATAGGTCAGCTGGCCTGTAATTGTGCACTTGTGAGTTCAGGAAAATTTAGTATTATGTGCTTCAAGAAAAATATGTGCTCTTATTTAAATTTTTAACTTAAATTATTAACTATTTGTGCTTCAGAAAATGGCAAATTGGATGCCGAATTCTATCTATAATAAAAATCTAAGTAGTTACATATCTGGAAGGGTAAGGATGGCAACAGCAGAAAGAGAAGGTTCCTTCCCCAGCTGGAGTGGTCCAGAGCCCAAGGTCAAACTCCACGCCCAAGGACAGACTCTCTGCCCAAGGACAGACTGTCTGCCCCAGGTCATACTCTGTGCCCAAAGGCCAAAGGAAAAGTGAGCCAAGTCAAGATGGAGAGCACGAGGTGACGGCCTCCTCGTGCCCAGGAAAAGAGGAGCAGAGACCAGAGCAACAACAAACCAAAGAACATTTATTACCGGCAAGAGGCGGGTGAGGACAGGGAGAGCAGGGCGTATTTTATTGTGCACATTACAAACATACATAAAAGTCCCCAAAATAATAAAGCTCGTGTTTCTATCGCCTAGATTTATCCATTATTAACATGGAGTCCTATCTGCTTCAGTACTTTTACACAATAAAAAGTTATATATACAGGAGAAAGCCCCTATGTACCCCTTCCTGGGATTCCCATGAACTCGGTTATGAATCTTTTATGCCAGGCTTATTTATTTGGAAGAACTTAGAGGAAGAAAATAAAACTACCCGCCCTGACGGAAGAGTAGTGAGCAAACGAAAGCGGAGGCACGAAGGTCCTTAAAGGAAACGCAGACGAAGAGGAACAGTCCCAACACACGGAAACACAAGACGCTGTCCTCTCTCCCCCGAGTGTCGCCTTCACCGCGCCCTCTCTCCTGAGTGTCCATCCCCAACAGACTGCGTCTGAAAGAGAAAAGTCAACTCTCATTATGCCGCATACAAAATCTCAGTCACCGTGGTTCTTCATTTCTATCTTAGGTGTCAGTGCAAGGAAACCATTGACTTTTAACCGAAATTATACACTAACTCAGAGCTGCCAGTTAAAAATCACCACCACCGCAGCAGTGCTACTGTGTCCATTACAGCGGGTGGAACTCCCCTCACAAATATAAAATACGGCTCCTTCAAATACACAGTGAGGTTATATTAACTTGTATGCTGAAGTACTTATCACTTTTGAGCAAAAGGTTACAGAATTTTATGTTCTCACCAACACATCACTCCTAGTAGAGCAATTTTATAATTACTAACAAATTAAAACAAATTTCTCCCGAGATGATGAAACAAATTTAAAACACATTTTCTCTCTAGGAAGAAAGACTTAAAGTACGAAACAGTCAACTAAATTTCCAATAGAACAAAGGAAACATGCTTAAGTACCCACATACACAATCTTTTCTAATAATATAACCCCTTAGTTTCACACCCTTCAGAACTGGGCTAAAAAGATACTGCAGCACAGCAGGCAGGTAAGCAGCAGGGGGCAGTAGAGAGAACTCAGCTTTTCCAGTCTGTGTGTGTGATTTGGGGCTGCCACTCAACCTCTCTGAGCCTCGGCCTCCTCACCTATAAAATGGAGTGGTACTTTCTTTTCAGGGGTATTGTGAAGGTGAACTTTGTGACTAGATGTAAAAGTTCTTTTAAAATAAGGCACTGCCCCAAAATAAAGTATTAGTACACTGAACTCAAATGCAGACAAAATATGTATGTATTACCAAAGTAGGGGAAAAGCCAGTTCAACTACTATGCTTTAAATCAAGTGTTTTTTTTAAGCTTCAGTCTACTCAGAAACAACAGAAAATATAGGTTTCACCTGAAGATGTGTGTGTAAGTACTCCCACCATCTTTACGAAAAGAGACCTATTACACAGATAAAAAGTAAAACCACATACAAGTTAACTTGACTGGCGCTAGCACTAAATTCCAGAAGTTCTGTCACTGCATGTTCCGCAATCTATGACACAGATTATACAAAGTCTCTGAGATCTATAAAATAGGCTATACAAAGTATAATAAAGAAACATCCATAGGGAACCAACAGCGAAGGCAAGGAAACTAGGTCTCAAATCAACAATTCAGAACAAAAGAAAGAAAGAAAGAAACATCCAACTGGAACAGAATGAAGAAATAATAATTCAAAACAAATGAGGAGAGACTGAGGAACCTCTGGGACAACGTTAAAAGTTCTAACATCTGAATCATAGGGATGCCAGAAGGAGAAGAGGAAGACCAAGAAACTGAAAACTTATTTGAACATTAATAATGAAGGAGAACTTCCCCAACCTGGCAAAGAAACTAGACATGCAAGCCTAGAACATTCAGAATCTCAGAGAAGATGGATCCAAACAGAAACACACCAAGGCACATCATAATCACATTACCTAAGATTAAAGATAAGAATCTTAAAAGCAGTAAGAGAAAAGGACAAAGTTACTACAAAGGAGTTCCCATAAGACTATCAGCTGATTTCTCCAAAGAAACCTTATAGGCAAGAAGGGGCTGCAAAGAAGTATTCCAAGTCATGAAAGGCAATGACCTACATCCAAGTTATTCTATCCAGCAAAGCTTTCATTTAGAATGGGAGGGCAGATAAAGTGCTTCCCAGATAAGGTCAAGTTAAAGGAGTTCATCATCACCAAGTCCATATTATATGAAATGTTAAAGGGACTGATCTAAGAAAAAGAAGATGATAAAAAATATGAACAGTAAAATGACAACAAACTCACAACTATCAACAACTAAACCTAAAAAACAAAAACTAAGCAAACAACTAGAACAGGAACAGAATCACAGAAATGGAGATCACATGGAGGGATAGGGGGGAGACTGGAGGAAAAAGGTACAGGGAATAAGAAGCATAGTTGATAAGTACAAAATAGACAGGAGGAGGTTAAGAATAGTATAAGAAATGGAAACGCCAAAGAACTTACATGTACGACCATGGATGTGAACTAAGGGGGGTGGGGGGAATGCTTGAGGGAGGGGAGTGCAGGATAGAGGGGGATAAAAAGGAGAAAAGAACGGGACAACTGTAATAGCATAATCAATAAAATATACTAACAAAAATAAAAAGCACTTGCTAAATGTAAACTATAAAAAAATTAAAATAGATTAGCAAATGTAGACAAACATAATAAACCAGAACTTGTAACGGAAATAAATCATGAGAACCAACACTTTTGATCCGGCACTGGTGACACTGAGAACTCAGTCATGCTTCCTTAGGAACAGAAACCAAACAGCGGACCCAGCGGGTCCTGGCCTGAGGCTCTCAGGACCCAGCGGCCCGCAGAGAGACCAGCACAAGCTGCTCGCAAAAGGTCTGAGTAGCTGCGCGTATTAAGTCAAAGCCCTTTCCTTTTGGCTAGAATTCTACTGACTCAAAGTGGTAAAGACTTCATTTTGATCAGACGTTCTAACTGGCCATTGATCATAAAGTACAATAATTTATTTCTGAGGGCCATCTTAGAACAAAGGATCTTAGTAACAGGGGACAATTACAGGGGAACTAGTGTTCAAACTCACCAATGTTGTCTTTTAACCACTACAATCACCAGAGCCAAAGAAGAGAGTGTGTTTTGTCTTAAATGCAACATGCCATCAGTGGAGATTGTCTTCCACTCCCGACCCCTTAGATCCTCCTCACAACCAGTGCTCGGCATTGTCACAGCCAGGGGCCTACACGAGAGTCAGTCTCACAACGGGACACGAGGGACTTCAGGCTAACTCCACCTCATGGCGATCTTCGCCAGCCCCGCCACCTATCAACACGAGCGCTCTCAAAAGTCAACCACCACCACGGAGAGGTGGCTGCCACCAGAACCACCCCGGGGCTCAGGGTCGTTCGTAGTGCTAAAGGAAGTAAGACTCGGGAAGACAGCAAAGGCATTACAACCAGCCCGCAGAACATCAGATCACAAAAGAAGACCCAGCCTCACAGAGAGATGTGTTCTACCCCATTAGCCCGACCCCGAGAACTCGACTGGAAACGCCCTTCTGCATTTCGGTGGCTACAGAAGCAGCAAAACGAATCAAATGTTACTTACTTAACTTTTCAACAGTTTTTTCATTTCAATAAATTTATTCTGATTGGTTGGATTGTCTAAGAGGAAGAGAAGAATCTGTTCATGTTTCTCAACCTATGGATGAAGAAAAAGTAGTAGTATTTAATTTCTCAAAAATGTGAGGAGGATAATGTCACTTAAAGGAAAGGGAACGCACTTGTTTCCGTAACTCTGAGCAGCAGCAATTCGTCCTGTTCGTCTTCTCTAGAGGCAAACACAAAAAGCCATTAGGTCACACATGCACGATACAAACCACACAGATCCTGGGGTCGGAACACACGAGACCTGCCCCTCAGCCACGGGTTCCAACCACAAAGGACCCGATCAATTAACTTTGCACCTGGGCTTTCATGTTATCCGTCCCTGTGTCCTGGATTTTACTAAATTAATGCGCATATGTCTAACGTTTTAGGTCTTCCACCTGCCACATATGTGATCCGTCTTTCTGGTCGAGAGCAGGCCTGCCAAATCATTATCTTACGAAATGTAACATCCAATCTCCCAAGTATGAGTTTCCCCCACTTTGACCAGGATCAGAAGTAATCTGGAAGTAACTTGGAATGCCTGACATTTCTGAAGTTCCTGGTACCAATTCTGCTGACAATGATGCTGAGCCTGATCTAAGGCAAGTCTGGACTGGGAGGCCTGCTTCCGTCCAGAAGGTTCCTTTGAGGCGGCAGCAGGAACTGGAGCCCGGCCACTGGATTTGTAAAGGAGGAGGATGACAGGAGTGTGGCCACCGGGAGGAAGGAAAGATCAGGTCAATTAAAATGACAACATCCGTTCTTAACTGCAGTGATACTTATGACTGAGTCTGGAACAAATACCTTTATCTAAAGCATTTTGCTTTTTGGACGTGGTGTTTTTTGCCAGACCACACATCACCAGCTTATCGGTCACCCTGACAGCCCCGTTCTCGGAACACTTCTGCACTGACACGGTGTGGACATTCTCAGCGACTGCTTTCACAGACAGCAGTACGTTCTGATTCAACATGAAGCTCTTCAGTAGCTCTATTACTAAATGAGAACAGCTTCCATTCAATTCCTTTAGTCCTGGGGAAAAAATAAATATTAGAGTTAACCTTCAAGTCCCTTAAAAAAGGTAAGATTTAGATAAACTATCTAAGGATGGTAAGAAAAAGGTTCCCTGCTTTTAGCTAGGTTTAAGTGTGCTTTGATGTACTACTGCTGTTTGTTGCATTGGGAAAAAAGACAAACTTATTTAATAAACATTCGTTGATCCCTATTATGTGTGAAGCACTAATCCAGGCCTGCAGAACCCAGACAAATGGTTGTCTTCATGGACACACACTCAAGTGGGAGAAGAAAGCAATGATAATTTTCCAACCCTCCGAGTCAAAAACAAAACAGACTCTGAGGCAGTCAGTGTGTTATCATCTGTGGGCACCTTTGGGTAAAGAAATAGGGAGTGACAGTAAAATTCTACTCTAATATTTTCATTTACTTCGTATATATTCCAATGAAGGGCTGAATATATACAGATAATAACATGTACTATAAGGTAGCCAAAAACAGTGTCATCTGAATGTCACCAGTCTCTGATGACCCAGTGGTGACAGAGAGGGCAGACCTCTGTATGAGTGGCCAGACACTGGTCATCCTCGCCCTGACACTCACTCGTTTCGCAACTTGGGGCAAAACAGTTTCTGAACCTTGACGCTCTGACACTATCTGTAAAGCAAAGATGGACCAACTGAATATAGTTTTGTGAGAATGAAAAAAAAATAGAAGATAGTTCTTTGTAAACTCTGCTTGGTATTTAGAATCTGGGCAGCTATACTTGAAATATCCCTTTGATTTAGACTTAGAGCTATAAAACAAACAGGAAAAAACAACAACAACAAAAACAACCCAGAGACACCCCAATTGGAAAATGACTGCATTGTCTACCTTCAAATGAACACTTAATAACTTGGAAAGGAAGCTGCAGGTGGCTGGCGGAGATGGGCTGCACTCTGCAAGGAGGCAGAGTTTCAACGTTTCCGTAGTCTGCGTAGATCACCTTCACCTCGGTCTCTGAGGCTGCCAGAATGATAGCACGGTACCAGAAATCATCACCTGGAAACACAGTGGGATCTTGGGTAAGAAGCTACACCCAACGGCCCCTCCCTCTCTTGAGATGGTTATTCACAGTTACATTTACATCACTCAGAATTTACATTTACATCACGCCAAGACATCTGATTTTAAGCCAAAACATCCAGATTAAATATAAGCATCACCTCTACTTTTTTCAGACCCCACTAAAAAGACAATCACAGGGTCAAAATGAAAAAGACATAAAATCACAAGGACAGAGAACAAGAGAAGACAGTGGAATAGTGGAAGATAGGAAGAAAGCAGATGCAGGAATGGAAATGCTTCCCAAAGTTGGCCCCAGGGAAGTTAAAAGGAATCCAGTTTGCATCTCAAATGCCCGGGCAACCAAGGTTCAGTAACTGGTGCTCACCATTCAAAAGAAGGAGTCAAGATGGAGCTGAAATGAAGAATGCGTATCGGAAACAGTTACCCCCACCTCCAAGCACCCGAACAGACTTTAGTTTATAAACACATGTATGTACACTCATTTTTAAAGTTGCTAAAGAGAATGAGCAGTTTTACATTCATATGTTTTAGTAAAGTTCAGAATGCCCTCTCGCTTTCCAGGCCACCGCTCCCACTCCTTCTCCAGAGAGGATGAGCCTGGTCAACTCTGCACTGGGGACCACGTGGCTGAGCAGAGGAGGGAGGTGATCAATGATGCATTCAGACAAGCTAGGCTCTCCTGGCAGGCGACCACCAGCCCAAGCAAAAGGTCTTCAAGATACGACCACCAGGAGTCCCCTGAAACTGCAGTGTGATCGCTCTCTACTGAAGGCCACCAGTGCGTAAACTCTGGCCGTGCACAAGGAAGTCTCCAGTGAACTCGGTGGGACCCCACGTTTAGAGTGGACAGAAAAGATCACCAAATATTTGAGGACAGTTCCCCACATGGAAGGTACGTCCAAAGTTAATGAATAGGGACTCAGGGAAACAGAGACAAAGGAAGGAGGGAGAAGACCCTGAAATTTAAAGGAATGATACTAAACATCCTTGGAGAAAGGCCCTCATCTTTTTTTTTTTTCAAGTTTGAGCTATTTTATTTTTTATAACTTTTTTTATATTTTAATTATTATTCAAGTACAGTTTTTCTGTCTTTTACTCCCATCCCAGCCCACCCTCCCAGTGCTCCCCACCTCCCTCCCATTTCCACCCCGCCTAGGTTTTGTCCATGTGTCCTTTATACGTGTTCCTGTAAACCCTTCCCCTTTTCCCCTGAAACTCCCTCCCTTCTCTGCTCTGGTGATTGTCAGCCTGTTCTCTATTTCAGTGTCTTTGGTTATTTTGCTTGTTTGTTTGTTTGATTGTTTAGGTTCCTGTTAAAGGTGAGATCATATGGTATGATCTTATTTCACTCAGCCTGGCTTATTTCACTCAGCATAATGTTCACTCCGCCTGGCTTATTTCACTCAGCATAATGTTTTCCAGTTCTATCCATGCTGTTGCAAAGGGTAGGAGCTCCTTCTTTCTTTCTGCTGCATAGAATTCCATTGTGCAAATGTACCATAGATTTTGGATCCATTCATTTACTGATGGGAACCTAGGTTGCTTCTAACACTTGGCTATTGTAAATTGTGCTGCTATGAACATTGGGGTGCATAGGTTCTTTTGGATTGGTGTTTCAGGGTTCTTGGGATATAATCCCAGCAGTGGAATTGCTGGGTCAAAAGGCAGATCCATTTTTATTTTTCTGAGAAAATTCCATACTGTTTTCCATAGTGGTTGTACCAGTCTGCAATCCCACCAATAGTGCACTAGGGTCCCCTTTTCTCCACAACCTCTCCAATACTTGTTGTTTGTTGCTTTATGATGGCCATTCTGACCAGTGTAAAGTGGTATCTCATTGTGGTTTTAATTTGCATCTCTCTGATAGCTAGCGATATTGAGCATCTTTTCATGTGTCTCTGGATCCTCTGTATATCCTCCTTGGAGAAGTGTCTGTTCAAGGCCTTTGCCCATTTTTTAATTGGGTTGTCTTCTTAGAGTG
>CM052542.1:146057525-146125922 GCA_028533065.1 Trachops cirrhosus | reverse complement strand
AGAGTTTTTTGATTACTTCTTCAATTTCATCTGCTGTTATTGGTCTGTTCAGGCTTTCTGCTTCTTCTTCATTGAGTTTTGGAAGATTATATTTTTCTAGAAATTTGTCCATTTCACCTAGGTTTTCAAATTTTTTGGCATACAGTTCTTCATAGTAATTTCTTATAATCCTTTGTACTTCTGTGGTGTCCATTGTAATTTCTCCTCTTTCATTTCTGGTTGTGTGTATTTGGGTCCTCTCTCTTTTTTTCTTGATGAGCCTGCTTAAAGGCTCGTCGATTTTGTTTATCTGTTCAAAAAAACAGCTCCTGGATTCATTGATCCTTAGAATTGTGTTTTTAGTCTCTATGTCATTTAATTCTGCTCTGATGTTGGTTATTTCCTTCCTTCTACTTGCTCTGGGCTGTCTTTGTTGTTGTTCCTCGAGTTCTTGTAGGCGTAGGTACGGTTAGGTTGTTTGAAATGTTTCTATCTTTTTTAGGTAGGCCTGTATCGCTATGAACTTCCCTCTCAGGACTGCCTTCATTGTGTCCCATAAGTTCTGGGTTGTTGTGAGTTCATTTTCCTTTGTTTCCAGAAACTTTTTGATTTCTTCTCTAATTTCATTCTTGACCCTTTCATTGTTTAATACCATGTTATTCAATCTCCATGATGTTGAGTGTTTTGGGTTTTTTCCCTTTGCGTTTGTTTCTAGTTTCAGTCCTTTGTGGTCAGAGAAAATGCTTGGTATGATTTCAGTTTTCTTGAATTTGTTGAGGCTTGTTTTGTGTCCTATCATGTGGTCTATCTTTGAAAATGTTCCATGTGCATTTGAAAAGAATGTGTATTTAGCTTCTTTGGGATGAAGGGCTCTCTATATATCTGTTAAGTGCAAGAAATGCCTTCAAATCTTGAAACAAGACCAAGACTGTATGACAAACACACACTTGAGATAACAAACAAACCAGCTATTGAAACTAAAAATGCAGTATCAAAAAGGAAGTAAGAAAAGTTGGAAGACAGAATTGAGGAAATCTCTTGAAAAACATTAAAAAGATGAAACAGAAAAGAGAAAATTTGATGTAAGAGTTCATGTCCAACATTAAAATACTTCCAGTGCCTAAAAGAACAGAAACTGAAAGGAAGGAATAAAAGATAACTCAGGCAAATTTCTCAAAACTGAAGCTCATGAAGTTCTAGACTTAATGGCACATCTCATACTGAAATCACATCATAAAATTCAAAACAAAGGATGAAGAGATTAAAAGGTCCAGAAAGAAAAAGAATATGAACAACATCTACCTCTTCACCAGCAACACCAACAGCTGAAAGACAATAAAAGCAATGCCTTCAAAATTATAAGGGAAAGATGATTTCCAACCTAGAATTCTATCCACTAACTATTCCAAGTAAGTGATCCACTAACTAGTAGGTAGAATAAATACTTTTTCAAACGCAGGTATTAATAGAAAATTCATCTTACATAAGTACCTGTTCTCAGCTTCTGGAGAATGGGATATGCTCAAATATTAGAGTTAATCAAAAGTAAGGGACCCAGAAAGCAAGGTGAGACGAGGTGGGAGGGTGAGAAATCCAAGAAACAAGGCGGGTGGTAGTGAAACAACCCCCAGCGTGATGGGAAGGGAGAAGTCCAGGATGGCAGCTCGGGTCTACGGAGGGGCAAGTAAGAAGGCTGAAGACGCCTCCAATATGATAAAAGATGACAAAAGTACATTAAGTGTTTGCTGCATTTACACTGACACAGGGAACAGGAGATGATCAGTGAAAGTATACAGAACACTAGTAACAATCAAAAAAGGCTGCAAAAGAAAAATGTAATCATAGTGCACTATATGGCTAGGCTATGAATGGCGTTCATGCAATTCTAATAAAGTAATACAGAGCACTTAACCTAACCAAAAATTATGACATATTGCTACTGGGAAGAAAAGGAAGAAAAGTGTCGATGCAGTTGTCCCATAAAAGAAAAACAGAACTAAGCATGATACATTTTTTAGTTTTACTGAACTGGGGTGATAAGCACCACACATTTTAAAACTGTAAATCTAAATTTAAAAAGGAACGTTATTTGGGCGACAGACCGAAAGCAGGGGCGACACTGGCCCCCTCAGACTCCGGGCACGGGTGCATCTCTTTACGACGGCCGGAGAGCAACACGCTCCCAGGACTTAGGAAACGATTTATGGCCTTTGGCCCCAGAAGTCTATTCCTGAAAACTCAGCCTATAGTGTTTATGGTTATCCAACTTCTACCCCAAAATTCACTACAAGTGCTATTTATATTAGCAAAAAAAAAAAAACAGTTAACATGAATTGGTAAACGGCAGCAGGATAAAATATACCCAGTCCAATCAGTCTGACTCCCCGGGGCATTTTATTCCCTTTTTTTGGTGCATTAATAGAGTTCTATAAATGGTCTGCAATCCCTCTGCATGTACATGTAACATTGTTGATCCACCGCATAGAGTATTGTTACCTAGAGCTGGTTATCGATCTAGACGTACTGACAGATCTGCACATTTCCACCTATACCCTTGCCCTTTAAACATAATCTGTGGTTATGGCACAGAAAAACCAAATTGAACCCGTGACCTTGTCTCTAACTTCTCTCTCTAACCAAATGGAATATGCATCTAAATTAGCATGATCCGTGTAATCTCCTGCAAAAGAGAACAGACAGATATTTTCCCTTCGACGCTTTCCCTAAAAGAATCTTACTTGTGTATCGGGCGCAGCACGCGTCTCCCACTCGCGGTCTGTAGGGCGGCCGGCTCTTCTGAGCACTGCAGTCTTCTAACAACTCAGCTGTCAATGCACACAGCTTTTCCTGATCTTCTAAAATATGTCAACACAACCTCTTGTGAACATTTTCAACGCTACTATTTAAATATAGCATACGTGTTTAGATTTGTCAAAACATAAAAGAATGTCAAATCTAATCACTCAAAAAAAAAACCCTTCCTGTATTAGAGCACACATTTCAAAAATAAATAAAACCACTATTGGCTATTGTGTGCCGAAGGGTGTAATACAGGGAGGGGGCAAGAAAGAAGCCTCTACGGGCTGATTTGTTGACTGGGGTTGTTACACCTGTGTGTTCACTCTGTGAAAAGTTAATAAGCTGTATTTTTACAAGTGTTTGGTGTACTTTTCACTGAGTGAGTTATACAGGCATACCTAGTTTTACTACACTTCAGATATTGCACTTCTTACAAATTGAAAGTAAGACCCTCCACCAGCAAGATTACCACTCACTGCAGGCTCAGATGATGGTTAGCATTTTTTAGCAATAACGTATTTTTCAATTAGGATGTGTACACTGTCTTACTAGAAATAATGCTATTGCACACTTAAAGGCTATAGTAGAGTGTAAACATCATTTCTCTGGGCACCGGGAAGCAAAAATTCGTGTGACTCGCTTTACTGTGATGCTCACTTTACTGCAGTGGTCTGGAGCTGAACCACGTTACCTCTGAGGTGTGCCTATAGCTGTCTTAACGTACCTGCAAGCTATTCTGTCCGGCCACCACCCACCTTGTACTGCCTCACCTTCTGCACTAGAAGGATAAACTCAAATGAAGAGAAGACTTAATTGTAAACTTCCGTGAGACAAAAAAGAAAGATTAAAAATACTTATATACTACTCCTCTTCATGATTAGGTCCAATGTAAAACATTTCTCTAAGTTTCTTAAAATATAGTAACACTATAATCACAAATTACAAAGTATCCTTCCAATATAATCAAGTTTTGGTTCAAATTCTCTTAAATGGTTAAAGGAGGTTAACTTAGTAAAGATAATTCAATGTAAACAGAATACATTTTTAAACAAAAAGTAATACTGAAGGACACTTTTGTTATAAAAAGCTGCAGATTATCACAATTAGATTGAACAGGCGCTGAATGCAGGGCATTCTACTCATGTGTACGCTGTGTTTTTACAAGTAAATGTTTAAGTCTTTTTACTGATTTGAGAGAGAGAAACATCGATTTGTTGTTCCACTTATCTACGGTGTCACTGGCTGACTCTTGTATTCGCCCTGACTGGTGACCGAACCCACAGCCTCAGCACATGGGGACGGCGGTCTGACCAACTGAACTGCCAGCCAGCGCTGCAAAGTACATGTGCCTGCAGAAGATCAGTTCTTCCTTAAAACCCTGACTGAGACAAAATCATTACCCTTCTCCTCTCCCCAGTTCCTAATGAGTTCAGATAAGCACTTTCATTTTATAATTAAAAAGATTAGCGGCTACCATCAATAAATCAGCAAACACGTGCTGGGGAAAATGTGGAGAAAAGGGACCCTAGTTCACTGTCAGTGGGAATGAAGACTGGTGCAGCGGCAGTGTATAATTTCCTCAAAAAAGTAAAAACAGAACTGCCTTTTGACCCAGTGATTGCCCTTCTTGGAATACATCCTAAGAATCTCAAAACACCAATTCAAAAGAATGTATGCATTCCTGTGTTCATAGCAGTGTTATTCACAATAGCCAACATCTGCGAACAGCCTAGGTGCCCATCAGCAAATGAGTGGATAAAAAGGCTGTGGTACATTTATACAATGGAATACTACGTGGCAGTGAAAAAGAAGGAACTCTTACCTTTTGGGACACCATGGATAGACCCAAAGACTAAGCAAAATGAGCCAGTCAGTGAAAGACAAATACCATATGATCTCACTTATATGTGGAATCTAATGAACAAAATAAATGAACAAACAGAAGCAGAAGCACAGATATATGCAACAGACTGACAGCAGTCAGAGGGGAGAGGGGAACAGGGACTGGATGAAAGGATTAGCAAAAGGGCACATATGCACGACCCACGGACATGGACAGCAGCGTGGGAAATGCCTTGGGGGGTAGAGGTAGGCAAACAGAAGAAGTGGAGACAACTGTAATAACATTAACAATAAAATATAATTTTAAAAATTATCAAAAATAGGCCTCCAATTTTAATTTCTTACCTGGCATCTCATTTGGCACAGCATAAAATAAGTTCGGGTTTATGATTTCTAATATGCTTGCTTGTACAGTTTTACTGACCGGCAGTTCTATCGTCCTCCACCGCTCAGCTGCAGAGACGGCTGCGAACACACCAAACGTCGGGTCTCCGTGAGAGACCCACTTTAGTCTCCTTTCCCAGTAACACGTCTATTCGCTCATGTTTTCATCAACTGCAGATTACCAACATTCCCAAACTCCCAAAATGAAAATCTGCATTTTCACAAAGCAATCTATTTTATTTGAGTGATTCTGTGGGCATTACAAACAAGTCCAACCTGTAGTGAGAATCCTTGAACTATTGCAGTCTTGCGGTATTGTGCATCTGAAATATGTTTACACTTCTGTAGTATGTTTAATATAGCTCTTAAATGTATTCAAACATTAAGGTATACACAGCTGTATGATGCAAGTTTACCTGATGAGTAACGTTAAAAATGAGTATAATGTTTGTTTAATAAAACCATGTTTCAATAAGTTAATATTAAGTTAACTTTAGTAGCCTACAATTAATCTATTTCCACAAAGCATATTTCTATAGAACTGTGTCATTCAGAATAGAAAATGTTTTATAGCCTACAAAGACAAAGGATAACATAAATTTAAGTAACAGATAAACGGCTTAAAAATGTTACCTTGATGCCCTGGGTTGTCGATTTGAAGGTCGTGTTTGTTGACGGGTCTGTTTTCTAAGGAGTCTTTCTGGGAGCTGGCTTTTAAAACCAGATGCTCCTCAATCAGCACATCACTGATTATTCTGGGGTAACAAGTGGAGAGGTCGGAGAGCTCAATCCCCACTCCACTGTCAGTGACCTCAAACACGTGGGCCTGGAGTCTCACCCCTGTCACACACATCTGAAACCTTGCTATGGCTTCCTTAGTCCAGTGTTGGCTTCCGGGCTGTATATCTGGCAAGTAAGAACAGCATTAAACGGAATCCTGCGCCCAAGCTGTACAGTATTTTTGCGCCAACAGTTTTCAGGACCTGGTCCTTGCCAAGTATATTATTAGATCAGCGACACTGAGTATCTTTCTCAACACCAGGTCTGTATCTACGCCCTTCATTCCTGAGGTGCCAATAATGCATCTGCAAATACACTGATCAGGATCTTTCCTTACCTTCCCCACTAGTGTATCCACACCTGGCACTTTCCCAATAGGCAAAAATAGAAATAATATTTCTTTCAGAAGCCACCTTTGTGTTCTGTTACCTACGCAAGCATGAGTGACCAGTTATGCTGGTCACTCAACCACACCATTTCACCTTTGTGGACAGTCTTCTAATCACAATTTTAAATTGTCACTTTAGCCCTGGCCAGTGTGGCTCAGTTGGTTGGGCATCATGCTGCAAACTGGAAGGCTGCAGGTCCGGTTCCTGGTCAGAGCACATGTCTGGGCTGCAGGTTCGGTCCCCAGTCGGGGTGTGTGCAGGCGGCAACTGATCAATGTTTCTCTCTCACATCGATGTTTTTCTCCCTTTCTTTCTCCCTCCCCCTCTCCTTAGAATCAATAAAAGAAAAAAAATTTAAATGTCATTTTACTTAGCCAAAAATTATTTTTTTGGACAACTGTAGCTTACACACTTATTTGTAACAGTGATTCTCGAACTTCCAAGTGTGCATGTGAATTTCCCAGAGGGCTCATTGAAACAGATTCTGGAGCCCCACCAAGTTTTCAATTTAGTAGCAGGCCTTGGATGGGGAATGAGAATCTGCATTTTTATCAAGGTCTCGTGTTGCCACTACCAGTTTGGGGGCCACGTGTTAAGGATCACTGGCATAAAACATGGTAATTAAAACTATAACCTGAAATGTACTTAGTGCAAAACAAGTAGGAAGAAAACAGATAAGCAAAAGAACACTGAAACGTGTCTGTTTCCTGACGTGACCACCGTTAACATTTTGGTATCCAACCTTCCAGTTTTCATGGAAACACACACTTGCACAAATCGTCTCATATTTCTTTTGTAAAGAAATGTTAATAATAATAATAGCTATTACGGATGTAGTGCCGGGCACTGTTAAGAGCTTTTTATATTTTCAGTTCTTTGTTCCTTCCGGCTCTTTGAGGACGGTACTGGTATTTCGCAGATAGGAAATGGAAAACACAGCGAGTTTAAGTCCTTTGCCGGAGGCCTCTCAGCTAGCAGGGATCGGAGTGGGCTCCAGAGTCTGTGCGCTCAGTCACAGAGCTCTCCGGCATCTCTTTTGTAACTAGCCTTCCTCAAGTAAATCACAAACAGTTCTTCTTATCGATGCCACATATTTAACACTGCTCTTAGTGACATATAATAACAGCAAAGAGTTAAACAGAACTTTGAGTGCCAGGTCCTGTTCTGAGCATTTCCATTAATCCTCATGGCAACCGCATGCTGCCACTGTCCATTATTTGGAGTGTCATTTAACCATTCTTCTCTTACTGATTATGTAGGTTGATTTTGCTATTATAAATAATAGCAAACTATTTGCTGTTACATTTGCTGTTAATAATAGCAAATATACAACTATTTGCTATTTACAATAGCAAATATATTACTATTTGCTATTAATAAGTTTCCTTGTAGGAGAACTTTGTGAAATTCCACAAATATTTCTCTGGGATAAATTATTAGATGCAATACGCCTTCGTGAGAAAACATCGGTGTCCACTCCCATCACAAGTATGGAGGAGCAGCTGCTTCCCCACTCTGACATCGACAGTAGGTCTGGCCCTTATCTTCACAAATACATGTTGAAACTTTATACTACAACACAGGATCTTCTAACTTACACAAAATATTAAAACTATAGGAATTAATACTTAGGCATTTATGCCCTCTAAGTATTAGAAGACAGTAAAGAGTATTTCTTATTCTGTATCATACCTACTAACCAACACTGTATCCCTTGAAATGGGAGTTTTAAAAATTCCAACGGGATCATTTGGAGTTCATCTGCAGTAACTTCCTCGATGTTTCCATAATCCACAAAATGCACTTTAACATTTCCATTTGGCGCGATCTCCTTGACTAGTGCACGATACCAGTTCCCGTCACCTAGATTTAACACAGAGTTCATAACATGGAATATTTCAGTCTGTTCACACCGGAAATTTTATCTTGAAAAAGACATTTGTCTAGGAGCTAATAAATCTGCTCTCTTCCACAGACGATGCCTTTTAGCTTTTCATTCACAAGTCCCTAAAAGAGCACTCAAGATCAGTCTTTAGAACATCTCCGAGATGGTGACAGCACCACACTTTTACATCTGATGTAAACTGAAGATTTCGTTCTGCACCTATCCTTAAACAAGCAGAATGTGAAGGTGAGACGGTAAACTTGAACGTGTCTGTCAATCTGACAGGCTTCTACAACTCTCACCACTATGGACAGATTGTTTTACTCGTTCCTTGGTAAAATGATATAAAAAATAAATAGAAGAAGAAGTTCTGCAATGAAATTAAATTTATCTTCAAAATAAATATGCACAGAGTGACCAGAAGAAACAATAAATCTGCAGTGAAGAGATCTTCCGTTATTTAACTTATTCTAATGTTATGAGAAATTCTGGACAGAAAAGCATTTAACAAAGTTGAACGAAGTTTAGGTATGAAAGTATCATTTGGAGGTTTCTTGTTACAAAGAGAGAAGAAAAAACATCGTCTTAAGCATTCATTTAATATCGAGTGTGAAAAATAACTGCTTCACATCAGGAAGAAAGTACACATTAAAAATAAGGGTTGATAAAAACATAATTTTATTAACCAGTGTCACCCCAATAAATTCAATAGAAATTTAAATAAAAAAATAAGGGCTGAATATCAAGAAACAGAAGGTTCTGGTGGAGTCAGGATCGCACCACCAGCCACTCACCTGCAAAAAACGCACAACAAGGCTGCCCTATTTCTGCCTTAAAGTCTTTGGACAACTTCTGCTGACAAAATTCTGCTAGTGATTTGTTCAAATCATTGAGTTTCTTTAAAGCTGAAAATATAATACACATACAGCATTTAATATTAAAAAACATACAGAACATAGATTTGTCTTTAAAGCTGGAAAATGTTTTAATCATAAAATCTCAGGTACATCCCCAAACAACTATTAAGTACACCAAATGCTTTTCCCTTCTCCTTATTAAAAAGTTGGGCAGCCCTGGCTGGTGTGGCTCAGTGGACTGAGTGTTGGCCTGCAAACCAAAGGGTCGCCAGTTCGATCCCCAGTCAGGGCACATGCCTGGGTTGTAGGCCAGGTCGCCTGTAGGGGGCGTGTGGGAGATAACCACACACTGATGTTTCTCTCCCTCTCTTTCTCCGTTTCCCTCTCTCTAAAAATAAATAAATAAAATCTTTAATAAAATGTCAAAAACAAATGGGCACATAAGCCACTGTTCAGTTAACCCTCCCAGTAAACGCCCCACCAATGACTTGCTGGGCACAGTGACACGACTGTGGCATTGTTATCAGGGGATAGAGCATGTGCTTTGCATACAGACAAGGAAACAGTGTACAGACCTGTGCGGAAAGGAAGGTTTCACACACGTCGCCCTGAAGCAATACACACAGCACTACCCCACGGATGGCACAGATAACGCCTGCTAGGGAAACTCGGAGAGGGGAGCTCTGTGTGCCAAAGCTGCATACGGAACTCTGAAGTACGGCATGGTTGAGAGAAAGGGCGAGGGTGTTCCAGAAGGAAGAAATGGCTCTGAGGTCAAGTACAGAATCAAGCAGCCAAAACACCTGATGAGTCTCTTAGTTGTAACAAGTATACCAATATTATGTGAGATGTTAACTACACAGGAAACTGGGAAAGGGGAGTACAGAAACTCTCTGTAGCATCTTTGCAACTTTTCTGTAAATCTCAAATTATTCCAAAATAGAGAGTGTAGTTTGGAAAGCAGAGAAGTTGGATGGTGAACCACTAACAAAAACACCAGAGATGGGTTTGAAGACACAGAGAACCACAGAGAACCTCAAAAGGCCAAGTAAAAAGGTCTGAACACAAAAGAAGCAAAAGAAAAACAAGTGTCGTTTAAATATGTAGCAAAGATCCATTAACAGAAATGAAAATTAAATTATAACAAGTTAAAATTGTCACCTATCAGAGGAGCCGAAATAAGAAAGTTTAAGGGCACACAATGAGAAACAGTGTGGGGGGTTTTCCAGACTAGATGGAGGCGTAGGTGGATACGCTTCACTTCCTCGCATGGCCAAAAAAAGGGTAACACGCAATTTAAAAACAAAAAACAACCAGAACTGCTAGAAAAACTGTATGGAAGTCCGACAACCAAGGAGTTAAAGAAGAAACATTCATCCAGACCGGTGGGAGGGGCGGAGAGGACTCGCAGCCAGGTGGCGGCTAGAGGACCGGGTGGGCACAGTGGCAGCCAGCAGAGCAGGCAGTCTGACTTTTGCGTGCAGATGAACCAGGAGGAACAACTGGGGAGCGAGACAGACTCCACAGCCCAGGGTCCCAGTGCGGGGAAATAAAGCCTCAAAGCCTCTGACTGAAAAAACCTGTGGGGGCTGTGGTGGTGGGAAAAATTCCCAGTCTCACAGACGAGTCCATTGGAGAGACCCACAGGATCCTAGAATGTACACGAACCCACCCACCTGGGAATCAGCACCTGAAAGGGCAAAGTCCACTTGTGGGAAGCAGAGGAAGTGAGTGAAAGTGGGACGAGAGCCAAGAAGCGGCACTGTTCCCTCTCTCATCCCTCCCCACATATGCAGGCATGTGGGTTGCCCCACTCTGGCAAATACCTAAGGCTCCACCCCTTACAGTGTAACAGGTACACCCAAACAAAGAAATATGGCCCAAATGAAAGAACAGATCAAAACTCCAGAAAAAGAACTAAGCAACAACAAGATAGATAACCTATCAGAAGCAGAGTTCAAAACACTGGTAATCAGGATGCTCACAGAAATGGCTGAATATGGTCGCAAAATACAGGAAGAAATGAAGGTTCCACAAAGTGAAATAAAGAAAAATATACAGGAACCAACAGTGAAGGCAAGGAAACCGGGACTCAAATCAACAATTTAGAATAAAAGGAAGAAACAAACATCCAACTGGAACAGAATGAAGAAACAAGGATTTGAAAAAATTAGGAGAGACTGAGGAACCTCTGGGACAATGTTAAAAGTTCTAACATCTGAATCATAGGGGTGCCAGAAGGAGAAGAGGAAAAGCAAGAAACTGAAAACTTATTTGAACATTAATAATGAAGGAGAACTTCCCCAACCTGGCAAAGAAACTAGACATGCAAGCCTAGAACATTCAGAATCTCAGAGAAGATGGATCCAAACAGAAACACACCAAGGCACATCATAATCACATTACCTAAGATTAAAGATAAGGAATCTTAAAAGACAAAAGGACAAAGTTACTACAAAGAAATTCCCATAAAACTCTCAGCTGATTTCTCCAAAGAATCCTTACAGGCAAGAAGGGGCTGGAAAGAAGTATTCAAAGTCATGAAAGGCAAGGATCTAAATCCAAGATGACTCAATCCAGCAAAGCTATCATTTGGAATGGAAGGGCAGATAAAGTGCTTCCCAATAAAGTCAAGTTAAAGGAGTTCATCATCACCAAATCCTTATATGAAATGTTAAAGGGACTTATGTAAGACAAAGAAGAAGATCAAAAACTATGAACCGTAAAATGACAACAAACTCACAACTATCAACAACTGAACCTAAAAAACAAAAACTAAGCAAACAACTAGAACAGGAACAGAATCACAGAAATGGAGATCACATGAAGGATTATCAGTGGGGAGGGAGGAAATGGGGAGAAAAGGTACAGACAATAAGAAGCATCAATAGTAGGCACAAAATAGACAAGAGGTTAAGAATAGTATAGGAAATGGAGAAGCCAAAGAATTTATATGTACGACCCATGGATGTGAACTAAGGGGGGCCGGGGGAATGCTAGAGGGATGAGGGTGCAGGGCAGAGGGGGATAAAGAGGAGAAAAAACTGGGACAACTGTAATAGCATAATCAATAAAATATAGTTAAAAAAAGAAATAGTGTGGGCAAAACACTCCCACACACTGTTGTGGAAATTAGCTTGGTCACCCTCTTGATGAGCTCTCTCTCAAAAGCACAAGCATACACATCCTCTGACTTAAAAGTTAATGTTACAAGTTTGTCCTATGGATACGCTCTCAAAATAAAATTACAGAGTACAAGCATTGTTTTACTAAAAAAAGTTGGAAACACGAATCCTTGGAAACACTGATAAAGCTTGGAAACGCAGTTATCCCACCTAGGTTAATTAAATTAGGGCAAATCCGCACAGTGGAATACCATGTAACCAGGCAAAAGAGTGGAGACAACAGCAATACGTCATCTTGGATTGGATCCGAGAAAAGCCCGTTAGTGGAAACGGAAAAGGACATCTCGTGAAATCTAAACGAAGTCTGGAGTTTAGCTCATAGTGATGCTCCGATGTTGGTCTTGGTTGTAACAGATGTGCAGTCATGTCAGATGTTAACTAGAGAGGAAGCTGGGTGCAGGGAGCTCAGGGCCTCTTTGTAATATCTTTGGAACTCTTCTGTAAATCTCAAATTACTCCAGAATAGAAAGTGTATTAAAAAAGAAGAGAGAAAACGCTATGTAAACTGATGTCTAAGATAGAATGGGAGGAAAAAAGCAAACTGCAAAAATTATATACAGACAGTACATTACCATCTATGCCTACATATAAAGGAATATATACACATATCTATATAAGCCTATGTATAGAGTATGTACTTCTGAAAAGCTATTTGGAAAACTGAGAAGAGGAAATAGAAAACTTACTTTCTACTGTATACTCTTTTGCAACTTTTAAAAAAGATTTTATGTATTTATTTTTCAGAGAGAGGGCAAATGGAAGGAGAAAGAGAGGGGGAGAAACACTGATCAGCTGCCTCTCACGTGCCCCCATCCGGGGGCCTGCCTGGCAACCTAAGCATTTGCCCTGACCAGGAATCGAACAAATGACCTTTGGGTTTGCAGGATGACACCCAACCCACTGAGCTACACCACAGTTGGGACTCTTTTATAACTTTATAATTTTATACCACATGCTTGTAAATCACCTATGGAAATAAATTATACATAACTAAAAAAATTTGAATTGTACCTTATACAATACAGTATCCTATTTACCAGATGATTCTGAATGAAGAGATAACAAATCTCACAAACTGAGAGCCAGATAGGAGCCTAGTTATCTAGTTTAGCATCCTCAGTGGACAGAGAGAAACCAAGGTTCAGCCAAGTTAAAACCAACAATGCTCACTGGAACGGCTCAGATGAAAAAGACAGAAAATAGTGTTTGTGAGCGTGTGGAGCAACTGGAACACTGAAATCAACAACTGTCACATTCACTTGGGAAACCGGCATTCACTGATGAAAGCTGAAAATATATATACCCTTTTAAGAAGTGGCCAGTAACTCCCTTCCCAAGTACACAGTCAGTGGAAACATGCACACATGTGCACTAAACTGTTCCAGAGCGTTCACACCACCATCAGTTTATCGCTCACAACCAGAAACACCCCCAACGCCCACAGCAGAAACAAATAATCCACTGCAGTACATGCATACAGTCAGCACTAGCAGCATCGAGAACACCAGCAATGGTTACGTGCAAAAAACAACGGCCCAGTCCAAAAACAATGGAAAACGAGCAGCAAGGCACTGAAGAGCACAGAGTGTACAATTCCATTTTTATAAAGTTCAAAACCAGAAAAAAACAATTCACGCGAGTGGAAGGCAGGATAGTATTTACTTCTGGAAGAGAGAAAGGGTAGTGACAGGAAGAGACATAAAGGAAAGTCCAGGTGACTGGTAAGTTTAATTTCTCGGCCTACATGTTGGTTATTCAAGTGTTTTGTGATAATTTATGTCACACTTTTATTTGTACACTTAGTTATACGTATGCTGTATTTCAGTGAAATCAACAATTTAATTCTCAAAACTGAATTTAGGAGACCTGACCAGCATGGCTCAGTGGGTTGGGCATCATCCCACACAGCCAAAGGTCGCAGGTTCGACTCCCAGTCAGGGCACATGCCCGGGGTTCAAGCCAGGTCCCTAGTTCGGGCCATGCAAGAGGCACCCCATCGATGTTTCTTACACTTTAATGTTTCCATCCCCCCTTTTCTCCCTCCCTTCCCCTCTCTGAATAGAAATAAAATCTTTTTTTAAAAAACTGAATTTAGGAGACATTCTGTAAACTCTAAACTGGTTTGCCTATAAGGAGAGACAGAAATAAGGGCTTAACAAGGGATAAAAGGATTAAATATAGCCAAATCTTTCTTAAAAGTGTAAATACTCATTTGGCCCTTCTCGGAAAGCGAGTATCACTCAGTAAATTCATCTTGTGTTATTATCTACACCAGTGTATTAGTAAAAAATACATATAAAGGCAAGTCAACTTACCGTCCTCTTCAAGCACGTGACAGTAGAACTCTCCAGGACTGTATATCACACAGACCACAACATCCACTGTTTGGTTAACAGAAAGTCCAACCCATGTCCATGCCGATGGATTCAGGTGGGCTTCTACATCCAAGGGAACTGTGAGAATAAATGGACATTCGTAAAAACCAACGGCCTTAGAAATACGCTTTGGAAGAACTGAATTTTCATGACTTGCTTAGTGAATTTATAAGAAAGTTGGCCAATATTCCAATTAACTATTACTACCCTCAGTGAATTTCACATTTCAAATTCATTCACATTTGTGAATGTGATTTTCAGCTACCAGTGACCTATAAAACTTTCAACAAATTTTCAGTTCCCAAACATACTTTTAAATGTATTGGGATGAATTATTAATTTTTTCCTCAGATTTTATTTATTGAGAAGGGAGAGAAGAAGAGGAGGGAAGCAGCAACCAGTTGCCTCTCACAGGCCCCCAGCCAGGGACCTGGCGTGCAACCCAGGCCTGTGCCCAGACAGGGAATCGAACCGGCGACCATTCAGCTCACAGGCTGGCACCCAATCCACTGTGCCACACCAGTCAGGGCTAAATGCTCGATTTAAAAAGACAACAGGTACTCGACATAATTGTATTTGAAAGTCTGAGAACCCACCCATGGACGAAACCAGCTGACCTCCAGCGTGAACACTGTCTGGTTGGCACGTTACTCACCACTGACTTCTTTCGTGTCACTGGGTTTCTCGGTCACCATCCCCTTTCCCCAGACGGCAAAGCCTGCGTCTGTGAGAACTCGCGCCACACTGACGTTAGGCGTCTCGGACTTATCGGTGAGCTCCACCAGAGAGCTGTTTTCCAACTTGTCCACCACCTTCACCGTGATCATCTGGTTCTGTACAACTTTTTTCATCAGACAAATAGCTTCTGGAGTCCAGATTCCTAATGATGGCTTCACTCCTAACAAAGAATTTTTAAAAGGGGGTTAAAAAATATTTCTTACAGTAAGCATTTAGACATTCCATTTCTGACTTCCATAAAGGGAAACTTAAGTAATCGGTGACAAACACTGGAACCAAAAAGCTCTATCTGAGCGGAAGGACTTCCTAAACATGAAAGTAAAGGCAAAATTACAAAAAAGAAAAAGCCCATGAAAAGCTTCCATAGGTCTATGTAAAAAGGTATTCCATTGATAAGAAATGCTGAGAAAAGCCAATCCATGGAGACGGAAGGTAGATTTCTGACAGCCTGGAGAGGGGGCTGAGCAGGAAATGGCACAAGAGGTCTCATCTGGGTGACAGCAATGCTGTGAAACCGGGGTATAGTGATAACAACCTGCTAAATGTACTAAAAACCACTTAATTATACACCTGAGACGGTGAATTTGGGGGTCTATGTAACTTATGTCTCAATAACGTTGTGAAGAAAATAATAAACAGAAGTGCAAAACAATCCAGAAGAAGCAGTGGTCGCTCCCACTGGTGTCTGCCAAACAGCTGCGGCCCCCACTGAACGGGCACTTGGAAACCCGCGGCCCCGGGCTGCTGCTTAGTCCATAGAACGGGAGAGCCAAGTGACCTACAAAAAAGTACTTGGCTGCACTGGTAATAAAGCAAATTAAAATAATTTCATGTTCAGCTTATCAACATTGGCCACGGTGAAATAACATGGAAATACTGGGTTGGTCAAAAAGTTTGTTTAGTTTTTTTTTTGTAAAATCAAAGACACATTTTTCATTTTCATGAATAACTTTATTGATTTGGCTATTTTGAGTATGTCAGCTATCTATCTCCCGTGTGGTATAACATTGATTGTTCTCAATTAACGTCTCGATTTGATTGCTGTCAACTTCAACTGGTCTGACTATGGAGCATCGTCCAGCGAGCAACCTGCAGCACGAAACTTCGCAAACCACTTAGATTGGACACATTCAGTTCATCATAGCACTTCTCCTTACACTGCACAAATCTTTTCTTTTGCACTTCAGTTGCTTTTACCTTTCTTGAAATAATAAAGCATAATATGCCAATGATGCTTATTTTCTTCTATCTTCAGTATTAAAATGGCCACAGAAAAATCACCAATTTTGTTAAGTTTTTTTTTAAAAAGGCACACTGATATGACAGCTGTCACAATACAATCTAACAAAATTGTTTCAAATGAAGTTGAAGACAGCTAAGCGGTACTAGAGCCATCTTACAGAAGAAAACCAAATGAACTTGTTGGCCAACCCAGTATCTACCTGGTGCGCCAATGTGTGAAGGAACTGACCGCCTCCTACATCTGGGGCAGCTGTGTCGACCAGTTCAGCCCCTGGAAAGAACGACCACAGACATGAAAAGAAGCACACCCACTGACACCTCTGTTTCTCCTAAGGGCCAGTTTTGCAATATATCTACACCTTGCAACCTAGCTTAGGTAATGATCGTGGATAGGTTGTAAAATGCAGTTAAAAGAACATCATTAATAGCAAAAACTTGAAAATATCTACTTAAATCAGGGTTCATTTAAATGAAGGTTGTAGAGGCCAATTACTGACATAGGAGGAAGACTCCACCACCACCACGCATGGGACAAATTATACAAATAGCAATTTCTAAGCACACGCTGCAACGTTCCTATTGCTTTTACCAGTGGTTTCCTTCTACTTCATGCAGTTAATAGGCTTCTACGATATTAATGACGCAGGCTCCATAAACAGCAAAAAAACCCAATTTCAAAACATTAAATTTTGTTTTATTACAGCTAGTGTTTCTTAAATGTTCTATTAAGAATTATTTTTATACAAAGATAAGTATGCCTGAACACAGTCCCTTATCTGATCAGTAGTTTAATTTAAATTCTACTACTGCTCACTCCAGGTTTTAGTAGCTTAAGAACACTGGGATCGTAAAACTCTCCTACCTGCCAGCACACACTTTATTGCTTGCATGGGCAATTCCAACAACTTCGGAGTTATGGAACACAGTCTTTTCAAACTAAGGATCTCAAAGTTTCCGTAATCCACATATCCGACCAGCACAGATTCTTCAGAAGCATAAGCCAAAACGGACGCACGGTACCACTGATCGTCCTCTGAAAAAAGGAGACTCGGTCTCAGATGATTTTCCCATGTAGCTGGAAACAAAACTCTTCTTCCCAAATTTAGAAATGGTCAGTTGTAAATTTTAATATCCAGCGTAATGCTTATTCACACTGCTATCTCTGCTTAATGGAAGCCTTCCACTCCTACAGTAGCACCTTTGTTCTTACCTTACTGACTACTGATGCTGTATACTGTCATTATTTCCATGCCTCGTCTGCCTAGTAGATAGCTCATTACAACAAAGAACATGTTTTGGTCACGTCAGTCCACTAGGTCTTGTTCAATACACGGACCATTTGTTAAGGCATCGAGCAGAGCTAATGTTAGAATACCTGGCAGTACGAGTGAACCAGACTCCACCAACTGAGCCACCATCTTCCTGGAGGCCTACTGCTACCTCCCCTTCCGTGAGGCCACTGGACCTCCCATCAGCCAAGAATAGCAGAACCAAGTCATCCAAGGCCAGGCCTGTGGGCTGCCAGGCAGGCCCTCCGGCTGTCCCAAAGAAGGCTGGTGAAGCCGTGAGCTCCCCCTACCCCCCCACCACCTTCGCACGCTGATGTAAACAGAATTATCTGCACCAGTCACCTAAAACCACAGGGCTGACAGGACAATAAAACCTCCTTTACCCACGCCTCACCACACACTCATGGGCCCTGTTCCCTGACACACTTCCATTTAGTTTAATTGGACATGTTTAAAAACATAATTGGTGCACTTTAATACTCAGGTTTCAAATAGAGCCATCCTGTGCAAACTGAAGATTCTATCTCAGCCACAGGTACTTAACGATGAGTAACGAATTCAGCAACACTTTCTTCCCTTACCTGAGAACTGAGCGCAGCAGATGTCACCGATGGCCGGGTAAAAATCCGAGCGGGGGGACATCTGACCGCAGTACTCGCGGAGGGACACCTGCAGCTCGGCGAGCTTATCTGCAGGCACAGACCGCTTCTTAGATGAAAGAAACACACACCTACACGACATCCGCACTTGAGCATGCTGACTCTCTTGAAGCATGCTATCTCGAGAGCACAGATTGAGAAAATTTACTTACAGCCACTTTGTAGTTTTTGACAAAAGAAGTCTTCTGGGGTCTGAATGTGGGAAACCACACCACAAAACTCATCACCGACATTCAAAGTTAACACTTCGGGGATTAAGTCTCTTCTGTCTACAACAATTTTGTTTTCGGCTGTCATTTTTCCAACATCTTCAGGCTCACCTCATCAGAAAACAGAAAAATAAATCATTTTGGCTTCATTAATCCAATTTTCCAGCTGTTCAGGCCCACCCGTGCTTTCCACACCTCTAGGCCCGAACAGGTGCTGTTCTGGCCCCGCCCCCTTGCCAAAGCACTCCCAGCCGCCAGCAGCCTGATAATTTCCTGCTCAGGGTGGTGTCACTCTGAAAAGGCTTCTCTGCAAGTCTGGGTTAGGAGCCTTTCCCAGGTGCTCCCCCTGCACCCGCACGTCCTCATTCACACCGTGTCTGTGACAGTACCGCACACCTGCACAGCGCAGTAGTGAAGCAGGTATTGCTCAGTGATTTCTGTTCCTTCTGCCAATTCTTCTGCAGCATCTGCCGTTACTGACGACTGCCTCCCAGAAGCCTTTGCTCTGCTGATGCTCTGGCAACAGTTCCCCCATGCTCTTCCCACCCTGCCCATCACAGCTTTTGCATAATGTTATAGGCCCTTCACTGTTCTTCCTTACTTCACACTCTCCCCAAGACACCACCAACACTTCTGACTTCGACCATGACTGCTATCAGACCACGGAGTGTTTGGTTTTTCTCCGCTGGACGGCAAAGTACTACTGAAAGCTTTTCAGCAGAGTTGTTGCACCAAGATTTGTGTTTTAGGGATGTCATGTAAGAATACAGACAGGAGACAAAAAAATAAAAATCAAGGGTTGTTGCAATTGTCTCGAATGTTAAGGAATCCTGAACTTAAAAAAAAAGTAGTAATAGGAAAAGAAAGAAAAATACATACAGAAAGGACACCTGGGATGAAGAATCAATAAAGACTTCACAACCATCACAGCAAGAGATGGGAGGTGAAGAAGAAGACAGATTCACGGGTAAATTCAGTTTGTTTAAGTGACCGGATGGGCCCAGTCATGGAGTCGGTAATCTGGAGATCAGCTCTGAGGAATGAGCAGAGACGAGGAAGCAAGTCTTCACTGAAAGCACAGTCATGCTAGCACTTACATGCATGACCCATGGACATGAACTAAGGGGGCGTTTGCTGGAGGGAATGGGGGTACCAGGTGGAGGAGGGCAAAGAGGGGAAAACTGGGACAGCTGTAAGAGCATCATCAATAAAACATATTTAAAAAATAATTCAGGTGAGTCATGTCGTTTCAGTCAATGACAGACGCTTATACAGTGATCCTGTGAGATTATAATGAAGCTGAAAAATCCCTGTGACGTTGAGACATTGCAGCACGAGGCACTGCTCCCGAGTCTCAGTGGCGAGCCGGAAACGAACCTATGAGGCGCCAGTACAGCACACACTAGTACCGTGCAGGCTACACCAGCTGGGTGTGTGTGAGCGCACTGCACCGTGTCTGCACAAGGACAAAACCACCTAACGACACGTTTCTCAGAATGCCCCCGTCGTGATGTAGCACACAACTGGGCCTGCTAAACGAGCAAAGTAAAGGAGAAGCAGACTCCAGGAAAGGACACGTCAGACCAGGCAATGAGAAAATAAAGTGATCGGAGCAAAACTTCTGGGTTCTCATTAAACCAAATGAAAAGGAAACACATGCAAATAAAAACTTAAAGAGAAACCCCATCCTACTACAACAGAATGTTATAGCCCTGTTTACCACTGTTGGAATGCCCAAATAAGGAAGAAAAACAAATTAAACTAAGGAAATGTTAGCTAAAAATCCCTCAACCCAAAGCGTTGTGATGTTTAGTACTTTGTAATCTCTGATAATTATCATGTCAAGGATTAATCTGAAAGATAGGGAAGAACTAGGCAGGGGAGACCAAAAACACAAATAAGGTATTACTAAATAAAAAATACCACCTTTCATGTATAAAGTTTATAGAATGATTAGCATTTCCATTCATCTGACACTGTGACAGCTGCATTTTTGGGTTTAGTAGAGAAGATACTCTTTGATAACTAAGTTACTACACTGTCCACTATTAATGTGTATACTCACTTTGATCTGCACTTTGCTTCTCAGAATTTTGTCCCTCAGTTATTAAGCCATATCCCATTTCCACAAGCACACGGTCTAAGAGTTTTCCTAAAAGTGATTAAGAAAACAGATCTACATTGAGATATATACTAAATATTAAGGAAAAGCATAAGTACAAAACAAATGAGTCATAATTACATGATTTAGAGATTACAGCTATTAAAACCCTAGCATATTGCTTAACTAGTTCAGTTTCCACATACAAAATGTGTTTTAGTGATGCTCAGCTTTAAAAATTGAGGCAAAATTCCCATCATCACTTGAAAGAAAATTTAATGAAAAGAGATCACTTCAAAATTGTGATTAACAAGAAAGATTTAGCACCTCCACACTGGCGTGCTTAGAAAGAGGATGTTTATGGGGGAAACCGTGAACTGAATACACGAGATTACTACTTCTCAGACATGAAGTATGGCTGAAACAGGGGTCAGCCAGCACTTCCGGTTCTCTGAAGTCATAACAAACATACACAGCAATGAAACAAAGCACAGATTTTTACACTTAGTTTCACAACAGGACTAGCTGCATTTTCTACCGAGTTACCAACCGACCCTGAGCCTCTAACAGTGGAGGAGTAACACCTTGGAGACTGAGAGGCGATTACAAGCACACCGTGAGGAGGCCCCCTTTGAAACAGACACAGAGCCGGAGTGGCAGAGCAGGATTCCAAAGTGTTTCCGCTCGCACAGCTTGAACACTGTGTACTTAGTCTGGATACTAACAAAATACAGTTCTGAGAAGGCTGTTCCAAGAAAAAGCAATGGTGATGACAATGAATGAACTCACAGAGAGATTTCCGAGTTCCTCTGTAAAGGAGTGGATATTAGGAGGAGATATTATATTACGGCTATATTAAAAGGACAATATAGTTATCCCACAGGAAGTCGAGATCTAGCCCTCTAGCCCACTGAATTCTATGAATCTGTGCCGTGCCTGTAACGAACCACCAAGTGCAAGAGCAGGGCCAAGGCCACGTCTTCAGTCACAGTCTGAATGACCCCAGAGCAGGGCTTACTTGGCCTCACTTCATGCTTCTATTCCTTCTCCGCACGACAGGCAGACACTAAAGAACGTATTCAGCACTCCGTTTAAAAAGAAAGAGGCCTTACCCGAACTGGGCAGCACGACCTCCACAGCAAAGGTAGCCACTTCTTCTTTCAGGATGTCAGCGATTTTTACAGAGCAGCACTGCTCCATTAGCAGTGACTTCACAGTTTTGATACAGTCATTGCTCCAGTTCCCCTCTGCTGGGACCACACCAGCCACAGAGCACTTTATAGCCTGGAAAATTTTGCACAAGTTACTAAAAAAAAAATCAGTTTTTGAAAATGACGTTTTCTAATTAATTATGTGATGATTTTATAAGATAATGTGCTTCCTGCAGAAAAATTATCAAAACTCTTCAAAAGTAGTAACCAAATAAACAATTTTATGTGTAATTATTTTTCTGTTTGGGTACTCTCTTCACAGTGCTTTGACGTTTGGGACTTGAAGCTTGAGAAGTTGATAAAAGGATAATAATCATCCCTCGATTATGCATCAATTCAGGTCACTTTCAAATAGTGTAATAAATAGAAAAATGATTATTTTTAAAGAGCAGATTGATAAAATGTGCCTAAAAATGGTAATAGTTTCTCACCTGAGGTAGCACTTAAAGTAGCCATGAAAACCAATGAGTGTTTATGTATAAAAGGATAGGCCAACAGGTACTAATGGCAGGATCGAACAAGCAAATACTGTGTTCAACAAAACATTAAAAACAGCTCCTTTGGGTCCTATTAGGAATTTACAGAGTAAAAGAGACTCACACAAGGAGGAAACAAATCAATGTTTTTGTTTAGTTGCTGAATTCTGTTTACTGGAATTATTTCTTCATTTCCATAGTCAATATATAAGACTTGTGCCTTCTTCTGTACTACATCGACGGCTTGTATTATCACTCTGTTCCAGGTCTGAAATAAAATAAAAATGGTACTCTACTTCAAAACAGCATTTCACAATCTTAGGTTTAAAAATCCTCAGCCAATCTACAAAGCATGCAAAGAAAAGGCTATTGTTCTATTTCAGGGCACGCAATTAACAAGTTAACATAATTTCTAATAATCTTGCTATGAAATAGCTAAAATTGTCTAATTAGGCCACTTTAATATCCATAAATATTGCCAAGCTATTCCAACCCAGCAGACTCTATGACACACCGCTGGCTCAGCTACACAAACAAGCACAAGCTCTGAGACTCGCACTCCGTCTGCAACCAACTCTTGAGCAGCCTATAAACAGAGCAGGATGGAGAGAGCGAGCCCAGGGAGGAAGTAACCCGACAGAGCCTGGAATGCTGCCAGAGGAGAAAAACAGAAGGCTGCCCAGTCTCGCCTTTAAGCCACCTCCTGCATCATTAAAAGGTCTGGTGTCAAGTTGACAGGACCGAAGGAAAGTTAACACATCTTATTAAATAATTCATCTCCACAGAGGTTACCTGGTCCACAGTGTACTTGGCAACGCAAACTTCCCCCTTAACAGGAATGTAGTCGTCCTCACGCACTGTGTTTGCGTATGTTTCCTTCAAGCTCGCAGAGAGTTGGCTCATGTACTCCAAAACTTCTGAAGAATACAACTGCACGTAGAAGTCACCTGGGTGTTTGAATTCGGTAACTGTGCCCTTTCAAAAACAGAAAAGATGTAGTAATTCACTGGGAACACAAGCAAACGTGAATTTATTAAAGCTCTATGATTAAGATACAGGAAGTGTTGCAGACAGTTTTTGCAATTTCATCAGATGATATTTTGCAGCTACATTATGCATTCAAAATAGAAAAGGAAATAAAAGCTATAGTTCTTTGGATCTCTGCCTGTGAAAATTAAACAACAAATACCTTTATTTCCATGGTTTTCCTGAGTTGTAGACTTCGCAAATCAGAAAACATTATTTTATCAGCACAAATGGCTATTTCTTCAGTAACTCCAAGGGGATAGTTACTCTGGTTTAAAAAAAATACACAAATGAGTTACATGCAAGCACATGTTTCAGTGAGACTGTGGCCAGTTATCTACTGGAATCAAGGTCAAAGTAGCCTGGCTCTGAGGCCTGAATAAGAGACCAGCACACCCCTTCAGGAGTCCCTAAAACTCACTGTCCACAGGCCGTGTGCAGAGTGCTGGGATCACCCAAGAATCATGCCATGACGATGAAGAGAATGTCGAGTTTCTTACAAGAGGCGGGGTGCTTTAAGTTTGCACTTGGTAACATTTCTGGAGGAATAACTGTTCGAGGCAGACTATACATATGTTTTTGACAGGGACTGAGAATTCATGGTTTATGACATTTCAGCACGGCAGTCCCTGGTTGGATACCCTCACCCAGGGGACTTGTCCCTAAGGACAGGGGAGCAGCCATCCTGTCATGGAGGAATACCCACTGCCACCCCCCTGCACAGAATAAAACTCCCAGGAACCCCTGAGACTGAGACGTGCACAGACAACTTTTTTCAAAGTACCAGCCAGACAAGGCTAAAAGTGATCTATAAATGAGCCGGACATAACCAAGGGTCTTCAGATTACGAAAGACTCAGCCCATACAGCTGTCTGAACAGGAGCACGGGGTTAACGGAAAACACGCTCACTAGAGAACGGGCCCATCAGAACCCAGGGCTCGAGGCCGGAGCACGGGCACTGCAGGGCGGCCAGGAAGGGGCTCTCTCCAGCCCCAGCGGCTTCACACGGAGAAGCAGGCTGTGCGTGAACCCTTCTCAGTGACCCCGGCAGTCACCAAACCAATCGCTAGGGCGTACGGATTTACTCAGCAGGAAACCTTTGTTCTTACATAAACACTGGCGAAATGTAGAAATAAGTCTGTATCATACCTCATTTTTTACTTCCATGTTCTTTGCTTCAAAAGGTGATTTATCTTTAAATTTGTGGAAACTGAAATAAAGCAATTGATTATAATATTTATAGTACGGAGCTGATTAAGAGTAAGGGCCACAATTATGTTAAATTCTCAAACAACAAAATCCAGAACAACAGCTTCTCCCAGACAGAATCGCCCTAGTAAGACATGAAATAACCCAGCGCCGTCTACGGGAGGCCCGCCCTGCGCACAGGAGCGCTCTCTCCGAAAGCTGCTCTGCGCAGGGAGAGGGCCCCAGTCTCCAAGCCTCGGTTTTCTTCTCTGTATAACAGAGGTACCCCTGCCTCATCTAGAGATAGTTTTGGGGATCAAAGGAGGTTATATACGTGGAACTGTCTGGTAAACTGGTAAATAGCACACAAGTAAGATATATGTATTTCAAAATCATAATCCAAGAAGCACTGTGAGAGTTCTACCTTAGTAAGTTTTAGTTAAGCATATATAATTAAAAGGGCTTTTTTAAAGCTCTAATCATTAAAAAAGTCACGTAAGGTTTTAACTCTCAATATGTCCAACCTAATAAAATTATATTCATGAAAACTTGTAAGTTTGCAGAGCTGTTGATCACTTCAGATTTGCACACTTTATGTTACACCTCAGTAAGTACAAAGTAATAACGTCTACAGAGTCATGGCCTGCTTATCTGCTTTAATATCTATACTACCATAAAAGTTGTTTAAATAATCTCCAGTGAGTAAAAACACACACACTTACTCGTGCTGCACAGGTTTGCACACGATGCTGTGTGCTGGCCAGTCTCTCCTCTGGCATGCGACGGAACAGTAGTACGTCTGCTTGCATTGTGAACACCTCAGCGACCCTACAGAACACAGCCCATGTGACATTTTATTCCAAATATCTGTTGCCCAGAGTAGGATGTTTTCAAAGACCAGACATACCAAATAGCATTCTACAATCACATCAAGGATACTTGAAGGGGCTTATGCGGTTTACAACTGTTACAATTAAACTTTCAAAGCTCTCCCAAAACGCAGATGGAAATGAGAGGGAGGGCAGGCTGCAAACAGGACCGACGCGGACCCAGAGCGCATGTCATGAAAGGAACGGCCAAATGAGACGGAAAATCTGCGGCAGTGAACACAGACTCGTGCGGGCAGACGCTGACATGGCTTACCCTGTGCCATGAAAAAAAATACGAAACAAAAACCAATGAAGAGAACACAACTAGAAAAACCCAGGAAGTTGTTGAGATAAAGTAGTTTTAAAAATCCTATCAATATCAGTGCTGAAAAATATCAAATTATCTAAAAAAAAAAAAAACAAGGAAAAAAACACAACAAAACCAAGCTGGCCTCAAATGCCTCCACTCTTAACAGAAACGGGGGAAAAAGAGGCACGAAATATCCAAATAGCCAGTAAGCACATGAAAAACTGCCCTAGGTCATTGAGTATGAAGGAAATGCAAATTAAAGCCACAATGAGGCACCACTGCACACCCACAAGAAGGGCCAAAATTATAAAGACTGAAAACCCCTAATGCAGACAAAGATGTGAAGGAACCAAAATTCATTACCAATGGAAACGTAAAATGAGACTTCTTACGAAAATGGTGCGATTGTTTCTTACAAAGCTAAACATACACCTGCCCTTCTGGCTCATCAATTCTCCTCCCAGCTATGTACCCAAGAGAAAGGAAGCATACCGCCACACAACAACTCGTGCAAAAATATGCACAGAGCTCTATTCTCACCAGTCAAAAAACAGACACAGCGAAAGGTTCCAACAAAAGGACAACGAACAAATTGTGGTAGCTCGGGCCAGCTAGCACAGATGGTCAGAGTGTTGTCCCAATATGCCAGAGTTGCAGGTTCGATCTCCGGTCAGGCACATACAAGAAACCACCAATGAATGCATAAATAATTGGAACAACAAATCAAAGTTTCTCTCTCTCAAAAAAACAAACAAGCAGGCAAGCAAGTAAGCAAAAAAAACCACAACAAATCATGGTATGATCATACAATGGAATACTGCTCAGCGACAAAAAAATTATTAATGTACACCTAACAGCCTGGATGAATTTCAAAAATATCATTCTAAATGAGAAAAGCTTTATACAAAAGAGTCCATACTGTATGGACATTGTGGCAAAATAATGTATGATTAAAAAAAAAAACAACAACAGTGGTTATCTCCAGGGAGTGAGGTGAATGAGAAGGGGCATGAGGAAACTTTCTGAAAAGAAGGAAACATTCTATATCTTGATATGAGTGTGAGTTTTCTGCATTTCAATGCGTGGAAGTTGTATCTCAAAAAACTATAAAAAACAGTCAAGTAAAGAAGCAGTAGGAGCAGGAAAGGAGAGGTGAACAAATGGTAGTATGCTGACAGCTGCGTATGTGATGTATATACACCATACTATTCCATTCATACTCAATATAGTTTGAATGTCCCGTAAAAGGTTTTTCAAATGCGCAGAGGAATGATTAACACAACTGAGAGCAACGTGCTTACCAAACAGGCCACAGCGATGGCAAGTAGTTGAGCGAAAAGGCGGTCCTAAGGAGTTGAAGAGTGCTGGATTATTTACGGACAGGGAATTCTGACCCAACTTGTGTATTTTTTTTGGCTTTGCAGGAGACACACTATTGCTAGGCTTCTATTAAGAAAAGAGAATAGCAATATTAAAACTTGGTAATACCATTTTAAAAAACACTAGCTTTGGAGTTTCCTCTTCTGGGAAGATGAAGATCTACATGTCCCTCTTCTTCCCACTAAATGCAACTGAAAACCCTGGACTCATGGGTAGAACAAACATACGCCGACTTTGGAAGAAGGCAGTGGACAGGCCAGGAGCCCTGGGACCACAGGAGAACATGGTGATGCGTCCCAGAGTTCTCCTTTCGCCTCACGTATCCCAGATATACGGAAAAGTCAGCAGCCCGGAAACCCCAAACGGTGTAAGAGCCCCAACCAAAAGCTCGCTCTCGCTGGGCAAAGGACCAGGAAATGGGCGCCCAGCAAGACAGAAAACTTTTATCAGTAACCACAGTCCTCTAGACCAACACCACAGAAAAAACTGTGGCCCCACTTCCACCAGCAAAGGTAGAGCGGGTAGCGGAGACTCCCCGCTTCACCAGGCTGTAAGGAGGTGCCCATCCTCCCACCAGGGAGGTACCAGGGAAGGCCAACAGAGTAGGAAGCCCACGCTTCATCCCTGCAGGGTTTCCCTCAGGAGATCACACGGGAGCCTGGACTTCCATGTGGCAGTAACGAGTGTCACCCCCTCACCCCCAAGCTGCCACCACTGGGGTGGTGTTACAGGACACTTAGGGGACAGTCAGGACATTTCTGCCACCCTTCAACAGTAATGAGTGACTCCAAGCCCTGCCACCTCCACACCTCCCCCTAGCCTGCCAACTCTCGCCCCACCTTACCCTACCCTTACCCCACATTAAAGAAGAACACCCCCTGGGTGCCAACAGAGGCTGAGAGGGAGCCTGGACACCCACCCCCACCTGGTAGCACCCCTCTCCTGATGGGGCAGTGTCAGGAGAAGTTGGCTAAAAGAGAAATTTAAATAACATACAGAGTTTCATAACATAACACCCAAAATGTCTGTTTCAATAGAAAAAACTGTCATACTAAAACCCAGGAAAATCGTAAGTGAATAAAAAAAGGAAAAGATGCTGACGTCAAGATGACAGATGTTAAGTGTATCCGACAAAAATTTTAAAGCAGCCATCAATACTTCAACAAGCAATTATGAACATGCTTGAAACAGAAACACATCAGAGGGGGCTCCACAACAGAATGGAGGGAAAAGAGGAAAGAAATAGTGAACTTGAAGATCAAACAATAACACCTGCCTAACCTGAACAAGGGGAAGAAAAGAGAGTGGGGAAAACATGAATGAGCAGAGCCCTAGGGCCCTATGGGACTGTAAGAAAAAGTCTAACATTCATGTCTTCAAAGAGGCTCAGAAGAAAAGGAGAAAGAAGGCAGTGCTAAACAAGTACTCAGATAATGACCAAAGCTCCCAAAATTTGGATAAATCTACAAATTTAAGAAGATGAGCAAACCTCAAAGAGCTATACACCAAGACACACCTTAGTCAAATTTCTTAAAGCTAAAGACAACAGAAAAGCTTAAATGCAGACAGAGAAAGGACATCTTACATAGAGGGGAATAACAATCCCAAAGAGAACAGATTTTCCATCAAAAACCACAGAAGGAAGCAGTGCAACAGTTTTTCAGTGCTGAAAGCAAGGAACTCTTAACTAAGAAACTTATCCAGGAAAATTTCTTTCAAAAAATAAAGAGAAAATCAAGACATTCTCAAATACAACTAAGGGATTTTTGTCGCCCAGCAGATCTATCCTAAAAGAATGGTTAAAGGAATTTCTCTAAATGTAAAGGAAATGATAAAGGAAGAAATATTGGAAAAGCTTCACAAAAAGGACTTATAAGCTGAAAACTGCAAAGTGAAAGATAATCTAAATAAATCAAGAGACAGATTTGTCTTCATGGATTATAAGATTCCACAGAGTAAAGATGTAAATAATCTTCAAATTGATACATATGTTTAAAACAATTCCTAGCAAAAACCTCAGCAAGATATTTTGTAGACCTAGACAAGGTTATTCTAAAAATGTATACCAGTAGGCAAAAGAACTAGACTAGCCAAGACAATTTTAAAAGAAAAAAAAAACTGGGAAGAACAACTCTACCCACCTTCAAGAATTATTACGTAGCTCCAGTACCACTTGGTCTTGGTGGAGGAATAGACCCCTAAAGCAACAGAAAAGAATAGAGACTCCAGAAGAGTCCTACACAAACACGGCCAACTACTTTTTGAGAAAAGTGCAAAAGCAATGCAGTGGAAGAAAGAGCATTTTTGATGAATGCTGCTGAAGCAGCCGGGCATCCCTAGGCTGAATGAATGAATGAATAAATAAGTCAACCTCAACCTAAGTCTTAAACTTAAAAGTAACTCAAAGTGGACCACAAACTTAAATGTAAAACTTAAATAAAAGTTTTTGCAAGAAACCTCAATTTTTTTCTGCATCTAAAGTAGAATTCTTAGACCTGACCCCAAAGTGACACCAGAAGCACACACAATCCATCACTGGAAGCACTGCTGGGACTTCACGGAAACTGAAAAACTCTGCTGTGCTAAACACCCCATTACAAGAACGAGAAGACAAGCTACGGACTCGGAGAAAATAGTTCTGAATCATGTATTTAACAAAGAACTAGAATCTGGACTATATAAATAACTTTCAAACCTCAGCGGTAAAAAAGTAAACAGTACAAATAAGAAAATGGACAAAAGACATGAAGAAACATTTCACCAAAACGGATCCACAGATGGCAAAAAAGCACATGGAAGGATGTTTATCATTAACCATTGGGGAAACACAGATTAAAGCCACAGTGAGCTATGACCACACACCTATGAGAATGGAGAAAATAAATACACTAATACCAGCAAATGCTGTTGAAGAGGCTAGATGCAGAAAAACTAGATCACTCACACATCCTCAGTGGGAATGTAAGAGAGTATGGCAACTTCTTAAAAAACCAACTACATAGCTACTACGTTTCCCAGAAATTGCACTCCTGGGGATTTAGCTAGAGAAAAAAAATCCTTATGTTCACATAAAATGCTGCACACAAACAGTTTTGGCTGCACTATGTCGAAACTGGAAACAATTCAGACACATGTACTTCAATGCAAAAATGGTTAAGCATGCCATGGATTATAACTCATCAATAAAAAGAGTCAAACTATTGATACAGCCAACCACCTAGATAAATCTGTGCAGAATTATACACTGAGTGAAAAAATCCAATCCCCAACTAGTTCCATTTATATAACATCCTAGAAATGACAATATTTTGGAAATACGGGTTAGATAGATTCCTGGCTGCCAGGGGTGAAGGAAGGAAGGAAGTATGGCCATAAAAAAGGCACACGAGGGCCCCTCGTGGCAATGGAAATTCTCTGTATTTTGGGTATTGGTGTCAATATTCCTGCTGGGATATATTATACTACAGTTCTGCAGCCTGTCACCCTAGGGAGAGACTGGGTGAAGGCTACACAGGATCTCCATTATTTCTTGTAATTATATGTCAATCTATAATTACCTAAAAAGAAAAGGCTGATTTTTTTAAGAAAGGTACTAGGTTGAAGAAAAGGAAGTTAGACCTTAAATAACTCCTGAATATTTAATATTTCTTTATTAATGTAGTACATAAACACATTTAGAATCTTTTATCCAATGAAAATACCAAATAGAAAAAAAACCCCATAACTTACACTATTTGATTCTCTGGGTGGTGAATTATTTCCAACATTTAATGGTGACACTGACTTTCCTGGGGAGGAAAAATATAAAGCCTGATAAAAGCTGAATATTACTTTATTCCCCAAAATGTAAAATACCATAATTAGATAACATTCAAATAGTAAAGCTATACCACAATAGTCTTAAAGCTACACTATCAGTATTGGTCTGAAATTTCCTTGACTACTCCTCCTCTCATTGTGAACTTTTCTCCATTCGCTAAGGGAATGATCTCAGATTTCTTGGACTCAGGACTCATTTACATTCTTAGAAATCACTAAGGACCACAAAGAGCTTTTGTTTACACAGTTTATTTTATCAATATATACTCTTACTAGAAATTAAGACTACGAATTAGAAATTTCAACTAACAACTTAAAAATATTTACTTTAAAAACTACAAATGCATTACATGTCGACATAGTTTTTTAGAAAAGAAACCCTGTATTTTCCAAAGGGAAAAACACTGTGAGAAGTGGGGCACCTGTTTTTGACATTTTGCTCATCTCTCTGGCTTAATCAATGACAGCTGGATCCGCCTGTCCGCTTTCCCAGGCAGCCTGTTGTAATATGCTGCTTGGACTGAAGTGCCTGAAGAAAATCTGGCCTCACACAGATATGTGGTCGCAAAAAAGAAGTATTTAATGGTCTTCTCAGATGACTGTGACTATTTTCCTTTAATTTCACACGGAAACTCGAGTGGCATTTTAAGGGTTAGTTGCAATGTGGCATCTAAAACCATATCAATAAACGTTCCATACTCGCATTAGAATCCACCGATTTATCTCGCACTTGGAAGGCACTGTACCCACGCACAACAAAGCAACATCATGCACTGGGCATTCGGGAAAGACGGAAAAACTCTGAGTTACACGGATCTTTCAAAAGCGGACATATTTCATTACACCGTATCAAAAAAACATGTCAATGCCACCACACCTCTCACCAAAAAAGTCTTTTAAGTACTGGGAAGCTGTCAAGCTCAGAGGGATAGATACAGGTTTCCTACAATTTTCACTTGGCTTGAACACTTGAATTTTAGCTTTAGCAACAAAATACGGTCAGCTCTTTTTCCTGAAGTGACAAGCTCAGTACACTTTTGAGAAAATGCGAGCTATCCAAGTCTGAATAACCATAGTTTGTCATTCTTTTCAAGTGAAAACGACACTCCCTCCAAAAAGGTTCTCATTCCCCCCACCACTCCATCACACATGTGCTTTCCACACTCAACATGCAGCAGAAGTGAGGGGGCAATGCCCATTCTGTCACACAGAATACTGAAAATACCTGTAGACAAGGTCAAGATTCATTAACAATTCATCCTGCTTCATCAAGCGCGTTCTTAAGTAAAATTGTCATCTCTGGTTTTGTCTTAATTACACGTGGATGGCCACGAAAAACTCAGTGATCACCAGCCCAGGCTGGTGTCTCTGCTTAAAGCTGAGCTAATAAAATGCCAATAGTTTACCCGCCTCTGTTTTTGCACATCAGTGTAAAGTCAGCACAACCATTATAAAAGGGCGGGCAGGCAGTATTTTAACCTTTAGTAGAGAAACAGATTTGACCTGTCGGCGAACCCCAGAAGCCCAAGGGCCCCAACTCTGAGAACTATGTCACCATAATGTTAAAAGGTCACATCTCATACAGGTTCAAAGATGCTAATTTCCACTGGGGTCCAGCCTCCTTAAATAGTAGGTTTTCAGAATTCGGATTAAAGGATAATTTTTAAAGTAAAATGAAACAAGTTAACGTCTTAGAAATCTCTCTGTGAGCTGTTACATGCATAAAGCCCTCACAGTACTACACTGTTAAAACATGGCCCGTCTTCAGAACACCCGTTAAAAAGTCAAAAGTGTTTGCTTTCTACATTCCCAGACTGAGTAGCTCTCCGTGGCGGAACCAAGCTCATCTGCAGGCTTCTCTCCCCAGGAACCCTTTCTCGGATTAATCTAGCTAAGGGTGGCTAGTTGGTATCTCGTTTGCCCTTCTGAATTAGTGTTTCAATGCAAATACTGCATGGTAACCACCTGGCTCTTGTGTTAACAGCCCATTGGCATATATATACACGTGTGTGTCTGTGTATACACATATGTATTTGTGAAAAGTCAAACAAACTGTCAGAACAAGTTGTGTTAAGCCTGTGGTTAAACTCACCTGCTGGCAATGGCTTCCTGTCTGCTTCGGATCCGACCGCTTCCCCATCGATGCTGTGAGGGTTTGAGGATGCTGCACTGTCTTCCTGACTAGCCAGATACTGTTTGGTTTGCTCACAAAACAAAAAATTGCTTTTTTTATTTCCATTCTCTGGGCTTTTCAGCCTGAAATTTGGGTGGTTAGAATGTCCTCCGGGACTTCTTAAAGAATCATGTGGCGGAAGTTTGCTTTCATTTTTCTCAAAATTAAACGGCTCTGTCATTTTACAAGTAGATGCCTCCAAATTATTTCTCGACATCACATTAAGCGGCAATTTAACATTCACAGAAGTCTAAGGGAAGAAATGTATGTAAAAGGCAACATTTAGTTATGAACGTAGAAGCACTGCAGGCCCAGGTAACAAATACTTCTCGTGAACAACGCTGAAGCAGAGGCAACTGTGATGTCACAGCCTGGCCTACGGCACAGGGAGAAAACGCTACTTTCAGTAAGTACAAATCCCAGGTTTAACGGAACTCAGCAAGATGACCAAAGACTAACTCCAGACATCGAAAGAGAAATCTCAGAGCTCCACACCATCCCTTACTTTTAAAAGCTTTGGAGACCAGGGGCCATTAAGCCATGGAGGCGCAGTCCAGGACAGTTTGAGGGGCCAGGGCCGGTCAGGGCTCCCAGCACCCAGGGGCACTGACAGTGCGCACAGTGCCCTGCTCGGCCCCCACAGCCAGTGGAACGGATCTGCAGGCTCACTCAGTGCAGGACACCCAGCCATGGAGCGAGACGGGGCCTCGGACCCTCTGGGTCTGCCTGAGACCCTACTCCAGGGCTGCTGCAGCCTGCCCAGTCCCCAGCCCCCTTCGGTCCCTGAGTGGCATTGCCCTTGCCTTGCTGCCCGCCCCCTCTGCCTGTCACGCTGGAGCATCTGAGCTCGCTGCCTACGCGAATGGATTACAGGGGCAGACGCTAGCTGAACAGATGTTCCAGGGAATTACTCTTTTCTCAGAACAGTTGGATTTATTACGGGTACTGGCCGAACAGTTCGAGCGAATAGTCTATATAGTCAGGGCCGGGTTCGCTTCTTCGTGTCTGCTGACACTTTCTCGGCGGACCCTTTGTCACTGGACCAAGGGGTAACCCCTTCAAGACTCGGGCACGGAAGACAAGAAAGCAGGGGAAGGAAAAATTAAGAGGCATGCTAAAAAGAACTGGAGTTTTCATGACTCAGCTTTGCTGCTGCACCTGCTTTTCGATCATGGGAGACGAGCTAAATTCTCACACCCAGAACACAAGCTAATAGCTACCTATGCTGTCACAGGACAGCTGAGTATAGGTTTTGTTCTCTTTGTATCTCCCTTCTCAGTTGGGCTTTGATTTACACATACTTCAGACTGCTTCGTAATCTTTCTCTGAAACAGAGGACAGAAAACACATGTAAAATTTCTTTCAGGTCTACAAAAATAACGAATACGTGTGTATGCCCCATTAATGGTTGTACAATTTAATTATCAAAGTTTATAATTCGTTATTAGCGAAGCTGTTTTAATATTTTCAATGAAAACTCATAGTGCAAAAAAAACCTTTGAAACAAAGGAACTGAAAAGGACTTTCATATTTAAAAAAAAAAACATCCTTAGCCTACGCCCTGCAGCTTAATGGTGAGATGTAATGACAGAGGTTACTGTTTCAGTCGGCTCGTCGCCTACCTTTCTGGCCTCTCAGAATCCCCCTGCCCTCTCATACCTGATGCTCTGCGTGGCCGTCCTTGGGTATGCTGAACCCACTGGGCTGGCCAAAAAGTCCCTCATGTATTTTCCAGTTGACGCCTTTAGTGGTGCTTGGCTGTCTTTAACTTCATTCAAAACAATTTTGTTAGAGTGTATTGTGACAGCTGTCATATCAGTGTGCGTTTTTAAGAAACTTATCAAAACTGGTGCATTTTTTGCAGCCATTTTAATATGGAAGATGGAAGAAAATACACAACAATTTGGCATATTATGCTTTATTATTTCAAGAAAGGTAAAAATGCAACTGAAACAAAGATTTGTGCAGTGTAGGGAAAGAGTGCTGTGATTGATTGAACGTTGTCAGAAGTAATCTGCGAAATTTGTTGGTACTAGTGACATTTTGGCCAAATAATTCTTTGCTGTGGGCTGTCTTACACATTGGAAGATGTTCAGCAGCACCCCTGGCCTCTACCCACTAAAAGCCAATAGCAGGAGATAGCTGACATACTCAAAATATCCAAATCAATAAAGGTACTGGTAAAAATGAAAAATGTATCTTTTCATTTTATGGGAAAAAACGTTAATGGACTTTTTGGCCCACTGAAATGCCATCCACAATACCCTTGCCCTCAACTGCCTGGTAAATGCTTTCCTTCCTTGTCATCCTTCCTCAGATGTCCCCTATTTCTTGCATTTTCCCCAAAACCTCTGCTTGGTAATCTCCAGTTAAACGTCCCTAAATGTTAATTTCCATCTACTGCTTTTAAAGCACTTATCTGTGTGCACTTATTTCTCTGAAATAAGGCACGTATGTATGTGTACATTGTTGCAAAGTACATCTGAGAAACCTCTATCCAGAAATTATGCTGGTGTGTTATTACCCTCTTAATTCCAAAAACACTTCAGTGTCCTGCCCAGGGGATGTAACAAAAGTAGACAAACAACTCCTTTTGAAGGAGTGACCTACAGTTTTGTCTGCAGACTGCAGTAAAAATTTTTGCCCACCTTCCCAAAACTGTTCAGGAAAGAAAAATCACAGAGAGCTGAAACTAGCATGAGTAACATCTAAATATTACTGTTTGTTGAACATTGTTGTGAGTAGAAGACAAATGGCAGAAAAATTCTCCCTCTTGGTGTCCTGAAACTTTCATCTCATTTTCTGCTTTAAATTAGGCCTTGCTTAATCCAGTGACAACCCAGAGAATAATGAAATAACAAAAAGGATATACACAGACACACTCAGTGGTGGGGAAACTCTCAGTGGATCAGATCCTGGGAGGATCCCTAATAGTAGACCTGAAGATGGACAGCTACAGTGGGAGACCCTGCACAGCCAGGGAGAACACATCTGTAGCAGTAAGCACACCTGAACTGGAGGATCAGACTGAGAACTATTCAATACGATGTAGGATGCAGTAAGAAAAGAGAGCAATACTGTGAAATTACAAAAGGAAAATAACCTCCACGGGAACTGGGTTGGGATTCACATACTGGGTAACTCTAGACTCTGCACAAGTAATATAAAGAATGTGCATTAAAATACCAGGGTAACTACCAGGAGAATAAAACAGAATGCATAATTATAAAAATAGAGCAAAAACAAAACCTCGATCCAACAGAAAAAAAAATTCAAGCATGGTAAATAGAAACATGAAATGAGATGACAGAACCAAGCCCAGGTAATTTAAGTATCAATGATTTAGTCTCAACACAGGAAAAAGAGACCCAGGAATTAAAACATCCACCTTGATGTTATGCGCCAAAGGCACATACAAAACAAAATTATATGGTAAGGTTGAAAATAAAAGAACTAAAACATGTGCTACACAAATAACCAAAATAAAGGGGGAATGCTCTTACTAATAAAACAGAACTAAAGAGTTCAAAGAAATCTCTGACTCATAATAATGAAGGAGAAATTCAATCTGCAATGATAAGAACGTTAGTCAGACAGACAAAAAACCGTGCTAAATATTCTGGAAAAAATCAACTTGATCCACTGGGAACCAACACAACCAAGAACACTCACTTTTCCGATACTGAGCATATACTGGACTACAGACCACCTTGATTAACTAAAAAACAAAAACAAAAACAAGTAGTATCATACAGACCTGTTTATTCCTTGCACTACACACAAATGTACATCTCAGATTTTGCTTCCCAGACCATCAGTCTGCAATTAATTCATGAAAGGGTGAAAAGTTTTTTGTTTTTTCATTTTAGTCTAAAAGTTTAAAATAGCACCAAGGGAATGATAGCAAACATGACGATATGTACAGTTAAAAACTTACAAAAACCACTAACGGGTCCAGGCAGTAAGTATTAACACGAAGATGATAAATCTGATACCTTTTAAATAGTAAAAACATCCAGCTACTGGAGCAGACACTGTGGCTGAATGGCCCCCGGGCCCTCCTCTACCTCCGAACTGCCAGTGTGGGTGAAACAATACTGTCCATGTTCAGAGTTCTCCTGTGTGAGGCTTCTCAGAAAGCTCTGTCCTTTTCTGATAAACAGAGACAAATTTGGCTGGCAGGATCCTTCACCCCTTTCTTTCTGCAGCATGGACCGAAGATCTGTCACCCATGTCGCAATGAGAAAGCAATAAACAAAGAAATCACAGAAAACGACAAGAACCTGGTGTCCTGGTGGTATCCTTGAGTCCTCACTCCAGCCCTGATCGTCAGATTGCCATGGGCAGCCCAGTGTATACAGACATCAATAAAGAAGCAGAGGACATGAATAGGATGCACAGAGGATGGAGACTGATAAGCAAAAGGGGGAAACATTCAAGCGTATATGTAATTAAAATTTCAAAGTGAAATAACTATGAATTACTTTCTACCTAGCATGGGTTCAATGAAAAAGAACAATCATTATTGAGGGGGATATAAAATTAATATGCCCTTTCTGGGAAACAATTTAGTAATAAATATACATACATACTGGGCTGGCCAGAAGTCTGTTATTTTTTTCCCCATAAAATAAAAGACACATTTTTCATTTTCACCAATAACTTTATTGGTTTGGATATTGTGAGTGTGTCAGCTATCTCCCGCTATTGGCTTCTAGTGGGTAGAGGCCAGGGGTGCTGCTGAACATCTTCCAATGCAGAAGACAGCCCCATGGCAAAGAATTATTTGGCCAAAATGTCAGTAGCACCAAGAAACTTCGCAAAGTACTTTGCGAACTACATTCAATCAGTCACAGTACTCTTTCCCTACACTGCACAAATCTTTTTTTAGTTGAATTTTTACCTTTCTTGAAATAATAAAGCATAATATGCCAAAAATGTTGTGTATCTTCTTCCATCTTCGATGTTAAAATAGCTGCACATAAATTCACCAATTTTGATAAGTTTCTTAAAAACGCACACTGATATGACAGCTGTCACAATACAATCTAACAAAACTGTTCCGAACAAAGTTAAAGACACTTAAGTGCTACTAGAGCCATCTTACAGAAAAAACAAAACAAACTTTCTGGCCAACTCATTATGTATCTAAGGAGTCTTTAAAAATGTCACTAGCCACTCTACTTCTAGAAATCATCCCATTAAAAGAATCCTGAACATCAGAAAAAATCCTGTATTTATAGATGTCCATTTAAAATGGCCAAAAAGCTCTGGTTGGTTTGACTCAGTGGATTGAGTGCCTGTTCGAGTCCCTGTCAGGGGACATGCCTGGGTGTAAGTAAATACATAATTTTTTTTTAAATGGCCAAAAATAATTTAGGTAAAAAAGTTAACTGTGATGCTTCTACTAGATAGAATACTACACTACCATTTAAAGCCCTATTTTCTAAAATATTGTAAAATGTCTATTAGAACAGCAAATGAAAAATCAGAAAAAAGGACCCTGTATATTCAATAAAATTGTAACTTCAAAAAAAGAACAAAATTCCATTTAAAAAGATGAATGGAATATATTAAAATTTAAATAACAATGTGTTCTGGCATAGGTAGTTTGATGAGGGAATCTTTTTCACTGTCTTTTTTATATTCCAAACTATAGTTAAGGATGAATTACTTTTATAGAAAAAAGTGTTGTAAAGATTAAAATATCACTGCATATTAAGTTAAACCTGTTTTTCTGATGTGTGGCTACTTAGTATAAACCAGGTAAAGGGCCACAGTAATATTTAAACCACAAAATGAGAGTACAGTCTCTCAGGTGGGATACTTAAAATGCGCACATAACTCCAGGTAGAGCCTATCCCAACTGTATTTGTTATGCTGACAGTCAATCCATAGCGGATTGGCATCTTACTACCCCAAATTAGTCACCTATAAACAGTTACGTCTGTCTTCCAGATTATTTTACGTAGTTCAAATGCAGGAACTCATTTTTTAACAACTAACAAACAAAATAACCCTCCGATTACTCACGGCATCTACCATGGTACTTTGTACAATGAGGAATTCAAAAGGTATTTGTATGATACAACCGTTTAAAATGAACCACGGAGCTGTTTTCATGACAACTTGGACAGCGAAAACAAAATGCCCTGTTTGAAACTACATCTGGCAGTCTTAAATGGAGAACTACACCGTGCTATGAGGTTCACTGAAATTTAATAGCAAAAATTCATGCTTTAACATTAACTCTTCAAAATCCAAAAATTACTTAATGTATTGGACTGTAGGGAACAAGAACAACAGAATCAGTCTTCGACCCACTATAAAAAGTGTAAGCAGCAAATAAGGCTTTAAGCTTAAAAGAAGCTCCACCTACTGTGGAAATTCACCGAGTAGAGGGACACCACAGGCCCCTCTCTATTCAGGAATTCTCACTGCAATGCCCTGGGCGTACGGACACCTAGACCTGGTCTATAACTAGAAGCTTCACACACGTTTTTTCATTTTTGAGCACCCGACTGTATCACATTGTTCTTTAAAAGATGGTTCTCCTTCCCACCAACTGGCTCCTCTTGCTGCCCTGTGACCACAACTTTTCAAAATCGGAGTTTGCCATCATGTCCCCTCTCCCCAGGTCCTTTACCTGCTGATATAACACACCTTCCAGACTCCTCACAATTCTGGACTTTCTTTGGTTCAGAAACCCTCACCTCGGCAGGACTCCCCTAACTGAGCACAGGATTCCAAATACAGGCCAAAAGCCAGTGGACGGAAGAAACCCAGTATCCCTGATGAACACTGCTCCAATTAGGCACAGCTTCTGATTCAAGTAGCCAGGACTGCTGTGAATACACGTAAAATTCGCAGTCACCTAAAATCAGCTGGAATTTATTGTTTTTTACACTGTGTATTTATCATATGATAAACTGCTTTTTTTTCCTTTCTTTTTAGTCTTGGGCTGCAGACTCTGGTATACAGGCACAGAGCAGTACCAAATATTTGCACATGGGTCATGATACCTCACGGGCTAACCTTACCCAATTTTAAAACAAGCAGTTTCCCCCATATACAATCCACAATTTTTACATGCTACTGGTGATGAGTAAAAATGTATTTGTGATCATCCTCAAATCCACAGTAATTAGTTATGTGTTTGCTTAGCTAACATGAGGTTAATTAGAGGGGTACACAAATTGTATGTTAAAGTAATCACTGATGTAGTGAAATGGCAGTGGACTAGAAGCAACTAACACACAGTTTGAAAGACAAAACCCGAGGCTACGCCCTTTGTTTGTACTGCCCGTTGGTTCTGTGCTTCCTGCTTTGGCCCCTACAAGATCTGAAGCTCCCTCCAGGCAAATCCTTTGTTTTTTGTGTTGTTGCTTGTTTTATCTTTGTTTTACTCCCTTGGAATCCTGTTCCTCCTTCCTTGTGGAGGGTCGGGGCATCCCAGAATACACTACCAATCATGTAAATTTCTCCTTTCCTTCCTAGAGACCACAGCCTCACAGCCTGGCTAACCCCATGATGAGTTAACTCTTTTAACACCAAAAAAAAAAAAAAAAATGCAGCAGTTACTTAGTTGTAACTTTTTTTCTTCTCTAAAGGTTGCTTTTGTCTTCCTGGTAACCCCTACAGAGAGAATGACTACTCAAAAGAAAACAGTTTAACAGTTTTAAAGCCTTGAAACTCAATGGATCAGCAGAACCTGAGTTTTAAAGTTGGTCAGACCCAGGTCTGAACAGTTTCATCGTCCTCACTTAGCTGTGCCATCTCAATGAAATCACTTCACCTTTCTAGGATTCGGTGGCTGTAAAATGTGAACAACAGTAGCAACTTCCTTATAATTCTTAATTGTGAGCATTAAACTCAAGACTGTATGTAAACAATTTAGCGCAGGGATTATTTCTAATACTTTACTTTTATATACCACTCCCACATATAAAGAATTTCTTCCACTCATATGGGGACCAGGGTGCACAATTTAAGACGGAAATACTTTGAAAATTAAAATATTCCTATTCCTTTATTCCTACAGATGAAGAAAGGAGAAGGTGAATACAGGAAGTAACTTGCTTCCAGCACACCCGCCCCCCATCCACCATCTGCACCTTACACAGCTGAAATAAAAAAAAATCCAGGACAGACCCGTAGGGCACGCAATTTCGCATTCAGTAAGTTGCTCAATAGGGGAACCAGAAGCATCTTCCTTACTGCTGAAGCCAACAGGGCAAGCACATTTACAGCAGGCGCCGACTGCCGAAAAGCGACTGGTACACAGCAGACATGCTATAAGCACTTGTTTAATAAACCAGAGCTGGTTTACGCATGTCTAAGCCAATGCTGTGGTGCATCTTCCTTCCCTATAGGAGGTAGGGGGGGGAAAGTCTATTTTTGTTATTATTTGCACCGTAGCTTTGAGTTAATCAAAGGCAATAAATCCACAAACCACTTTCTTTTAGAAAGAAGGGGGAAAAGGTCCCCTAACGGAATGTAAGCTGACATTCACGTTCTCAAGAATCACGCCCGGAAGTGCTATTTCCCAAAACCTACTGCAGGGGCCCTCGCTTGCCCAGGGGCTCAACTCCTCTCTTGCTCCTTTCCCCACACCAAAGCCTCCACCCCTAGACCTGCCTTTCCCAGCCGAGGCACCAAGGCCTCCCTCACCCTTCCATCCTCTACTTCTACCCCTTTGTACCTGCTCAACGCCTGACCTCAACGCCCGATCTCAACGTCCAGCGCCCAACGTCCGGCTTCCCAAAGACCAAAGCCCCACAGCCCACACACTTTCGTTTCCCCTGTGCCTGGGACCCCTGACCTGGAAAGACACAAAGGGGCCACTGACCCCGACTCCTCTCTGAAGTCCGGCCGTCCTAGCTTCGGCCTACTCCTGGGAACCCCGCCGCCCGCCGGCTTCAAGTGCGCTCAGCTCGCCTCCAGTGCCCAGCGGGGCGCCTGCGCAGTCTGCACCCACGTGCGCCCCCGGCCACCCACCACGCCCTCCTCCAGTCTCAGAAGCGGAAGCATCACCGGGCCTTGGTGGTGCGGCCCTGCTGCCAGATGGCACAAAAGCGGAGGCCTCAGAAAGTTGCTCCGCAGGCTCTGGAAGTTCCGCTGCAGAAGTTGTGCTAGCTTACTCCTAGAAAGGCCGCCTGGGAGGGCAAATTTTGAGCTTAAGTTGGCAAATCTGTCTCCGCCAAAGTCCCTTGGGCGGTATTAGTCACTTAAAGTCTTACAAGATTTTTAAAATTAACCACTGTTTCAGCCTGGTCTTGGAAACTAAACACATGTGATCACATTTTTTTGTTGTTACCCAAATAAGATATTTTTTAAAGTTTGTTTAAAACTATGAACTTTTCAAACAAGTTCCGAAAAAAATGGTACCTCGTGGATCCATCACCCAGTATCAACATTAGCTATTCACAGTCAGTTTTGTCAGCTTCTACTCTCCCCCACTGTCTTGAAACAAATTCTGACTTTTAAAAAAATTACTGATTTCTTGGGGGGGAATGAAGAGAAAAAAACACCAATTTGTTGTTCCATTTATTTATGCATCCGTTGGTTGATTGTCTTGTATGTGCCCTGACCAGGGATCAAACAAACTTAGCATATGGAGGCGGATACTCTAACCAACTGAGCTATCCAGCCAGGACTTGCTTCTTTCTTTTCAAGATATTTAATTTGTTTAAACAGCCTTAAATTTACGAAGTTAATTGAGAAAACAGTACAGAGGTACCACAAGAGCCACACCCACTTTCCCATATTAAAGTTAAATTAGCAGGATATATTGTTAAAATTAAGGAACCAATATCGATGCATTACTACTAAAGTCCTTAGTTTATGGAGATTTCGTCTTTATGTAGTGTCATTTTTCTGAGTTGGGATCCCATTCGGGATACTGCATTACATTTAGTTGTGGCTTCTTAGGCTCTTCTTGGCTCCGGCAGTTACTTGTACTGTCCGTGTTGGATGACGTTGATAGCTTGCAGGAGTACCGCCGGGCACTTAATAGGATGTCTTGTTGTCGGAATTTGATGTTTTTCTCGTGAAAAGACTATAGAGTTAGGTGTTATTGGAAGAAAGACTACACAGGTAAAGTGCCGTTGGTATTGCATCATATCAAGTGCCTGTCCTTTGAACGTGATTTATAACAATGGTGTCTTCCATGAACTCCTGGCAAGAGTTTGTCAGGTGTCTCTACGGTCGTTTCTCTTTCTCCCCTCCTTTTCCATATTACACACTTTAGAAGGAAACCATTCGAGCAGTCTACAGCTAAGGGAGAGATGTTACATTTCCACTTCTGAAGGGCAGACTACCTACATAAATTATTTGTAAATCATTTGCATGGAGATTTGTCTCTTCTCCATTTACTAACATATTCAATCATCTTTATATATATTAGCATGACATTTATTTTATATCTTGGTTAATAACCCACCACTTACTTAATTTTTCCAACTGTTGCCACTGGGAGCTCTTTCATTTGGCTCTTGTCCCCTCTGACATACTCCCATCAATGTTGGGTTGTTTTTATTTTATTTTTTGAGCACTGTCTGAGACTGTGTCTGTTTCCATCTGTACATATTTAAATATGTATACTTAGAAGACTACAACTTTTATAAAACATCACCAAAATTTATCTCACTTTTAAAAATAATTTGTAAATATCGTACAATTAATTAGTTTTACAATTTTCAGATAGTCTCATGATTTTTAATAGTTGATATGTTAAAATCAGATCCTATGTTTATGTTATGTATTTTTAAATATTTTATTGATTATGCTATTCCAGTTGTCACATTTTTTCTCCCCTATATCCCCCTCCATCCTGCACACCCCTCCCTCCAGCATTTCCCCCTGACCCCTTAGTTCTTGTCCATGGGTTGTACATATAAGTTCTTTGGCTTCTACATTTCCTATACTATTCTTAACATCCCCCTATTTTGTGCCGATCAATTATGCTTCTTATTCTCTGTACCTTTCCCCCATTCTTCCCCCTCCCCCTTCCCACTGAAAACCCTCCATGTGATTTCCATTTCTGTGATTCTGTTCCTGTTCTAGTCGTTTGCTTAGTTTTTGTTTTTTAGGTTTAGTTGTTGATAGTTGTCAGTTTGTTGTCATTTTACTGTTCATAGTCTTGGATCTTCTTTTTCTTAGATAAGTCCCTTGAACATTTCATTTAATAAGGGCTTGGTAATGATGAACTCCTTTAACATGGCCTTATCTGGGAAGCACTTCATCTGCCCTCCCATTCTAAATGATTGCTTTGCTGGATTGAGTCATCTTGGATGTAGGTGCTTGCCTTTCATGACTTTGAATACTTCTTTGCAGCCCCTTCTTGCCTGTAAGGTTTCTTTTGAGAAGTTCTCCTTCATTATGTTTTCAAATAAGTTTTCAATTTCTTGCTCTTCCTCTTCTCTTTCTGGTACCCCTATGATTCACATGTTGGAATGTTTAAAGCTGTCCTGGAGGTTCCTAAGCCTCTCCTCGTTTTTTGAGTTGTTTCTTCATTCTGTTCCGGTTGAATGTTTATTTCTTCCTTCTGCTCCAAACCATTGATTTGAACTCCAGTTTTCTTCCCTTCACTGTTGGTTCCCTGTACATTTTCCTTTATTTCACTTTTTCCTCTATTTCACAACCATACTGAACCATTTGTGTGAGCATCCTGATTACCTGTGTTTTGAACTCTGCATCTGATAGGTTTGCTATCTCTTCGTTGCTTAGTTGTATTTGTTTCTGGAGCTTTGATCTCTTCTTCCATTTGGGCCTTTTTTTTTTTTTTGTCTCGGTGAGCCTGTTACATAGTAAGGGGCAGAGCCTTTGATGTTCATAAAGGGTGGCTGAGTTGTGGCGCTGTATGTGGGGGAGGGGTCCAAGAGGGAACAGTACCACTTGCTCGGCTCTTGGCCAGCTTTCAATTACTTCCACTGCTACCCACAAGTGAGTTTTGCCCTTTCAGGTGCTGATTCCCGGGTGGGTGGGTTTGTGTATGTTCTAGAACCCTGTGGATCTCTCCAACAAACTCTCCTGTGAGACTGGGAGTTTCTCGTGCTGCCTCACCCCCCCAGGTGTTTTCAGTCAGAGGTTTTGAGGCTTTATTTCCCTGCACTGGAACCCTGGGTTGTGCGGTCTGTCTTGCTCCCCAGTTGTTCCTCCTGGTCTATCTGCACATGAATGTGGCACTGCCCGCTCCACCAGCCACCACCTCGCCTGGTAGCACACCAAAAAATTCATATATTTTGGCCTATCTGACTAAAATATAGGTATAATTTTGATTCATTCATATCAAACAGCAATTTTTGTGTTCGTTGTTGTCATTTTTCAATTTGACAATCTAAGTGAAAAGGGGTCAGTGCCCCTGACTAGTCAGGCATTGCATGTTATAAAAATTCTTGTGGCGTATCAGTGTGCCATGGCATGTGGGTTGAAAAATCGCTGCTCTATTGCATCACGTCAGAAGATGCTTACCATGTAGTTGTTCTCTTTGGGAAATATTAAAGTATTTCTAGCAGTTTCAAGTGTTGTCAGTCCCAACCACCCACTATCAAGTTTCCCATCCGCTTTTCACCTAGTTATTATAGACTCACTGCTAAATTCATTATTTCATCAGGATTTGCAAAATGGTAATAGTCTATCTTCTGTACGTGGTACCTGGAAACCTGTAAAGAACTTTCCCACATCAACTGTTTGATCAAGGTTCAATTTGTAACAGGAAAGGTAGGATGCTTGATTCTTTTGTTTTCAAATTGTGGTGATTCCTTAGTGTCCTTCAGAGGTGACCAATGATGTTTTGGAAAATCAGCACATTCATTGATTTTTTTTTAAAGATTTTATTTATTTATCTTCAGATGGGAAGGGAAGGAGAGAGGGAGAGAAATATCAATGTATGGTTGCTTCCTGTGCATTCCCTGCTGGGAACTGGCCTGCAACCCAGGCATGTGCCCTGACTGGGAATTGAACCGTGATCTCTTGGTTCACAGGCCCGCGCTTAATCCACTAAGCTACACCAGGCAGGGCACATTCGTTGATTTTAACATACTAGGTATGTCCTAATCAATTGCTGTTGTTGTTATTTTTAAATGATAAAATTGTCTTTGAACTGTGGAAGCAGCTTTAAATTGCCTCTTCATTTTTTTTTTGACCCAACTCCTATTTTCTTGGTTTTCTTCTTTCTTTTCTGGTACAACCAATATGATCTAGGCTTTCTTGTATATTTATTGTCCCACACTTAGAATCAGCTCTTGAGCTCCAACAGGAGCCCAGGTGAATTTTCTCGTGAGAAATTATATTTAGAGACAACAGTCTGGAGCATTGAATTGCCCAATGTACTTGGCCTTTTCAGTGTACAGACTTTTTTTATGACAAAAATGCCCCATATGTTTATACAGATATTTCTAAATTCAAATTTAGAATCATGGGGTTTGCTTTTACTTAATTAGATTTTATATTTGTATTTCATTTCCCCAGTACTGAAAATTTTGATTTCTGGAAGGCATAATTACTTATATGTTTTATACTAATATAATATATATTTCAGAAATAAAAATGTTATTACTGACGAGTACTATAAAAAGAAAAAAGCTTCTTCAGTTTTTCCCCTTGGAATAATATTTCTCTCAGAATTGTTGGCCAACTACAAAAGTGTTTTAATGCAGTACCTTCATTGAAGGAGGGTGGTGCCACTTCCTGTTTAAAAGGAAAGAGGAAGAGAGTTACATAACTTTTTTTAACGTGATTTCTTTATTTTCTCTCTTTCCCTCACTCTCTTTATTTTGCCAGCAGTTAGTAACAAAGCTGAGCAGAATGGTGGAACTTGGGTTGCTGAACTGACCTCAAGCGGTTCACTGCTTGGTATAATCTATTAAAAAAAATCAGGACAACCATGACAAGGTAGTTTTATTTGCTAGCAGCAAGTAAAGGAACTGAGATTCATGTACAAAGCTGTGCCTCCTCAGAGGAAGGCTTAGCCGTTCCTTATATACACTAATTCATCAACTACATATTGATTTCTTCTTTGCAGTTGCCTACTTTCATCTAGTTGAGCTCTTCAGTTCATCCTGTTTACAGCTACATCTATAAAAACTGCACTATACTTGAACATATAGCAAGAAATAACATTTAGAACTGTCCAGACCTTGAGGCCTTTGTCCTATCATAACAGTTTTGCTTGACAAACACTTGTATTGACCACTGTCAGAATTCACTATTTTCACTCATGAGTTGTGCATAAGAAGCCCTAAACCAGAAAAACATTACTTCACCCGCCAGAGTAGGTTTGCAACATCTCCACAAACTGGAACTGCTCACCTGACTTCTTCAGACCTAAATAGGCCACTGTGTTCCATACACTTCCCCCAAAGCCAATCACTTTTTTGTTGCCAATTATCCAGCAACTCCTGCATGTCAAAACCCATGCTGCCAGCTGGGATACCCGGTGCTCAAGCAGCTTACAGTCGAGTCGGTGCCAGACACGAACGCACTAGCAGTTTATTATCAAACAATGGTAGAAGGTGCTGCGCTGTGTTCAGGCACGCGGTGTTATGGAAACCCTCAGGGACTCTACAGAGGATGAATCGTCAGAAGGACAGCTAGGCTACTCCTGATGACTCCGCCTACGTCAGGTGTAAGGTTTGCGCATCACAGCTGGGAAGTCGGAATTTCGAATTCTCTTTTATTGCTTTATGCTCCTGACTAATACAAGGGAGGGCCAAAGGGTGAGGAGTATTACACCCAATGGGCGCATCCTACAGGAAGAAGTAATTCGCTTGGCTCCTTAGGAACGCAAGAGGTAGGAAGGGACTAGATACAGCACAACCTGCTTCACCGGGCGTGAGTGCCCTAAGAGCTAGGTCGGCGACTCTGGGACTGGAGGCGGCGCTTGGCCGCCTCCCCCTGCATGCAGGTTACATTGGCCCCAAAGTGCGGTGTGTCACACCGGCTGCACAGCGCTGATTGGCTCCCCCAGGGAGCCCCGCCCCCTCAGCTGTAGCAGGACCGGTTTCGGCATCGCCGCCATCTTTGTTGATGTGTCAGCTCAGCGGGTCTTTGGGGAAGCTGCGGCCGGGAGAGTGCGGTGTCCGCCCTTTTTCCCACCTCTGTCCCCCGCAGCTCCTCGTCTGCTGCACCCCGCAATGGAGAAGTTGGTCCGTAAGCTGGAGCTCTGCCGGCCGCGTTAAGGGTACAGCGTGAGGCTCGGAGAAGTGGGGTGAGTTCCCGAGGGGCGTCCGGGGCAGACCGGGGAGTCGTGGTGGCGGCACTGCGGGGCTGCCCCTCTTGCACGCTGTCCTGCAAATCCCGGGGTTGGCTCCGGCTGATAGGAGAAGGTGGGCTCTGGGGGACGGAGTTTGTGGTTCCTTTTCCTCCTTCCCTCCGGCCCTCGGTCCCGGGCTGCCAGGGGACACGCGGTTAGAGGGGTTGACGGGGGTCGTGGGGCCCGCGCCTCCTGAGCGGTGCCTGGAGAGCGGCGGAATTTGGGCTGCTTGGCCTCCCAATGCGAACTGCACCTCAGCCCCGCCTGCTCACGATCTTTCGTACACTCAGTCGCCTATTTCTTTTATCGTGTGTTCAAGTTGACTGTGTTTGTGTGTGTGTGTTTTATGTTTACTGTTGTGGTCACTTTCTGCACTCTTCTGAACACTGCCATCACTGTGATTTTAAGTAACTCAGAGACAGTACTTGGGATTGTGACTATGAGAGGTGTGATCTTTGTTTTTATGTTGCCTTTCTCCCAAAGATATCAAGACATGTGATAAACCTTGGCTGGTAAGGAGGATATTTCACATTTCTGTTTCTACCCAACGTGTAAAAAAAATGGTAAAGCTCCTTTTACAGGTCCCGTAGTAGCAATCCTGGGGAACAGTGCAGGTGTGGTTATTGCTCAGCTGTTAACAGTTTAGTGAGTTCAGCTAATAGTCACATCTTGATTTTGTTTTGAGGAAAGAGGCCAGTCTTTGGAGTCCTAACAGTAGTGTTAGAAACTGCCTCTTCCTCTTGATAGTCTACTTAGCTGTGGGAATAAGATAGTACAGTAAAGATACGCCGCACTGTCCCAGGCATTTCGCAGTTTTCTCTGTGCATGTGTCATGTTCCCTTGATGCCCAGCTTTTTTATTTCTTCCAAAATGGTAGGGCGGGAGTTTTTCCCAGGAAAATGTGCAGTCAGTCCGTGGAACGGTGTTTCAAGACATGTGCTGGTAGTCATTCGAGGGGGAAAAAAAGGTCTATTAAGTGTCTAGGTATGTTAGTGGGTGTAGCCTTCCCAACTGCTAACTACACCTACATATTTGTGGTGTTGATCTTGTGGGAAAGATTAAGGTTCTAAAGACATTGATAGTGAAACTGAAGGATCTGCTTGTGTATCAAGTTTACTGTTCTCTCTGTACAGCTACTTTTGAATTCTTTATTCTCCATTATACAAATAGAAAACAGTGATGATTGGCCACTTTCTTTTTTTTCCCTTTATGGTCTTTTCATGTTGTTTAAAATTCAGTGATGGTTTTGGGTAATTCACAAATCTTGCAGAAGTTAAAGAATTAAAACTTCTTTTTACATTGTAATAGGCAAACATGTATAATTATTGAAGAATCTACCTGGAAATGCCCTGCTTGTGTTTATATTGTTTTTATTCCCTGGAAATGTATGGATTGTGTTTATATTGATTTTGTTTTTAAGACCGTGTCTAACTCAGAATATCTGCATGTAAACTTGAAGGTGTCTTTAAATAGTGGAGATTCCAGAGTGCCATTGGTATGTCAGAGACTTATTTATTGCTAACACAAAAGGAGTGGTATAGCACAGTAACCCATCTATAACCTTTTATTCATTCACCCATCAACTCAAGAGTTGCTCTTTGATGCTACACAATGACGGCGTAGCTGATGATGATTGCTTAGTATATTTAATGTGAAAACAACTCTTTACACTGCATTCTGACATCGTGAAGATAAAACAGTGCAGCAGTAGCCTCACTCTTTAGGGAGAGATGATAGGGCAAAGCAGCCTTTTTTATAGACTTAGAAAAATCATCTTTGCCTTTGAAAAAGAACTAGTAATCTGCTCTAGTTTTTCAAATCCATCAAACAGTTTCATATTAAAGAATCCTTAGCCTTAAGTTCTGTTATTTTTTCTTTTATTTATCTCTAGCTTTAATTCACTAAAGCCAACTCTCAGATTTCTCCTAAACGTGACACTGAGCTTACAGTACTGTGAATGTTGTATTTAATACTCCTTTCAGGGCAATGGTGGGAGCATAGATAATTGAAATTTCCAAGTAACCCTCTAATCTTATCATATTATTTCAGATTTGTCCTTTGAACTTTTCAGTGACTGAGATTTTAAATATCTATTTGGGCTAAGAAGTAAACAAAAGGAAAAATATTAGGTTGCAAGGGAAACAGATACATAGTGGAAATCAAACCCTGCAGAGGAAAGTATGGGTTGGATTGTGAATGTATTTGTCATTAAGGGACATGAACTGATAGTCTCCTGTAGGGATGTTTATGTAGTGAGTGCTAATGAGTAATTTGGTTTTTTGGTAAACTATATCATACCAAGCCCAGGCCAAAGGTAGTTTCAAATTTAAACATTAATCAGAACTCCTTAATGTGAGTCAGATTTACAAGTCCCCCCCCCCCCCGCCCTGCCTCTTTTTTTTTTTTTAAGGTTATTAGCCTTCCTTTTTATATAGGGAACCGTAGGTCAAATTATTTTTCCTTCTTTTAATTTTCAGATTTGGGGGGGAAATTAGCAGAAAATACTTTTATGTTTTCTTACACTCATTAAAATTCAAATTGTGAGCTCTATACAACTAGCTTCAAATTAAGGTTTCTATAGTAATAACTTTGTGCTTTAAAAGTTTTTAGTAGAGATACATAAAATTGCAGGGACCTAAGACACCAAACTGATAATACAACAAATAACTTGATAATGTGATACGTGTTGTGGCCCCTTACCCTCATTATCCTGGAATCTCGATGGACCATAATTTCTATTTCTCCTGTTACTCTGTCGCAGGATTTGGTCCTATTTTGCGGGAGATCCTGCTGTATTGATTGCCTCGAGTCTTCGTAGTGTCTTCTGTGTGTGTGTGTGATATAATGCACATACCAAAAAATTCACCCTTCCCCGTAGGTGCAAAGATTAACAACCCTCTACAAGTATAATTGACCTCAGGCTCACAAAACATACATTTTAAACTGGTGACCAAAGGCAACTTTTAAAGTATAGTGATTATATTTCATGTAAAAGAAATTCAATATATTAAATTTTACCCAAAAGCTTAATTAGAATCTGACTGCTTTTCAAATATTTTTTCTTTTGATCATACTAATCTATAATTCTTTGATGTAGGCCAGCTTAATTTTTAATTTTAAAAGAAGAATTTGATTTGCATAAATTCACCTTCTATGAACTTTACAGTGTCAGATATTTTACCTTGTGAAACAAGGTTTTCATGTTTTTTACATGGGTTCTTTTCTGTTCTGTTACTTTATTCTATTTTTAAAAACTTTATCCAGGGAAGCATTTGTGTTTTAAAGTTAATGCTATTAAAATTCATTTACCCGGAGATAGAGATCAGACTGTGTTGAACTGTGGATGATTTTTTATTTTTTAAATGTATTGCTTCTGATTTTAATTGCAACATCAGAACCTTGTTAGAACTCCTCAGAAAGATGTTATTTATTTGATTATGCTGCTTTCAAAGTGTATTTGGAGACTGTAAAAAACCCTTTTGATGTATTTGTCCTTCAAAGGGTGGTAAACCATTATATTGAAAAACAGGAATGCTCTTACAGGCTTTACTTGCTTATCTTAATGTAAATTATGTGAAAAGTATGCCGTGTATTATTTGAGATGTGAATGGTACAGTTTATAATTTAAAAATTTGTAGTTTGTTGTAAATAATATTTATACTGAACTGAGATTTTTCTGTTGGACTTAAAAAACTTGTATAGATAGCACTTGCAGATCTTTAAATTAAAATACTATAAACACAAAGAATAAAAGATTTGACATAGAGCCTCTGTGTATTGGTCTGCTATATCAGAGTGTAAACTCCATAAAAGAAGACTTAATATCACTTTGCTCCCAAAACGTGGAACAGTGCTTGCACGTAATACATGCTCAATGCATTTTTGGTAAATGAATTAATATCTAGTTTGGAAATGTATTTCTGACTTTGTCACATTTGTATGAAGTCTCTTACCAAAATCTGTGTGTTGGATTCATTTGTATTTGCAATTTATTGAACAAGCTTAAGTTTTTTGTTGTTTATGCGGCTAATTTACTGGGAAAACAAAGCTGTTAAAGACAGTGTTTTACTTTATATGGCTCTTGTGTGGAAGTAATTTTGTAGGAATGTGAGTTCTTTCTTAAGAAATAAAATCCAAGGTGAATAACAGTTGGCTTTAGGCAAATAAAAAATGTTTCTCGACCAGTTGCCTACAGCTGATGAGCTCCAGTCAGAGCGAAACCAGTTCTCACTGCACTGAAACAATTTACAAGTGTGAACTGGTCCTGTAGTACTGTGTCAGAAACACACTACTCTGGGGGGGAAGTGCTGAATTAAGAGGATTTTGTGGCTGTACTAATTTTTAAATACAGTGTTTTCCCCGAATGAGTTATAGTTGCTGAAAGTCAAGTAATCTATGTTTTTTTTTAAGCAAAAGATATATATTGTAATCTATAATTGTAGTCTCTATATCTATAGGTTAACTTATACAAGCACTTATTAAAACAATCTTGAAAACAAGTGTCTAGTTTTACATCCTCCCTCTTTAATCTACTTCTACATTGTTCCATTCTCGGTAGCTTTGATGGCAACCCTCCCTGCCCCAACCCCCAAATCTTGGACAGCAGCCAGACTGGCCTACATCAGCATTGCCAAGGGGAGGCCAGCAAGAGGACTCAGCTGTTTTTACCCTGTTGGACCATGGACATGGTCAAGCTCATTGTATAGCTATTTCATCTTTGGTGATGGCTTTGTACATATATGTACATGGATCTTCATTAACCCCTCTCCTTTTTAGTTTGCCTCCACTTTCGTTTAAGCATCAGAAAACAAAGTTTGAAAGCCAACTGGTTATCAGATGCCATTTTATATGAAGACTTTTTCAAAGGTCGTGGCATAGTACTGAGCAACAGTATAGAAAGTACTTGTCTTTTGAGGTTAAGCTGAGCATTCTGTAATTTATAGGAGGATGATAGTAAAACGTCTAAGCTGGGGCAATTATGAAAGCAGGTGTTTTTTAAACCTAGATGAATATCCAGCAGAATGAGACAGAGTTTTGTTGTTCTCTGCTGTCTTGCACATTGTGAGTCTCGTTGCAACCTGGTTCCCATCCACTAAATGCTGTTCAGGCTCCCAGACTATCGTGTAAACCCCGTGGGTCCCACCCTCCTTGAGAATCGCTGAACAGCATTCGCAAGAATGAGTGTAAGTGTAGTAGAGGATGTATTTGTTAGATTTATTTACCTATTTATTGTTACTGTTGTTTGAGATTTAAGAAGTTTGAATCAGTTCTGAGTGAACTTCCTCCTCACGGGTACACAGATCATCTAAAAGAAATGTCACAAGGAAGGCTGTGACTCTGCGTGATGAGGAAGATGCAGTCTGCTTTCATTTATGGGAGATAATTTTTGTGCTGTGATGAGGGGAAATTGGAGGAAGATGCAGCATTAGAGTCATCCCTTGAAATTTAATTAGGCGCTGGAGAGAAGAAAGGGAAGGCCGTTCTGGTGGGAGGAGCAAAGCCATGGAAGTGTTGGCCTGTGAATAGGCTGGTCAGGGTAGGGTCCCAGTGGAGGGCCGGGAAGTACTAGGATTTCAGAGGTGTGCCGAGAGACAAAGTAGGACAGCTGGTCTGCCGGAGGAATCGTAACCCTGAGGTGTGGACGTGAAGTGTGTGTCGTTGTTTTCCCTTAATGGGTCTCCAGCCGTGCAGTGTGAAATGCCCCAGTCTTCCCTCCACTTCCCTCCGAAGTGCCGTCCCCTCATAATGTCTTGGGTTGATGTCATAACCTTTCTGCCAGTTTTCATTACTGAAAAAACTTATTGCAGAAATTAAAACAGATTTCAGTAATTTAAAAAACAAAAACGAGCAACAAAAACCAAACACATTCTTCTCCCTGAAGAGAGGTTGAGGCAGCTCAACCACTTAGTTCCCAGCGGCTCAACTTGAAGAACAGGTATAATCTGGCTCCAAAATATGTTCCCTGTCCTTTCTCTAGCTAGCCCTTTTGCCGGGCGCGGGGAGATCAGTCCGTGGGGACAGGGTTCTCATTGCCTGAACCTCTAAAGAGGGAAGGGGTAGTCCTGGCCTCACTCTAATTCATCTGGTTGCACTTGATGGCGGGCTCTGTGGGGGGGTCTGTGTGGGTATTTTTAGGGGCAATGTTGTTGTTTCCTGGCCCCTTCTGCAATTGGGATCCATTTCATAGGACCCCTTCTGTTGCCCTTTTGCAGAGCCAGTGATACTGAAAATCTCCATTCCTTCTTTGGATGGGATGACACTTGTCCTACTGCTGTCTCCAGTCACTTGTCCTTTAATTAACCTTGATCCTCTAGTTGAAGCTGTAGGAAGGAAAACAAGGGAGGAATGGAGTGAGGTTGAGCAATCCAAGTGTCCCAGTTATGGAGTGATCAGGCCTGGATTGGGTTGCAGGTGGGGCCAGGGGCAGTAGAAAGGAGGCTGTAATTGTAGGAGACGTGAAATTGGTAGAAGAGGACGAAGGAAAGGAAGGAGTCATGACTGAGAAAAACAGTGCCATTGACAGAAAAGATTAGCTGGCAGTATTCAATTATTGGAGGTACTTAGATTTAGCCATTTTGAGTGTGAGGTTATGGTGGAACATTCCATGGAAATTCCTGTACCCAGGTGGAGATTTTAATACAGATAGAGAGTGAAAATGAAGGTATGGATGATTCATTAGCTCAAGAACACAGGACTGAAAATGGTGTGGGCATCAACTATGAGTTGTTGGTTCCAGTTTCTGGAGTGGGTGAATTGAGGGAGGGAAAGCAAAGTTGAGGACCGGAACCCTGGAGAACACCACAACGGGATGAGAGGATAGGACTAATGTTCTGCTTAGTGCTTTTATTTTTTTGACAAAGCTTGACACACAGTCGAGATTCATGAAGTTCTCAAATGACGGAGTTCCTTCTCACTTGCTCTGCATATTCCGGAGAGTCACAGTGCCTGTCTAGACTTACTCTCTAAGATTCCTTGTCTGCAGTCCACTACATTTTGGTCAGCTCTGAGTTCTACTTCAGTTGCTGAAGCATGGACTAGTTACAATGTTTAAAACTACTTCCTTTGTTAGCTTTTAGGTTAATTTCTAAAGTAAAAGTTCAAATTCAGCAGCAACACATTCTCAAGTTATATCTTAAAGTGAGTTACGTTAAGGTAATGGGAAGGTAATATGAGTGTATAGTGCCCCACTTGGAGAATGATTTTACTTTCTCCTAGATTTTGGAATACAGCATGCTTGTGAGGTCTTAACTATGACCTTACTGCATTTACTTGTATTGTCTAAACCAAACTTCATTACAAGTGTGGACTTTGCCTTATTTATAACATATACAGCAAAAGAATGAAAATTTCCATTTGATTATTTGGAAATATATTTTATAGTTAGGTAATTCTTAGTATTAAGGCCAATGTCAATATTAGTTGATACCTCAAAGGACAGTCTAAATTAAAAGACAGAGTATTTGACAAGTAAACCGGTCTTTTCCTTTCTTAGTATTATTCTCCCTGTTTTCTGCATCCCTAGAACAATGTTCCTCAAATGCTGGTTATATCATGTCACACTGTGTTTTAATTCGACAGGTGTTTGAGAACCTCCTCTATGCTAGAAGTTCTGTAGATTGATCAAGTATGTACAAGTCAGCATGATTTGCTGTTCTTAACCAAGTTCACTCCATCTGTCATCCTGAGCATCCCACCTGGCCATCTTCTCCTACCCTTCTCCCCGTCCTCGGGCCACTGCCTCTGCCACAGACCAAAGCGAATATGTATCTTTCTGTTACTCAAGACTTTAATCTTTCTGTTGGTTTTTTGTTAGTTCGCCTTCCATCTGGAGTTCTTCCTAGTTTTGCCAAAACTGTGATCTTACATTTTTACTCGACTTGATACGACTCTGGTAATTCATCTGCTCTGTTGGTATCTGACAAAAGAAGTTGACACTTCCCTCTCTTTTAAATAAAGATTGCTGGAATGTTTTAAATTTATCTGTCCTGGGATAATTTCGAAGTTGAATTATTTTCAGGAAATAGCTGGAATAGTAACCCTCATAATAGCACACAAATGTAGTATAACGTGGTTGAGGTTAGTCTTGTGAACGTTGTTGCTTTTACAGAACGTAGGCAGTGCATATGGCCTCTGTTTGTGTTGCGCTGAATATTTTTCATTCTTGATGAACGTGCTTGGAAATCACCACGGTATTTCCTGGATCCCGGCCTGGATGAAAAGTGAATTTCTGCCAGGGATCCTCCACACTGTAACTTTTTTCAGTTCGGCTCTAGGTGTTTGGGCTACCGGTAACTGTATTTTGTTATTGTTTAGTTTTCCTTCTCAGCAAATTTTTGACATTGGTAATATGTTTTTTTAATTGAATCTATTGGAGTTACATTGGTTAATAAAATTATGTAGGTTAAAGGGTACAGTTGTATCTGTGTATTTTATTGTGTGTTCACCACCCCAAGTAGTAATGTGTCTTGTTTTATTCTTTTGGTTTGCAGCTCCTCTTCTGGTGTTTTCACTGCTGTCTTATTGCCCCAGTATTTTCGTACAGATTCTCAAGATACTCATTTTCCTCTTGTGGAGCTGAAGGAATTCTAAACAATTCCTTGGCACTAAGCTTCCAGTGACTAGTCTCATTCCATACCCACATCTTTTGGGGGGTAATCGCGGAATGCCAGGCTACAGTCTGAAGTGGGCTGTGTGGCTGAGCCGGAGGAGGATGGAGAATGAGGCTCTGTGGTCCCCCAGTGGCTGTGGCACACTTGGATTGGGCGTCCTGTTCCTTTTTTTTTTGCTCAAGGAATGGCTTCTAAAAGAATAATTCGTGGTAAATTTGTGGCCTTCGTTATTCCACATCATGGGATATGTGCACATATGGGGTCTTGGTTTTCAGAAACTTTCCTTTTTAAATTTGGGTGTTTTGACTTTCTTAGATGTAAGACGAAGATCAGGAGCAGATTGGGAGTGCGGCGTGAAGTGGTGCCGGTCAGCATGTCGGAGACGGAGCACACGGCCTCCGCTCCCTCTGATGGAAGAACTGGGGCAGCGTCTGCACTGGGGGAAGAAGCTTGCAGCTCGTATTCCGGTGACGAAGGCAGCAGCTTAGAAAATGAGTCTGAACTGTCGTCATTAAACTTCGATAAAACTCCCTGTCGGCCCGATGAGCACAGTCATCAGATCGAAGCACAGGAAAATTGTGTTCCAGATCGTGGTGGAGGTGAGAATTCCTGTGGTAAAACGGACGCATGCCCAGAACATTCTGAACAAACGGCTGATTTTCCTGGAGGAGATTTTACAAAGCAAGTTTCTAAACCAAATGAAACAGAACAGACAGTAACTCAGATACTGGCAGAATTAACGTCTCCCACATTTACTGCGGCAGCTGGTCATAAGACTTATTCAGAAAGTCCCTATGACACGGACTGCACCAAGAAACTTATTTCAAAAATAAGGAATGTCTCAGCATCAGAGGATTTGTTGGAAGAAATAGAATCTGAGCTCTTATCTACAGATTTTGCAGAGCATCGAGTACCAAATGGAATGAACAAGGGAGAACATGCATTAATTATGTTTGAAAAGTGTGTGCAAGATAAGTATGTGCAACAGGAACACACCATAAAGAAGTAAGTTTTTTATTCTCGTGGATTACTTTTTTCCATAGGGATTAAAGATGGCATTCTTTAAAGGGAGATATCATCTTGTCCTCTTTTCATTCCACAACAGAGCCACGCACTTTGTAGTTGGTCAACAAATATGTATTTACTCAGCAATTAAGCAAATGTCAAGTTTGTCTAGTTATTTAATTTATAAGTCTGTTTTTTTTAGAATATGGTATTTTATTTTCATTATGTTAGAAATAACAGGTATGCATCAGTGTTTTTTATGGGGTGGGCACCAGGTTTACAGTTGTAATGTAAGTAAGTAATATAATAGTAAGTAACAATACAAGAATAAACTCTGTATGTTGTGCACTTACAACTGTAAACCTACTTTTGCCCGCCCCGTATATATTACATACCTGTGTCATACATCAGCTTACATAAACATATGTATATATAAAGTCAGTATTTGGGATATGGTTCAAAAGTTATGTTTGTTTTATATGTATGTTTTAATATATAAACCTAAGAGGATATTTTATTAAATAATATAAATGTATTAAAGATCTAGAAATATTTATGAAAGACAACTCAAATTTTTCAGTTTTGAAAAAATATAGAGCATATTGTCAAAATGCTCTACAAAAGTAATTCAGCCCTGGCTGATGTGGTGCAGTGGACTGAGTGCCAGCCTGTGACCTGAAAGGTCACAGGTTCAATTCCCAGTCAGGGCATGTGCCAGATCCCCATTTGGGGGCATGTGAGAGGCAACCAGTCGATGTTTTTCTAGCACATCAATGTTTTTTTCTCTTTCTCCCTCCTTTCCACTCTCTCAAAAAATAAAAATAAAATCTTTTTTAAAAATCCTGAGTAATTCAAAAGGAAATGAGAAGTCACAAAATTCAAAATAATTTTTCTAAAATCCCCATTGTAAATTCATTGGTTTAAAAAAATTTAAACTGAGCTAAGAGAAGAATTTATCACTCAGTAAATAACAGTATAGTTCTTTTTAGACTTCTTGTATTTGAGGGGTTAATTTTTATTTTAATGAGTTTAATTTCACTTGATCTTTCCTAACAGGGTTATATCACCCTGTGTTTTCATTCTGCGTTTACGGAAGGGGTGCATGTGAGGAGGTGCTGCTTTATAGCCGTTAGGAAAGGAAGGCACACCAGCCTTCCCTAAAATACAGGCTGCGTCTCTTTTTGAGAAATGATCCTTGAATGGGAGGTGTGTATGTGTAGAGAAAGGGGAGGAAGTTTACATACCAGAGGGGGATGACCCAAGGAAACATAGCTTAATTCAAAGACTGCTGGACATGTAATTGGTCTCTAATTGTAACTTCCTTCCAGTCTTGACTGTTTCAGTGGTCTTGCTCACTGGGTCAGTCTTTCCCAAACCAGCTCACCTTCATTGGTTCATCCAATGAACTTTAATCTTTTAGCATCCAGAGCCCCTCTTTTCTATTATCTTTTAATTTTTATTTCAAATTATGATAAAATGCACAACATAAAATTTATCATCGTAACCATTTTTAAGTATACAGTTTAGTAGTGTTAAGTATATTACATTCACATTGTTGTACAACTGAGTTCCATTGCTTACTCATCTTGCAGATCTGAAACTCTGTACCCATTCAACAGCTCTTATTTTCCCTGCTCTCCGCCCCCAGCAAACACCATTCCACAGTGGACCCTTGGGTTCAAACTATGTGGGTCCACTTTTACATGGAATTTTATTTAAATATATACATACAGTACTATGAATGTATTTTTTCTTTCTGCGATTTTCTTAACGTTTTTTCTCTAGCTTTATTGTAAGACTGCAGTACATAATAATATACAAAATATCTGTTAATTTATTGCTTATGTTATCAATAAGGCTTCCAGTCGACAGCAGGCTGTTAGTAAAGTTTTTGGGGAGTCAGAAGTTCCACAGAGATTTTCGACTGCCCGCGGGGGTGGATGTCTGTGCCCCATCCCCCGTGTTGTTCAAGGGTCTACTATACTTTGTTTCTAAGAGTTTGACTTCTCTTGATAACTTCATGTAAGTGAAATCATACAGTAATTCGCATTTTTGTGACCGGCTTATTTCACGCAGCAGATGTCTTCGAGGTCCATTCATGCCGCAGCATGTGTGAGAATTTTCTTCCTTTTTAAGGCTGAACACTATTCTATTGTGTGTGTAGGCCACATTTTGTTTATCCATTCGTCCATCAGTGGGCATTTGGGTTGCTTCCACCCTTTGGCTGTTGTGCATAATGCTGCTGTGAATATGAATGTACAAATCTGTTGAGACTCCAAGGCCCTTTTACTATAATACTACCCCAAAACTAAAGGCTGCTGTGTGTGTGCCTACTCACATTGTTCCTGGAACTCGGCTGTTGTGAATAAACTATACGCCTTTGTGCTTGAACCCAGTGTTTCTGCCATTCTTGCCTTTTAGCATAACTACCTCATTTTCCTGCTGTTCTTTTAGATCTTCGCTTTGAGATTATCGCTGATGCCTCTTCCCGCTTTTCTTAGATCTGGACTCTTAATCACTTTCATGCCTGTCTTGTAAATGATAAGGTTTACTTTTAATAATAATAGCAACACACACACACTGTTAATTATGTGCCTGGCACATATCAACTCATAGAATCTTCACAATAACCCTATTTGGTACGGACGATTATTATTATTTTACAGATGAGGTACCTGAAGCACAAAGAGATTAAGCACTTGTTCAAGGTCACATTGCTATAAGTGGTAAAGTTAGAATCCCAGCCTAGGTAGTCAGGTTTCAGAGGATTTTTCATGTGGTATCTGAAATGAGCTAGTTACAAGTTACTAGTTTTTTACTTTATTCTGAATGTTTTCCGATAAGTTTCGTTCCTCTTTTTTACCATGTCCTGTCTGCCCAGTAGCAACATGGCTGATGGGGCAAGCACGGTCCTGGTCAGAGCCCCAGAGGGGGAAGGGCCCGCTGCCGTTGGCGAGCTCTCTCGTTGGCCAAGTCAGCCTCTGAGTCAGAGATTTTTCTTCTGTTTGAGGGCATGATACTTACCTGATGACATTGTTGTGTTACATTAAGGCATTATGAAAATGTCAGACATTGTCATTTTTAAATCTCGGTTAATCTTTTGTTACATACATAATCATTTTAATTCCAGATTAAAAGCTTCATGACTCAGGTAAGGTCTAAAACTGCGTTCCAGTTCATTCGTTTGGCCTAAATTTTCATGAATGCATCTATTTCCACATGTCTTTGTTCTATATATCCATTCCCCCATTTTCTCATACTAATATTATTTTCCAAGGTCCCAACCAGAGTTCTTAATTAAGAACAGTTTGTGTATAGGGTGTGCATTGGCATGTAAGAATAATGTTAGGGCTTGCTGCTCTTCGTTTCCCCCTCCTAAATTGTTTACTTGTGATTCTTGTGCTTCTGCAACAAATTGAGTGCACCCCTAATGTAAATACTCTAAGTTAAACAACCATGACAAAAAAGGCTTGGATAAACTTGCACGTCACACTCTTCTCTTTCCCAGATGCTTGTAGGACGTGCTTCCTCGCTGTAGCCCTGTGGTCCTTAGAGAGGTCTACCCTAACTGCCCGGTCTGAAATCACAGTGCGAGTTACTCTCCGTTCTCTTGCCCTCCTTTAGTTTTGTTAATAGGACTTACCTACTACCTGGCATTTTATTATGCACCTATTTGTTTTATATTTTAATATTCTCCCTTAGAATGTAAGCTCCATGTGGGCAGAGACAATTTGCTGACATACTTTTAACATGCAGAATAATACAGGTACAGAGTAGGTTCCCAGTAAGCATTTGTTGAGTGAATAAGAGATCTTCAAAGTAGAAGATGTAAAGGCCTGGGCTGTAGAATTAGACATGGGATCAAATCTCAGGTCAGCCACTTACTAGCTATATGAACTAGAACAAGCACTAGGCTTCAGGATTTTTTTACTCATGAAAAAAGATAATTATTTACATAGACTTGACTATTAAATGAAATAATGTACTTAAAGCTAAACTTAATAAATAATAATTGTGCAATAAATTCTAAGTAACAACTGTTGCTATTAATAATCCTAAAATATCAGCGGTTAACCTTTAGCATCTTACCTTATTGCAGATAATTTTTAAGGTTTTATTTTATAGTTTTCTAGGGGCACAAAATGAAACTTCTGCTTCAGCTTTTGTTATTTTACATTGACTACACTTTTCCAACTATTAAAGTATCATTAAAATATTTTTAAAACCTAAAGCAAGATTTCTCGCCCTCAGCACTTTTGACACGGGGCAGATCATTCTTTGGCGGTGGTGGGGCTGCCCTGTACACAGTAAGGATGTTCAGCAGCATCCTTGGCCTCCACTCCCAAGAAGCCGTAGCAAATGCCACCCCTGTTGTGGTGACCAGAAATGTCTTTAGACAAATGCTTGGAGGGACAGAATTTTCTGGTTAAAAACTGCTGACCTGAAGAGGTTCAGGTGCTGAAGGGGTAAGGTACATATTTGAGATGTCCAAGGAAATAAACTTAAAAGAGGGTGGGGTTCTCTATCTGAGTATATTCACTTGATTTGAAATACCCAAATTTCTGGGAAAATGTTAATTGCCAGACTGGCCAGAGAAATTTTTTTCCAAGTGTAATGTGTCATTACAAAAGGGTTACTTAGAAGTGTCAGTTTATTAATTATAAGTATCTATACCCTAATCTGCAGACAGATTATATTCTATATCTCCTTGTTAAATTATGTTTTATATATATTACACTTTTTATAATTAGGTTAATTAAAGAAAATAAGAAACATCAGGAGCTCATCTTAGACATATGTTCAGAAAAAGACAATTTAAGAGAAGAACTGAAAAAAAGAACAGAAACAGAGAAGCAGCATATGAACACAATCAAACAGGTAAAAATATAAGCTGAAATATTTAAAAACTATACTTCAATTTATAAAATAAATACATTCCTGAAAATTTGTGTATGAATAAAAATTTTATATTTTAAATTAGAGGGTTGCTTGGTATATAAAGTATTCTCTTGTATGAAGTTGGAATCATTTTTATATGATACTTGTGATTGTATTCTATATATGGTAGAAATCTGAGAAGAAAAGACAATTTGGCAATCAAATAGACCATTTTTTACCAATTAAAAGAAGAAACAATATATACCTAAAAATTTATACATGGCATTAGAATATTTTTAAATTACAGTTGAATATGAATTATATATACTGTGAAGACTGGCCATCCCAGTTCAGATTTTATCTGACCAGCTGGCTCCCCCCGCCTTGTCTTCCCTTGCCTCTCCTTTTTCTTCGTTTTCCTTCCTTTTTGGGTGCATATGTAGGAGTGTATATTTACCCAGAAATATCTATTTAAGTCTTCTGCTCATTTTTTGTTTAATTTTTTTATTGTTGAGTTGTGATAGTTCTTTTTATATTGTGGAGTATAAATTTGTATCAGATATGTGATTTGCAAGTAGCATCTTTTGTGGGTGGTCTCACTTTCTTGATAGTATACACTGAAGCACAAAAGTTTTAAATTTTGATGATGTCAGTTTATTTATTTCTTTTATTGCTTGTGCAGTTGGCATCATATATGACTCCATTGCTAAATCTAAGGCCATGAAGATGATCTTGTTTTTTCTCTTAAGAGATTTTAATTTTTTTTTTTTTTTTATATTCAGGTCTTGATTCATTCTGAGTTAATTTTTTTATATGGTATGAGGGTTCAAGTTCATTCTTTTGTATATGGCTATCCAGTTGTCCCAGAACCGTTGGTTGAAAAGACCGTTCTTCCCCTGTTGAATGGTCTCGGCATTCTTGTTGAAAATCAGTTGATAAATGGGTTTCTTTCTGGAGTCTCAGTTCTGTTTCATTGACCTGTATGTCTGTCATTGTACCAGTACCACACTCTCGTTTCCTTGTTTCATAGTAAGTTTTGAAACTGGGAAGTGTGAGTTCCAAGAGGATTTTGTTCTTCTTTTTAAGACTTTCTTCTATTTAAGACTGGCTATTATCAGTTCCTTGTTTTTTCATGCAGATTTTACTGTCAGTTTGTCATTCTACAGTGAAGCCGTCTGGGTTTTTGTTAGAGATTGCATTGAATTGGTAGACTCATTTGGAGAGTATTGCCATCCTAAAAGTAGCAAGTCTTCCAGTTCGTAAACATGGGATGGCCTTCCATCTATTTAGACCTTAATTTCCTTCAACAGTGTTTTGTAGTTTTCGTACTGTACACTTTACACTTCTTGTGTTAAGTTTATTCCCAGGTAATTTATTATTTATGATGCTATTGTAAATGGAATTATTTCCTTAATTTCAATTTCAGATTGTTAACTTTAAGTGTATAGAAACAATTCATTTTTTAAAATTATATTTTGTAACTTTGCTAAACTCATTTTAAAAATACTTTTGTGATTTTAACATTTTCTAAGTATAAGATCATACCATCTGTAAATAGAGAGCTCTACTTCGTCCTTTCCAGTTTGGGTGCTTTTTATTCCACTTCCTGCCTCATTGCTCTGGCCGGACCCTCCAATAAAAGGTTGACTAGAAGTGGCAAGTGTGGATATATCCTCTTATCCTGTTCTTAGAGAGACAGCGTTCAGTCTTTCACCATTAAGTACAAGTACAGTGTTAGCTGTGGGCTTTTTACAGATGCTTTTTATCAGTTGTCTGCTGAGTGTTTATTCGAAAGAGTGTTGCGTTTTATCAGATGCTTTTTTGCATGTATTGACGTGATCATGTGGTTTTTGTTCTATTGATATGGTGTATTACATTAATTAATTTTTGGATGTTAAACCAGCCTAGGCTTACTAGAATAAATCCCTTTTGGTCATGGTGAATACTTCTTTTTATATATTGCTGGATTGGTTTGTTAGTATTTCGTTGATAATTTTTCTATCTATATTTACGAGACCTACTGGTCTTACAGGTTTCTTTTCTTGTGATGTCTTTGTCTGGCTTTGGTGTCTGGGTAGTATTGACCTCATAGAATGAGTTGGAAAGTGCTCCTTTTGGGGGGAAGAGTTTGTGAAGAATTGGTATCAATTCATTAAATGTTTGATACAATTTATCTGTAGTTACTTGGGCCTGAATTTTTCTTCGTGTGTAGTTTTTATTTTTGATAACTAATTCAGTGTCTTACAGATTTATTCAGATTTTCTTTTTCTCCTTGAGCCAATTTTACTAGAAATTGTTCATTTCATCTAAGTTAAATTGTTCTTAGTATTTGTTAATAATTCTCTTTATTTCTTCAAGGTCAGTGTGCTTCTCTTTCATTTAGATTCTATTGATTAATCTAGCTAATGGTTTGTCAATTTTGTTGATCTTTTCAAAGAACCATTTTTTGTTGATTTTTCTGTTCTATTCTGTATTTTATTAATTCCTTATCCGATTTCATTATTTTTTTCCTTTTGTTGGTTTTAGGTTTAGTTTCCTCTTCTTTTTCTAGTGTCTGAAGATGGAAGTTTAAAGTTACTGATTTGTGTTATTTTTTGTTTTTCCATATAAGTACTTACAGATATAAATTTCCCTCAGAGGACTGCTTTAGATACAGCCTATGTGATTTCTCCCATTGGTTATTTAGGTGGTGTTTATTTTTTTACTATTTGTGAAGTTTTCAAATTTCTTCTCTGTTACTGAGTTCTAATTTCATTCCATTATGGTAGGAGAAGATCCTTTATATAATCTCAGTATTTTAAATGTATTGATTTGTTTTATGACCTAGCATATGTCTCATCCTGCAGAATATGCCATGCGCACTTGATGGGAATGTAGGTTCTGCAGTTGCTGGGGGAGTGTTGCGCAGATACGTGAGATCTGGTAGTTCCGTCGTTTGTTCAAGTCCGCTGGGCTCTCCTTAACCTTTTGTCTGGGTTACTGAGAGCGCGGTATTGGCTTCTTCAGCTGCTGTTGAATTGCCTGTTTCCTTTTCCATTTCTGTCAGCTTTCGCTTCACGTGTTTTCATGCTGTGTCACTCAGCGCACGTATATTTGTAATTCTTTCTGCTGCATTGACCCTTTTATTGTTCCAAAATTTCCTTCTTTATCTCTAGTAAAATTTTTTATTTTAGCCTATTTTGTCTGACATTAGTGTAGCCACTCTTACTTTCTTATGATTGCTGTTGGCGTGATATGTCTTTTCCCATCCTTTTACTTTCAGTCTATTTATATCTTCGAATCTCAAGCATCTCTTGTAGACAGCATATTTTGATCTCGTTTTTTATTATGTTTCATGTTGTTTTTGTGACCCTGTTTATTCATTACGTTGAGTATAAAACGCCACTGAATTGTTGAGTTGTTTCCATAGAAACCACTCCAGAGCTTACCATCCATCTTACGAGAATCTGCTTTAGTTTATACTATCGTAATTCTAATGAGATATAGCAGCATTGCTAACATTTACTTTTTGAAGTATATTCATTGCACTCTTTGTGCTTATTTGCATTGTTTATGTTTATTTGGGGTATTGGTGGTCTGTTTGATACAGCTATAAAAATAATCTGGAAATAATTTTCTTTACAGTTAGAGTCAAGAATAGAAGAACTTAATAAAGAACTTAAAGCTTCCAAAGATAAATTAATAGCTCAAGACATAGCTGCTAAAAATACAGTTCAGCAGTTACACAAGGAGATGGCCCATCGGATGGAACAGGTATTTTTCAATTCATTAGCATTATTCACTTTCTGATTATTCTTTCTTGTTTCTTAAAGTAAACTAATCTTGTTAGATGATTTTGGACTTCAGTGGTATAGTAGGAATGGCTAATTTTATTTTTATAAAAATTAACTTCTTAACATGCTAAAGCAATACATAAAAAACACGCTACCTACAAAAAATAATAAGGGAATGTGTAGGATAAAAAATGAAAGTCTCTCTTCATCTCTACTTCTCTCTTCCTGCTCCCAATCCCTTTACATTCCATTCCTTGTTCCATAGCTAATAATTGATGTTTTCGTCCAGCCATTGTTAATATAACGAGAACGGTTTGCACATCAGTGTAACCCGGCAGCCGAGGAGAGTGGACTGGAACGTGCATGGGTGAACCATGACGACTTCACTGTACTAGTCAGTGGGGGCGGGTAGACACCACTGAGTGAGCATATGTACTATGTGGCCGTGGCATTCAAAATGACTGAGCAGAGCAATGAATCTGCATCACATTTTGCGTTAAGCTTTAAAATTCCTCTGTGGAAAGTATTTGGATGATTCAGAAGGCCATAGCTATGAGCTACTGGTGATTGGCAGCTTCATCATGACAACATGCCTGCTTGTGCATCATGTCCCATGCAGATTTTTGGCAAAATATCTCAAAGGTGACTCAGCCCCATTACAGCCCAGATTTGGTGCCCCGTGATTTTTTCACCTTTGAAGGGGAAGAGATTTCAGAATGTCATTGAGATTCAGGAAAATACAATGGGGCAGCTGATGGTGACTGGGAGAAGTGTGTAAGGTCTCAAGGTGCCTGCTTGGACAGGGACTGAAGCATCATTGTCCTGTGTGCAATGTTTCTTGTGTCTTCTGCCTTCTTCAATACATGTCTCTCTTTTTCCTAGTATGGGGCTGGATACTTTCTGGACAGACCCGGTACATTGCACATGTTCATACCCTTTTCCCCCTACTTGAGTGTAACTTAATGCACATCCTTTTTTGTAACCGTTTTTTCCCCTGCTTAATATACCTGGTAATTTTAGCTGCCTTTTGAATCCTGTTATCATCTTCATGCTTTATCTTCATTGAAGTAAATGATAAACATCTTAAACTGGTTAAATCCAAAACTTTTACGGGCTCCTCTTCCTTTTATCTGTGCCATAATTGGACTGACCCAGTACTCTCAGCAATCCTGTGAACTGGGCGCTGCCATTACTTGGGGTGGGACCTGGAAGCGTGAACTTTGAGCACCCCAGGTTGTTCCCTTGAAGCTGATCCACGACCGAGTCTCCGACCGAGTCTCCGAGTCACAGGGAGTCTGGTGCGCGTGCCCGACTGCAGTCAGGAACCTCGTCTGTTTACCTCATCTGTGTAACTGTCCTTTCTCTGCTTCTTCCAGCCTCAGTGCCATTTCCATGGGGCCACCCTTTATCTTACCAAAATACACATTTACTAAAAGGTTAGGTTTACAAATCAATCTTTGGCTTCTCATTGCCTGTAGGAAAAATCTCAAATGATTAGCATGACAAGATCATTCTTTTTTTCCTTTCAGAATCTAATCTTTACCTCTCTTGGTTTTATAACTATTAATACTTCCTCCCCATCATTCATGCCCTGACCGACCAGGGACCGAACCTGCAACCTAGGCATGTGCCCTGATCAGGTATCGAACCTGCGGCCTTTCGCCTTGTGGGACAGCACCCAGCCATCTGAGCCACACCAACCAGGGTGATAAT
>CM052542.1:146008959-146057025 GCA_028533065.1 Trachops cirrhosus | reverse complement strand
TAGCTTGGGACTGCGTATTTGCTGACTGTGAAAAGCTGTTCCCTTGAATGATTTACACATTAGATTGGATAGCATGTTAAGTTTTATTATTCATTGTTTGCAACCCCCAAACTGACTTTTTTCTTTAACATTTTTAGGTATGCTATACTCTATATTAAGCATTGTCAGGATTGTGAGGGAAAGAGGAGAATCTGTAGGTTATCCAAATTGAAAATATACTCTGGGAATTTTTAAAAATATCACTAATGCTAAGATTCTTATAATCAAGAAGTATAAATTTTTATTTAAATACAATAATGTAAATATATAAAGAATAACTAATCCGTTTATGAATATAATTCTATTGGTATTTTGCTTAATGAGTACAATTTTATCAAAAAATTAGTATACTGAAAAGTGACCATACAGGCTGCTGCCTGATGCCCGGGACATGGCAGGTGCTCAGTGAACACGGCGTGGACGACTCCGTGGGTGAAACGCAGTTAGTACCCTCACTAAAACCCACGTGATGTGATTCTCGCTTTTACTCAGTTATTTGGGAAGCATTTATTAGGCGTAGAGGAATCTCTCAATCGCTCGCTAGTTTTTGATGCATGAAGTGGGTAGCTCCTATGTGCCAGACTCTGTTTCAGTTCTTGATTATATAGAAATTGGGGGAAAAAAGATAAAGTTCCTTTCTTTCTGTCCTGTTGTTGAAGTAATAGTCTAATATTTAAAAAAAAAAAAAAAGATAAAACGGCCTGGACGCGGTAGCTCCATTGGTTGGAACGTCATCCCGATGCGGCAGGTTTGCGGGCTGGGTCCCTGGTCCGGGCGCAGCCAGGGCGCAGCCAGTGAGCGCGTAAATTAGTGGAACGACAGGCGAATGTTTTTCTTTCTTGCTCTCTCTCTCAAATCAATAAATTTAAAAAAATTTTGAAAACAACATTTGAAAAAGTCTCCAAACGCTTATATTTTAAAAGTAATACTGAATTTTAATGTCAAATTATTATTGAAAGACCAGGAGCTGAAAGTATATAACTAAGTACTTAATTGTATGGTAGATTTATACAAACACAAAATGGCACGTGAAAAGCTGTGTGTGAAGGATAGGTGCCGTTTAGATGGCTCAAGAGAGGAAGAGAAAGGCATCCCGAGTGGAGGAACATTAAGGAAAAAGGGAAATGACTATTTGGGAAGACCACCCTAACTAGAACAGAAGATTTATGTATTAGGTATTCCTTTACTAATTCACCAAATACTACTTGAACCATTAATATGTGGCAAGTTCTGAGCTAGGCGTTGCCCAGAAGCTCTATCCTCAATGGGGAAAACACATAAGTCCGGTGTATCAGCCATTACAACGTAAGGATGCTCTGAACTCTACTAATGGGAAGGCAGAATAATAGCATTTATCCCTTTCTAAAGGGAAGTTACTAGGAGGAGATGATTCTCATTTGAAAGTCACATGATAGCCAGAACCATGGGGCTAGACGGTACTCTGAAGAACTTTGGAGAAAGAGCTCAGGGCAGGGATGTGTCTTGGAAAATTGCCACAGGAAGTTGAAAGCCAGTGAAGGAGCCAAGGAAGGCAGAGGGCAAAACAGTATGCTGTCTTGTAATGGAAACAGAGGAGGGTCTTCAAAGAGGCGGGAGTAGTCAGAACTGGAGCAAGGTCAACCATAAGAAACAACAAAAAGAAAGTAACTGAATTTGATAAGAGGGTAACCTTCAGAACTGCAATTTTAGGAGAGTGATTAGGAATAGAAAACAAATTGCAGTACGAATCTATAAAAAAGCAGTTTTTGAATAGATACCACAGCCATAAACCAAGGAATTTTCTTTTATGTGCGTGTGCAAAGAACTGTTTAGTATTTGCTTTTCTTGTTACTTAGGAAATTCTAGTGATTTGCTGAAACCCTATCACATTTAGCTTTATTTAGTGGCTTTTAGTTCTTCAGCCCCTCAGTGGCAGTGCTTGAGACAGGAACTTGCCCCACCCTGGTCATTGTGCTTACCGCTCATCACATCTTGTGCCCAAGTTTGTCACTGTCTTTCTACCCATGCAGGAAACCAAAGACAAACTCAAAGAGACAACAACAAAGTTAACCCAAGCAAAGGAAGAAGCAGATCAGATTCGAAAAAATTGTCAGGATATGATAAAAACATACCAGGTATGCTTAACTTTTCAAACAGATTAGTAACACCTTATGCCAAGTCAGCACTCCTGTTTCATTACATTTGTGTATCTGTAATACTCGAAGTGTGGAATGTATTTGGTAGGGCAGTTACATAAAATACAGGTTATTCCTGTGTTCAAGTACTTGTAGCTTGTATAGAAATCTCATTAGAGAGGTTTTAACCAGATAAAAACACTAGAAACTATTAGAGGTATGAATAGTACATGTATGTAAATGTATAAGTTAACAATAAAACCACTCCGTATTATGTTACATATCTTAAGTCTTGCAAAGTTGACATATTTAAAATCTTTCAAGGCACTCGTCATTTTTAGATATATAAGCTATGTGTTTCTTAATTAGTACAGTTAATTGCCAAAGCTGCTTTCACTTTTCAAAGTATAAAACTTTAAAAATTAAGTCATACTTTTTCATGTCTTCTCCATTAGGAGTCAGAAGAAATTAAATCACATGAGCTGGATGCCAAGCTCAGAGTCACGAAAGGAGAGCTTGAGAAGCAAATGCAGGAAAAGTCTGACCAGCTCGAAGTGAGTCGCTTTGTTCCTGGTGTGCCCTCGAGCGTGTGATAAATAGAGGAGAGAAATGACGAGAACTCGCTGTCACCTGCTTTTAAAGCCTTCTGGGGGGAGCAGGATCTAGTTTAGCTGGCTACGTAATGATTTGTGTTTTCTTTTAAACTTTCTAAAAGATGCATCATGCCAAAATAAAGGAACTGGAAGACCTGAAGAGGACATTTAAGGAGGGCATGGATGAGCTACGGACGCTGAGAACGAAGGTAATCGAATCTTCAGTCGTGGCTCAATGATGGGTCAATAGTTTTAATTTTGGACTCCTGATTTTTAAAATGTTGGGGAAAGGGTATTTATTTAGAAAATTTCCAAAATAAGTCCTGGCCGTGTGGCTCAGCTGTTTGGCGCTTCGTCTCGGACACCACGGGGTTGCAGGTTCAGTCCCATCAGGGCACACACGTACCTAGCTGGTGGGTCCAGTCCTGGTCAGGGTGCGTACGGAAGGTAACCCGTCCGCGTTTCTCTCTCACATCATGTCTCCCTCTCTCTTGCTTCCTCGCTCTCTAAAATCAGTAAACAGGTGTGGATTGAAAAAGTAGATAAATAAAAATAGAAATTTTCCAAACGAAAAGAACTCATATGAGTGGAATATCAATTTCCTAGCCATAAAACTGACTCTCTTACTGAAATGGAAATGTCTTCCACTTCAACTCCTTTGAAGTGTTTGGCAAACATTCCTGTTTTATAACACACTTGCTGTATTTGTTGGGCCTCTCATCCAAAGGCAGTGTTATCAGCAAATTAATTGGAAAGAGAGTTGGACTTGAGACGGTTGAGTATGAGAAAGTAATAGGTAGAATTTCTTTACATTTCTTCTGGGTATACTTAATGGTCTTGTGTACAGCCTTAATTTCTACTAGTCTGTTAAATCCTTTCCAGTGTTTATTGTCTTTATTGTAAAATAACATCCCTTTTAATATGACTGTGAAACATTATCATTGCATATTATTTATTTATTTAGAAACAGGCTTTCAACTACTTTTAAGTAACTACTTAATAATTTTCAAAGTCTTTCCCACATATACTTCTTCTTATTTTTTATTATTGTTGTTCAAATACACTTGTCTCCATTTTCACCCCATCATGCCCTCCCTGCCCCCCCCCCATTCTGGCCTCCCACCCTTGAACCTACCCCCTGGCTTTGTCCATGTGTCCTTTATACATGTTCCTTGATGGCCCTTCCCTTATTTTCCCCTATTATCCCTCTCCCACCCCTCTCTGGTTACTGTCAGTTTGTTCTTTATTTCAGTGCCCCTCATTGTATTTTGCTTGCTTGTATATCACCCGGCAATACCACTGCTGGGATTATACCCTAAGGATCCTGAAACACCAGTTCAAAAGAACCTATGCCCCCCAATGTTCATAGCAGCACAATTTACAATAGCCAAGCACTCAAAGCAGCCTGGGTGCCCATCAGTAAATGAGTGGATCAAAAAGCTGGCACATTTACCCAATGGAATACTACGCAGCAGAAAGAAAGAAGGAGCTCCTACCCTTCATGACAGTATAGATGGAAATGGAGAGCTTTATGCTAAGTGAAATAAGCCAGGCAGTGAGAGACAAATACCACATGATCTCACCAGTAAGTGGAACTTAATCAACAAAACAAACAAGCAAAATACAGCCACATATACTTCTATTTGTTTTCCATGCCAGTTCTTTGAGGTAGGGAAGGTATAGCCTCTTTTCAGGTGGAGAAATGGAGATTCAGCAAAGATAAAATGACATCCTAAAGCTCCCAAGATTAAACCAGGGGAAATCTGTGACAGAAATCCAGGACTATTTACTTCCCATTGTGTTTTCCTCACATTAACCACCGTAACACTGCTTCAGAATTCAGCTTGGACTTTTAATATACAAGGTTCAGCACCAATAATACCCCTTTTTATTACAAAATCACAAGCATGTGATTCTGTAACATAACCGTATCACACTCAAGCACACCATATGACATTTTAGGTGAAGTGTTCAAATTGCTGTCTGTCTCATGCAAGACATTCATGTACCCCACCACCACACTCAAGCGAGGCTTACTTCTGCCGGACCCTGCATAATCACTACCTGAAATAGTTAATAAGGAACGAGAAAATGCTGTCTGTAGTTTAACTTGGTTATGATTTGTGGTAGGTGAAATGTCTAGAAGATGAACGATTAAGAACAGAAGATGAATTGTCAAAATATAAGGAAATTATTAATCGCCAAAAAGCTGAAATTCAGAACTTACTGGACAAGGTGAAAATTGCGGATCAGTTACAGGAGCAGCATCAAAGGTAGAAACCGAGCAACTTCTGTTTGTGCTGATCAACAGGCTTTTAAATTCTACCTCAGGTTTCTGTCTTTAAGTGCAATTATTGCATTAAACAAGAATAATTTTATAATTTTACTGGCTAAAAATTTTTAAATTTCTCTCTGTATTTGAACCTTTTTGGATTATCTTTGAAATTCCCATCATGGCTTCTAAAAATCAAAGTTTATATTCCCTAAACATTGGCAGGAGCAATTTCTAGGACAGTGAATTTTGGTTTCTTTATCCATTCCTTACCTGTCGAATTCTGTTACTTATGCACAGTACTTACCATTTTCCTCTAAAAGGTAGGTGTGCATCTATAGCTATATCTTTGTGTGTATAGAGCTTGAGGTCATGATCTGAAATTATCCCTTGGCTTCTTATAGAACCCTTAGCTAAAGTCCACTCATGATACTTCCTGGCAGAGCATGGATTCAGGTTGAAGCCAAGTACTTTTCATACCCTACTGATACCCAGGCTGTTGAGTGTCTGAGTGGCGCTAAAGAAATCTCACCATCATCCAGAGTGGTGCCGCTATAAATTCACAGTTAGCAACCTCAACTGGGAATGTTAATACACCTTTAATCCTATCATACGTGCTTAGAAACTTCTCCCCTATCTTCTTAGCATCTCTACCAAACCTTATTGCTTTCTTCACACTTCTTGTGTTTCTTCTCACCTTACTATGTGCTGCAGGAGATTACCTCTTCACAGAAAAAATGGGAGCTATCAGTTGGCAATTCTCACCCCCATTCCTGTGAACTTCTTGCCCTATGAACATTCCTGCATCTCCCATTCTTCTTCCTTTTCCTTCTGCTAATGGAAGAAACGCCTCTGTTCCTCTGCGAGTCGAATTGTCCTCTGCTCCAGCTGTGGGTCCCCTGCTCTCTTGCCTTCTCAGGGCTTAGCTGATTATTTCTTTATCCTTTATGTCTAACCTCTCTCTTTCTACTGTGTTTTCTTTCTGCATTGACATATTATTCCATCTTACAGACATCAAGGTCCGATGACCTTCCCTACCTTTCTCCTTTCCTTCACAACCCACACATCTTTATAAAGTCATCTCTACGTGTCCCTTATTTCTTTCCTTCTTTTTTCTTTTAACCCTCTCCATTTCATTCTAGTTTCTAGTTTTTACCCCAGTATACTACTAAAAACTGCTAAGGCCTCCTTAAATCCAGTAGACACTTTGTCAGACTAAGCTTTGCTTGAGTTGTCGGTATTAATACCACTGAGCCCATTATCTTTCTTGACATGCCTCTGGCTTCATTTTGTCCGGGTGCTCCTGGTCTTCCTCCCCACTTTCTGGCCACTCTTTTCCTCGTCTCTTTGGCAGTCGCTTCCTTCTGTCGTAAAACTCTTTTGCCCTTATTTTATTACCCTGGGTGATCCTACTTATTTGTACAGTATTTGCAGGACCTTCAAGTCATTTTCAGCCCATTTTGCTGAGCTCCAGACACAAGAAGTATCAAAGGCACCACAAACTTTAATTAATGTCCAAAACTGACCATCTTTCCCGTTCACCACTGTGGCTTTCTGATGTTCCCGAGTTGAGAGATGAATAGCACCCGCGTGGTTTTCCAACCCAGGAACCTGGGGGACACCTGAGCTCTTCTCCCCTTCCCCTCACATATCTAACCAGTCACAAAGTGTTATGGATGCTGACTCTTTAATGCCTTTCAAGTCCGTTTACTTTTGATATTCCTGTGGCTGCTGCCTTTGTCCAAGCCATTATCCGCTCTCATCTGGAAAACTGCCACACTTTCTAAACTGTCCCCCACCCCTTACTTCTCTTTAATGCATTTCCCACGCTGTAGTTAGCACAAATTTTTAAAAAGGAAATTTTCTCAAAACATTCCAGCGATTTCCCATTGCCTCCAGGATTGCCTAGTCACGCAGGGGTGTCCATCCTTTTGGCGTCTCTGGGCCACACTGGAAGAAGAAGAGTTGAAGATGCCTTAAGGGGTGAAGACACCCCTGAAGATGCCTTAACGTGGCCTGAAAGGTCTTTAGTGACTGTCTGTGGCTTCTCCCTCCGTGCCTTCTCCTTTTCCACTGCGGTGTTCAGCTCTCCTGTGTGCCAGGCCCTGTGCGAGGCCCCGGAGATCTAGGGCTGTCCTTATCTTCGTGGGAGTCGCACCTCCATTGGTCCTGACCAGCGAGAGTTCGTTCTCTTGTTCCTCTCTCAGCTTCAGCACTCTGCCTCCTCTGCCTGGGACAGCTGTGGTTCTCCTGCTCAGTCCTACTTTTCCTTCAGGTCGGAAATCAGCACGCTGTGGCCCGCAGGCCAGATCCAGCCCGCTGCCTCTTTTGGTGTGTTCCATTTTTGTGGAATGCTCATCCCTTTGCGGTTTGTCTGTGGCTGCCTTCACAAACAGTGGCAGAACGGAACAATTGCAACGCAGGCCATATGCCCCAGAAGCCTAAGGCCTTTCCTGTCTGGGCCTTTCACAGGGAACGTTCGCTACGCTACTTTAAGTGTCAGTTCCAGCATCACTTACCTGGGTGGGTGACCCGCTTGATAAAAGACTCTGGAGGCAGGGGCCCCCTTCGGCCTTGCTCACTTACATTCCCAGCTCTTAGTTCCTAGCATGTATTGTATTTGTCATTCACAAATAATTATGTATACTGATAAAAGTATCTCTGTAAAGTACTTCCTTAAGTGAAAATTCCCAAACCATTAATTTAATGTCTTTTAATGGTTTCATTTTTTTCTTAAATATAAACTTTGTTTTTTAGAGGTAAACAAGAAATTGAAAATTTGAAGGAAGAAGTGGACAGTCTTAATTCTTTGATTAATGACCTACAAAAAGACATCGAAGGCAGTAGGAAGAGAGAATCTGAGCTACTACTGTTTACAGAAAAGCTCACTAGTAAGAATGCACAACTTCAGTCTGAATCCAATTCTTTGCAGTCACAATTCGATAAACTTGCCTGTAGCGAAAGTCAGTTACAAAGCCAATGCGAACAAATGAAGCAGACCGGTGTTAACTTGGTGAGTACTGTCGTACACTGAGCACTTGAAGCAACGTGGCGAGAAGCGCAGTTTGGTTTCCCTGCCGTGTAAACCCAGTGGCAGCTGATCTGAGCTCTTGTTTGCCGGCTCTGACTTTCTCGTCATTTCAAACGCTGCGAAAGTGGCGGTTTTTCCTTTCAACTCATATAATTTATAATAAAATATTTCCCTAAAATGGTTATGAAGAAATACTTCACTTTTGAAAACAGGAAAATCAGGGTTTTTGTCATTCTTAACTGGAATTACTATATATGTTTTAAAAGTACTTTGCATTTTTATATCTTTGTAGTTTAAAAATGATTTAATACTTTCAAGCTATGAGAGTGATTCAGGTTACTTATAAAAATAATTCGAGACTGTAGTTCAGAAATGCAGAGACCTATGTATAGCACCGTGGTTTTGCATGCGTAGACTGGCAGACGCATTAGTGTGCCCCCTCCTCGCTACGTGAAGAATTCGCGGAGCTCAGTAAACCAGACCTGGGAAGGAGTGATGGCAGCAGGGTGTACTGTTAAAGACCTTGTAGTTTTGATGTTTTAGACTGAGAAATAATAGAAACATGTAAGTCATTTATTAAAATTGGTGTTTCTTGTTTTACCCTGATGCAATATTTAGGAAAGCAGATTGCTGAAAGAAGAGCAGCTGCGGAAAGAGGAAGTCCAGACTCTGCAAGCTGAGCTCTCGGGTAAACGAGCCGAGGCTGAAGCGCTGAGCACCCAGGTCGAAGAACTGAAGGACGAACTGGTGACTCAGAGGCGGAAGTACGCCTCTAGTGTCAAGGATCTTACCAAGCAACTCCAGCAAGGTACGCGATTCCTTCACACCTAGACCTCGAATGGTTTTGTGTGTGTGTGTCTTTTAATCAGTAGGATCTATAGAAAAAATATTTCTACATCAGATCCCACATTGATTGGAGCCTTAATCTTCTTTTTAATGTATTAATGTTCATAACCCAAATTGCTAAACCTCTTGCAGTAACATGAATAATCTGTAGCATCTTCTATGCTAAAGGACATTCATTCATAGGACTCCAAAATGTAAGAGTTGGAAAAGCACTTTAGGGCAGTAGTATATAAATGTTTTTGATCAGATACTCCCATTAGTAAAAATTATTAAAGCATTTTTCTCCATATATATGTCTATAAGTTTTAAATGTGTATTATTGTATGTATTTTAGAAAACATAAGAAAAATAGAAATTTTAAAAGATCGGATTAAGTATAAATAGAAGTTATGGTATTTTCTCCCTGCGTGTGTCTATAAATAGTTTTGTGCGGCATCTGTGGTGCCTGCTCCCCACCTGGGAGACCTATAACTTGGGGATCATTGAGCCCGAACCTTTCCTACCTTTCCTGTCGTAGGAAACAGACCCAGAGCGGTTACAGATTAACCAAACACAGTGACAAACAGCCGGAACTGGAGCCCAAATTTCTTTCATTTAAAAAGTCACACAATTATTGGGAGTCTGTGCTATGTGCTTGGATACAATGATGACTAAGATGTATTCTGACTTCCTGTTCTCTATTTCCCTTTGCTTTATTTGTGTCAAAATATGATAAAACATAGTAATTAAAGAGACTTAGCATTTACTTAATATATTCAGATACTTGCCATAAGAATTCAGTTTGTTTTTGTAATATAATTGAGGGGAAATTTCAGGGAAATTTCTGGTGCTCCTCTACATCTTTCAGGACTCCAGAAGTCACGCTCAGCATACATAAGAGATGCTAGCCAGTGTAGTAGTTATCACAGTGTTGTTTCTATATATTTTGTATTTGACCTGTACATTCCTAGATGTCATTTTATATGAATGAGCCCTGGCAGCCTCCTGTTTAAAGTATGTATTCAAGAAATTTCTCTCGCTGCTTCTGCCATTTTTGCTTAAGTGATTTTAGCAAGTAAAGTCAGAGGTCGTGGGGACGAATGGTAATGATAATTTTCGCAAGCAATCCATTTCTTTTTTCTGTAGCTCGGAGAAAATTAGATCAGATAGAGAACGGAAGCTATGACAAGGAGGTGAGCAGCATGGGAAGTCGTTCTAGTTCATCAGGTAAAAAAATAATGGCTTCAGTTATTGCATGATTGGTTAAAAAAGAAAGAGCATTTTTTGTTTTCAAATGTATTGAAATGTTTTTCATTTTCAATTTTAAAAGTGGTAGTTGTACATAGTGTAAAAAAATATTGCCAGTTAAATGTTTAAGTTCTAATCATTACCCAGGGTTTCAAATTCGTCAGTTTGTCACGTGGTTCTTCTTTTTTTTTCCATTCTGGAATTTAAAGCTCTTTTTAGTTGAAGTATAGTTGACATTCAATATTATATTAATTTCAGGTGCATGTCACGTGGCTCCATATCATCTATTTTCCTACCTCCTTTTTTTTTACCTACTTTTTTTCTATTCTGTGTAACAATTTCCTCTTCCATTTTTAAATTCAGATTTTGTGTCTATCCATACAGAGAGATTTGCTGTAGTATAGTTCTCTCTTTTACTTTTAGGTTACTTTTAACACCTGATTACTAATGAAATGGCTGTCATCATATATCAGATTTTTAATGTGTATACACATATTTTTAAATCTGTTACCATTTCTCATGGTAAATATGCTTATAGTCTAAAGCAGAAATGAATAGAGTCTATAAAATTATGATTGATAACATTTTGAAAATAGTAAAATATGAGTGTACTTACCAATTTGGAATGCCAGAATGCTGAATGCTTGCAGCATAGCGTTTGCTCTGCAGAAGTCACGTGAGCTGTTGTAATTCCCATTTTAGAGGGTGTGTCCATGACTTGCCCAGAGGCCGCACCGACTGAGCGCTCAGGTCCTGGAGCGCTTGCCACCTCTGCGCGCACGGCTGCCCGGGAGCGGCGCGCTAGGGGAATCGTTTGCTAGTTTGAGATTACACACGGGTGTTTAGGTCTCAGCTCTGCCATTTAGTAGTTCCCGATGTTGGATAAGATATATAACTTCTCTTAAATCTACAGAGTGGGGTGAGCAAAAGCCGTATGTTTATAGGGTAAAAAGGTCAGTCCTTCTCTTCAACTGATGTTGATAAAAATAATAGCTAACATTCACTTAGAGCTTATTGTATGCATGGTTGTATTTCACGTGCATTAACTCATTTAAATGAAGATAATAATCCTGTGAGGTAAATAATGTTATTCTGATTTTTAGATGATGAAGAATCTTAAAGGCACAGGAAGTTAAATAACTTGTCCAAAGTCTTGCAGCTAGAAAGTGGCATTGAACCTAGGGAGAGCTGGCTCCTGAGCTGAACCCGTTTGGCAGTATCCTACTCTCTGTCTCTGTCTGTCGGTCTGTCTCTTTTTCTTGGTTTAATTTTAGTCTTGCTTCAGACTTGTTATTTCTTTTTCTTGAGTTTCTTTTCTCTGTTGACACTTCCTCTTCCTATTCCTGAAGGACATAGTAGATTTTTTTGTACCTCTATTATCATTATACTCAGAAATAAGAACTCAGGCCGGGTTTTACTTGTGTTCTTTGCCCAACTCTGTTAGGCTGAGTATTTGAAAATCTTACTAGAGGAAATAGTAGGAGATTAGAGATAACTAGACCAGGTACAATATCTAAACTTTTCTTTGTCACTAGGGTCGATTAATGCTCGAAGCAGTGCAGAAGATCGATCTCCTGAAAACACAGGGTCATCAGTAGCCGTGGATAACTTCCCAGAAGTGGACAAAGCCATGTTGATCGAGAGGATAGTGAGGCTTCAGAAAGCACATGCCCGGAAACATGAAAAGATAGAATTCATGGAGGATCACATCAAACAACTGGTGGAAGAAATTAGGAAAAAAACAAAGTATGTATCACTACGGTAATACAATCTGTGTTCAGAATTCCTCAGGTAGTAAAGTTACTGTTTTCGAATTAATCATGTCAAGATTCTGTCTTTCAAAAGATAATTCTTAGTTACAGTCCTTCAGTTCCCAATCTTTTGTTGATCACTTACTATGTTCTAGGTTTAGGAATAGAAAGATGAAAAAAACACAGATATTTCCTTGAAGGTGATAATAGAGTTCAGTGGACATTAATTTCCTTTAAAGTTGTTAGTTTATTAATCCTCTGAGGAAAAATCTGCAGTCACCACAGAAAGTCACCGAAGAATCGATTTCTTCTGTTGTCCAGCCTCCGGCTACTTTTGCCCGCACCAGCACTGGCCTTTGCAGCCCCCGAGTTTCTTCAGTCTGTTCTTGCCTGCTTTCTCTGGCTGCTTCTCCTACAGGCCATGTCTTGCAAGTCTGTTTGGGTTCATCTTTGGCATAATCCAAGGAACCGTGAATCACGCCAGCGCCGCTTTTCCTGCCACCACCAGATTGGGTTCTGAATCCAAACGCAAAGGTGGCATCTGGCGTGGTCTTACACATTTTGGCCAGCTTTTCCCGAATTTCTGTCTGAGCGACTGTTGCCTTCCCAGCGTGAAGGGCATGAGGGACCGTGTTCCCCCTGAAGTAGTCTGCTGGTCGTGGACTTCTGGCCCAGATGGTTACTGTGTCTGTGGTTCATGGTGGTGGCTGATGAGCATGCATTGTTGTAAGATACCAAAATAACTTTGGACTTAAGAAGATAGTGCTCTACTTAGGTTTTTGTTTTTATGATTGCGATTGTAAGAGAGACATAGTGTTGTGGATTCTCTCTCCTGTTGGGTAGAACAAGGTGGGGTAATCCTTTGGGCACCTGCTAAGTACAGGCCCAGTGCCTGTTGACTTAATAATATATCATTGATTTCTGACATCTACTCAGGGAGAGAATGAGTTCTCTGACTTGGCAGAGAAGTTAACAGGGCTCAGGTCAAATTACTCAGTGTTCCAGAATCACCACTTACCTCGTAAGTGACAGTCCGAGAGTGGAGAGCCGCATTCGGCTCCGACACCCGGCGCTCCAGAGCCTGTGCCGTGTGCCAGATTCCTCCCTCAAGTACCAGATTTGGTTAAGAGGCTTTTTGTATTGCAGTCTCTCCCCGTGACTTTTTCATTTTTATTTTGAAATAATTTTAGACTTAGGGAAAAGGTTGCCCATGATTTTTGAAAGAAAAAGTTCCAAGTTTAATAACATGAAAATTGAAAATATTAACTGAAATGGGAGCAAAAAACTGCTCAAATATTTTAATCAAGGTAATACAAATAGAAAAGCAGTGTTTAGATATCTTTAGAAAACCATCTGAGTAAAGAAAATTTATTTCCTAATATAGTTCTGTTATTAACCTAATAGGTATTTATGCTAATTATCTGTATGCTTATGATTAATCAGTTGTTACAGATTCCAGCATTTTTAATTCTGCAGGTGCATAACTGGTAGTGCTGTCTTATTTTGCAGAATAATTCAGAGTTACATCTTACGGGAAGAAGCAGGCACCCTTTCTTCGGAGGCATCTGATTTTAACAAAGTCCATTTAAGTAGGCGGGGCGGCATCATGGCGTCTTTATATACGTCCCATCCGGCGGATAGTGGGTTAACACTGGAGCTCTCTTTGGAGATCAACCGAAAATTACAGGCTGTTTTGGAGGATACGTTACTAAAAAATATTACTTTGAAGGTATTGGTATTTCTCATTCACTAACCCACCAGCAAATGGCAAAATGGTGCCTCCTTCATAGTTTGATCCGGCACGTAGGTGGGCTGTTTCTGTAATGCAAGATAACATTTTACCTAGGTATGAAATTTTTTTCTCTTTCCGAAAAGTACAACTTTTCAAGCTAGCAATGAAAGAAATAGTAAAAAATTAGCTAGCTATATTTTTATTTTTTATTTTTCAATTATAGTTTACATTGAGTATTATTTTGTTTTATTGGGTTGGCCAAAAGGTTTGTTTTTTTCTGTAAGATGTCTCTAGTAGTGCTTCGTTGTTCTTAACTTCATTCAAAAACAATTTTGTTAGATTGTATTGTGACAGCTGTCGTATCAGCATGCGTTTAAAAACACCAGAATTGGTGAATTTTTGTGTAGCCATTTTAATATTGAAGGTGGAAGAAAATAAGCCACATTTTTGGCATATTATGCTTTATTATTTCAAGAAAGATAAAAACATAATTGAAACACACAAAAAAGATTTATGCAGTGTATAGAGAAGGTGCTGTGACTACTCGAACGTGTCAAAAGTGGTTTGTGAAATCCCATGGTGGAGATGTCTCGCTGGACGGTGCTCCACCGTCGGGTGGACCAGTTGAAGTTGACAGAGATCAAATCGAGACATTGATGGAGAACAGTCACCGTTACACCACGTGGAAGATAGCCTACATACTCAGTGTTCAATAAAGTTATTGGTGAAAATGAAAAATGTGTCTTCTTTTATGGAAAAAACTAAATGGGCCTTTTGGCCAACCCAACTTCCGATGTACAGCACAGTGGTCAGACGGCCATCTCCTTTACAACGAATCTTTCCTGGTATTCCCAGCACCCACCTGGCACGGTACAGAGTTATTCGGTATTATTGACTATATTCCCTAACTGTACTTCACATCCCCATGACTGTTTGTAGCTACCAATTGTGCTTCTTAATCCCTTCACCTTTTTTAACCTGGTCTACCAACCACTGGCAACAGTCAGTCTATTCTGTGTGTCTATGAGTCTGTTTCAATTTTGTTTGTTCATTTATTTTGTTCTTTAGATTCCACATATAAGTGAAATCATATGGTGTTGATCTTTCTCTGACTGACATTTCACTTAGCATAATGCCCTCTAGGTCCATCCATGTTGTTGCAAATGCTAAGATTTCATTCTTTTTTTATGGCCAGGTAATATCCCATTGTATTTATGTACCGTGGCCTTTTTTATCCAATCATCTGGGGATGGGCCAGTTTAGCTATTGGGTAGACACTAATGTGAATTGTTTACTTTGCAGTGGGTGGCCTTCGAGTTGTACTATAATAAGTTAAAATTGGTTACCGAGATTTTTTAAGATCGAGGTATTTACGTTTTAATGTATTTTCTAGCTTCATTTTATTGTTTGCAGCTATTATCTGATCTGTTCTATTTGTGCTGTGTTTGGGCCTTGATAGTTAGTAATGGATTTTTAAGAATAATTTTTTAAATTTAGTAATAATTTTATGCAATAAAATTTGCTGTAGCTTTAGTGAAAAGATTAAGTATTACTCTGAAATATGTAGAAATACTTTATTGAAAATAACCGTATGCCTAGTTTATTTCACAGGACATTTAAGACTAATCATCATTCAGCTTCAAAATTTAGGCAAAAGTATTTCAAGTGGCATCTTTTTTTACTTATCATACTTAGTAGTTCTGTTCTCTTTTTGCTCTTTTTTCATGTGCTTAAAGGAAAATTTACAAACACTTGGAACAGAAATAGAGCGCCTTATTAAACACCAGCATGAACTAGAACAGCGGATGAAGAAAACCTAACAAAACTGTCGCTCAGCGAAGAAGAGACAAGAACCACACGAGGAGCTGGTGTCCCTGCCCAGTACTGCTGGAAACTCCCCTGCTGTGTGTCAGCCAGTAAAAATGTCATTGTTTCATGTGTATTGAAAAGTATCCTTTTACAGTAGGGATGCACTGCGGTGTACGCTGGAAGAGAACAGACTTAGTGAAGTTTGAGGTTGTTTAGTGACAGCCCATCATCGAACCAGAACAACCTAATTTAATTTGCTAGTAGCCATAGGAAGTGCTCGACATTACAAGGGCTTTTGAAAACCCCTTCTTCATATCTTTCCCTTTAAAACACATAATGTGAAAAATGATTCAGCTTTTTAAAATCATGAAAGAACGAGGGGTTAATCTTCCAGTCATATGCTATTTCTCCAACTTAAAAAAATACTAAAAATTAAAAATTTTTATTTTGACATTCCAATGTAACATTTGGTTGTGTTTTAGGGATTGTTGCCAGCAATCCTTAAATCTTTTAATTTTAATGTAAGCCAGTAGGAAAGCTAGCTTGTGGTGACTAGCAAGGACCAGGCATTGTATGTACCTTATCAGGGCTAGGTACATTTTTTTCACATTTAAATTGTTTAATAGTTGAATTTTTAAAATCTTCAGTTACATAAAATATGATTTTAAGTAACATGCTCATTTAGAAAATTCCTGTGGACTTTAGTTATATTTTAAAATGTGAAATGGATTAGTTATTAAAACAGATGAACAATGAATTTTTTGAACCTGAAATACTTAGTTTTACTGAGATCAAGTGGAAAGAAAAACGTTTAAAGCATTTGTGAAGAACCTGCTCCCGAGAGATGTACCCATTCTGTAGTGTCTGGATGTCCGCCCGTTACTGTTGATGTCGTTGCGTGTTCTGGTGGGGTGGGGCACAGTCCCCAGATCGACGTTTCAGCATATTAATAAAAACTCAAAATAACTGCATCTCTGGAACCAAAGGAATTTTAGAGCCAAATGTATGTATCCTGTTGAGTTTTTACAATATTTATTTAAGATGTGGCAGCTTAAATGTTGCCAGTCGTAGTATCAGTATTTCTATGTCATTGAATTTTTTCTCACCTCTTATAATTTCTCACCTGTTGGAATTTGTGTGTGGTTGCTTTCACGATTCATTCTGTGCTCGCCTGGTAGCAAGCCTCATTTCCTTCCAGGTGTCTGCATTCTCTCCTCTCCCCGTCAGTGAGCGTCGGGCTGCGGGGTAAAGGCCTTTGTTCAAAGGCCTGCGGGCCGGGGAAGTCGGGCTCGTGGTGGCAGCGCCCCTGTGGGGTGTCTCAGCCTCTTTTAAGTCACCATCGTTTAAAAAGATGATTTACTAAAGATTAGATGATTCGGTGTATTTTTTTTTTGGTATATTGTGTTACATATTGTCATCCAGAAACGAAATCTTTTTACTTCAAAATGGAAATACAAGTTTAGAAATGTTTTATTTTTGAAATAGCTGTAAAAAGTACGTCTTGTTCTTTACACCAATAGTAAATTATCAAAACAATGAAAATAGGGTTAGTGCAATCAAATCTGAATTATTTTATCATCTGTTTCTAGACATACTGTTGATACTCTAGAGTGCTGAGAGTAGCCAACATAACTGTTATTAGTTTCTTATGTGATACAAATTACAACACTACAATTTTTTTCTCATAAGACAAAAAGTATCAGTAGAGACCAAATAGTGATCAGATCTAGTGCCCTATGTCTATATACTTTTAAAAATATATGTACACATTTATTACATATAATATTGAAACATTCCAATATTGACCTTTGTACCACCATTCATTTGGAGAAGCTTAACTTTGAAACAGTTTTACAAGAAGGCTATTATAAACCATATTTTGACTTACTACTACCCCCCCAACAAATGTAAGAAACTATAGAAAACTTTTGAAGAAAACACTTTATTTTTCTTTTGTTCTTTAGTTTCTGCTGTATCCTTTTTATATGAATCAGGACTGAGCGAAATGTACAGAGATGCGCATACGTGAGAGCTCTGTCCACGCTGGTCACAGACAGCCCTGCTGTAAGGGTCGAGAGGGGCTCCTACCCGACCTGTGTTGAACACGTGGGGGACAGAGCGGGTGTCAGGCGAGGAAAATGGTCTGGAGAAGCCTCAGCCCTGGGGGAAGATTTGTTTCGTATGTTCATTATGAATCGCACCCATCAAAGGCTCTTCTGGTTTCTTTGAGCAGGAAATGATTTTTTGTGTGTGGGTATATTTGTACACACTTCAACAGGTTTCATTTTTAAAGTGAGTATGTACTGTGATCCTCTTTTTTTTATGCCACTTCAAACTTTAGCCTCTTTTAAGGAGTGAAAATAGTGGGTTTGAGCAGAATGAGGAGTTTGAACTTCAGCATTTTTTAAACTTTCTTCATCACCATTTAGAATGATTTATTTTGAAATTAAATTTTATCAGGCTATCAATGTTAATTAGTCATTGAACAAACACACTGAAAACCTACAGTTAGTTGCCAGGCACCATACTGGGACTGTATTGGTGGACGGGCCAGACTGAGCAGTTCCTGACCTCCTGGAGCTGATGGTCTAGTGAAAACGTCCAGGAGGGAACGGGGGCAGCTCTGAGCCCCTGCAGCTCACAGCCAGCCTCCCTGGGAAGGGGGTCAATCCACCGTGTAAGCAGGTGGCCCGAAAGTCTCACTCTGGCATGCAGCTTTGGGAAGTGAATGCTTACTGAGGTACACTGAGAGCACATTGCTGTTTCCTTGGTATTTACACACTTTTCCACACTTTTGTCACAGTGTGATGTTTAATTACTCCTTGAGAAAAAGGGGGGAAAAATCCAAAGACCATAAAACGGCATTCAATTTTTGCCATTTTAGTAAATAATTAATGCCTACATGATGCTCATAAAGATGACCTAATTGTGCTGTTGTATGTGTCTCCAAATTTTGTTTTGCAGTATGTTATTTTCTAAAGATTTTTACATATAAATTAGACCAATATTTATGATTAGAAGAAAAAAATTAGAAACCATTAATATTGTAAATGTTACATATGCTACCCAGGTGAGAATGTTTTTATCAATCATGTTGTTTTCCTGTATGGTTACTTTGCCTTATGAATGTTGACGCCTGTAGCTAATTTTTTTAAAGAACTTTCTTACTTTAAAACAAAACAACTCTTTTGCGACACTAAGATTGTTAATTTTTAACACCAGTTGGTGGCACTAGAAACCTAAAAGTTTGTCAAGGCTGAACAAGAGAAAGTAAATTGAAAAAGTATCCAGATTATCAAGAATTTCCAGGAAAATAAATGAAAAATATAATAGTATGTTTAAAATTGTATTTTTCTTCTGGAATGAAATCCTTTCTTAAAACTGCAATATGGCTGTCCATTTAGACTGAGGATGAAACTGTTTATCTTCCAAAGTTCATATACATATATATATATGTGTGTGTGTGTGTGCATTGTACAGATAATCTTTAATTTGATTACACTGTTCATTTTGTAAATAAGAGAATTCTATGTATATATTGTACTTATTAAATAGGAAATGCCTGTTTACCCAGTTGTAATGTCGTCTTCGATTATTTATTAATGTACACCACTCACCCAACAGACTGGTACACCAGACTGTCGGCAAGGCCGATTCAAAATCCTTGCATTACTTTTTTAAACCAGACTAGAAATTTTTGCTTCCCATGTGTCTTTTTTAAAATTATTTATTTATTGTCTTTTTAATCACCATTTATCTCCCTTACACCCTCTTCCACCTCCAGCTTCCCCCTGCCCCCTGCAATCACCACACTGTTGTCCTTGTCCATGAGTCCTTTTTTTCCTCTAGCCCTCTAACCCCCAGCCCCTCCCGCCACCGCAGCTGTCCACCTGCTGTCTGTCTGTGAGTCAGTCTCTATTTTGCTTGTTTGTTCAGTTTGTTCATTAGGTTCCACATATGAGTGAAGTCATGTGCAATTTATCTTTCTGTGACTGGCTTATTTCACTTGGCATAATGTTCTCCAGGTCCATCCATGCTGTTGCAAAGGGTAAACTTCATCTTTTTTTTTTTTTACAGCCAAGTGGTATTCCATTGTACAAATGTACCATAGTTGTTTTATCCACTTATCTACCAATGGATAGACACTTGCACTGCTTCCAGATCTTGGCTATTGTAAAGAATGCTGCAATGAACACAGGGGTGCTTGTGTTCTTTCGAATTAGTGTTCAGGATTCTTCAGAAAAATTTCTAGAAGTCGAGTTGCTGGGTCATAAGGCAGATCCACTTTTAATTTTTTGAGGTATCTCCATACTGCTCTCCACAGTGGCTGCACCAGTCTGCATTCCCACCAACAGTGCAAAAGGGTTCCCCTTTCTCCACATCCTCACCAGCACTTGTTGTTTGTTGATTTATTGATAATGGCCATTCTGACAGGTGTGAGGTGATATCTCAGTGTGGTTTTAATTTGTGTTTCTCTGATGATCGGTGACATCGAGCATCTTTCTATATGTCTACTGGCCACCTGTACATCCTGTTTGAAGAAGTGTCTATTCAGGTCCTTTGTCCTTTTTTTAATTGGGTCATTTGCTTTTTTTTTTTGGTGTTGAGTTTTACAGATTCTTTATATATTTTGGATATTAACCCCTTATCAGATGTATCAGTGATTATGTTCTCCCACTCTGTGTATTATCTTTTTATTTTGTTGGTGATTTCCTTTCCTGTGCAAAAACTTTTTAGTTTGATGTATTCCCATTTATTTTTTTTTTGTTTCCCTTGCCTGAGGAGGTATATCAGAAAAAATATTGGTATGAGCAATGTCTGAGATTTTATTGTCTGTTTTCTTCTAGGATTTTTATGGTTGTGAGTCTAACATTTTGTCTTTAATCCATTTTGAATTTATTCTTGTGTGTGGTGTAAGAAGGTGGTCTAGTTTCATTTTTCTGCACGTATCTGTCCAATTTTCCAAGCACCATTTATTGAATAAACTACCTTTAGCCCATTGTATGTGCTTGCTTCCTCTGTGGAATATTAATTGACTATAAAGACATGGGTTTTATTTCTGGGCTCTCTGTTCTGTTCCATTGATTTGTGTGTCTGTTTTTATGCCATTACCATGCTGTTTTGATTTCTGTGGCCTTATAGTTTGATGTGAGGTAATGTGATCCCTCCAACTTTGTTCTTTCTCAAGATCACTGTTGTTATTCAGGGCCTTTGGTTCCATATACATTTTTTAAATATTTGTTCTAGTTCTTTGAAATAAGTCATTGGGATCTTGATGGGAATTGCACTGAACCTGTAGATTGCTCTGGGTAGTATGGACATTTTAATGATGTTAATTCGTCCTATCCATGAACACAGTATGTGCTTCCACTTAACTTGTATCTTCTTCAGTGTCATAATTTTCTGAGTACAAGTCTTTTACATCCTTGGTTAAATTTATTCCTAGGTGTTTTATTCTTTTTGAAGCGATCGTGAATGGGCTTTTTTTCTTACTTTCCCTCTCTAATAGTTCATTGTTGGCACATAAAAGTGCAATGGATTTCTGGTTGTTAATTTTGTGTCCTGCTGCTTTCCTGATCATTTACCAGTTCTAGTAAATTCTTGGTGGAATCTTTAGGATTCTCTATGTAATCTGCAAATAATGACAGTTTTACTTCTTCCTTTCCAATTTGGATGCTTTTATTTCTTGTCTGATTGCTGCGTCTAGGCCTTCCAGTACTGTGTTGACTAGGAGAGGTGAAAGCAGAATTCCCTGTCTTGTTCCTGATGTTAAGAGGAATGCTTGTAGTTTTTGCCCACTGAGCATGATGTTGGCAGTGGGTTTGTCATATATGGCCTTTATTACATTTAGGTATGTTCCCTCTATCATGAATGGGTGCTGGATTTTTGTCAAACGCTTTTTCTGCATCTATCGATATGATCATGTTTTTATACTTAATTTTATGTGGTATGTCATGTTCATTGATTTGCGAATGTTGTGCCAACCATGCATCCCCAGAATAAATCCCACTTGATCATAGTGTATGATCTGTTGGATATATTGGTATAATCAGTTTGGTAAGATTTTATTGAGGATTTTAGCCTCAGGGATATTGGCCTATAATTTTTTATTGTAGTGTCTTTATTTGGTTTTGGAATTAGCATAGTGCTGGTCTTATAAAATGGACTTGGGATTCTTTCCTCCTCTTGAATTTTTTGAATAGTTTGAGAAGGGAGGTGTTAGTTCTAGGAATGTTTGGTAAAATTCACCTGTGAAGCCATCTGATCCAGGGCTGTTGTTTGTTGGGAAATTTTTGATTACTGCTTCAACTTCACTAGGTGTAATCTGTATTCAGGTTCTCTGATTCTTCCTGATTTACTTTTGGAAGATTGTATGATTCTAGGAATTTATCCATTTTGTTCAGGTTGTCCAATCGTTGGCGTATACAGCGGCACCTTTCGTACTCATTGCTAATTCGCTCAGGAGCTAGTGGTGAGTGCCGAAACCGGAGTACCAAACGCCAAAGCACTTTCTCTTGAGGGGCAGTGTTGTGACTCATAGAAGTTCTAGCACGGGTGACGAGTCCCAAGCAAACGCTGAGTACTGAAACATTTTCTCTGTCAAAACGCGACAAGTACAGGGTTTGATGAGTCCTGAAGCCGACGAGGACCAAGGTATGACTAGTTGTAATGTTTTCTTACAATCCTTTATATTTCTTTGGTGTCAGAAATACAAATGCTCCCTGGCTGGTGTGGCTCAGTGGATTGCGTGCTGGCCTGTGAACCAAAGGGTCGCCGGTTTGATTCCCAGTCAGGGCACATGCCTGGGTTGCAGGCCAGGTGCCCAGTTGGGGGTGCGCAACAGGCAACCACGCACATTGATGTTTCCTCCTCTTTCTCCTTCCCTTCCCCTCTCTCTAAAAATAAAATAAATAAAATCTTTTAAAATTTTTAAAAATACAAATCCTTTGTATTTCTCATTTCTGACTTATCGGGGTCCTCTTTTTTTTGATGAGTCTGGTTAAAGGTTTGTCAATCTTATTTATCTTTTCAAAGAATCAGCTCTTGGATTCATTGATCTTTTATATTATTTTTTAAGACTATATCATTTCTGCTCTGACCTTTATTATTGCCTTCCTTCTACTCACTTTGGGCTTTGTTTATTGTTCCTTTTCAGGTTCCTTTGAGTATAAAGTTAGATTGTTTGTTTGAGCTTTTTGTTGTTTCTTGAGATAGGCCTGTAATTATATGAATTTCCCTCTCAGGATTGGTTTTGCTTTGTCCCATAGATTTTTGGTGGTTGTGTTCTCATTTTCATTTGTCTCAAAGTATCTTTTGATTTCTTCCTTGATCTCATTGTTAACCCATTCATTGTTTAATAACATGTTACTTAGCTTCCGTGTCTTTTGTGTATTTTTTAGTTTTCTTCTTGTGATTGATTTCTAGTGTTATGGCATTATGGTCAGAGAAGATGCTTGATATGATTTCAGTCTTAAATTTATGGAGACTTGTTACCTTATGTCTTTTGATTGGAGCATTCTAGCTATTTTTGCATTTAGAGTGATTATTGATAGATATGTATTATCATTTTGCTATTTTATTTATTAACTATTTTTCTCTCTTCTTCCCCCTTCCCTCCTTCTCCCCCTCCTCCTTTTTCTCCGTCTCTTTCTTCTCCTTCTTCTCCTTCACCTTCCCCTTCCCCTTGCAAGCCCCTTTAACATTTGTTGCAATACTGGTTTGGTGCTAACAAACTCCTTTAGCTTTTTCTTGTCTGGGCAGCTGTTTATCTGTCCTTCGATTCTAAATGAGAGCTTTGCTGTGTAAAGTAACCTTGGTTGTAGGTCCTTGCTCTTCATCACTTTGAATATTTCTTGCCAGTCACTTCTGGTCTGCAAAGTTTATGTTGAGAAATCAGCTGGCAGTCGTATGGGAGCTTCCTTGTAGGTAAGAAACTGCTCTTCTCTTGCTGCTCTTAAGATTCTCTCTGTCTTCAACCTTTGGCATTTTAATTATGTGTCTTGGGTGGGCCTCTTTGGGTTCATCTTGTTTCGGATTCTCTGTGCTTCCTGGACTTGCATGTCTATTGCCTTCACCTGGTTGGGAGAGTTGTCCATCATCATTTTCTCACATAGGTTTTCAATTCGTTGCTTTCTCTCTCCTCCTTCTGGCACCCCCGTGATGCAAATGTCAGTGTGCTTGAAGTTGTCCCAGAGGCTCCTAAAACTATCCTCATTTTTTTAATTCTTTTTTCTTTTTGCTGTTCTGATTAGTTCTTTTCTGTTGTCTTAACTTCCACATGTCTGATTTGATCATTAGACTCATCTACTCCACTGCTGATTCCCTGTAATGTATTCTTCGTTTCAGTTAATGTAGTCATTTCTGACCTTTTCAATGTTTTCTAGTTGTTTTTAATTCCCTGTCTCTCTGTTGAAGTTCTGAGTTCATTTACTCTTCCCCTAAGGTCATCAAGCATCCTAATAACCAGTGTTTTGAACTCTGTATTAGAAGGTTGTTTACCTCCATTTTTTTTTTCTTTTTCTGAAGTTTTGTTCTGTTCTTCCATTTAGGAAATGTTTCTTTGGCTCTTCCTTTTGGCAGGCTCTCTGTGTTTGTTCCTCTGTATTAGGTAGATCTGCTATCTCTTCCTGAGTTGGTAGAGTGGCCTTATATAGTAGGTGTTCTGTAGGGTCCTTTGGCACAGCCACCCACTCACCCAAGCTGGGCATTCCTAGTGTGCCCACCCATCCTGTATGGGTTGTGTACATGCTTCTGTTGTAGTTGAGCCTTGATTGCTGTTGGCACTTCAATAGGAGGGGTTTACCCCAGGCTGATTGACTGCAAGGACTGGCTTCAACCACCATGGAGAATCAACTATGCAGGCAGCCCACCCCACAGAACAGGACTTACTTCAGCAGGGCTCTGGTGCCTGCTGAGTTTGTCCCTTGTGGAGGGGGCTGGATGGTGCCTTGGCATAGTCTGAGTCTGTTCACGGGGTGTGCTGGATCTGGGGCCTCCCAGGAGGTGCAGGCCAAGGTCAGCCACCATCTGCACCCTGCTTGAGGCCACCCAGCATGAGCTGCAGAGGGATCTGCAGATGGCTGCTACTTGTGCTGAGCTTAGAGGTGCCCAGGAGAGGCCAATCTGCAAACCAAGGCTGGCTGCTGCTAGTGCTGGGCCTGGAACCACTTAGTGAGAGAAGTAGGGGGCACACTGAGGCCGGATGCTGCTTTTTTTGAGAGCCAAGTCAGGCTGTTCATGTGGAAAAGCCACTGAAGGGTCTTAGGGAATCATTGGGGTGGGTGACCAGTATGAGCCAGGCTGAGCTATGGAGATTCAGATATGGCATCTGCCTGCCACCTCTGTGGGGAAAGGGTGTGGGGAGGGGGTGTCTAACAAAAGAAACACTGGTCTCTGCCAGCATTTTTGCCTGGCAGAAAGCTGCCCTTCAGCTCTTGCCTTAATGCCAGACACTTCAAGTTCCTCCCTGTATGTCCCTGATGCATTTCAAGCTGCTGCCCCAGTGCTGGAGCTCAAAGCAGTGAGTCTGAGTAGGTCCATGCATGGGCCCTTTAAGAGGAACACTTGGGACTCCGGTGCCCCTCGGTCTCACGCAGCCACAACCTCTGCTGGCTTTTACAGCCAGAAGTTGTGGGAACTTCTCTTCCTGGCACTGGATTCCTAGGCTGGAGGGCCTGGTGTGGAGCTGGGACCTTCATTTCTCAGGACGGACCTTTGCAGACAAGATTTCCCTCCCAATTTTTGCCCTCCGTACATGGGGGTGAGACCAGCTCATTTCGCATCTCCTCCTACCAGTATCTATGTGGCTTCTTTGTATCCTTATGTAAGCCTTCCATTCAGCTAGATTCTAAGTGTTCTGAATGACGACTGCTCTAAGTTAAAATTTTGATGTAATTTTGATGTGGTGGTGAGAGGTTCCAAGTATTCCCCTACACTGCCACATATTTTTAAGATTTTATCAATTTATTTTTTAGAGGGGAAGAGGGAGAGAAACATCAGTGTGTGGTTGCCTCTCATGTGCCCCCACCGGGGACCTGGCCCACCACCCAGGCATGTGCCTTAACTGGGAATTGAACCGGCAACCCTTTGGTTCACAAGCAGGCACTCAATCTACTGAGCCACACCAGCCAGGGGTCTACATACACCTCCATCTTGATGGGAAGCCTGATTGTTATTTTTTAAAAGAATCATATATTTAAGAAGTGTTCTATTTCTGAGGAGTTTTCAGCTCCCCCTTTTTTCTGATGGCCCAAAGGCCTTGCTTTTCCCAGTCAGACCGTATGCCCACAACGGCCCTCTGAGAGGGGAAAGGATGTTCTATGAAAGAGAGGAATCTCTCTGGTGCAAAAATCGTTTTATTGAAAGTTTAGGATCCACTGAAATAAAGTACTTGGCTTATTGATAGTCAACTCCTAGTAACGTTAACTTGGGAAATATGTTACATGCCAGGATGGCTCTCCATGTCATCCGTTTCACTATGTCATTTTCATTTAATAACTCGTTAAAGGCCTGGGGCAGGAAGTAGTGTGTATGTCTGTGATGTCAGCATTCTCCCCCTTTACTCATCCCGAGAAGTATCAGTACACCTGCCAGGCTATCTGCTGTTTTTTAGGCAGGTTTGTTATGGACTCCGGCCAGGGAAGACACCCCAAATGCCCACCAGTCCGGCTTCCCTTCTAAGTCTTGAGCTCTGTTTCTGCCCACTACGTGGGAGAAACCCTTTCAGTGTCTGCTGCTCCCACCCCCAAAACAGGCCCCTGGGAGTCCACGCGAAAGGAGGGAGCCGAACTCAGCTTCCTCCTGCATTGTGTTTCTGCGTTGACTTGTCTCTGGCTTTGTTGAGTGTGGACGGGTTAGCAGGCTAGGACGTCTGCTCCTGGAATCCAAACTGGAATCCAGAGCTCACTTTTTCAAAGAAAGTGTATTTTAAATAGTGGGTACTTAAGTGTGGTTCCAATGTATAGGTAAAAAAAAAAAAAAGGGCTTTGTTTGCTTGCCTGGAACATTTATTACCTTTTTACTTTCATGGGGTTAAATGCCTTCTGAGCTCCAAAGGCACCAACTTGCAAAAGACAAAACAAAACAAAAAAGTTGAAGCAGAGACCTGGAGACGCTGCTTTGTGGGGGAAGGATGACTCACAGTCCCCAGGCCCTGGATGGGCCCCTCTTGGGCTGTCACAAAGGGTTCGGAAATCCAGGTAGTCAGTCACTAGGAGGAACTTGCACGTTGAAGCCCCGGCTGTCAGGCACGAAGGTTGCTGGTGCCCATTTCGGCGACAGCCTTGGTACAGAGCAGAACACAGCCTTTTATTGTGCGTCTGCCCACCCCCACCCCACTACCCACAACACACCTACACCCGAAACAACAGCCAGAACACCACCTGCCCTGAGGCGGTTTGGCTGTCTCTGGGTTTCCCCCCTTCGGTTCATCGTCCTGCTTGGATGGGGTTTCATTACCAGGTGAGTCACGTGAGGAAGAAATGAGTGGGGGAAGAGAGACAGTCCAGCAAGACTCCTCGTCACATCTGTCAAAGTCCAGTTTTGATGGCAGAAGGGCTTCGTCTTATACAGGCTTGCTGAAGCCCTGGGCTCCTCACCACAGGAGGTGGGGCTGGTGTATTGTGACTGACACAGCGAATGGTGATTTCTGATGTCACTTGGTGCCTTTTTGGAATTAGAAGTCAGACTAGAGATGTACCAGTTTAACACATGTGCCTGTAAGTTGTGCGTGTGGTTGTTAAGGGGTGGGGGTATAGGGAGAGTCAAACACTGACGTCCTGGCGCAGGTCCCTTACCTAAATGTGGGGCGATGGGAAAGGGGGTGCCGGGGGTTTGTGGAGGGGTGAGAGGGCTGTTCCAGTTTTTAAAAGAGTGTAGTCATGGATTATGTAATTTAAAGTTGAATTCTATGAAAGATTGAAAAAAAAGCCAGTCTATCTTAGGAAATAGTTACTTTTACTAAAATGTTTTTATAGATTGACCTCTGTTTTAGGTGCTCATGAACAGATAAATATGAGGCACAGAGTACTGTCGGCTGTGAAAATGAGAAGCTATACTTTATCAGCTTTCTTTTTTGAGGGGACAGGTAGAGTTGGGTGAGGACCAAGTTCAAGTAAAGGTGAAGTCTGCAGGGATGGACGTTTCAGCTCAGGGCCAGGCTGCTCACTGCCTGACACAGCCTGTACGTGGCCTGTCCCACAGGGACACTGGTTCTCAGTGGAAGGAAAGCAGCTACACTTCCGGTGTGGTGTGTCCCACGAGGCCCTAGTATTATGTGCTTTAAGAGTTTCCCCAATGCTAGCTAGATTTATTTAAAAAGCAAAGGAACATTTAGGAGCTACTCTGATCAGAAATCAAACACAGTGCACTGCCTTGCTTTTCTATTTTAAGAGTGTTTATTTTCCCTTTGGAGTGATGAGGAACACAAATCTGAATGGTAAACATACAAAGGCAGGGACAGGGAGAAAATACTAGCTAACTGCTCGGAGCAAGGCTCAGACAGCCCTGAGCAGCAGGGAACACACACAAAGTCTCCTCCAGGCTGGAGCTTCCTGCTCGGGGTTCGTTGAGCTGGAATATGGACCCAGTTTGGCGATGCCTCCCACTGTCCTCAGCTGTCTCCCCAAAGTCAAAAGTTTTAACACCTCAGCGCTTGGGTTAAAGTCCTATTTGGGTTCTTTTTCTTTATACTCATACTGATGAGCCAAGAAGACCAATGACCTATTAAAGATGTGTGTGCAAGCATGTGTGATTTAACAAACTCTTGGTTGGAGACTTGGTGCCTCTCTGGTTTTCCTCTTTCTGATTGCCTTTTGACTAAGCTCTTTTAATAACTGCAGTCAAGAAAAGAAAAGAAATAGAATCAGTCATTTTGTTCCCTCCTCAACTCAGTCTAAGTTTGATGGGGGAACTCATGGGTATTTGATAACTGACATAGTTTTCTGGACAGTCTGGACAATGAATAGGTGTCCCTGCAGCTTCTGAACTGCCTGTGGGTGCCCCTCCCCATGCTGCCCTGCTGGGGCTGAAACAGAGCAAGGCCCCCCCACCCCCCCACCCACCCCCGCCACAACTGCCTGCTTCCTGCCCGATCTCCATCCATCTAAGGCAACCAGAGAACCCTAAGGGCAGTAAAGTGATCTAGACAGGGACTTGGATGTCCCCACCTGCCACCGACTCTGGAACATTGGACATATCGCTTCACCTCTTTGAACTTCTTATCTGTCAAATGGGGGTGATAAAACCTGCCTTGCAGAGCCGTTCTGAGGTCTCAATAGGAGAACACATGGGGAAGAGCATTGCGAACTCAAAAGCTTTGAGAGATGGCCATATAAGCTAAAACTTTAAAAATAAAGGGGTAATTTCTATTTTAGAAATACTATTATTAAAAATGAAGACTACATATATATGGATATTTTTAAAAAGTTGTTTTAATAGACTAGCCTGTACAACGAAGTGAAAAAATACTGTTATATACACTTCCATACGTATATGTAAAGAAAAAGTTCTGAATGGTACATATCAGACTTAACCCCAGTTTCCCTTGAGGAGAAGTGTAGTTTCATATTTTATTTTATATTCTCCTGTTTCTGAAACATTTTTCAATGAGTATGTACTATGTTTGCCATGTAGTGGACTTTTAAAATTTTATTCTAAGAATCATATCATGTGCCTGGCACTTTAAGAATGCATGGTAAAAGAAAGGGGTGTGTGTTAGTATGTGTATGTATGTATTTGTTATCTGAAAGGACCTGATTGTTCAGTTTCCTCATTCTCTGGAAAGAGATTGAGGTGGGAAGAGGCAGACAGTGAGGCGTGTTGCGGAAAAGGAGCAGCAAGCATTAGAGCAGCATCCTGAGGAGATGTGTGGTCCAATGCTAGTTTCAGAGCTGTGTGTCCATTCAGAAGCTCCAGAGCGGACGCCTGCAGCCTAATCCCATTTCTGAAGGCGGGACGGTGGGTGCAGCAGCTGTACTATGAGAATAAACACACTTGAAGAACGAAATGCCCTTTGCGCTCACCGCTCTGTTTCAGCTCAACCCATCCTCCCGTGCCCAGCGCCGAGGTGTCCACAGGGGGGATGTTTAGATGGCTGGACCTTTCAAATGAGTTCGTTTTGGGCCTTCTCGCAGGGATTCCGTCCCGAGGGCCTGGTTCCGTTGTGAACATACTGTGGGTGGTGTTCCCCTCTGTGGGAACGGGGGAGAAAAAGCACTATAGGCATCGGGAGGTGTTCACATGAATTGCATCCCCGCCTCCTGGGTGAGATCTAAAGGGTGTGTGTGTCCTGCCGCACTTGCGCAGGACGCTGGCAGAGGTGTGCCGATAAAGACCGGAAGGCGGACAGGTAGCTGGCGCCTAAGCACGGTTACCCTGGCCATGTGGCTGGCTCCCATTCCCTAAGTTTAAGCTGCTCTGCGGTGCTTTCAGAGCAATATAGATAACTGGAACACCGTTTCTGCATCAACTGATCTGTATTTTGATACAACTCAGGCTCTGTTTGCTGCCACTAAGCCTTTTCCATTATGCTAAGCAAGAGGCACATGTAAGATAATTTTTTTATCCTTTCCTAGGTTTTCTACCTACTTTAGATTAAATATTTTTGTGTGAGGCGATTATATCTCCATTATTGGTTTAGGAGTGCTGCCTCTTTTTAAAACATTTTAGGGGTTTCTCCAGGATTTACAAAATATCTTTGTGCATCATCACTGTGCAGGGGCCTTACGCATCTTCTGTGACGGACCCAGATTCAGTGAAGCAAGCGCCTTTTCTACAAAAGGTGGTAGGTTTTTTTTTCTGCCTGCTTTAGAGTTGGATGAAGAAAAGCAAAGACCACGGGCCAACCAGAACCCCAGAGAGGAAGACCCACGGGAGTGGAAGGGACTTAAGGAGTTTCCATACAGCAGCCAGGCTGTGGGCAGCCTCGAGTGACACGCACAGCAAGCTGGGTCCTGGGTTTGCCAGGAACGCGGCCTTGACAGGCCAGGCCAAGGGCCCATTCCTGTTCGTATATTGACAATCTGACCATTATATTAAAAAAATTATTGAAGTATAGTAATATGCTCAGAAAAATGCACATATCTTAAGTATAAAGCTTAATAAGTTGTCACAAACTAAACACAGATCTGGAATCAACACCCGTTGCTTGCTTTCTCCTAACTGGACCCTGGCGGCAATCCCCTGAACCCCTCTCATGCTCTCAGTCATCACCTGTCACCAAAGAGGGACTATTACCCCGACTTCCAGTAGCATTCATTTATTTTACCTGCTCTTTGGTAAGTACTCAATATAAAGGGACTCATACAGTATGCGTTCGTTTGTAAGAATCATCCATACTGTTGAGTATAGTTAAAGGTCACTTATTCCCTTTGCTGTCTAGTATTGCATGGTGTAATAAATCACATGTTATGCATTCTACTATTAATGGGCTTTGGGGGAGTTTCCAGTCTGGGGCTACTACGAAGAAAACTGCTATAACATTCTTGCACTTGTCTATTGCAAAACAAATGGATGCATTTTTATTGCACAGGTACCTGACGGTAGAATTGTTGGCTCAGAACATGTGTGTGTGTGTAGCTTTAGTAGACAGTACCAAATAGTTTTCCACAGTGGTTGTGCCATTTTCACACCCACCAGCTGTGTATGAGATGAGAGTTCTAGTCACTTTATATCCTAGCAAACACTTACTTGCCATGGACTTCACTTTTTAAAGGGGACCCTGAAAATGTGTGGGTTATTCAGAGTGGGTGACAAGGAGGATGAAGATTGAAAACCATGCTTTTAAGAAATTATTGAAAAATAAAAGTTCTTTTTTAGCCTGGAAAGAGAAGACCCTGGGGACATATGAGCAACTATGTCCAGAAAATGAAAGAATTGCCGACTAGAGAAGGACCAGCTTAACTCAGGGCCCAGCAATAGGCAATCCCACTAGGTTCAGGGACCCACCCAGGCCCCGCTGCAGGTGAAGACGGTGCAGGAAGGCAGTGCAGAACCCCCCCTGCAAAGACTCTGGCATCCATTCCTCTATTCACTCGTGGGACATCTATTTCTCAAGTGCCCACCGAATGCCTGGCACTGATCTGGACAGGGAGATACTACAGTGAATGGACAGGCCTTCTCTGCCAGCGCGTAGACCTTCCAATCTGGTTGGGAGGGGTGAGGGACAGAGGGTAGAAAGTGAATAAGGGAACAAGATGATTTTTGAGTATGCAAGAGCTTTGAAGCCACATACATCTGGGTTCAGATTCTTACTCTTGTGAGTTTGGACTTGGGATCTGTATCAACCCTCTTTGAGCCTCATATCTGCAAAATCACCCCCCACAAGTTCGTTGTGAGAATGAAAGGGGTTTATTGTATAAAGCATATAGCACAGGGCCTGCTAGGCTGAGTAAACTTGCAAGGTGTTATTACTACTATGAAGTTACACATTCCTTCCAACACACCCATAGAAATCTACGTACCTCTTGTTTTTCAAGCTGCATTTCAATTTCTGTCTGATTATTTACCCCAATAGAGAGGAAATATTACCTAAATTGGTTACTCTGTATAAATCACTTATAATAGTGGTTGGCAAATATTAAGTGCTAAATGCATTTATTAAATGAATAAATATAAGTGAATGAATGAATTGTACTTTGAATATGGTTCAGTGAAGCCTCTTCATATCAGGGAACCCTTGTATAATCTCCCCTCTTTTCCAAACAGCCATATGTTTATAATCGTGCCCACTGTACTTTCATTCATTCAACAAATATTTACTGAGCATATGGTTGCATTGTTCTAGGTGCTATGAATGCCCGCAGCAAGCGTTTTTGGTGAAGATTAAAATAATTGCATGAAGCGAGTAACCTCAGGTTAAGGGTATCAAAATAGTTTGAGAAATTATTTTGAAATATTTTGCCTTAAAGGGAGGGTTTTCTTTTCTATTTAGTTGGCAAACACGTGGTCAGCCTGTGCCAGGTGTAGGGCTCTCCTGAGCTGTGTTTGGTTACCACGGTACCAAGAATTATGAGTGCTGAACGTCCGGTGTTTGTCCACAGTGGAAGTGGCACATGCTGTACTGGGGAGCAGAAATGAGGAGAAACGAGGACGGAACACAGACAAGGCAGCAGACAGGATGATGACAAAGTGATGTGGGCTAGGCTCCAGGGACCCGTGGAGCAGTAAGAGATGCAGCCTGGTGAGCAAGTGGACCAGGAAGTCAGAGGAAGCGACTTAACTTGGGCCTGGAGAGCGAGTCCGAACCCATCTGACAATCTTTCTCCGAGCACCCTTTCATCTCATCATTGTTTCAAGGGCCATGATGGGAAATGATGAGACTTCTGGTGATTCTGGAAAGAAAATGAGTGAAATGGAGACCCGTCGTGAGGAATTATAATGGTTAGCGTGGTCTCAAAGAAGTGACATGTCATGGACTCAGGTAGAACAAGGCCTCTGGAGAGGACATCTGCTGTCAGGCGGAGCAGTTGTGGCCAACTCAACAGACACGTTGCACCAGGGCACACAGCTACTCGAAGGGACTCACGGGAGACCAGATTGTCAGTGGTGTTGATCATGGCCTTGAACGGGTAAATTTTAATAAAATCAGTAAATATGACAGCACTAGCAGAACAGAGGCTTCCCCAACAATGAATGGACAGGGAGCAATGTCACACCTAACCTACCTTTTCTGATGACTTAGCAAGAGCAGAGGCAATTTCTCTTCTCCATGGTACCAGCCCATTGCTGTATTCGTGAAAATGGCAGACGCTTACTATGAATCAGGCACTGTTTGAGATGAGTTATGCTAACTCATTTGATTCTTGCAAAAACCCCACTTTAGAACAAGCTAAATGAAGCTAAGCGATGTGCTTGAGGTCACCCAGCTAGTAAGTGGCAAAGTAGAATTTACACCAAGGTCATTGGCCTTTAGAGCTTCTGTTCTCAGCCAGGACACCAAATTCTAAATTTAGCAGGAGCCCCAGCCCTAGCACAATCCAGGCCTGGTCACCACTTATCCAGTAAAGGAATGAGTTCTGTTATTCTTAACTACAGTTTGTCTGAGAATTTGCAAGACCAAATTACACAGTGCCCAAGAAAAATTAACACAGGCACATAAACAACATCACAAGAGAAGTCTGTCTTGGTCTCATTTTCCCTGGGCAGTTCAGATGAATTTGTGCAGCCTGAGATACATTTTATTCTACTGGTCATTGAAAAAGAAAGTATCATGCCTGGATATTATTATAATATAGAAAAATGGCACATATTGCTCGCCAGGGTGTCAGAGTCTCTAGGAATGCTTTTGGCCTTTTGCCTCGCAGAGTATAGGGCTGGCTCTGGCTTCGGGAAAGACAAAGAACCTCCCTGGAAGGGACCTGCCTTATAATAAGTGGCCATGTTATAGCTGAAAGGAAGCAGAGTGTTGTCATGCATTTTAGTGTGTCATACATTTGCATTTTTTAGCAAAAAACAGCATTGTCTCAGGACTCCTTGGAATTCTATTTTTAAATACATCTTCTACTTATAAATACATTTTTATATTTAAACAATTTTTGTTTCCTGTGCTGAAAAGTTCCCTTGGCAGAAATTTTGCTAAAAATCTAATGATATATAAAAGATTTTTGCATGAACTGTTTTGGTTGATTGATTTGTCAAGAGCCCATGAAAAAGCTCTCTGAGCTCCAACATTCAGGGGGTAGAAAAAGAGTGTAGTTTGTCATTTAAAATTCCACCACATATTGTAAAAAAATAAAAACAAAAAAATAAAGATATTTCCCAGACAGACTCAAGATTTTAAGGCCAGGTACAGTTGCTGACATTGACATTTCTTACTCTAATCCAATTAATTGACATGAATCAAATGTCTGTTGCTAAAGATACACAGAAGATACAAAGAAATATTCAAGTAGGACCTACAAAATTAATCATATGGGTGCAACCCATTGCTGTCTTGTACATAATCATTAACAACAAAAACAAAATAAAACAACTTCAACCTATTCGACTACGAGATGTTTCCCTTAATATTACTAATTTTTTTAAATATATTTTATTGGTTATACTATTACAGTTGTCACATTTTCCCCCCTTCACTCCCCTCTGCCCTGCACATCCCCTCTCACCCACATTCCCTGCCCTTTAGTTCATGTTCATGGGTCATACATATAAGTTCTTTGGCTTCTACATTTTCTATACTATTCTTACCCCCCACCTGTCTATTTTCTACCTACCACCTATGCTACTTATTCTCTGTACCTTTTCCCCCTCTTTCCTCCTTCCAATCCCCTGTTGCTAACCCTCCATGTGATCTCCATTTCTGGGGTTCTGTTCCTGTTCTAGTTGTTTGCTTAGTTTCTTCTTGTTTTTGTTTCAGGTGTGGTTGTTAATAATCGTGAGTTTGCTATTATTTTACTACACATATTTTTTATCTTCTTTTTCTTAGATAAGTGCCTTTAACATTTCATACAATAAGGGCTTGGTGATGATGAACTCCTTTAACTTGACTTTATCCGAGAAGCACTTTATCTCCCCTTCCATTCTAAATGAAAGCTTTGCTGGATAGAGCAATCTGGGACGTAGGTCCTTGTCTTTCATGACTTGGAATACTTCTTTGCAGCCCCTTCTTCCCTGTAAGATCTCTTTTGAGAAATTGGCTGACAGTCTTACGGGAATTCCTTTGTAGGTAACGGTCTCCTTTTCTATTGCTGTTTCTAGGATTCTCTCCTTCATTTTAATCATGGGTAATGCAATTATGATGTGCCTTGGTGTGTTCCTCCTTGGGTCCAACTTCTTTGGGACTCTCTGAGCTTCCTGGACTTCCTGGAAGTCTATTTCCTTTGCCAGAATGGGGAAGTTCTCCTTTATCATTTGTTCAAATACCTTTTCCACTTGTTGCTCTTCCTCTTCCCCTTCTGGTACCTCTATAATTTGGATGTTGGAACGTTTAAAGATGTCCTGGAGGTTCCTAAGCCTCTCCTCATTTTTTTGAATTGTTTCTTCATTCTTTTCTGGTTGGATGTTTCTTTCTTCCTTCTGGTCCACTCCATTGATTTGAGTCCCAGTTTCCTTCTCATCACTATTGGTTCTCTGTACATTTTCCTTTATTTCACTTAGCGTAGCCCTCATTTTTTCATCTAATTTGCAACCAAATTCAACCATTTCTGTGAGCATCTTGATTAACAGTGCTTTGAACCATGCATCTAGTTAGCTATCTCTTCGTCACTTAGTTGTATTTTTTCTGGAACTTTGATCTGTTCTTCTGTTTGAGCCATTTCTTTTTTTTGTCTTGTCACACCTGTTACATATGAGGAGCAGAGCCTTAGGAGTTCACCAGGGCGGGGCAACCCAGTCGCTGGGTTGTGACACTATATGTGGGGGCAGGGTCCGAGAGGGAACAATGCCGTTTGCTCTGCCCTCTGCTGAATTTCAGTCACTTCCCCCACTTCCCACCAGCAAACTGGGCCTTTCTGGTGCTAATTCCCATGTGGGTGGGTTTGTGCATGTTCTAGGACCCTGTGGGTCTCTCCAATGAACTCTCGTGTGAGGCTGGGAGTTTCTCCCACTGCCTCAACCCCCACAGGTGTTTTTGATCAGAGGTTTGAGGCTTTATTTCCCCACTCGGGGTCCCTGGGTTGTGTGGTCTGTCTCGCTCCCCAGTTGTTCTTCCCGGTTTATCTGTGCTCGAATGTGGAACCACCCGCCCCACAATCCACTCCTCGATGGGTCTGCCAGCCACCGCCTTGCTTGCCCCAGTCCTCCAGAAGCTCCTCACCGTGAGTCCTCTCTGCCCAGCTGCCCGACTCCGCCCCTCCTACCGGTCTGGGTGACTGTGTCTTCTTTAACTCCTTGGTTGTTAGACTTCCTTACAGTTCAATTTTCTGTCAGTGCAGGTTGTTTTTTGCTTTAAATTGTTGTTGTCCTTTTGGTTGTGTGAGGAGGCACAGTGTGTCTACCTGTGCCTCCATCTTGGCCGGAAGTCTAATATTACTAATTTTGACCATTCTCATGACTCTACCCTCAGCAGAAGGTGCTTTTCTCTAAATGAAAACTCACTTTAAAAGATTTAAGATGCGCCCTGGGGTAACAAGAACATCTAACAGAGTTAGCAACACTTAGCCCTAAAACCACAAATGGCTTTAAAATTTGAAAGGCACAAAACTAAATGATTTTGTTCATGTCAGATCATTAAAAAAATCATTGTATCCTTGTTGAAAATTTGCATATTGAACTCTTATTTTTATGCTGTCACTTTTGCTTAAGATTTTGTTTTAGCATATTTATTTATCTATTTATTTATTTTTAATTTTGTCAAAAATATGTTCAGCAACTAAAAAAGTTAGGTTCCTAATTTGTTCGATTGCCTGTAAGGGGCTCAGTGTCTGATTTTGGATCTGGGCTCATTTGACTTTACACCGTCTGCCACGGATACTGTCTTCCTCCGGAGTGGTTCTGGGAAATCTCAACCAAGACTTTCTCGTCTGGAATGAGCTGCGAGTGTTTCACCTTGCCACCCACTGCCGGGCCTCTCCTTGGGTGCTAAGAAGCCCTTGACATATGTGATAGGCAACGCAAATATGACAAGTATCTCCTGGAATAGGGCTGTGCTTTGTTTTGTTTTGTTTTTATGCTGGGAGATCTTATATTCATTGGTTGTGATGAACTTGGACTATTAACCAAGCAATTTGGCCAACCGGAAAAATTAGGTGAGAGAACTCTTGTACCATCAAAAATGTCCAGCAGCAGGGATATTATACAAACTTCAGGGAAGCTGTGGTGAAATGGTTAGAATGTCCATTGCCGAATCAGACCACCTGGGTTTGATCACTTGATCAAACTGGTTGACATTTTTGTGCTTCGGTTTCCTCATAAGCAAAAGGGTGGCGAGAGTAGATGCTTTCCTTGTGTTGTTGCGGGAGTCAAATGAGGTAATGACCGCAGGGCACATGGAGAACTCGGTCACAGAGTGTGAGCACTGAACACGTGGTGGCTATTGCCGTGGTAGAGTGTTCAGAACACTGACATTGAACATAGCTCTTCCAGGCTTGAGGCCAGCGCAAGGTCATAGGCACTCAGCAAAAGACTGCAGTCATGCAGACAGCATGATGTAATTGCAGCCTTGGCTGGATCACTATAAAAGAATTCCCAAAGCAGTGCAGCTGGTAAAGGCACAGTCGTGGAGCTATTGTGGAACTCCTGGTCTCCAGGGGTAAAGATAGCAGGATTTGTGCGTGCACCCGTGCCTCTGTGTGTGTGTTGTTGTGCTGTGGATCACGGCATTACAAAGGAACAAGCTGTCACCTGCCAGAAGTTATCAGGTAAAAAGGTCGTGGTCAAATGCCTCAGATCATCACCCAATGCACCGGCACAAATCCAAAGTCAGTTCCCATGGAATGTATCTCTGATGAGCCTCAAGACGGATTTTCCAAAATGTGTGTGAGTTAAAAAGGTAATTCACGAAAGTCTTGCAGATGAGTCCTCCCTGACATAGAAATTCCTGGCAAGTCCTGTGGGACTTCAGTCTAGGCTCTAAATGCCACTAGGTGGCAGAGGAATGTTATGAAACCAGCCACTCATAAGGGAGCACCTAAGATGTGTTTATGGGAGCATCTCCCTTTCCTTCTCATCACTGGGTGCTCTGCCTGCAGGGTCCTCAGAGACCTTTGCCGGAATGTAGGCCACGAGTCCTTGTCTTTCTACTACTCAGCCCCCAGAAGAGTGTGTCGTCATGGATGGCAGGCTCTAACATAATCGAGCTCAAATCCCTAAATAAAAAATATCCAAAGCTTTCCAATCTTGAAAATTGTATTTTCACTTCTCCTAGAGTTGGACATTTGGAAAGAAGGGCAATGTTCTACCAGGTGCCTTGAGGGTGCTTGGTGGAGAGAAGGAGCCCAATGCGTGGTGACACCATCTTTATTCCTTACATCAGGCGCATCCATGTCCCACCCTTCCCACTCACTCTAAGGAGGGTCAAACAGCTACTGCTACCAATATCTTTAACTTCTTAATCTGAGAAATCTTTTTTTATATTGAACATAGCTTCTAACACTAAAATTTGAGAGGCTAGTTTGAACTAAGCTTGAGGCTAGTTTGAACTAAGATTTACTCAATAGGTCCCATTTTTCACTTTTTTAAAGATAAGGTTTTGAGTCTTAGCTGGACAGTGGTATTTTTATCCCTGAGCTCTGACTCAGACATATTCTATCTGGAGAGAGTTCAGGATAAGTTTGATCAAGCAGCCTTGTAAGCAAAGGGGAAATGCCCACTTGGAAAAAGAGCTGCTTTAATGTCATGTCACCACCCCATGATGCAGAAATCCAGCAGGTTCTGCTTTATGATTTAGAATTTTATGGAATTCAATATAATTTGCTAACAATAACAAAACTTTCCCTCCATCATGTATAGCCATCCAATTAATTGTTCCAATTTCTGGAGGAAAAAAAAGTCAAGGTAATTAATAGAGGTCCTTGGTTTAAGAATGGAGTCCTCTCCTTCCATTCCATGGCAGATGCTGACTGGAGGCTGGAGCAGGGCCAGCTGAGATGACAGCAGGGTGTGTGGCCTGAAAAGGATCTGTGTAAAGGGACATCACGAAGACCTGAGAGTCTGGGAGGACACCTTATTGATGTGACAGGGAGCTGGGTTTGGAGGTGGCAACTGAGAGAGTGCGGGACACCTTTCCTCCTACCTGTGCCCTAAGCCACTGTTAATTCACAGCCCTCTGTGTGCCCCAGATCCGCACCGTGTCTCCATCACTGATGTAGGCCTGTCATCTCCCTGATGAGCCACCAGCCTTGGGTGTTAGCTGAGATGCTGGCAAAGCTTTTTCTATCCATCCAGCCCCTCTGCAAGTGATTGCCACGGTGGCCATATGTTCCTTCTGTGCGTGGAGCTTTGCAGAATAGGATCTGTGTTCTTGGCTTTGAGCAGAAAGGGGGAGAGAAAACCCAGCTTTCAAACGAAGGGCAAATTAAATTCAGGGGCTTCCAAATTAAGTCAATACAATCATTTCCTTCTTTAAAGAAACCCTACACCTCCCCACGCCCAGCAAGTTGGGAGCTGGGTGTTGAGTTCTTCTTGCTTCCTATAAAGGGTTATTGGCAACTCAGCCATCTATGAATCAAAGGAAGCCGAAAGCGAGCCTGCCCACGGTCAGGGGCGGCTCAGAGGCGGAGAGCCAAAGCTTTGGAGAACTAACTAAAAGGCAGGGCAGGGAGGGGGGTGCTACACCCTCATTTGTGAGCCGTCTCATCTCTTTGTCCAAGTGTCTGGGCAGGACTTTGAAAGAGGCCATAGAAGTGGAGAGCAACTGGGAACACCTTCCCTCAGGAGCTTCTAGCCACTTCATCCGGCCGTGGCTGGGAGTCCCCCCTCACTTCCCAGATCATGGCTCCCAGACTCCCGCGGCTTGAACCCTGCCCTCCTTCTTCCTTCGAGAGCCCCCATTTCACCTCCATCAGCGCCCCTGCCCACCCTGTCTCGGCCTTTGGCCCCAGGTCCCTGGCAACCCACAGGAGGGGTTGGCCAGGCTGCCTCCTGCCCTGGGGTCCTCTGTTCTTCCCAATGGTTTTCTCTCCAGAAAGGAAAACTGCACTCCTTTCTCTCTCTCATTTCTAGATCTTTTCTGGTTTGATACTTGGAAAAATTTTTCTCAAGGAGCTATTTCCGTTTGGTGTAGGATAATATTTGCCTTTGCAACTAGGTTCATTTCTGGAGCTTTGATAACCATCCTGGGGTATATCTAAAAATTTGCAGACTCCCTCGTAATGGTGAGTGAAAGATATGATTTTTCCTTTTTAAGGGCTCTGTTGTACCGTGTTGGGGACCAGTAAGTCCTCCTCCTGGGGTGACCGTTGGGAAGACAGACAGTCACCCAGGCCCTCCCCGCCCCAGGGGCCTCACAGGAGACTTAAACCTGCCTTTACTTCAAGGGTCACCAGAAGGGAGGGAAGGGCTGCATTCCGGAGAGCCTGGCACATCTCACACTCATGTGTCCCCATAGCCCCTGTGTCACAGACTGGGTGGGATGCAACTCCCCCCCTTGAAGATCACAGATTTGAGATTGGCCTTTGCTGGCCCAGCTGGAATGCTTGCCAGTTGTGCGTGTCTGATGAGGATCTAATGATCATCCTGAAAACTACAGTGAGAGTAACAATGAGGACACAAGGTGTGTTTTTAATGAATCTAGTTAAGATGTATCCCTTAAATTAATGAACGGGAACCCAAATTCTCAAGAACACTTGATTGTGGTCTTGGAGCTGAGCAAGGTGCAAAATCCTCGTCCAGGGCGGTCCTTAGCCAGAGCCAGGCTAGAGAACCCAGAAAGTGACCTCCCAGCAGTGGCTGCACGCATGGATTATGTCATTGTCACTTTCAGCAGTTACTATTTTAGCCAGGTAGTGTCTGATCTCTGCCTGCTGGGAAAGTCAGCCGCCCTCCCGCCCCCCTCCCTCCTCAGCAGTGACAAATGCGGTTCTAGCCCGTTCAGCAGGGGGAGTGTTCTGCCCAGAATAGAACTTGGCTCGCGGGCCACCGGTTCCAGAGCCGACTTCGAGACTGAGGGGCTCTTGTTCTCCGTGTGCTTTGAGAAATTTCCCCAGAGGTCAGGCCCAGCTGGGACACCATGAGCTCCCCTCCTGAGGTCCAGGGAGAAAGGGGAAATGGGCTCGTAATGCAAATCGTGGCTCACGCCCAAGTTTAAGTTCCCTTTCAGAATGCAAAGCAGAGCAACACTGCTCCAGCCACTCAGAGAGCAGCCGGGAGTGGGAGTGGGGAAAGCATTAATGTAGAAGTAAAATCTTGGCTCCCTCTGAGTGAGCAGTCGCTTCTGGCTTGGGCCAGAGTGGGGGTGTGGAGTGTGGGGGGAGGGGCCGTGCACTTCAATTACCCTCAAAGGAAACAAGTCTGGGTCAAAGGGCTGTTTTAACTGGAATGAGGTCTACCTGAAAAGTCCATTTTTTTCTCACAATCTTTGTCATTCTCTGTGTGTGTGTGTTTGTGTGTGTGTTGCTCAAATAGGAAATGTAAATATTGGATAAATAAGAATAAAGAAAGAGGGGTGTTTTAGCTTTCCTGTGGGAACAGGGGACCCTGAGTTATTTTCCAGTGCTGTCCAGGATCAAAGGAACATTTTCCTGTAAGTACTAATTGAACCAAAAGTCACCTGAAATGAAAGGAACATTGTAATTTGTGACTGTGTGTGTATAACCCCTGGGGATATTAACAGTGATGAAGCAGTAAGTGAGTCAGAGACCCGTTCTGCATTAACAGTTGTAAGGCAGGGTTTGTTTTTTTTCCCCCCTCCTGTGTGAATTGTTGTACTTGATAGAGGATTTTCAAAGTGGGGCCTGTGGACTGCAGATCACTCCTCCCCTTACTGAGTGGTCACCTGTTTGAGCCTGTATGAGTTTGTTAGAGCCGCCATAACAAGTAGTCTTGGGTAGCTTAAACAACAGAAATTTATTTTCTCACAGTGCTGAAGACCAGGAGTCAAAGATCAAGGTATCGGTGGTTGTTGTTGTTGTTTTTCCACTGAGGTCTTTCTCCTTGGCTTGCAGATGGCCACCTTCTTGCTGTGTCCTCTCTGTGTATGAATGTGACTGATTTCACTTTCTCTCCCCGCCCCCCCCGCACTTCCTCTGAGTGTGTGTGTGTCCTAGTACCTTCTTATAAAGACACCAATCATATTGGAATAAGATCACCCTAATGACCTCATTTTACCTTAATTACCTCTTTGAAGACTCCTCAAATACAGTCACATTCTGAGGTCCTGGGGGCGAGGCTTCAACACATGAATCTTGGGGGACACCATTCAGCCCACAATGCTTCTTGGTAAAACTGAAATAAAACTCGCACTCCTTTCCTGTTTTTAGACTCCAATGAGATGAAGTCAGAAAAGGGACTTTGGAGGGTGGCAGATGCTGTACAAAGGCAAGTTGTGATCCTATAGGGGTGGGGTAGGCAGTCAGAGCAGTGTGTTTTATGGGTCTGTGTGCAAGTCACATTCTCTGTATGCACCCGAAGTTTCCAGGTCAAGTTCCCTACGAAAAGATGAACTTGCAGAGGTGCTACTAGAGATCATGCTTTCTTAAGAATTTGAGCACAGAGTGATATTGCAAATCATTTGTTCATTTATTTATCCACCACCATTGACCTCACGCCTACTCTACTGGCTTCTGGGTTAGTGTGATCCGTTACCTACCAAAGATGCAAAATGGCAAGTCAGCTGGATGAATTCAATGGAAAATTTCAGTAAGCAGAAGACGACTCTGAATTTGTCTTCCTACACAGCTTACAGGGAGCTTCACCAAAAATATTTCTTGCCTTCAACAACTTCCCCCTGCCACTTCCTTCCTCAATCACAGAAGGCTGTTCTCCGGGTCTAGAGGTTCAGATGAATGTGGAGGTCACTCTGGGTTTGGAACTGGGGCCACTCAGGCTGAAAAAAATCTCAGGTTCTTTCATTCTAAGAGACCGAATGAATGTCTGATACAGCAGAGATTTTCAACACTTTTCATCTCAGGGCACACATAAATTAATCACTAAAGTTCTGCAGCACACCAAAAATATATATTTTGCCTATTTGACAAAAAAATAGGTATACTTTTGATTCATTCACACCAGAAAGCTATCATTGTGTTGGCTGTTGTCATTTTTTCATTTGACAGTCTGAGGGAAAAGAGGTCAGTGCCCCTGACTAAATAGTCAGGTACTGCATGCTTCAAAAATTCTGGTGGTGCACCAGTGTGCCACAGTACGCAGGTTGAAAATCACTGTGGTAAAGTGAGGCACATCTGGATTCTCTGAAAAACGAGGACCACTTACACACACACACACGCACAGGGGTGCACAGAGACTAGAAAGCTTGTACCTGCCCTTGCATAAAGAAAGTACTGTCAGAGTTTTTTTACTATTAGGGATTCCCTTAGTTCATAGAAGGTCAAATCATAGCATCATAGACCTTTGATCTCTCTCTAGAATTTGGAAACTTTAAAGCTGAATGAGGAGTATAATGCCCTCATCTCCTATTTCAGCCATGGGAACCCCTTCTCTGTTGGGTTCTACATCATATGTTGGGATGCAGGCCAGGTGGGCAGTGTGGACACACCCTCCTCGGGTACCCAAGAGCAAAGTGGTGGCACCTTGAGTTCTTTCTGGTGCTGAGTCCTGACTTGGAAGTCTCATATACAGGAGTGCCAAGAAGGAGAAAGTTCACAGTCACCCAACAAATACTGCAATAAATTGTGACGGAAACTAGCCTACGTACTAAGATAGGAAGGGAAATCGGGAAAGTACAGCTTGCTACATGCAAAAGAAAGCAAACTCTAGTGGGAAGAAGACAGACCTCAGGAATTTCACTTTTTACCTTGGACCAAACGACTATTTTATAGCTCGGAAACTCCTTCTTTTTGGACTTCAATCTTGCCTTATTTCCAAAACGGGAATGGGAATGATGAAGCCAAAAATATCAAACAGCCTTAGACCCTTGGTTAAAAACATTAGCAGCCACAGAGGACAGAACTCATCACCTCCCCCACACTTAACATTTCATTATAAGAGGAAAACCACAGGCTGAACCTAGCAAAGGCTGTTATATTTAACCCACAAGTTTTTGTGTGCTTACTCGTGGTTTTTGAGTCTCGGCAGCTCAGAACTAATGTAAGATGAGGCTATTTAATATGCATTATGGAAAGAGGAAACAAAAACACATTTTCAGTCTCTTTTACTAAACAGCAGCTTGATTCCATTAAATCTATTTAATTTACTATTTCCAGGCTCGAGGGAATCATTGCCACGTGACATTTATCTATGAACATTTAGAATGAAAGCAGTCAACATCTTCAATCAAGGCTCTTAACGGCACATAGCAGAGACCAAGTCTGTTCCCTTAAAGCAGAAAGGGTTCTCTGAAAAACAAGTGTAGGAAGTGTATTGGATGACTTCTAGAATCCCAGGAGGACTGGAGAATGAAGCCAGGAGGCTATGCAGCCAGAAACAGTCCCTGAAATCAATTCTGGATCTGTGGCGGGCAGTGTTCCAGTGCCTTCTCTCTGGGTAAAGAGACCGAAGCATGCTCTGTGAGCCCTCCCCATGTCGGACAGACTAGCCAGCATACCCCCACATCCTAACCAGGCTCCTCTGGTCCTTGGGTTGTTCTTCCTTCTCCAAAGATCTCTGTGTCTCTCCCTTTGCCTCTTGGGAAACCCAACTGTATCCAACGGAAGGGGCTCACGCTCCCCAGCACTACCCCCCAGCTGCTGTTGCTCAGGATGGAGTCATTCTGTCCGGAGTGGCCCCCAGGGCTTCAGCCTGATGGCCAGTGATGTTTGAAGAGGTGGTCCAGACCCCATGCCAACAGTCCTCCAGGCTGGGTCTCCTTGTCCCCAATCCTGCCACAGGCATGGCTGGCACCCCTGATTCTTTGACTCCCTCCCCTGTGAGAGCAAGGTCACAAAGTCACACATACCTGCAAAGGAGGGACAGGTCTTAAGCCTCAAGGGGTAGTATAGTGTAGACTCAGATCAAGACAGAAAATTCCCACATTTATTACAAGGCTCTTTTCCTTCAGGGACAGTGAGCCTTATTTTTACACCGAGTGGTTACCCTGGTACTCAAGGGCCCACAATACCCTCTGTTGGCTGTTTCAGTTGACACCCCTGGAAAGGTCTCCTGGCTGACCATTTATGGAAATGAGTCTTCCGTTCTCCAATTCTTCTCCATCATCCTCTCGCGGGTGGGGGCGGTACAGGGCCTGGTGCCACTTCTTCCCGTTACTGTGTCATGTGTCATCATGCACGTGTTGGTGACGCAAGGACATATATTGAACATGCAACACGATGGAATAACCAGCTTGAGGATTAACTGTGCCCATTTTTGCTCAGCTGTGAGCTCATTGCGGAGAAATGAGAGGCATTTTTTTTCCTTCTTCTGCCAAGGAGGAGCCGGGTTCTGTGTCCTGGTAATCTGGACTTCTCCTGTCTCGGGGAGCCTTCCTACCTTTCCTTCCAACAGTTGAGGTTTTAGCAGGAGACAGGACTCAGCCTGCTGGAATGATGAGGACTCTGTGGGTTAAAGTGAAAGGTGACACCATGGGTGAAGGCTGGTCACTTGGAGGCCAGCAAAGGGTCAGGTACTGATGTGAAGGGCCCTACCACTCAGCATTAACTCCTGGCCCGCCCCTGGACCAGGCTGGCCTGGGCTCACGGAGCCAGTGACGCTACGTCAGATGGAACCACAGCACTGGACAGATGGTGGTGGACTGCACCCACAGTACGGAGGTGATGCAAGGCAAGCCCACTGAGCAGTGGCCCCAAAATTAGAGAATTGTTTAGGGCATTGCTAAATTCCCAGCATTCCTGGACAGCCCAAGAGTGGGGATAGGAGCCCCAAAAAACAAAATAGACATTGGATTTCTCCCTCACCCTCAAAAAACCTTATTTCGGAATAATTTTAGATTTATAGAAACGTTGCAATGATAGTACAGAAAATTCACGTCTAGCCCTCACCCAGTGTGCCCCATTGTGAACATGCTATATTTCCATGGTCCATTTTTCAAAACTCAGGGACCTTCATGGGTTCATTGTAACTAAACTCCAAACTTCATCTGATGCCACCAGTTTTCCCCACTAATGTCCTCTTTCTGTTCCAGGATCTAATCCAGGGGACCACATTGCATTTAACCCTCATGTCTCCCCAGGATCCTCTGTTCTGTGAGAGTTTCCTGGCCTCCCCTAGTTTTTCATGACCTTGACAGTCTTAAAGAGCACTGGCCAGCTATCCTATAGGATGTCTCCCCAACTGGGTTTGTCAAATATTTTTTTCCTCATGATTAGGCTGGGGATAATGGGATTTGGGGAAGAATATACAAAGGTGTCTCCGATCACATCACATCCGAGAGTCCATGGCATCCACATGACATCATCGATCATGTCAGCTCTCCTCACTTGGTGAAGGTGGTGTCCGCCAGCTTTCACCTCTGTAAAGCTACTATTTCCATTTCCCTGGTCAACTCTTTATGAGCCATCTGACGCATTTTTAAATTTGCGACAGGAAAATAAAAATGTGTGATGCTACTTGCAACCGAGTGTGACGGAACACTTCTTGCTTATCATATTTATATTTGCACAAGGGCTTTCTTGAAGCCCTCTGCCTCAACCGAAAGTAGCAACTCTAATGGTAGGAATTTCAGGATCTGTGACAGTTGGGTGTGGGCGTGTGGGCGTGTGGGCTGGGGCGATAAATGCAAGCCACATTCTCAATCCTGCCTCTCAGGCAGTGCCCTGCTCCCCTGCCTATATATAGGGCCAGAGCACACAGGGTAGGTAGTCTGTTCATAAAATCTTGGTACGGATTTGAAAACTCAGCATACCTACACATGAACGAGGGGCCATCCTACCACTTCTTTTATAACACAGGGTGTGAATGCAGATTTAAAGGGGTGATGACTATTTGTTTACCCAGGACAAATTAAGCATCTTCGGTTGAGAGTATGGAGAGAAAGATGGCTTTCTTTCTGTTTCAAATCTGACGCATTCCCAATGAGACAGTCATTCTATTTCACCTTTGGAATCCGAAGCTGCATGAGGATAGATATGAACACAAGTATGGAGCCCCTGACTCAGTGTTCACACTCACCGTCTAAAAACACGCCACCTCCAACGTCCTGGTGCCGCCAGTTTCAGCTCCAGGTGTCCCTGTAAACATCTCTTATTTTCCCAACTGCTCCTGATGACCCTGGGAGTTATGGATTTTCAGGTTTAAAGCTTTAGACAGAAAGTACCTCTGCGGTTGGACTTAGCAGAAAGGCTATGAATCATTCAGAATATCTAAAATGACAGAGTAGTTATTGGAACACTGCAGACATTGTTTATTGGGCTTCTGACTTGTAGAAAAGCAAGGAATTTAGCAACAGATTTAGAGTAATAAAGCATGGTGATGTTTATTCACACATTGTGCTGTTGGAATTAAAATTTAGTTCTGTAAGTCTTTGACTTGGGTCCTTAACAGAAATCATCTCATAATATCCCTTCGACGTGGGTGGTGTGAAAGCAGTTCTGCAGAAGGTCAGAGTGAAGCATAGATTTGATGGAAGTCTCTTGAAGAGAAGGAGGAGAATAGGAAGGGCCCTTGTGGTGGGGGCGGGGTGTGCTGGTTTCTGAGTGCAGGAAAGCCAAGCTAAGCTCTCGGAGGCCTCCTCAAGATCAAGGCTGAAGATTACTTTCCACATCCGCCTAACCTGGCTCTATTTCAACCTTTTCTTTTATTCTACACCTTTTGCTAGAAGGAGGAGTGCTGGGCAAAGGATTAGAGCAAGATTCTGCTTCTGCTCCTGAGATGCTCCCCATTTACACAGGGTGGTGGCAGGAGAAAGGTGACGTGGGACAGACAGATGAACAACTGAGCAATTGAATCCATGGCCAGAGTTACCTGGGTGTTGAGGTGGGGTAGGGAGGGGAGGAAATTCTAGGCAGAAACAAAGGGAGCTCAAAGGCCCAGAGACAGGTTGAGAGAATTGCAGGCAGCTAACCCAACCAGCCTTCCTGGAAATAGCTATGAGCATTGCTTCTCTTGAAGAAAAAGGATATAATGACATAATGATTAAACTTCATTTGGTAAAATAACCATGTCACAGCGCTAAGAAAGTCTTGGGAAAGGGCGATGGGGAGAGGAAAG
>CM052542.1:145984768-146008459 GCA_028533065.1 Trachops cirrhosus | reverse complement strand
GGCAAAATATTTTAGCACTATGCTAAAGAGTTAACATCCTTATTGTACAAGCAAACCTTGTAAAATACTAAGAAAAGAGTGCTCTGGAAAAATAGGCGGAGACTTGAACAACTGTGCAGACACCCAGTAAATGTGAAGGAATGTTCAACTTTAGAGATAGAGAAAGAATGCACAATAAAATGAAAAGAAAGCATATTTCACGTATCAAACGGGCAAAGATTTTTTTCAAAGGGACTTTGGCAAAACCAGGGCCAACGTGAGCCTGCGGGAGTCACAGCGTTGTCACGGAGCGGCTGCAGGCGCTGCAAGAGGAGCTGTGGGCGGAGTCTGCTGCCACGCTGCCCTTCTGCCTGGGCCGCAGGAATGGGCTGACCCTCGAGGAGGGACAGCGCTGCCTCCATTTCTCCTGCCCCTACATGCACAACATCACCTGCAAGTTTGCAAACTGGAAGTATCCAAAGCTGAAAGAAGTGGATGATATGGTTGGTGGAGCAGGTGCCCGGGAGGGAGACTGTTGACTCCACCACAGAGCCAGGTCCCAAACGTGAACATCCTTGTGCCTATTTCGTGCCGTTTCAGACCCGCTCTGCAGCCCAGCCAATGACCACCTTCTGGGAGCGCTGCAGTGCTCAGGGTAAATGCGGCCACCGTGACTAGGGCCAGGTGGCCCCGCTGCCACAGTGTCATAAAAAGAAAAGTTTACTTTTTTCCCCAGAGCGGACTCTTAGCTGGGAGCGAGCACTGTGTGTCCTGAGGGCCTTTGCTGGCATGGCAGAAAGCGAACCTTTTTAGGGTTGTTGGCCAGAGTGCCAAGAAATGGTAGCCCCTCTGCCATTCAGTGCGTGAACTCATGAATGTCCACTGGGATTTTGTGTGTGGGGAGGATTACCTACAACTCAGTACACTCCATGTAAAGTCCTGATCGTTCATCTCTTACACTGACTGGGCAATTGACACTCTTTTACCATCAACTGACACTCTTAAATATTTACATTATTGGCACAACTAATGGAGTAAAACTCATTGTTTAGTATATTAGTTCTTCCTAAAAATTTAACTGTTCATCGCAAACTTATTTAATCAAAATGTATTCTGAATATTTAATTAAGATGAAAAGTTCAATATTGACTTCTCAGAGTTTTAAATGACTTAAGAAGTAGATGTCAAACCACAAATCAGGATTCCAAAGTTAACTAAACTAGTTACAGAGTGACTAATAACATGGATTTAAATTTCTTTATTATTTCTACTCTTGCTTCTAGGATTACAGTAAATTTATTAAATACTAAAAAGAGAAGGGGGGACTTTGGCAACTTGTACCAGGAACCTTGAAAATATGTTCATTACAGTTGATCTCAAGTTCCACCACTAGGAATCTATCTGAAGGCTAGAATTTTGAAAATAACAACCTCATTTTTAAAAACAAACTTTTCATGAATGTATGCTAACCATGCAAAACCCACGAAATTATAACTGATGCTCTCCTCTTTGATGTCACTTTACAATATTGTACAGAGAAAGGGTCTGTGGTCAGATCACTCGGTCATTCACTCTGTGACAACGGCCAAGTTACTTAACCTCTCTGAACCTCCGTTTCTTCATCTTTAAAATGATAGTTTGCTGTTTGGTTGGTTCCCTACATATTTATTGGCAGGCACTTATAACTGCTCAGCAAATGCTGGAGGCGTTGTTTCCGTGTCCTCCTCATGCTGTTCCAACCCCTCCAAACGCATTGGCTGGTGTGAGTTGAATGCACAAGTCAACCACCAGTATGGTTTAGGAATCTGGTAAAGAACAGGAATCCAACAGAAATGAGAAAGATTTTGGAAAATTCTAAGGATTTTGGCTCTTGTTGAACAAAAGCATGCGGGCACTGTGGAGAGCAAACAAGTTCAAATGCTCCCGTGACAAAAGGTCACAGAGTCCAGCAGGACATAAACAGAGCCCCGGATCCCTGGGAGTTGGGCATTCATAAGCCCAGACAAAAAAAAAAAAAAAGCAAGCAGTTGGCTACAGCAGTCTTCAGGACCCATTTGTCTTGAAAAAGACCACCCCCCAAAAATATAGCTTCACTTGAACCTGAAAAAAATTGTCCTGAGGTCCTACCATGTGACTGTCAATAGTGTCTCACTGAGACATCGTTTGTGTCACTGTAACTGCCCACTGGTGTCTCTGTCAGGAAAAACTGGTTCACAGGCTTGGTTCACAGGGCGACTTTTAGGTGGGATGAAGTCCGGCTCTGGCCCAGATTCCCCCAAAAGAAATGGAAACAGCCTTCCTGGAAACTGAGGAGGACTGACCGCCATGTGCCGGGAACTAGGAACCGGGAACCGGGAACCGGGAGGCATCTCTGTGTTTACAGCTCTGGCCGGACCAGATGAAAGGGAGGAATAATCTGATCAGACGAAAGGGCAGGATGATGACGACTCAGGCAGTCCTGCCCCCAGAGACCTGGCCTGTGAAACTTCAAAGCCGGACCCACCATATCTGCGAGTTCCTGGGCTTTATATTCTCATGGTCCCTTCGGCCTCTGGCCCCTCTGTCCCTCATGCTGCCCCTGCTTGACCCATGCCAGCCTGGCCAAAAACTCAAACCCTTCAATGATTTTTACAAATGATTCACCCAGACCAGCACTTCACCAGTTTAGCTGTCTTCATTCAGGGGCAATTTGGCCTCCCAGGGGACATTTGGCAGCATTGGAGACAATTTTTGGTTGTCACCGTGGGAGGAGGGGTGCTAGTGGCATCTAGTGGGTAAAGCCCAGGGATGCTGCAGTGCACAGGACAGGCTCCATGACAAAGAGTTATCCGGCCCCAAATGTCAGTAGTGTTGACATTGAGAAACTGCCTTAATAAAAAGGGGGAGGGTACTGAGCAGGTGACACGGTACGGCACATGGGTTTCTGCCATCTCCGTGACTTCCCTTTCTTCTCTCCCGCTTTCTCCTCCCACCCCTACTTCTCAGGACGAAAACAAATTCCTGTCCCTGTCTCATGGTTTGCGGTTGAGCAATTGCCGTTAGTAATAGAGAATGCCTTCGGAGTCTCATTCCTCTACCAAGCAGCTTGTCAAATTATTTCTCCCAGACCTAGTGCTGTCCCTGTGAGGAATTCTGGTAAAGGACTTTCCCACATCTATGGCACATACATGTAAAGGAGCTGCTTATCTGAGAAACGGAAGAGGCTTAGACCCTCACCAATATCCACCACGTCCGAGGGTCGGGGCTGGAGAGGAGGGTGCACGTCAGATGGTGTGGGCAGACCAGGAAGCGAGGGAAGCACTGAGATTTTGCCAGCTCTGTAGAATCTTTGGGGAGCAGTTATTGCCAGCACGTGGAGTGGACCGTGGTGCCAGGGAGAAGTAGGGACCCCGGGGCTGCTTGCTCGGAGGACAGCTGCATCAGGCAGAGCAGGTGTGCATTGCCGTAAACATGAGTGGGGGTCTCTGGCATGTACGTGAAGCCCGCTGCCCAGGGACCTGGGGCGCTGCCTTTGTCCCGTCTTCTCTCCCCCACTCCCACCAAGCTCTCTGCCGAAGCTGCTGGACCTCTGACCTAGCAAAGCGGAACTAGAGTGAATCTCTTTCCTTGTGTGAAAAACTCAAACAGGGGCCCCATCATTCTGACAGGTCGCATCTCCACTCCCAACAGCTCCTCCCTCTCCCTGCAAGGCTCGGCTCAGACACAATGCATAGACACAGAGGACATCCTCTGCAGTTCTAAAGAAGGGCACCCATTGGAGGAATCCAGCAAATATGCAGAATAAATGACAAAATAAACTCAGCGCAAAGGAAGGAAGGAAGGAAGGAAGGAAAGAAAGTTCTGATCTGTGTTCTCAGTAAGACCCAGGAGGACACTGAGCTGGGGAAACAGGGAAAACATTCCGAGGAGGGGACATCTGAGATCAGGAGAGGCAGCCAGGAGACGAACAATGTGATTGCCAAATCGCAAACCCCAGTGGGGGCACTGGACACCACAGAAATGGAAATCAGGGACGGAGAAGACAAGATTGAGACATTCTCCCAGAACCCAGAGGAAAAATCAAAAAGAGATTATGAGGCAAGTTGAATAACAATAAATATTATTTCGGAAGGGGCTGGGGAATAGAAGAGATGAAATAGAAGCAAGAAGAGACTGAAGTGCTGTAGCGTGGGGGGAATGAGGGTCTTCCTTGAAAGGATGAACATGGCCCTTACGAGGAAGGTACAGCATGTACACTGTGCACTGAGGCTTCCCCTTCCAGAATGTTGTCTCCATCTGAAGAAACCCAGGCTCCCTGTTAGGGACACATGACCGAGCTGACAGCCAACACCATCTTCCAGACATGCATGTGAGGCCATGTCAGACCACCCACCCCCCACGATACCTGACTTCAGCAGCATGAGTGACTCTGGGAAAGACCAATGGAAGAACCCCAGCTCAGCCCAGCCCAAACTGCCGACTTGTAGAATCCCGAGCAAATAAAATGGTTGTCGTTTCAAGCCCCTAAGGTTCAGGTGATTTGTGATGTGGCTGTATGTCAGAAGTCTCCTTACATTTGCATCTAGCACTTTGCTCTGCACAGCGATCAATAAATAAATTCTTCAATAGCTTTTATTTAAGGAAGTTCAGAATAAGAGAATGAAAAATAGTATGGAATAGTTAGGAATAGGCATTTAATCTCTCTGCGACTCAAGTTTTTTTTTCTTCTAGATTAGAGATCTTTTACCACCAGGTTTAGGTGAAAATGGATGATGTTGATGAATTCTTTTTTTTTTTTTCTCTAATTGCATCAGGAGATCAGAAATGCATTTTCAACATTCAAAGGAGAGAAGTCTCCCCAGTTTCCTCCTTACTGTCTCATCTCCAATAAGATGGTTTGAGGACTTTAGGGAGAAGCCTGGGTGCCCGCTGAACTACTAAAGGGTTCGTGACACAAGAGGCCCAGGCCACTGGGCTGGTCCCCACTTGGGAACCTGCCAGACAGTGCTGGTGCAAGGCACTTGGCAAAGCACATTGCTGGATGCCACCAGTGAACTTGCACGTGTCTTCTTCCCTTCCTATGGAGAGGAAAGGAGGAAAATCATGCTTTATGGATAGAACAGCTACTGAATTTCATGAGAATACAAAGAGCTTTGTAATTTCAAAATACTGTCTTGGGTAACTCTCAAACAAGTGGGCTGTCTTACGGCTCTGTGTTTGCAATTATCCAAGTAATTTATTAATGTAATCAAACTCTGTTAACTAGACCCTTTTTGCTCAGAATGATGTATTTAATGAACCATTTCTTCTTATCTCTTCTCCATGGAGAAATCAACCAGGTCGCGTTTCAGTTGCCAGGTTTCTCAAAAGTGGGGGACATATTTGCACCCAAGAAATGCAGTGCCTGCGCAGACCTGTCTTAACCTTTAAGAAAGGTTAACCTTTTCTTCTTTCCTGCAGCGTTGCCCACAGCAGAAGCAGCGGCCGTCATCTGAGGCAGTTCATTATGCAGGTGCTGCTTCTAGAAATCTTTCAGCAGCTGTTACTACCTCAAGGACAAAGCCCCAAGACAGGGGTCTCTGGGGTGCACTGGAATGGCTTCCCAGATGGAACACTTCTTTGGGGGCATCCTAGCGGGGCTATCCGGGTGTATGCCCTCAGTGAGCTCAAGACTTTTGGACACATCACCCTGCCATGATTGGACATCAAAGACGAGCTTCAACATCTCTGGAGGTTCAATGTTGAGATGGCCCCTCCACCATGAGTATCTTTGATTATTATACGTCATTTCCAACTACCTAGTTCTTCAATAAGGAGTCAGTAAAAAAAACCTGCCTATTACGAATAATCCAGTTTTCTAGGTATAGTAAGTGACCAAAGAAACATAAAGTCTCTGGTCAAGCACATGAGTTTTCTACATAGGTACATATTTTTAAAAAATAAAGTCAAATCAAGAAAGACAAGAAAAAAAAACTAAATGCAAATAAAACAAATTAACCCAACTTTATTAAAAAGAATAATACCACCATGTGGAATAGGGGTGGGTCAGGGAGGGGGTACCAATTCCAGTAATTTTTGAACATAGCACTTTGATAGTATACCCTCAGTCCAGGAGAAAATAATGTCACCAGTTAAAAAGAAAAGAAAAGAAAAGAAAAAAGAGAGCTGCTAACGAATCCTGAACTCTTCTCAGAGGTTTGTGTTGTGTGTGTGGTGACACGGGTGTTTAGAAGTGAGCAAATGAGTAAATGTGTGAGTGTTTGGGGAGCCAGTGGCCTCGCTGTGGAGGAAGCGATGTGCACATGGGGAACGGAGGAAACCCAGGAGGAACTGCGTGAGGCTGGTCTGGGACCAGAACTCCAACAAGCTCATGACTGCTACTCCTAGCCTCCGAGCTTAAGTTTCCATTCGCTGATCTCTTGTCTCCATTTCTTGGTCCATCCTGTTCCAGTCACAGAGAATTTCCTTCCCATCAGTTCAGTTGGTTCAAATCCTACCTTTTCTTCACAAAGTCTTCTATCCTCTCTCTCCATGGAAGGAAGCAATTTCTCCTTCTCTGCACTTCTATAGTTCTGTAACTAAAATTCATTAAAAGTACACTCATGTTTACCTTAGAATAATATTATCTATAGGACTCCTGCTTACTCACTATAGCACTTTTTGATGAAACACCAATATCTGATTCTTCTTTGTTTCTCATAGGATGCCAAGAAATTCCATATGACTTGTTCAGTGAAAGAAGGAAGGGATTATTTTAGCAAGATTATTTTGCAAAAAACACTGAAAATCTGAATGCACTGGTACAAAAGAGGGAAGATGTGCTCTACTGATAAAGCTTCAGTTAACAAGCTCACTGTGGATCAAGAGTGTGATGTGGCCTTCAGAAAGCTAGTGAGGTTGCAGGATGTATTAACAGAGGTATGGTACTTAGAACAAGGGAGGCGATCGGGCCACTCTATTTGGCTTTCAGCAGACTATTTTCTGATATTTGATTTTTTTGGTGCTGTGTTGTGTTTAAATATTTTTGGCCATGATTTAAGAGCATTGTGAGCAGTATGCATTGTGAGCAGAATGGAATTAATGAGATTATTTGACTGGAATTGAAACTCTTGGGGAGGGTGCACAAACATTGTCTTCAAGTATCTGAAAAGATGCTGTATGGAAGAGGGACTTGATTTATTTCATGGGAGCCTGGGGAACAGATATAGTATCAAATTTGATGGAGATTGGTGACAGGGAGATTTTTGTCCCAACATAAGGAAGGGCTTTGTGACAAATAGAATGATCTAACTTGGAAGAGGTGATTTAAAGACAGGTATTAACCTTCTCTTTGCCAACATTCTGGAAGAGCTGGTCAGCCATGTGGTACTGGGTGGGGTCCAATTGGATCACTTCTAGATACCTCCCACTCTAGTTTCCTCTGACTGTAAGATGCTCATTAAGAAGACCCAAGAAACACTTAATGAATGAAACAGTATGTGGTTGAATGCTAAACCATGATGCATAGCCTGTGCATACAAGAGGGGCCGGGAAGGAAGCAGTAGCGTCCTTGGGCTGGCTTCATGGAGGAGTGTGGTAGGATGCAGAGGGAGCAAGGACGGGACCTTTCGGCTGAAGGTCTGGCCCAAGCAGAGGGAAGGTCTGGGCGCAGCTGTGAGGCAGAGCTGGGAACTCAGGCTGAGAAACGATGCTCTGCAGGAATGTGGGGTCAAATTTTGCTTTGCAAGTTTATCAGAGGAATTAAAGCCCCCCCAAAAAATGCCCTGGATTTGAAGCTCTAGTTCTTATTTCTGTCAATCACTTGCTGAGTGACCATGAGCAAATCACCTTTTCTGGACCTTCACTTCACCACTGTGCAAATAAGGAGACTGGATGGAATGGTTGAGATTCCTTTCCTCTACAAGGCTCTGACTCTTGGAGATAAACTGTTGGCTGCCATAGTAGATTCATGAGCAGACGAGGGATATGAGAGAAGTATTTTAGGAAGATTAATTTAACATTCAGGGTAGAAGGGAGGCAGAAAAGAGTGAAGGTAGGAAGAACAGCTGAGAGGCAATTCCAGTAACCGTTTCTCAAAATAATGCCATTCAACTTTAATATTGTTTACTCAAGAGTTTTATACCATAGTGTCAGGAAGCATGAAGGTTCGTGCCCCCGGTAGGATAACATGGTTTCTGGGTCAAATTAATTTCCTGTTTTCTTGAGTAATTAAAAAAAATGCAGTGCTGATATAATCACTCAAAATGCTGCAAACAAGGACCTCAGTCTGATGAACACTTCTTTTTCGGGTCCTTTTCCGAGAGCAGGTTGAGTGATGGCTTACTTTGCAGAGTGTTTCTCTGTTACTTACATTCAGCACCATCCACAAAAGTCCTGAGACCCGGGAATTTTGCACGTCGTGTTCCCCCGGCTGTTGGGAGGGGATGGCCTCCCCAAACCTGCCTGGCCATGAAGTTAAGAATATTGACCTCTTCTCTCTGTCCTTTTTGTGACAGTTTGCTCTGGTTCTTAAAATAAAATGCTTTCCTTAGAGTGCCAAATGCCCACGGCTGCTTGTGGGAGGCGGCGACTACTTCCTAGGTCTCTCGTTTGTAGCTGGCCAGACTGAGAGGGACGGAAAGTCATAGCCACCTTACGGTGCTGCAGCTGGCAGGGGCTGTGGGTGCGTTGGAAGGAGACTTTTGATCACTGTAAGCGGATGCTTCAATGAGCTAGAAACACTAATTAGAGAGCCATTAGGTTGTCGGTCAGTGGCTGGGATGTCTTCAGAGAGTGGCCTGACCGGGATGTTATATGACGGGTACTGCCCAGTGACTGATCAGAGAGACGAGAGAAGCTACAGTCTACAAATCTCAGCTCACAGTGGACTCCACAAATGAGGGAGTAAATACAAGATGGTCTGAGTGAACTGAAGGGAGGGAGAGGCTGGGTGGGCCGCTGGGAACACCTGTTTGCTGGTTCATTCTGAAGGGTTATCAGTCACCCCCGAATCCCTCCTCTACCTTTCTTTCTTTTCTGCCTTTTTTTCTTCCTTCATCCATTTGTCTGGGACAGAAACACAAGTCTGGGAGAAGGAGAATTTGGAGAAGGAAAAAAAGCGGAGTTTGAGGGATGAGGAGCCCTTCTGATTAGTTCAATTTCTTACTCGCATTAAGCCAAGACTTAGTGGGTAACATCAGTGTGAATTGTGGGTTCATACACTGTTGATCACTTCAGGCACGATGTACCCTCTTTCTCCTTTTCTTCCTATTGCCAAAGTGTGGTCTGCGCAAACCAGTGCTGGTCTGTGCGATGTTTTTGTTTTGTGTTTGCTACTTTAATGCTCCACGATGAGATAACCACAGAGATTAGGATAAAGCCTTTAAACACTTACCTAACACTTAGGTATTATTATGACAACAAGCACATTTTTATTGTGTTTTAGCAATGCATTGGTTTCCAGTGGATTAGAAACTTAAAAATGGTCCTTTGCCACAGGTACTTGGAGAAGCACGGCTCAGCGCTCCTTTCCCTTCATTGATGAAACAGTGAAGCAGCCCCTCGGGGCCTATTGCACGCAGCTCCAGGGAAACACAGCTCTGACCGTCTGACTGTTGGGGCTTCGTATGGCCAAGTAATGATATGAGGGTGGTGCTCTGGTCTTTCCTGCGTCAAGGCAGATTCTGGAAAGACAGCTGCCACATCTCAACCTTGTTTGGTATCTACCTAAGTCTCTAGCGGTTCGAGAACAGAAAGACAACGAGTACTTGTTGAATAAAGTTATTACGTTGCACTAGTGGTAAGAAAAATGAGATAAAATTTGCAGATCAGTGTTTGGCTGCAGCGAGCCGGTGGGCTCTTGCCTGTCCGTGTGTCCCTGCTCCTTCTGTACCCATCTGAAGCTAAACCTCTGGGGCCACAAACATGGGCTGGAAACGTCTCTCCTTCTGAACTTAAATATAAACCCAAATCTCAAAATAACTGGCATCTATAAGGAGGGTTTAAAGGAAGCCAAACTCTTGGTAGGCAAATCACATGGTCTTGTTTATCTGTTAATTTTCTTTAAATTTTTCTTTTTGGGTGATTGGAGGCAAATAGTCTCAAGTAAATGTATACCCATGGTGCCAACAAATGGCACGGGACCGATTTCCTCATGCTGCTGCATAGCAATAGCACCCAGCAGCCTGGGTGGGACCCAAAGCCCAGGAGAGCTCCGAGGGGCTCAGCCCTGAGCTGCTCTGGATTCTCTGATTTCACTGCAGAGGAACTGAGATGCAGGGAGAGTAAGCGACTTGCCTTTCTGGTCATAAATTGTAATCATTTTCGAGGATTTACAATGCAAACACAACTTGCTTTGAGCCAGTGTTTGACAATACACACTCTCACCACTGAAATGAACTCAGTTGCAAAGGAAAACCTCAAAGATTTGACATTTATTCAGGCCAGAGGTAGCCCAACACCTCCGTTTGAAGGGTGTGCGTCTAAACTTGAGGGAGAGCTTATCACGGGAAGTAACAAGCTAAGGGCCAGGAATCTGTGACCTGTAGGGCGTACTGGTTCAAGTACGTAATAGGGCGTAAAAAGGTTCAAGGTCAACCGGAAATTGTTTGCTAAGTCCATTTTTATTTAGTGTGAATGTAATATACCATGAAGAGTCCTCATACTCTTCAGAGTGGCCCACGTTTGAATCTTTCCGACAACCCCCAGTGCAGTTTCATAGCTGTGGCACTATTGATGTGCCTTTAAATGTTTTTTAATTTATTACCATTTACAATATTATTTACCAATATTATTTTGTGTTAGTTTCGGGTGTACAACATAGTGGTTAGATGAGCACATACTTTACAGTGTTTCCCTTGATATTTCCAGTAAAACATTATCGACTCTATTCCCTGCGCTGACTTTACACCCCCACGACTATTTGTAACTACGAATCGTACTTCTCATCCCTTCGCCTTTTCCAGCCAGTCTAGGAAAGGACAGCTGTTTGTTGAGGGGCCTGTTCTGTGCATTGCAGGATGGTTGGCAGATCTCTGGCCTTACCCACTCGATGCCTGTCACCCCCCCCCCCCAGTTGTGACAACTGGAAATACCTACAGATATTGCCAAATGTCCCTGGAGGGCAGACCTGCGCCTGGTCAAGGGCCACTGCTGTTGTGGGATGGCTATTTAGGGTCGAGGTCAAATTAAAAACTTACTGGTGGAGTCGAAACGCTCAACATCGTTAGTCATTTGGGAAATGCAAACTAAGTTTGCAAGGAGGTATCACCTCACACCTAAGCATGGTTGCAATAAAAAAAAAAAGGTGACAATACCAAGGGCTGGCGGGGAAGCAGAGAAACTGGAAGTCTTATACATGACTGGGAGAGATGCAAAATAATCCAGCCACTTTGGAAAGCAGTTTGACAGTGTCTTCGAAAATTAAAAATACACTAATTATACGACCCGGCAATACGGCCCACAAGTATTTAGGTGAGTGAATAGAAACCTGTGTGGGAATGTTTATAGCAGCTTTGATAGTAATTGTGAAAAAAGCAGAAACCCAAATGTCCTTCAACTTGTGCACAGATAAATACTTTCCCTGGCACATCTATACAACAGAACACTGCTCAGCAACAATAAATAATCAACTACTGATACACACAACAACATGGATGAATCGCAAATACATTGTGCTGAGTGAAGGAAGCCAGACTCGTAAATTACACGGCATGTGAGACCATTGACAGGACATCCCGGCTACGGAAAATAGGTCAGTGGTTGCCAAAAGCTGGAGGTGAGGGAGGAGGGTCGCCTATAAAGGGCACAGGGGGACTTTGGAGGTGATGAAACTCTTTGATCTCTTGATTGTGGTTGTGGTTACACAGCTGTATGTGTTTGTCAAAACTCACAGGACTGTCTGCTCACCAGGGTGTATTTTCCTGTAGGCAATACATAGATACTACCGTGTGTATTAATTTTAAAACATGAAGAAAGTGAGCCAGTGTTATGAGTATTAAGTAGGCTAAAAAAAAAAAAAGCAACAGCAGAAACAACAACAGAGCTCTCAATTTTTTCCAAGCTAAAAACCCCACACTGTTCTTAGTAAACTGGCTAGAAGACAAACATTAATTTTGTTTCCATAGCAAAGGCCCACGTTGTGATTTAATACTCCCCCTCCCCGGTGCACCAAATGGCCCAGACTTTATATACGTACCAAAAGGAGGCAGTTCTTGCCTTGCAGGTAAAACAAACCTTAGGCATTAAGCTCTTCCTTATGAACTAGCCTTGGATAGGTCAGGTGGGGCTCCTTTTGGTTCAAGTCTTTGTTCACAGTTCTGAACGGATCGAATGCCCCTCTGTCTCTTAATCTCAATCCTGCCATTTCCCACCTCTTCACTAAGGCCATTTCTAAAGTACCCGAGGCTGTGCTCCTCCCTCCCTTTTCTGTACTCCTGCAGTATTTATTGCATGCATCCTTGAGCAGACACGTTCCACATCATTCTCCTAAAGCCTGTTTATTTTTTAATTTTATGCAAAAACATGCATGTCTTGTAGTCACACGCTCTTAGAAACATCTCTGGGGCAGGAACTGCACCTTACATTTCTTTGTATTGTAGGGGTCTTACAAAGGGCAGGTGTTTGAGAAGTGGTTCCTGGTGGTGAGGAGCATGATAGTATGAAGGCACTGGACGGTCTAGTCCCTTTATGGTTCCAGGCTATACTTTTGCCTACAGTGAGTGTTTAAAAAGGCTACGTTTGGGTGGAAGAAGAGTGGAACGTGGATCTAGAAGGACAGAAGGAGAATATCCATCATTCCTCCCAATCACCTCAGAAAGTGTGAGAAAGTTATGTAGATAAGAAATCAAGAATGATAATTGGTAAGTGTACTCATCTTGAAATATCAGAGTGTGTTTCAGGCCCCACTGAGTCGTCTTTAGAGCTGGGCTTACAGCTTCCCAGAGGGAATATTTTAGCCTGCATCCCCTACTGAGCTGCCAAGAATAATGATTTTAGGTGTGACACTAAGGACTTCTCCCAGAAGTCTGTCCTCAAGGTCAAGGGGACCATCTGGGACTGAAAGAAGAGATCCCCTGACAGGCAGGAAGGGCTGAGTGAGGCCGAGCTCACTGGGGGACTGATGGCATCTGGTCCCCTTGTTTGAATCTCTTCCCCTTATCCTCACTGTTCTCCATTTCATTTTTAAAACACGAATGCGTAGAAAACATTAGTAAAACAAACTGTAATGAGAAGCTGCAATAAAAGATGACCTACAAAAAATTTTTTCAGTGTAGTAAAAAATGGAAGTCCTCCAAGGGTCAAGAGAAGGCCCTCTGCCAAAGTGAAAAGCCTAGAAGAAAACAAGAGACCTCGGGTATTAAAGCAACAAATCAAGAAGGATTCTTTTCTGTAGAAACTCATACAGGGTCAGGTAAAAGTCCAGTCAAGACCTAGCAGAGATGCCCCGTCTGGGTGGCTCAGCTGGTTAGAGCATCGTCCCAATATGCCAAGATTGAGGGTTTGGTCCCCAGTCACGGCACATATAAGAATCAATAAATAAGTATATACATGAGTGGCCTTCTCTCTTTCTCTCGTGAGCGCGCGCGGGAGCGCACACACACGCACACACAAATTAAAAGAACAAAAAGACCTAGCAGAAGGCTTGCTCCAAAGCTCTCCTTACCCCTTGGTTTCAGCCACAGGTGTGCATCTGAGCCTGGAAATACCCACAGAGGTTGCATTCAGGTGCTTTGCCCGTAAGCCAAAGATAAGCAAAGCTCAGCTGAAAGTGTTCTCAGCCCTCTCCCACTTTTCCCAAGCTCCTCTGCTCCTAGCCAGGGTAGATCAAATCAACAAGAAACCACTCAAACACGGGACAGACCCTCCATGTTTCCAATGGGCAGTGTGCGTTGTCTTTTCTGACTTTCACTAAAACCGCCATGGCCTGGGTCAGAAGTTAGGGGGTCAAATAAAAAGTGGATTATAGAAGGAATTGCAGAATGTTACTTAGAAGGCCAGTTTAAAGTTCAAAACCTATAAACATTTATTTTACGCCTTTTTCTCCTGGTATAATTCCACAGAAGTCAAGTGTATCAAAACACAGGAGCCTTCTTTCCTACAAAGTGGATGACGTGCTGAAGATGTTTTCTTGGAGCAAGATAGGGTAAATCTGTTCTCTTGAGTCCCAACTCTCACCAAATTTGAAAACAACCAAGTGACATGTTGGAACCCAAGTTCATAAAGCCCGCATTTACTGGTTCCTAATAGATAATGTGGAAGGATTGTGGCTTCAAAGTACACGTTTTGGAAATTATGTAAATAAGTATATTTATACAATGGATTCTGAAAACCTTTTAAAAACAAACTCCGGTGTTTATATCACAGACCTTCAGGCTCTGAAAAAGTTGTTATGCTCTATTATGTCAATTTCCATTCACCAGCCTGAGGTCTTTAAAAAAAGTATCGCCTCACAATGAAATAATGAGAGAAAGCCACACACACACTAATAAGGATAAATGAGCCCTCCCCTCCAGACTACTACCCTGCATAATTTAAGAAATGGAAAAAGAATCTCTCTCAGTGTAGGGAAATTATAAACTATGACAGCATAAGGATGGAAAACCGAAACAAGCCCTAACGTAAGTAAGCTGGAGCTCTATAAAAAGGGAAGAACCTAAGTATTTACTTTCTTCTACTTCAATAAACTTTGTGGGATGAGGGATGGAAGCGTTTGATTCTTCGTGGGGGAAAAATGCTTTCATCTTCAAAGCACTTTCATTGGAATAAAAGAGCTCCGTGAAGTAAAAACGACAGGTTTTACTAAGCTGATGAGGACCCATTGCAATTTTTAAAAAAACGATGTGTTTTTTAATTTGATAGGTCACAGATCTTCAGGATACCCTTAAAGGGGCTGCTTGAGTGCTTTTTGCAAGGAGCAAGGAAAACTTAGCAAGTACAAAGGATTGTAAAGCAGATGCAACCTAACATGATTGGTTTGTAAAGCTACCTCTGTTGAGCCAATCCCCAACCCTGTTCCCGCCTACGGACTTTGTAAGCGAATGGCTAACTGCCACGTCTGCTTCTGCGTACGCTTGCTTGCCTGCCCATATATAAGGACTTAGCTGTAAGTGCTCGGCGCGCGACTCTCATCAGTAGCCCTTGTGGGTACCGAGAGTTCGCCCCCGCGCAGGTAAAACTTGGCCAATAAAGTAACATCTCTGAAACCCTGAAAGTCTCCGGCATCTGTTCTCGTGGTTGCTGAATGCAACACTTTTAATGTCTTTCTTTCGTCCGTAATAATCATCACTTTAATCTTTTGTTATCTACTAGAAACACTTTCCCTGTGGAAATCTTTTTTTTATCTTTTTTTAAATAGTTCTCTAAACTAAGTGTTTATCTTTTTAGCCTCCGCCTGGCGAGACCTCAGCCCCAGTGGTTACCCACACTCTGGTCTCCTGCTCACAGCCGTCTGACCCGATTCAGCCTCCCGAGTTCTGAGCATGAGTCTTTCAGTTACTGCTCCCGATTTTTGAAACTTTCATCCCGTGTTCATCTGTAAAGTGTTCATCTTTTTTTAAATAGTTCTCTAAACTAAGTGGTCGTGGAGACTCTGTAAGCTGTAGGATGCCAGATCTCAAAACCTATTGGCTGTAGGGAAGGACCTAGTCAAGGAATCTGCATGAAGGACCCATGGACAAGGGCAACAGGGTGGGGGTTGACTGTGGGAGGGGGGTGTGGGGTGGGCTGGGCGGAGGAGGGCAACAGGGGGAAAATTGGGACAACTGTAATAGAATGACAATGAAATATTTAATAAAAACATGTTGGCTGGAAAATAGCAAATTGCAGATTAATGCCTACAATCTGACACCTGTAACGTTTTAGCAGTAGCAGATCTATGATGTATCTACGTGCTTACGTGCGGCACAGGTGGAAAAGCTTGGGGAGGATGCACGCTAAACTTGTGACAGTGGTTGCCTCTGGGGAGGGAGAGGGGACATGACCCCGGGCAGGAAACCAAAGAGCTTCCACTTATGCTTTATTTTTCAAAGATCCTGAACTATGGCCAAATGTTCACATTGACCAATTCTAGTAGGTGGTGGTATAGAGATATCCATTCCTAATTACTTTTACTTTTCTACTCTTTTAAATTTCTGTTTAATAAAATGTAAAATTTTAAGCAAAAGGAAAACCCCGAATCGCTCAATGGATGTGCCAGCCATGACTGAAGCAGCTGTTATTATTGGAGGGAAACAAGTATAAACGGAAACAATAGGAAATCACAGCTGACCCTTTGCGTGAGGTCCTTCTGTTGAATTCCTGGGTGAGGATGAGTCAGACTTCCCCGACAGAAACCTGCCAGTGCTGCTGTTGATGCCTTCCGGGCGCCACCCCATGGGCCAGATTTTATCTTGCATTGCTGTCGTACCCCCTCTTCTCCCGAATCCCCCTCCTCACGTTTGCTGCATAATCGTAGTCAAAAATATTGTACTGCACTACCACCCAGAACTGGAGCATACAAACTAAATACAGCACACAGGCGGGGGCCAGTTACAAGTGAGGGTCTACCCTATTTGGTCAATTTACGTGGCTTTAGCTGAACTTGCTAATTAGGCCTCTCTTCTTTTTTTTTAATTATTATTACTATTTAGTCCTGTCATACCCCCCGCCCCGCTGCAGTCACCACACTGTTGGCCATGTCCGTGAGTCCGTTTCCCTAGACCTTTATTCTGCCATTGAATTTCTCTCTCCTGCCCCCGTCTGCAGTCTAAGCCAGGACTCGGCTCAGTTCTCCTGGTTGCTGCACAGACAGACGAGAGCCTCCGCCTGGCGAGACCTCAGCCCCAGTGGTTACCCACACTCTGGTCTCCTGCTCACAGCCGTCTGACCCGATTCAGCCTCCCGAGTTCTGAGCATGAGTCTTTCAGTTACTGCTCCCGATTTTTGAAACTTTCATCCCGTTGTGCCTGAGTTAGTTCATGTATCTATTCTGTTCTGGTCAATTTTCCAGCCCCACGATCGGAAACTACTCATCCTATCTCATGGGTATCTGGCAGAGGGGTTTTTCGAGTCTTCATATATTTCAGGGGAGATTTGAATCAATAAAACAACAAACATGTTGGAAGTTTCAAGAGTCTAGACTTTTCTAGAGAGAAAAAGAAAATAGAAATACGGAGGATAAGTTACCTGAGGCTATTGGGTGGCCCAAAAAAATCGATTTTAATCTCTTTAAAAGTTATTTTTCCCCTACTTCTTTCCTGGGTTTGTCCAAGTATTTTAGTAGTGTGACATGATCATAGAGTATAGAGTATCGTAGGCATTGGACCCAAAACTCTCCTCTCGGAGCCTCTGGGTCTCAGTCCCCTCATAGAGAAGATGAAAATAACAGTAGTGACATTGTTCTTTAAATATAACATTTGTATTTGAAAAGTCTCCGCTCCTCAAAGCCTATCAAACCAAGCAGCCAGAATTACCCACCTACCCAGCAACAGTAGTCACGAATCAGAAGAAATTCTGAGGCCACAGGGATGCACAAACTGTCTGACTCTGGGACCTCAGTTCAGCTGCTCTGGGAAACTTCTTTTGAAATGAACTTTTCAAGCATGAGATTGGTGTTTGGACTGGATGACGGTTAAGGTCCTTTCAACGCTGGGAGTCCACGATTCTGTGAATATAAATTGTTTGCTAGAAAGGAATTAACATGTCCGGTTAAATTTGCACCCGTTTACACAGAGTCACCAGACTTGACAGAAGTCCCAGTTCGTTTACTGACTTGTTTAAGAGAAAAGAAAGAAAGAAACAGGTCTTGCAGCAGCAGGGCTGGCTTGCTTCGTGGACAAACCCCTCTGCAGCACGGCACACTGCGAAAGGCGCTGAGGAGGCCCCTGCGCACGGCCCCTCCCAGCAGCGCTTCTGTCCTCTTCTTCCAAGTCTGACACTGGCCGTGCGGTTCATGAAGTGTCTTCTCTTCGGAGATCTCGGGAATCCTCTCTGGGGTGTCAGGGCACATGCATTCAGGGGAGGGGCGCTGCCCTCATTGGAGTTCCTGCAGTAGAACCCTGGGAACTGTGTCGTCTGGACAGTGCATTTTCGAAATAACATTTAAGGAGCAAGTAGGTAATGAAAAAACAATTCTTATTTGCAACGAAAGCTACTGCTTGTGGCCTTGATGACTGCAGTTCTCACCAGATAGTTCAAAGACATTCAAGGGCGGTTAAAATAAGACGAACAGCTCAATGGCAGACAGAAAATCCTGGCTGACGTCTTCGGGCTGATGTTATTGTTTCCCCTAGAAATTCATGGACGTTTACTTGATTTTTCACCAAGAAAATAGTAGCTCACTCTATATTCTAGGTGTGTATTCAAAACAGGATGATACGACGGAATTTGAGCAATTGGATCCCCTGCCGCACATTTTAACACTTGATTGCATATGGTATGTTTTCCTTTAATTATTCTTTTGAGTGCAATCAGGCTAACTTTTTTGGAGGTGTTTTTGTACTTCAGTATGTAGCACAGGCGTATAGATAGGCTTTCAGAGACACTTAACAAGTGGCCTTTCAGAAATGCTTTATGTTCATTTCTGATGATTGTCAATTAGCCAGGACTCTACTCTCCTCCCACCAGGTGGCTGTTGATGACGTGGACTTCTGTGTACCAGGTGCAGCTATTTAGAGGCCTCACGCTCAGTTGAATTCAACAGCCTACTATGTCCTGGGCCCCTAAATCAGGGGAAATCACGAGAAAATGCTGGGGCAGTTAAGACTGTGGAAGTGAGTTGCATAGGGTATGGCTCAGGAAGAAAAGCACATAACCCATCACGTATAAGAAAAAATAAAGTCACGACCTGAAAAGGAAACTGGGTGAAAACAGAAGACGCCACTAAGGTTAAAAATGTGATCTTCAAACAACATATGCAGATGGACCCTTGGAACTTGCACATTTGCATGTCTTGAGTATCTACAGTTACCTGGGACATCATGGCACAGTGTTGACCAGGGAGAACAGGGCCATTGAGTCAACTGCAACCTTCCCTCCCCAGCTCCAGGCTGGTCTGGAAAGTTACTCTCCTGACCCAGACCCAAGCTGCCACCACCCATCTGGCAAAGCGTGGTGAGGATCAGAGAGTCTAGCGGGGGTGGGGGTTGTCCCACTTCAGTGTCCAGAAAAGGGCATTCGCGTCCTAGGTCGGGGACAGTCTGGAGCATTACATGTGAGTGGGTAAGAGCGGGGCTCTGTAGGGGAGAGCTGGGGCTCCTAAAGCCGTTTCCCAGCTCTGTATTCAGGGACAAGTTATTTGACCTTCCTAAGCCTCGGTTTCCTCATCGGTAAAATGTGGATAGTACACTACTGGTCTCTCAGTGTTCTCCCGGGTCCAGTGACGTAATCCGTGAGAGCATCTGGTAGAGCTGGTAGAGTGCCAAGGAAAATAAGAAACACAACAAAAACTAGCTGTCTTTTCAAAGCATTCTCCTGTGTCATGCGTCACTTCTGAGATATCCTATTTTTGCTATTCCTACTCTAGGACAGGTCCAAAACGAGAGAGAGAGAGAGTGAGCATAGCTATAGTTATTAACACGAACAGGTTGTCCACAGGGATGTAGCTCCCTGTGGGTCAGAACTGCTTCTGCTCAGGCCACGACTCTCCATCTCCTTGTGACTTGCCACAGACTCCAACCCTGTCTTCCTCAGCGGAGGTGGAGTAATGAATTTGGTGCAATTAACATCTCCGGCTGTCACTTGCTTTTCCTATTGTTTATGGTTTTCTCTTGTCTAATGACTACATGCCCGGGACGCCTATTTTTAACAAACATTTAAGGCCTGACAGATGACAGCTCTTGGGTTATATAATTGTTCACTGAAAATCAGATTCTCAACAGGTAGCTGTTAAAAGCAGAGGGGAGACTGACTTGTTAGGGAGGGTCACCTGATAATAGTGATTATTTTGACAAAGCTGGAAAATGGTCTGACGGAGGGGAACAGAAAATTTCCAGTCAACCCCAGTGCTCTCAGGCACAGGAACTAAGAGCCGTACATTGTGCAACAGACAGACCATGGTGGTGCCAGCACTCTGTCCGCACCCTGCCCGCACCCTGCCTGCACCCTGTTCTGAAACCGAGCGACCTTCTTGGAAGTGGGTGAATTTACCAGCTATTTCTGGCAGCAGGCCCGGTTCTCAGGCTCTTTATTCTACCAGGGGCACTTCTAAAGTAAGAAATATGTTGTCTGCCTGATACCGAAGACATTCTTGCAGTGATGTGGAGGAGAGTCCTGCCAATTGGACAACAAACCAAAACTACAAAGAAGAGAGCTTAATCTTCGCCTAGCTATTCTCAGGCACCTCACCTCGCTGGAGGCTGGTGTACCACCTTTTCCTAGAATGAGGAAGGACACACACATTGTGTGTAATACACACACTTCATGCATATACATGATATGCCTGTGTATTTATAATACTGGAACCTATACTCTACTTACCTGTTATTATATAATGTAGGAGTTGGCTATAAGGAAGAAATGTTTGTCCCTGAAGATATAGGAGATACTGTCATTTGAAAAAAGCCTAAGGAAAACCATAAAAATTATTTATCCCTTCCCTGCCATTATTTTCTCACTTGTTTTTTTGTGCTTTGACTATTAAGGTATTCTTAGAGGTGGGCCAACAATTCCCACATCTCTGTGTCTAGCCCTATGATGGGCCACAAATCTATTTTGTTAGCTGTGTGGTGGACATCTGTCCCTGGTCATCCACATCAAATTTGAGAAGCTCAAACCACACATCCGACTCTGTGTACTTGAACTTCCCCCCAACCAAACCGGCTACTGGTCTTGTCTGCCTTTCTGCAATTTACAGGCTTCTCTCATCTTGACTCAGCTCATCTCCCCTGCTCTGCTTCTTCTTCCATTCCTCCATCAGTTAGTTCATCCTGCCTGTTCTCGGGGAATGCATGTGATGGAACTCAAGTGTGACTCGGTTGTTCTTTTACTAAAAACCTTCAGTGACTCTCTCTGCCCTTCAGAATGAACTCCAGAACTCTTTCTCGGTAAGAGATACGAACTCCTTCCCGATCTAGCTCTCGCTGTCTGTCTGGCATCTTGCCTCACGGGGCGAGCCTGGCAGCCTTCTGCTCCAGCCGTGAGCATGTCCAGCTGTCTTTGAAATCCAGCCTGTTCTCTCTTGCCTTCATGCCTTTGGAAGGTTCTCTCCTCTGCTTGGAATGCCCTTTCCATCTTGGCAAAAATTACTCTTTGACTAAGTTCCAGCTTCCTGGCTACCTTGTAAGTGATGCTCTCCCTGACTGTTCCAGCCCGTTTTAGAATCTGTTCCCTCTTTGGGGATCTCCTGGTAAACCCCAAAGAATTCATTTAGAGACTTGCATGGGCGGCTTCCTCCACCAGGCTGTGAGCTCTCGGGGCCAGGGCTGTCCGCTGTGTGTTTCCATTACCTAAGGTAGCACCTGTCTTCTAGCTGGAATAAAATGTTTTCCAGATAGAAAAATATAAATTGACCAATTAACCTTGATCTCTTTAAAACTCCTTAGAGCCCTGGCCAGTGTGGCTCAGTTGGTTGGAGCATAATCCCATAAATACCTAAAGGTCGCAGGTTTGATTCCTGGGCAGGGTACATGCCTGGGTTGTCGGTTTGGCTCGCAGTCAGGGTGATTACGAGGGGCAACCAACTGATATTTCTCTTTTTCCCTCTCCCCTTCCCCTCTCTCTAAAATTAATAAGCATGTCCTTGGGTAAGGATTTAAAAAAAATAATAAATAAAATTCCTAAAATTACCAGGTTCACCTTCAAGGAGAAACCAAACTTTCAGAAACACATTCATGGTTAAAAGTAGGGTTGTTCCAGTTAATCACAACTAGAAAAAATCTTAGCTATTCTACCCCGTTCAACCAGCAGCCTTTGTAATTTTAACATTCAGGGTTAAGAGATATAAAATTACTCCTCCAAACTCACAGGGGGCAGAAAACATTAGAACCCATGCTGGTATCAAGTGCTAGTACAGGGTCCTTTTTTCCTGATGCCTCCATTGGAAGCATCCAGAATAGGAATTATTTGTAATACTCTCGTGTCATGGATTTAACCTGCCGTATGGATGTGGGCAACTCTACAGGTCAAACTGCTAGTTCATATAAATAAATATGGAAACAAAAACTGTTGTACTTGACCCCTAGGCAGTAAATCAGGCTGAAAGCGAGCAGCTAAAAATGTCAGCAGCTCTGCCTATGAGGGGTGTCGGAAGTCTTAGAAAAGGAGGAGAAGCAGGTAATAAGAAAGAGATTTGCAGCATGCTCGGGTTGAGATCATCGAACCAAACTTTGGCCTGCCTCTTTAAACTGTATGAACCTTTTCGGTTTAAAATCTGTCTGGGAGTCCCCTGTGGCCAGTCTGTCCCTCGGGATTCCGTGATTTTCCTCTAAGCAGGTCAGGCTTTGGGGGTCTCGCAGCCTTCTGAGAGCCACACCCAGGTCCTCCCAGAAGATAAGGGACAAGCAAAGACAACACAAGACAATTTCATCTTTGCCCAACCTTGAAAAAGCAATCGTATTAGAATTTGAGACTATACATTTATTAATTTAACAAATTAGCTGAAGGTGTATTAAGGGTTAAGCCCTGTCACTCCCATTTTACAGATGAGGAAGTGAGGCTTGAAGAGGTAAATAATTGGCCACGGGCCACAGATCAAGTGACAGGAAACCTGGAATCCAGGGCTGAGAGCCTCATGGCCACTCGGCTCTGCTGCTTCACGCACAGTGGTGAAAACACTTGGGACTTTTTACTGTGGCTCAATTCATTTGCCTGTGCCAGAGAAGTGGAACCCAGTCTAACCATGGGTGGTAGAAAGGGTTTTCTGGAACGCAAGGCAGAGAGTCGGTTCCTGCTCCGGCTGAGATCTAGGAGCAAATTTTCAGTGGGCATTGTGGTGAGACTCTGAGGGAAAACACAGGGTTTACTGGGCGTGGGCACTGAGTTCTGTACTCGACATACAGCCATAGCACCTCTGAGAAGGACAACCCCCTCCATCAGACACTATGGAACTCCACGGACATGGACCTGAGACAGTCCATGTCAATGTGACTTAGTTGTTTGTTCCAGGAACCCTTCCTCAGGAGCGACAAGACTGTACACCAATACATAACTGCACAGTTCGCTCTATATAATCCCTGCAGACCAATTTACCTGAGGCAAGAGGCCAACGGCTTGCCTGCCAAGACTTGCTTCAAGACCCGTGCCCTGCCGTGCCCACTGATCCCACACTATTGTGCTCCAAACTCTGCCCCGTCTCAGTCAGCGCCACCTTGGAAGATCTGCCGTAAATCACTAGTGACCAGATCTTAAAACCCTTAAGTATCCATTTTGACTTCTTCTGAGACGCTGCTAAGTAAGTTCTGATAAATTTGGCTTTGTTGCATCAGGTGGTCTGGTGACCTTTTTGGGAATACAGTACTAGGTACATTCAGTCCCATTGTATCGATGTGGAAACTGAGGTTCAGAGATCAAGCAACTGCCCTGTTAAGTTACACAGACCAGTAAATCTGGCAGAACCACATTCAGATCTGGGTGTCTGCTCTCCGAGAGCAGGTTGCCATGGTAGCCTCAGCTTTCTCAGCTGTAAAATGAGGGAATCGCATTGGCTCCTGAAGACTAAGATTCTTCCTTGCTTGCTTATAACTTCGATAAAAATAAATTTAACTATTTTTGAAGCCAGAATAAATTTTCTTCTCTTCCCTTCCTCTTTTGCTGAAATATTTCCCCAATTTTTGTTTTATA
>CM052542.1:145893570-145983984 GCA_028533065.1 Trachops cirrhosus | reverse complement strand
GGAAAAGATATTTGAACAAATAATAAAGGAGAACTTCCCCAATCTGGCAAAGGAAATAGAATTCCAGGAAGTCCAGGAAGCTCAGAGAATCCCAAAGAAGTTGGATCCAAGGAGGAACACACCAAGGCACATCATAATTACATTACCCAAGGTAAAAATGAAGGAGAGAATCCTAGAAGCAGCAAGAGATAAGGAGACAGTAACCTACAAAGGAGTTCCCATCAGACTGTCAGCTGATTTCTCAAAAGAGACCTTACAGGCAAGAAGGGGCTGGAAAAAAGTATTCCAAGTCATGAAAGACAAGGACCTACATCCAAGATTGCTCTATCCAGCAAAGCTTTCATTTAGAATGGAAGGGCAGATCAAGTGCTTCGCAGAAATGCCTATTTTTAAAGAACAATGACATACGTTTTCATACAGTAAATACCGCCTTCATGCTCATTTAATTTATGTTGCTCGCATATAATTCCAGCCACTGTTGTGCCGTTCCTACTTCCCAGCGTTTCTTAGAGATGTTTGGGAAACAGTCCTATTGTTCCCGTGACACCAGCAGAGCTTGCCCCAGATGCGTTGCAATTTGGGACTTAGCACCGTTCTTAAACTACTCTTAGTGTCCAGTAGTAAAAATCTGGATTTCAAAGGAAATGGGGCTTGCATCGCATCTTGCAGTGAACTGCTCTGGCTAGGCCTGTTATCACTATGTACCTGGATTGTTGCAGAAGCCAGAGGACCTGGTTCTCTGGCTCTAGCATTCAGTCAATGAACATTCAGAGCACATGCATTGTGCTAGGCAATGTGCTGGGTAGCAGAGAGTCAAAGATTAAAGAGGTAAAGCCTTGCCCTGGCTGCTGTGGCTTGGTAGGTTGACGTGTCGTTCTGTGCACTGGAAGGTTGCAGGATCGATTCCCAGTCAGGGCACATTCCTAGCATGCAGGTTTGGTCCCTGGTCAGGGTACATATGGGAGGCAACCAATCAATATTTCTCTCTCTCTCTCCTTCCCTCTTCCTCTCTCTCTCTAAGATCAATAAATGTATCCTCAGGCAAAGATTTAAAAAAAAGATAAAGCCTTTGTCCTAAAGGAGCTTCTGGTCTGGTGGGGAACAGACAAGTAGCATGAATAAGAGAAGGACTTCAGGGTCAGGCACCTTGACTTGCTCAAGACTGCTCGCTGGTTGCCTTGAACAAATCACCTGAGCTCACACGCCTTACCTCCATGGGGGCATGGCCTTCAGGCGTTTACCAGGCCCTCAGCCTTACAGCTCAGAAACCTGGGTAAGGGTGCACTTCTCAGGGTCAGCTCCTGAGGCTGATACACACAAACCAGAAAGCCAGTTTAATAATGAGCTCATATCTATTATATGAGGCTACGTAAATCTTAGTTTTTTTATTTGTACCATGTGATTACTGAATTTACTTAACTCAGAATTATTTTGAAGGTTAAGATACTACATCCACCTGTCCTACTTTCTGATCTAAAACAGGGTTTCTATCATGCCACTCCTGCTCAAAAATCTCCATGGTTTTAAAAAGGTTAGAGTTCAGCACTTTTGCGTTAAGCTTCGGATCTATACCCAAATTACTTTTCCAATTTCATTTTCTAGTTACTCTAAGCAACACAAACTGTCTGCAAGCGGCTGTTCATTACCTAGAACTTCACCTCGACTACCTGTACCTCTAAGTTTTCGTTCACGCAGTCTTCTCCCCCTTAAAGTTTCTTGTGGAAAGGCCTTTCATTGTATCTCCTTATCCAAAATCCACATCATCATCAAGCTTCAGATGATGCCACTCTGCCATCCACTCCATCCTCTGAACTCTAGCGCTGAAATGTCAACACGGTACCCACATGGCTCGTGGCTGCTGACCCCTTGAGAGGTGCGAGTCCCGGTGGAGGTGGGCTGTAAGCGGGAGACCCATACCAGCTGTCAAATGTTTAGTGTTTGGAGGGAAAAAAGTGAAGAATCTCTTAAGTAACGTTTTACATCAATTACCGGTTGAAAGGATAATGCCAATTTCATCTGTTTATTTTTTACTCTTTAAAAATAATGTGGCCACTAAAGAATGTAAAATTAAATATATAGCTTACGTTGGATTTCCACCAGCTAGCACTGGTCTAGAGCCCTTACTTTTGGTCCACGTGTCTGGCACTCAGCCACACCTGCCTTGTTCTTTGTCACTTTCCACGTGTGGATGTGTGATCTCCTCAGCCAGGCTGTGAGTGCCTTGGGGACAGGTTCAGAGTCATGGTCAGGTCATCTCCCCTACGACACACTGAGTACACAGCACTGTCGATCTTTTAAGAACAGTCAAACCATGAATCACAACTCGAAGACGAGTCACAGACGTCTCCCAAATAGTTAAGCTCTCTCCTGTGTCTTCTGAGACACAGAAGAGGTGTCCTCTGAGCACATCTAATGTGAAAACAATTTATTTTTGTCCATACAGGTATATGAACACTCGAAAGATTTGAGGAAAGTCATAAACGTTTATCCTTTGCAGGGGGAGTTCTAGCGGTTGCCTGGTTTGGAAAACAATTATAATGCCTGTTTGGCCCGGTACTTGCCAGGGTGCTTTCTGCAGCACTGTGGGGACTTACTAATTTTCAGGTTACACTTTGTCACTTTGTACAACATTTTTTCATATCTTTGGAGTTTTGTGGCTCTGGCGATACTGCAAACATTGGCAGCACAGTTCCGGGAAGGACAATGTGTTGATGCCACCGGCCCAGGCATCACCCTCACCACTGCACTGTGCTGTGTTTTGTCCTAGTCTCCATGGAGGGGGAATCCCTGTAACTGGGAAGCATACAAAGCTGAGGACGGGGCACTGCTTTTCATGTGTATCCTCGGAAGGAGTTTTATACAGAGGATAGTGTGTCAGTCATCAGTTTGCAAATTCTGCTGAGATCAATCATGAGTCTGTAAAAATTAGTAAGCAGAAGCCTCATCTGAAATGGGGTCGGGAGGCTAGGAGAGAACTCTCAGGCTTGTGTCACTCCGCACACACCACTGACCCCAACAGGAGGAGACACACCTTGCACCTCCCACAGGAAGTGATACTCCTCTGCCTCCGCAGGAGGAGGAAAGGATCCCTCCTTGTCCGGTCACTGCCCGGGCGGTGGAGACTGCCGTAACTCAGCCAAAGAAAAGTCACTATACTTCGAACTTTCAGTTTCCTCCTACAGACTCTGTTTGCGACAGTCCTTCCCAAGTCTGTAAAAGAGCAATCCTCTCCTTTGTTTCTCTGGACTTGCAAGTGGCTTAGACCCCATGTCCTGAATTGCAATTGTCTTGTTCGCAAATAAACACATTTCGTCGGAGAAATATCTGGCTATTTGTTTAACCTCAACACGAAACAGCAAGAGGACGTGGGGTAGCTATAATGGAAACATTTGCTGATAGGATGGGCTATTAAATGGTAGACCAGGTCTTTAAATCTCTTATTGAATTTCTGTGGTCTGCATTGATCTAGGTCAGTGATTTTTATTCGGCACACTGGTGTGCAGCAAGAATTTTTAAAACATGCAATACCTGACTATTTAGTCAGGGGTTCTGATCTCTTTCCCCCTAGATTGTCAAATTTAAAAAAATGACAATAGCCAACACAACAGTAGCTGTCCTGTGTGAATGAATCAAAATTTTACCTATTTTTTTTGTCAAATTGGCAAAAAATATATTTTGGTGTGCCACAGAATTTTAGACATTAGTTCATTGGTGCCATGATGTGAAAAAGGTTGAAAATCACTGATCTACATATACAGCCTTGTTTAAGGAGGGGGGTATTGTCTACTAGACATAGCAAGATCCTGCCTGTGATAAAGAATCTGGAATTTTTCAGAGTGACTCAGTTTTACTCAAAAATGCCTATTTCAGGGGAAGAAACCCCACATTATTTTAGAACTGATCATAGAATCATTTAAACACAAGGAATTCTTTTAAAAGAGCATCTTACTAAAATGTAAATTTTATTGCCTTTATAAAAATCCCTGGAGTGCAGAAAATGTCATTGGAACACCCATTAATGTTCACTCTTGAAAAGCATTTCTAAATTAAGGACCTCAAGGCTGCAGGTGACTTCCTGTCGTTAATATAACAGATACTTCGAGTCAGTGAAGTCCCCACAGACTTGTCACTGTTTATTAAGTTGGGAACAAAGAAACCCAGACCCTGCAAGCTACAAAAGAGAGGTAAGCAAAAATACAAACTCCCGTTGCCCTCAGCACGTTTCATCTCCGAATCGCTAGTCCAAGAAAAAGAGAACAACCTAGATAGTTGATTTTAGCATTTACAACTCCATGCAAAATCATAGAGTTGAGTAACTTCTAAAATTAATTTACCTTCCTCAAAGTGGCTGCGGGTTAAGAATCATTAAAACAAGCACTTTTGCTTAGCACACTGCAAACAGGTCTTTTAATCTGATGTCGGGGAAGAAGATTATTTTATTTATTCAGCTGCGGTTTCTGTGGAATTTTAAATGCAATTTTTAAAAAGACTGTTTATTTGGATGCATGGAGTATTATGTATATTTTTGCTACTTTTTGTTGTTCTTTTCACTTAAAAAAAAAAAATCCCATAGGGATTTTGGTGGGTGGAGTTGCAAGGAGAGAGGAAAAAAGGTAAGAAGTATCCCAAAGGATAGACTTTGCAAAGCAATGAACTCCTGTCAGAGCATCCTAAAGGTATTTACAAAGGCTACTACTGACCCACCTTTCTGGGAAGTGAATCTGAGTGACACGGAAACCAACCGATTCCCCCAAGGTCATTGGGCACGGGCAAATGTTCAGAGCAGAGCCCTCAGTCTTTGGGCCATCTGCTTGCCCAAGTTTTCTGCTCTCCTAGAGTTTTACCCATAATTCCCACATTAGCTAGCCTAATAATGACTAGGAAAACTAATTTACAAATAGTTAACAGTGGAACAGCTAATCTTATCTTTGCAATCAGGACACTTGAAAGACTGACAAGGTCATGCTGTTACGAACTGAAAAATGGAGAGAAACAAAAAGAAAGTCTGTTAAGGGAGCCCCACACCCCAAATCTTAAACTCCATGGGAAGATCTTTTACAGGAAAAATGCAAAGAATAGTTTAAAATTTTTTTTCTGCTCATAATTATGAGAGCAATACTGAAATTCTTAGGAAGAAATCCAAATGCAAGACATTTCAAATGCATCCTAGGTTAAGTTTTGTGTGATGCACAGGACGAAAGCAGTGTGATCTTGCTAATGAACAGCTCTGAGCTAGGGAATGTGGGGAGAGAGGAAAATAGGAATTGTAAGCTTTGAGAGATGTTGCAAACCAAGGGCTTTAGGAAACTGTTCATGGGAAATTAATGCTGCTCTGATCCCAAAAGGTGTTTTTGGATGTTTCTATTGCATTCAAGAACTGTACGAGTGCTCAAGGGAAGGGCTAGTGAACACGGTGGATCCGCGTCGAGAACTGGTTTCAGGTACAGAAGGTAGAGGTAACGTTCAGAGGAATCTTTGCCCAACCTTCAAGTGAAGGCCAAGGTTGAAAGGAGGCAGACAGTTAATCTCCAGTGCTTTCTCGGGCGATGCTCACATTATTACAAAGGTCGTGTAAGCTCCTCTTGGGGCTGTTGTTTTTCCTATCTGCATTCAAGCAACTGAATTTGGAAACCTAGTCATTGTCCCAGCAAGTGTGCAAACCTTTTGACTCAGAAACTATCTCCCTCCTCCCCCCCAAAAAAGGGGTAAAAAGATGATTGATAAGGAAAATTAGTCCACAAAATGTTTATTTATAGTATGAATATCTTCTGATTGCATGATCAGGGCTATTTAGTGGGGACTCTTTAGATGAATGCAGGGCAAAAGAGGGAATTTCAGGAGAGGTTCATTCCTCAGAAAGTAGTTCAATGGAGTTTGCTTAAAAATCATTGCAGTGTAGCAGTGCAATCTGGGACACACTGAATCACAAGTTACAAGATGCAGGAGCAATATTCTAGATGGAAATTTAGCATGGAGGTTGTGTGTGAAGGGGAAGAAAGAGAAATTAATTTAATTCCATTTGCTGATGTGACTGTAGCACAACTATTTTTAGGTATAATCCAAACAGTGCATATCTTCTCCATTTTGATTAGTAGCAAATTGGCAGGGAGTCAAAAGAATTAGTATTTCTCAGCACATTATGCCAGAAATGTACAAATAAAACTAAATTATCTGTGCCAATGTGTTTAATTTGAATTACTGCTAAGGTTTTTATTTATTTATTTTCCTTCCAAAGAACAAACGTGTCCAGCTTTGTTAAAAACATTCTTTAAAGCCTTTCTCAAATGGCAGCAAAACTTAATAGAATACTTTTCCTTCAGACCCTTGGTTAGAAGCTCTTACTAAAAAAACATAAATGTTAATATCATCCTGATACTTTGGGTGCAGAATTTCCGCCTAGCAATTTTACTTGTTCCCAGAGGAAGTTGGCACATTCAACAAAATGCAAAATTAAAATAAGCTAGGAAAATGTGCTTAACAAGGAAAGGTCTCACAATAGGCTCTTAGAAGTTATTAATACTTCCAGTTCCTAAGAAAGCGGGGACTGAAAAAATAAGCTCTATTTGCAAAGTGTTACATAGGCAAGTTCACCGAGGGATGAAGCTAGATGTGATGCTAATTACACATTTCTGCTAGGGAAGGGGAATTCACAGATGCTGGACGATCCGGTCACACACGAGAGATGTGTTTACAGCGTGCAACCCAAACCTAACTTCCAAGGGAGCAGATCCATGAATCTTGATCACACTGAAGTCCACTATTTTAATTTTAGTGTTAATGCCTTCCGTACCTGGTTACGCACAAAGCCACGGTTAGGTAAGCCAAGGTGGATTTCCTGCATGCTCAGTGCCCTCCACCTGCCACTTCTGCTCTGCGTTATTTTACCAGATTAAATAGGACGGACATGTTCCTCCCACTGCCTTAGCTATCAGGAGGGGCAGCCCAGCTTCCCACAGTTCTACTGTGAACTAATGTCTGTCCGCTTCGGAAACAACAAAAAGTAGTTTGCATGGGTAGTTGGGATCACGGACACAGTCTGTTTCTGAGTCCTTTTAAGCCTCAGTTAGAGACCTCAGGGATTGCAGGAAAACCTTTTTCTATTTCCTACCAATAAGCATACCTTGTTCCCCAGATTATAGTAGTTTCTTCTAATTCACTAAAGACTTTAGAGCTGTCTGCTAGGTAGTTGTTATTTGTATTTGTTACTAAAGTTTAAAGAACTTCCATAATTTTAAGACCTGAGGTATGATGGGCCTATATATGCTTTGGGTTGGGCAAATTTCTTTTTACTTAAATGTAGAGAACTCTATACAAAACAAGTAGATAATAAGGAAACTGAGAAGGTGAAGCATTAACTTGGTACTTCGGTATTCTTCCAATGAAACTCTAGACGTTTAATCTACTCATTGTGTAGTATAATTCAAAATACAGAGAAACAAAACCCCTAACAAAAGGTATCTTACATACTTGTGGTGGGGGAAGGGAGGACAGAAATGACTGTGTTTAGTCCCTAGGGGAAAGGATAGTGAAGTTTCATCCTGACAGTGATTCTGCGTTCTCCAAAACAAACTGCTTTAAGTATTTACCCTTGTATTTTTAATTAAAGAAGTTTTGCTATCCCCCACCTTTTTTCCTTTTTCTGGAGGAGGGGGTTAAACTTCATAGCAGTTGGTATTGAAACTGCTACTGTTCATGCAACTTTTGCTGGTCTCCAAAAGGTCTACATCACTGACCTTTCTCCGAAGACTGTCCCTTGGTCTTTATAATATCCCATTGCGGAAGAGGATAATCAGAGTTGATTTTCCTTAGTGGCAAATTGTTAGTTCATGTTAAAGCTCAGGAAGAGCCCAAACTTTATACTGTTTACTTTGGTTTCTTTATTGGATGATCATGAAATGAAAAGCTGGTTTAAAAATACGAAGATAAACACTTATATCAACTTATTTTGGAGAATGTAGAATTAATCCCAGTATAAAATCTCACTATACTTTCTATAGGAAGTAATTTCATGAAAACTACCCTATCCACTGGTTGTCATAATTTTGTTAGTGAAGTTTAATAATTTCACTTTTGCTTTTACCAGCACCTGCCCACCCCAAACTTCTGTTGAAATGGGTTGTTGAGTTACATAAGAGAGAAAAAATATTTACTTAAATGCTCTCATAAATTTTTGCTTAGCCATAAAAACATGTTTCATTCTTAAACGGCTCCTAGAAAAATGTGCCATACAGATCATCTGTAGGCTATGATTTTTCTAACGGAAAACAAGAAGCTGTGCAAGCCACTCACCCATTCCAAGCAGGCAGAATGTTCAACAAGTTAGTCTTCTTTCCTACATTTCTGTGCAAAGTAGCAGCTGAGTTACCGCATTTGGTCACTTTTCTTTGGAAGACACACAATTCCAAATGTTGGTTCTTCAGTCGGATGCAGCCGATGGGATCTGGAAAACACCCACCAGTAGTCTAGAATACCTTCCAGCCGGCTGTGAAAATTTAGGGCGAGTCTGCAGCCCTCGGTAGGTGCATGCCTTATTTGGTTTAGAGGCATTTTGCTATGTTATTGAGTCATGAAAAGCTATTAAAAGAGCTCTATGGGAAACCTATATTTCGAACAAAGCAAACTTTCTTTTCCATTATCACTGACCCCTTACAGACACACGGTACATGACCAGGATTGTGCTCCGTTGGTATTTATTGCACATAGACCAATTCCTCACACAGTAGTTAGTTGCACCAGAGTATAAATACTTGGTAAAACACACAGAGGAAATAGAATTTACACACAAGTGCTCGGTTTTACCAGCAGATTCACATGGGCACTTGGACATAAAAAAATTATAAAAAAATCCTCAAGATAATTGTATTTATAATATGGATACAGTTACAGTACCATGATAAAAGAGTATAAAAAGGCATTTTCCCAATAAATCATTAGCTCAATAAAATAATAGACAACAGAAGTAGAGTTTGAATTTTATTTAAGTTTTTAAGATCTTCCCCCCTTCCCATTAAAAAATATTTAATCTCTTTTTGTGCGAGTAACACATTCTGTGGACTTTACAATCCCTAACACTGTGCAAAAATGGCATTTTGACCCACTCCTTTTCGTTTCTTTTTTGTTTTTTACCCACATGTGCAGTAATCTGAACTGAAACCTCTTTTTTTTTTCTTTTCCTGTTCTGTCTTCAATGGACAGAGTCACATGTCACAGAGGCTCAGTGCCTGGTCCTTCCAACTAGTATTGATGCATAAATAAGCTGTTTAATATAAACAAGTCTTTCTGTCTAGCTGTGCAATGTGCACAGTGTGAGGTAGAAACCCCTCCGCCCGGCCACCTAGGCACGTGGGAACAGCAGGCTTGCCCTACAGAAGGAAAGCAAGGTGAGGCTTGTTTCAAGAACAGCTTACACTTTCTCGAAACGTTATTTTTGCATGCATCCTTTCCCTTTGCGTTAAGGACAGGAGAAATCATTACTCGGAAATTAAACTGAGGTTTCTCCGGAAAGCAAAAGGAAACACGTCCTGACAAATTGTCACGGCCCCTGTCTCTCCAGTTGACTGCTCCTATTCTCGGGAAGGGGAGGGAAGCCAAGCTGGTAGACTTTAATCCCCTAATGCTTCTCCCTTCCCCTACTCGGTCCTGATAGAAAGTGTCACCCGGAAAAAAAATCTAAAGATGCATCACACGCATACACAAAAGAAGCCCGAACCACAAACAGGAGAAAGAACCCAAGGAAAATTAGCAAGCCACTTTCCCACCCCTCCCCAAACTTTCCTTTCTGTGCAACGTTCCGTGGCTGTTCTGTTTGTCTTGGATGATTCAGATGAGGTTTGTGGGCTTCGAGTTCACCTGCTTTAGGTCTTGAGTAAACACGTATTTCTTTCCCCTGGGAAGTCATTCAGGGGCTCCAGGACATTCTTCATCCCAGCACGCAGAGTCCGCGCCGGCCCTTCGCGCCACGGCAGAGAGATGGGGAGGAGGCGCTGGGCCCTACACCTTGGATTCCGAGGCGCAGTCGGGGCGGCTGGGCTCGTCCAGGCTCGAGTCGCTGTCCGCTACCGCCCCGCCGTTGCAACCCGCCCAGGGCTCCAGCAGGCGCACGGGTGGCACGGCCCCGACGTCGTCATCCTCTTCCTCGTCGTCGGAGGCGGCCCCGGGAGAGGGCGGCGGCCGGGATACAGCCAGGCAGCCCGAGGGGCGCTGCCGGTCGCCACCGGCCGTGTGGCTCCGGCAGGCGGCCCGGCGGGCACAGCAGAGCAGGCGCTGGAAAGCCTTGCGGAAGTCGGGGCTGCGGCAGTAGATGATGGGATTGAAGGCCGAATTGGCGTAGCCCAGCCAGTTGAAGAAGACGAAGAGGCGGTCCGGCACCAGGTCCCGGTGGAAGGCCTTCACCACGTTGGCCAGGAAGAAGGGCAGCCAGCACAGCGTGAACACGCCCATGATGATGCCCAGGGTCTTGAGCGCCTTCTGCTCGCGCAGGGCCACAAGGCGCGAGGGCCGCCGTTTGCTGGTGCGCCCGTTGGCCAGCGGGTCAGCGGCGGGTTGCGGGGACTCCGGAGAAGGCGCAGGCGAGGCCGGTCTCGAGGGGCCGCTGAGGAAGCGGCGCTCGCAGCTGTCAATCTTCTTCACCTGCTTCTGGGCCTCGCGGAACACCCGCAGGTACACGAAAGCCATGATGCACAGGGGCACGTAGAAGGAGACGACGGACGAGGCAATGGCGTAGGCCCGGTTAGTGACGAAATCGCAGCACTTGGGGTCGTTGTAGCAGCGGCGCGCCTCGTCGCCCTCAGCCCGCCACCAGTGCATGAGGATGGGCAGGAAGGACACCAGGGCCGAGATGGCCCACACGGTGCACACGAGGGCCCGCGCCCGGGCGCGGGTCAGCAAGCTCTGGTAGCGGAAGGGAGACGTGATGGCGAGGTAGCGGTCCAGGGCGATGACACACAGGGTCTCGATGCTGGCCGTCACACACAGCACGTCCACCGAGGTCCAGAGCTCGCAGAAGAAGGAGCCGTACTCCCACCGGCCCCACACAACGATGGTGGCCCCGAAAGGCACCACCAGCAGCCCCATGACTAGGTCGGCGCTGGCCAGGGACATGATGAAGAGGTTGGTGAGCGTCTGCAGCCGCGGCGTCTTGGCGATGGCCAGGATCACCAGCACGTTGCCCACCACGATGAGCAGCACGATGAGTGTCATCAGTAGGCCCATCCCGGCCGTCCACTGCTGTGACAGTTGCGCAGGGCCCTCGCTGGTTGGGAGCAGCAGCGAGGTGGGCGGCGATGCTGGCACCAGCAGTCTCGCTGCGGTGGCCGCGCCGTCGGGGAGAGGTGCAGCAGATGACAGGTTGCAGGGCTCGGAGGCGCCCAGGGAGAGCGCCCCCGCGCCCATGCCGAGCTGTGGAGGCCGGGGGCGGGGGGTGTGGCGGGGTTGGGCAGTGTTTGGGGAACACCCCAGAGGTCCCGGTAGCTGGGCGCGTGGAGGGAGGTCCCGGCCAGGTCAGGGCTGCCACGGCGCGGAGCCGGAGGCTGGGCGCCAGGCACCTTTTCTGCGGGAGCTGAGTTCTGTCGCCTCCGCCGCCGCCGCCGCTGTTGCTGGAGCCGCTGCCGCTGCCGAAACAGCCGCCGGGACCTCAGCATGTTTCTGAGCGCGCAGAGTCGGCAGTCCAGGCACCCAACACCCACCCCACCCCATTCCCACTCCCCCAAGCCAACCCCCGGGGCCTAGCGTCAGGCTCCTGCAGCCAATCCCGGCAAAGGCACGCCCCTAGCTGGTTTCCCCCCTCCTACCCTCCAACTCCCCGCATCCTCCTCGCACCCTCAGTTCAGAGACTCTAGGGAGTCCGGGGTAGGTCTTCCAGCCAGCAACTCTCCGGCCCCTGCCGTTGCCCGTGTGCGCACCCCTTCCTGCTCCCGCTGGTTCCAGCACCCTGTTCCCCCAAGCTCTGTATGGCATCGGCTCTCACTCGGGTCCCTGCCGGCTCCTGAGGCTCCCACTCTTTCCTGCTCCATTCCCTTCCGCACTTCTTTTGCTTCCTGCGTTCAGCTCCCTCCTGCACCCCCGCTCCCCTGGCACCCTGTGTACCTCCAGTGCCCAGATTTCCCGCAGAGCGGAGTCCGAGCTTCCTTTCGAGGAGAGGGGACCGCTGTTCTCTTAGCTCCCAGATCCTCCTCTGACCACTGGGGTTGGAAGACTTTGGCTGAGAGATTGTTTCGCTGATCGAGCAGCCTAGCAGAGTTCGTGTAATACCCTTTCCAGGTGGAGAGGGGATCCAGTCAACCTGCGTCCTGCCAGCTCCGGGGATTGAAAGCGAGTGTTAGAGGTTAGAGGAAACTTTCCAGCGGGGAGCCTTGCGAAGCAAACCGCGCGTCTTGTCAGGAACGCTCTCGGGGCGCTATCCTTGCAAGGAGCTTCCGTGCCAGAGTAGTAGATGCAGAAAGGAGGCTAAGATTAGTGCATCTGACAGCTAACGCCGAGAGGTCCAGGTGGAAAAACACACACTGCCCAGTTCCAGCGAGTGAATATGAGTATGATGCAACCGTGTGTGCCGATACTACAAAGGCAGCGGCTTAAGGAAACACACACGTTTAATCGTAGAGTAAATGACACTGCCACGAAGAAAGAACACATTTAATTACATTTCAGACTTCGCATTCGGTAACAACACCTGTATTTTTGTGTTTTAATACTCACAGGATCTTGTAATTTGAGTTTGGCCAGTACAAACAAAACTCGTCGTTTTGGTTGACATCACGAGGAACTGAGATTTCAGATTTCTTGGTGCGCTTGGCTGTTCTCTCCTTGGCCCAAGTTCTCAGATTCTCAAAACTCTAGGAATAGTTTTGAAGGGATGAGAGAAGAAAATACGTGAATACTCAGGAGGATTAAAATCAGACAGCAGTTAAAATTGTATCCGTGGTTTTTGAGTTGGCAAATGAACTGGTTTGGAGTTTGTGAATTCTGTGCCCAGCAGTCTGTGGATTACATGTGGGGCCAACCAGGAACATACATCGCCTCAGGACTGCAAGCCCCCTCTCAAATTAAGCCGTGGTAAGGTCTTCAGATCAGCCTCGAACATAAAAAGCCTTTAATTGAATTCCCGAGAAGGTAACAGCTTCTCATAACCCACATAAGGATCCGTGAAAATGTTATGTAATGCTCACACATCTTTCTAGCAACTGGACCAAAGTCATTCTTACCTTGCAGAGAGACTGACTTCCACAGCAACCCAAGTCAAGAACTCAAAGCAATTCTTAGTCAGTTTATTAAGTCAAGCAGTTTTAACAACCTTCTCTTACTTAAATCAAAACGTATAAATGTGCTTTTGGCCCAAACTGGATAAACAGAGTTTTAGAAGGGGGGAGGGTGGTTTATTTGTTTATTCACCTTTGCCCTATGATTTGTCAGCTTAGTTCTGACAACTTGGGGAGGCTGAGGAGGAGGGGCAAGGAAAGGAGACAGGCTAGGAAGTGGGGAGGAACAGGGCCTGCCCCCTTCGTTCCCCTGTAAGCGCTGGAGAACCTTAGTTACCCAAGTCCTGGCAAACCTGTCTTCCCTGGGGCTTCTTTCTGTCCCCCCTCCCGCCCTTGTGCCTCAAGAGGCAGTCACAAAACAGCCAAGGGATTGGAAAGAGTTGAACTTGACGTTGCCCAGGAAAGGGGTTCCGAGTGCTGGGCTGCGGGGTGAGGTGTAGGGCATGTGGGGAGGAGGCTTCCTATCCAGCGCCATCTTGCTGTCAAGTGGTGTTACTGGAACAGTCCGTGCCAAGCTGAAGTTCACACCGAGAGAGTGCAGTTCTGTCCACGATAAGGCCAGAGGGGGGTTGTGGAGGTTCAGGGCAGAAGCCTGGATGCCAGTACCTTTACTGCATGTATTAATATGTGTTGGTGTACATTATGTATACATACATGTATTTGTGTACATAGGGACATGTACAAACACACCGTGTATGGGGGCATGAGATTTGAATGGTCAAAAAACTCTCCAGAATTTTTTCCCTCTTCATTTAAAGAGACATCAAGCTTCTTTGAATTTCTGGATAATAAATTCATTAAATCGTAATCAAAACCTGAGGGTTATTTTAATACGAGTTCCACCAGAGGGCTGCAGGCGTAAAGGGAATGTCAGGATTCTTGGGGTTTCCTTTAATGGTATTCATGGAAAAGTGTGGAAGAGTCTAGATTCAACTACAGTGAGATTTCTTTTAAAGTAAGATGTCCTCAGGTCTTTTTAAAAATTCCTACATTTCATGGCACATTTTGGGGGAGGCTTTTTTAGTTAACACTTTTTGTCCTTCGATACGGATAGAAGATCACGAAGGAAAGGCTCAATATACCCACTTATTCAGGTATTACATGTTGCAAGTTCAAAATGAATAATTTCTTCATTTCCCCATTCCCACTTGCAACTGTTAAAATGAATCACTCTTTAGGAACCCACAGATTTGACAGTATTTGAGAAAATAACAGAAAGCTCCAACAATAAATGCTAATCAGTACACTTGGGAGCCAGTGGGCTTCTCCCTCAGTATTTCCTGCTGCCATCTCTACCCTCCCATCCCACTACCATCGTGTCGCACCTGAACTTGGCATGGGTTCTCTGTGATCTCCCAGCCTCCAGTCCTCTCTACTCCACCTAATGTGGTGCACCATTGCCAAATTAGTATTTCTAAAGTGCTGCTTTGATCCAGATGCCTTTCTGTTCAGAAACCTTACCTTCTTAATTCGGCATTCAAGGCCCTCCACAATCTGTTTCTAAATAGCCTTTCTAGCACTGTCTTGTACTTGAACCCTCCATGCTGCTCTAACAATCCTGTATTTCTTTTCTTTTGTGGATCTAAACTCTTCTTTTTCTTTTTTTTAATTTTGCATCTGTATTCTCATTGGATTCCTTCCACCAAGATTCCCCTCCTTCATCTCTGTTTCAATGGATTCAGCCCTTACTATCCAGCTGATATCTTTTTTTTTGTCTTCTTTGCCCACCATTTCTGGGAATGATTTCTCCTTTTTCTACCTATAGTAGTTAATCTGATAATTGCATTTCACATGTCAATTAACAATATTTTGCCTTTTGACATCCCTCATGTTGTCATTTAATTTGTATACATACATTTTTTTCTTATATGAATTGTAAGCTCACCAAAAGCCAGGACTATCCTATACATTTTTATATTTCCCATGTTTATTAAGAGTTACTTAATATTAATTAAAATTAAGCTTTGTTTCATACATACTCAATGTTTAACTTATTAAAATATTCTCATATTTACTCATATAAACAACCATTGAGTGGTTTTGGAGTTATAATCTTCTCTCATGCTTAGAATTTACAGTAATAACTCATTCCTATAGCCTACTCAATATTTTCATATAAGCATCTCAAAATAATTTGCAAATGCAAGATAGGCTCATGACATAAATGAATTTAGATTATGCCTACTCAGTAATGAATGAAGTAGGACATAGATAAGAGGTTTTCCAAAGGGGCCATGCAGGCCCACATCTGTTAAAATCACCACCCAATCTTAACAAATATTCAAGGCAAATGACTTTTTTTTTAGCCTTCATTTACAACACTATATATTCTATATATGCAGGCATTTCTGCCCTGGGAGAACAGCTGATGACTTGAATGTGGTTTCAATTTCCAGATTAAATTAGAGGTCCCCCCAGTAGTGGCTTATACACATCCAGCCCGCCTGTGGTTGTTAAGTCATGAACTTGGTGAAGACATTTCCATTCTTGAGTTGACTTTGCTAAAAAGGAGATGGAAAAGAAATAGGAGGAGCCCAACTGGACGACTGCTGGGAGGTAGGCCAAAGGAAATCTAAGGGGGGAATTTCCAAGTACAGCCCCAAGCGACTCATCAAATCAGTAAGTTAGCTAAATTTGCCTTGAGGCTGCTCATAGGGGGTGGGATTTGTTAGAGCTCAAGAGGCTATTTCTGAGTAAAAATAGACAACTTTTCAAGTAAAGCAAAACTACTGCTGAAACAGTCACTCGGAGCTAAGGAACCAAAGAACAGCCTATACCCCTGGCTGGCACTTAAGGTCATTTGCTGGTTGTGCAGCCGCCGTTTATACAGGAACAATCGACTCCATCCATTGTAATAAGAATGAGCACAGAGCACAGGGCATAAGCATAGCAAAGCATGGACTATTAGGAAAATTCAAAAGCTCTCCTCTCTCCCATTGACTTGCTCTTTGCCTCCTCCTCTTCTTCAGTGAGTACATGGAACCACGCTAGAGCCAATAATAATATTTTTCAAAATTGGCATGTATTGGAAAGTGTTCAGGCCCGAGAGGCAGAAGATCAAAGTTTGACCTTCAGCAGTGACTTCTACCTTCAGATTGGACTCCCCATTCATTCCCTCACTGAGTTGTGCCTGAGTTAAATGAGATAGTGTGTGTGAAAGCTTCTTGAAATCTCCTATAGCACCATATACTTGTAAGGCATCAAATGTCTTATCCGATCAACACATTTCAAACCATGAAAGGATTCAGGATTTGCTTGTACAAGAAGAATCAATTCACTTAAATAAGCTTGTCTTTAATCAGTTTAACTCCTTCCTTTCTCACACAAGATATTAATATGACTCAGAGGCTGGATAACAGTGAGCTATTTTGAAAGGCCTTTACCTTTGGCAAATCATATTTTTAAGAAGGACCCCCCTCCTGCTCTTTTTTTGAATAGTATTTGTTTATGTGATTCTGTGAAATAGATTCCTTTAAAGTATTTCAGTGGTGAAATAGTAGCAGCAGATAAAAGATTTTTTTCCCTCAACTATTTAGTGTCATGACTAGTAACTTAAAACAAAAGGCAATGCAATAGAAAACTTAAGCCAACTTTCAAAAATTCTGTTCTTATTCAGTTGTATCATGAATGAAAGTGGATTGATCATCAGCTGACTCTTACCTTAAAACGCTGGAGGCAACACAGGTATTATCACTGCCTGTGAAGAGTGTTCGGCTAAGAGCTGGCCTTCCATGTGCTGTAGTCCAAGGCAGTAGTGATATCGAGCTGTGCTAATTACTGACACGCTAGATTTTATTTGAACAGTTTTGCTGTCTGCCAGATAAATCCATTATGTTGTGAAAAGCTAAGGAGTTTATAGCAACAAGAATCCCTCTGGCTCTCGTTTCAAGTTTCTGCAGAGTAGGAATGAGGGCTTTTCAACATTTGAGCTCCCTCTTATTCTGGCCATGTCCTTGGTACTTCATCAATTCCTGTGCAATAGAGGAACCACTTAAAACCTTGTGCCCAGTAGATTCTCTGCAATAAAAGAAGACATTGTGTTTTCCATTCATCCATGGAAGGTGGCATCTGGGCCCTGCAGCTGAATGGAACTGCCAACACGAACCAGGAGGGAAAGCTGGCTGGGCGCTCTGCCTCTGGGAGACAGAACATGCCATTCACATTTCTTTCTTTTCACTCATCACTTTGATTAGACTGAACGGGTATCTTCTCCTGTGTCTCTCCACTTGTTCGTATTGTATAGATTTCACTGACTTTAACTTCTTGTTTCCTGGTTATGTAAAAGCTCATCCAGGCCCACCCAACGGCAAGAGGCCCCAGAAGAGCAGAGTCTGAAGACACTGGTGAGACGGGCTTGCTGCTACTCTGGTTTTGATAAACACTGTGGTCAGTCTTCTTGCTTTGAAAATAAATATCATACCTTTGACATGGCATTTATTTCCATAATGTCTCAGCTCTGCAGCACCTAGAATAAAACCTGTGAGAGACCTTTCGCCTATGACAGCTCTCAGTTTCCAGAGCGTTATCCCTTGATTAAATGTTAAGGGGTGACAACCTTCTTTGCAGACTTTTTCTAAACATAAATTACTTTTCACACTGGTGGAGAAACGGTTGGGGTTTTTTCCTTCCCATTTTAATATGGAGAAACTGAAGCAGGAGAGAGATGTGCTTCGGTTTTCAAGGAAAGGGAGTTAGTTCTTGACTTTCTGGCCCTCCTAAGCTAACCTTTAATTATAAGGACCTGCATCCTTAACAGATTTTTGGCCCACCTTTTACTACTTGTCAGCATAACTTAATTGCATGATATATTTGGGGTCTTGGACAGGTCATGGAGTAATCTGTGTGTGTGTGTGTGTGTGTGTGTGTGTGTGTGTGATGAAAACTGATTTTATTTAAGTTATCTCCACGCTATTTTTCAATGCCTATGGGCCTTCCTGGGGAAAGTGAAGTGATCCTCTCAAACCAGCAGTAATTTCTGAGCTTGGGAGGATTCAGGAGTTTACTAGCTCATCAAAAAAGACAATAATGATCCAATTTCATACTTCAGAACTGTCCCAATAAAATATTGAGTGTTTTATAGTGGAAGACATTTTTACGCATCACACAAAACCCAAAATCTTTAGTTGATACACGTGACTACTAAACACTGATTTAAATTCAAAACACAAATAATGAACTTGAACAAGATCATAGATAGATAAAAACTATTTTTCACTTAGTATAAATTTCTATCAAAGTTATATATGTCCCAAGCTTTTATGCATTTCCCGACCCCACAGTGGTCTCTGAGGGAGCCCAGGAAGCTGCAGACTTGGCCTCGACTCACTTGGAAACCAACACAACCCACCTCACGCCTCCCCGTGCACCAGGAAAGGAAACTCTGCAGGAACAGGTGTGCGTCCAGCCACAGCTCTGCCATTTCCGGTGGAACGGGGTTCCGAGGCGGATCAGTAAAGGGTGTGACTGCTCTGAGCGAGGAGCTGGGTCCCCGGGTCACAGGAAGCTGCTGCGGTGGTCCCCCAGCTCCTCTCCATTCCATTCTCTATTTTTAACTCTCTTCTCCCTTGTCATTCTCTGCTCTTTCCTGTGTCTCTTCTTGGCTGTTTTCTGGGGCCTCACACCTCTTAGTTTTCATGTCCTCCAAAGTGGCCTCCAAAAAACAGCTGTGGTTTTCAGTCCTTTGTAACTGCTGAAAGTTCCAAAAAAAATTAAAATCAGAGATGCTCCTTAGCACGCGGAGGCAAACATTTTCACCAGCCATGTGCTCCTTCAGAACTCATGACCAAGTTTTTCTACTGAGCAGAAGAAAAATGTCCCCTGGGTCCTGTCCTAAGGCGGCCTCTGGGTTGGAGCAGAGTCGGGCAGGACAAAGGTGGGGTGCCTCGGGTCTCACCTTCGCCCCTGCAATGGAGCTGGGTACCCCAGGTCTCCACAGATGCTGGAATCCAGCCCCCATCCCCCTTTAGGGCTGAGTTTGGGACCACAGGAGATTTCCTAAAGTCAAGTTATTAAGTTTAGTTGTGACAGTGGCTTTAGTGTCCAAGGAAGACTAAGGGTTAACAATTCTAAATACAACGTTCTCCTGGCTGGTCTGTTGCAAAGAGACCAAAGACATTTGGGAATCAGCGACAGGGAAGGGCTTTGAGGCCTCCCCACAATCCACCTGCCTGGATCACTGGGTTTTCCTTCCTTGGGGTAAAATTTGTTTATCTCACAGTTCTGTAGACAGGAGTCTGGGAGGAACTGGCTGGGCTCTCTGGTCAGTGTCTTTTGTGCGGCCGAAATCCAGGCGTCAGCTGGCGTTCAGGTTCTTCTTCCAAGCTCACTCCAGTTCTTGGCAGAATGCATTTGCTGTGGTTGTAGGACGGAGGTCCCTGTTTCTTGTGCTGCCTGTCACCAGAGGCCACTCTCTATTTCTGGTGGCCACCCGCATTCTTTCTCACGTGATCATCTCCATTGTCAGACTGGTAATGGTGCCTTGAGGCCTCCTCATGCTTGACTCTCTGATTTTGTCCCCTCCTCTGGAGTAGTCTTTCAAGTCAGTAGCTCTGAACAAGTGAACAGATTCTGTCACGAAATGTTTAAATATAGTAGAGCTAGAAGAATGATCATATTTAGCTATACAAATGAAATTCTCATTGTTGGTACATTTCTATGCGAATTTCCAAAAGTGCCGCATAAATCTAACTCTGAATGCCAAAAGAACTCCAAAGAAAAGCCAAGCAACTCAGTAATTTAAAAAAAAAAATCTGTAACTGGAAAAATTTTTCACTCTTATTGAGAATCAAAGACCCAAAAGTTGTGATGACCTTGGGAATTTTATTTAAGAGCCCAAAGGAAGCTGTTTGGAAATTGGAAACAGAAAATGGAAAGGCAAGCTCTACTTGCTTTGTCTCTCTACATCCTACCCACCACCTGTCGTTCCAGACCAGGTAATTAAGTCAGATGTACACTGGGCTTTGAGGCTCTTGAAAAGCCTAGAAAACACCCTCAAAGGGTATTGGCACAGTCCTGAAAATATTCTATTTTCTTATCTGAAAATGTCTGAAGTAATGATTTTACTGTGATTTGTCACTGTTTCCATCCCACTCCCTAATTTTCGTCTCCCTTGCTGCCAACCACTCTGCAAACAGACATTTTTGACATTTCCCCCCATTACTAATTAATAGAGATTATATGTGTTTTTGCAGCTCTGTCTTGAGGACAATGATCTAGGTTTAAAAGATTCCTGCACATATGTAGTCATGTATGGTTTTCAGAAGAACTCATCTGCGGGGTGACTTAAATAAAAGTAATTTATTAAGCAGTGTAAAAACTCATAATTAACCTTGCAAAAAAAATCAGTATTTTTAGAGCATTACCAGTATTGGTAGAAGATTTTGAAAATACCCTTGGCTTATGTGTGTTTGTTTCATGTGCTTTCTATTGCATAATTTAAAATTATGGCACTTTAGCAAGATCACATGAATATTAGTAATCAGTTTCCACATTTACCTCGCTCTCTAGACCATACTACTTAAGAAGGCAGGCTCTGGAGCCGGACTGCCTGGGTTAAAATCCAGGTTCTGCCAGTTAGCACCTGGGGGACGGGGTGACTCACTCTGAATGAGTTATTTGGCCTCTATTTCCGCATCGGTTAAAGGGAATTCAGTCGTCGGGGCTTTCCTCCTTGTGTAAACGTCATGGAGTGCACTCACACAAACCCAGACACTAGAGCCTGCTCCTGGAATTGTGTGTGCGATACCTCCTCGCAACGGTCAGCGCAGTTCGTTTACGTCAGCGTCACTGCAAAGACGTGCGTAACACGTTGCGCGGGGACGGCGCGTGGGCTGTGACGTCAGCAGGTAATTGGCGTTTCTGAGCTCCTTTATGCAGCAGGTCCTTGAATAAGAGCGTTTCTTTCAATGTTTCTCAACAATAAAGTTGATGAGAAAATAAAAATTGATTCCTGGCCAGGCCACGGCCCGTGTGGAGTTTGTGAGCCCTCCCAGTGTCGGGGAGGGTTTTCTCTTGGACTGCAGGGGCCTCCCATATCCCGAAGAGGTGCAGGTGGGGTGAATCAGCATGTCTGCATTGTGCCAGTCCCAGTGGGTGTGGGTGTGGGCGTGAGTGGCCCTGCGGTAGACGGGTGTCCTGTCTGGGGTGGGTCCCGACTTGCACCCTGAGCTGCCAGAGGAGGTTCCCGCCACCCAGGAGCCAGAACTCTGTGGGTTAGAATCATAATCTCTCTTGTTTGCATTAATCTTTCTTGAACGTATGTATAGCTCACATTCTCTTAAGTGTTTAATATTAGAAGTGTTTTTGGCTCTTTATTTTGAAGTTTGGTGATGTTTTTGTGACCCGAAATACGTCGTAGGAACTTAACTCTTGTCTATACCCCTTAGCCTATGGTACCTTTGTTTTGTTACACATTGTTTTGCTTCAGGTCTCAGTTTCCAGGAAATGTTATCTGGTGCCTGACTATAATCATCATCCCTACTTCAGAGATGTTTGGGAAGATTCATTAAGATAAGGCATATGAAGTATTTGGCATACTGACTGGTTCATTTTAAGTACTTAATAAACATGAGCCCTTCTTTTTTCTTTTCTGTTTTTAACACCACCACCACCACCACCACAGATGGGGGCATAAAGCAGAAAGCACCTTCATGCTAAACAAAACCAAACGTGGTAAAAGAGCCAGCTTCCAATCAGCAGAAGTTAACCAACTGACTGAATGTTCTGTTTAAAAAGTGAGGGGATGTAATAAAGAATCTTATCTGGTAAGTACTTCTTTGATTTCAAAGGCAAGTTTATTCTTCTGGGGTCATTTAATTTGATTATCATTCTGTTTGGGGAACTAGAGTTTCCCAAATTAATGTTCCATCATAGAAAGGTTCATTCCAGAGAGTTCTACCCTAGGTATAACCCTGCCCCAAACAAATGGACAACAATGGCCAAAGCCCCACTGGGCTCTTCATAGAGAAGCTTGTTTACCAGCTATAATTGATCCAAGCTGCTTCCATGGTATAAATTCATAACATCTCAAGGAGGCCGGAAGCGCCCCCTGTGAGCTGCTCTGTGTCAATGGGCACAGCACTAAAGTCCTGAGTACAAGAGTCTGACCACTGCACCCTGAGAGCAGAGAGGAAAGAAGCAGGCAACAGGAACTTCCCCAAGGCCCTGGGAGACTCCTGCAGACCCTAACTTGGAACTATTCGTTGTACTCCAGAAGCAGTTTTAATGTCTTGTTTGTCTGGTCTCTGTCCTTTTGTAACAGATGATGAGGTACATTTTGGAACAAAGGGATGAGGGCCATGCAGCGGGCAGAGGGAAAGTCTGGAAACTTCCTACCGGAGGAGGAAAGAGCAAAAGTGGCCAGGCCGTTCCCTGCAGAGACAGAGGGGGCTGTACCTTGCAGCCACTCACGGCCCCCTGCCGCTAAGAAGTGGGTTGGTCCTCCGCTTAGGAGTATGGAGTGTATATTTTAGATACATTTTCATTAAAAGGAGTAGTATGAAAATTTGGGAACTTGTTATTTTTCCAGACACGTCTGTTATTTAGAAAGTGAATGTACATGGACTCTTTCATTCTCCGGTAGTGCTGCGTCAATGAGGTGTGAATTAGTTGGTTTCTTCTGAGGGCTGTGAGGTGAGGATCTATTCTAGCCTCTCCCCTTGGCTTGTAGCCGCTGTCTTCCTCCCCTCTCTGCGTATCTGCCTGTGTGCCCAAATTCTTTCTTTTTATATAAGGCCACTAGTCATATTGGGTCAGGACCTGCCTTAATGCCCTAATTTTACTTTGATGGCTTCTGTAAAGACCCTATCTCCAAATAAGGTAACATTCTGAGATGCTGGGGGTTAGGACCCCAACATGCATTTTTGAGAGGGACACGTTTCAACCCATGACAAGGCGTTACCCTGTAAGGAAGCTTGCCACGTTATGTGCTTTCTTTAGTCACCTGCTGCATTGTGTCTTCTGAGACAGAGGACAAGCGTCAGACTTTGCTTATCTCACACTGAAGATGACCTGCCAAATAAATGGCACCCTGGTACCCTGGTGAGAACAGTCAGGTTTGTTGTAGGTTGCAGATTGTCACAAAACCGTGAATGTCACAGGCTGCTTGTGGTCAGGTCAGGTTCCCCTGTGTGCCGAGTAAGTAGCCTGGGTCTTAGCATGGGGTTGGGAGAAGGGGCATTTGTGTGAGGCCTATCTCTGTTAGGTATGTACGTAAGGTAGGGATAAATATACTGTTTTTTTAATTATTATTATTTGTTTTATTTCCCACCTGAGGACATGTTCATTGATTTTTAGAGAGAGGAGAAGAGAGAGGGAGAGGTTGCCTCCCATATACTTCCCAAATGGGGATCGAACCTGAAACCTAGGCATGTGCCCTGACTGGGAATTGAACCAGCGACCTTTTGGTGCTCTGGATGGCACTCCAACCAACAGAGTCACTCCAGCCAAAGGCAAATAGACTGCTCTTTTATAGTTTTTCATTACAAACCAAGGAACTCCACTGTTTTCTTGCAAATGGAATAGAAAAACTCAGGTTCACTTTAATAGTTCAAACGCAAGGAGAAAAATCTGCCAGTGCACTTGGTTGTTGTATGGATCACTTCGCAGCAATTGTGGAGGCATAATCAGAGGGGCTCGTCACAGCTTCAGGGGCCTGTTGTTCTTCCTGAGCTAGAATCAGTGCAATAGACAGAGAATAACTGGGTAGGAGAGATAGAACAAACCTTTATAATTTAAGAACAAAGCTGGCCTTTGAGGTAAGATAAGGCCAGGTACTCGCTCACATAGGAGCCATTGAAAAACAGGATTTTTATGACCTTGAAGTAATGATTTTGGTTGAGAGAGTAATTCAGACCCTAGAGTATTGGCTCTCAGAAGTTTGACTAAGAAGTCACTCCCTCAGTATACAGAGTTAGGTTTACTACGGAGTCTGAAGCTCATGAACAGCCTAAATGTGTGTATCCTTAAGTTGTATATCTAGTTGTCCTTTATGGATACTGATGACAGAACTAATAATGCTTTAACCTCTACGTGGCCATGGTCCAAATGAACCGGACTCATGCCAAAACAAACAAACAAACAAACAAAAATGCCCTCCAAAGCCCACCTGATTGAGGGCCAAGAACTCAGACTCACGACCTGTCTTGCCATGGGATGTTAACAATGGCTCAAGGACTCACAGACACAGAGAAAGGGGAGGGGCTTGGGGGACGGGGTGAAAGAGGTGAAGGGATTAAGAAGGACAAATTGGTAATTACAGAATAGTCTCGAGGATGTAAAGTACACCATAGGGAATGTCGTAAATGATATTTTAATCTGTATGGAGCCAGGTGGGTGCTGGGAATGCCAGAGGCAACACCATGTAAAGGGTATGATTGTCTAACCACTATGCTGTACACCCGAGACCAATACAAAATAAACTGAATGTAAACTGTAATTTTTTTAAAAAAGCATGGCTCTCAGCTGTGGATGCCTCTGCAATGGTAGCAGAACGTGGAAAAATCCGAGACTCTCCCTTCGTATGGCATTCTCTGTGCGGTGGTGCCAACTCCTTACAGATTATCCGCAATGCGTGTGCTGTGGAGATGTATGTGAAACTATATTTAAAAAATGTCACATCTAAATGTTTCCAGTGGTGGGGTTGGTTCAGTAGAACAATCTTATGTAAGACGGTACTTGAAAAGCTCAGATCTGTGGGTCGGAGTACTATTTAGTCATCTGTTTGTGCAGCTATATTTTTAACTGAATTTATGATGAGCAAATAATTTTTTTTTTATTTTTTGAGCTCCCAAGCTGTGTTTCCATACTTCAGTTTGGTTTATTTTCCTCTCAATTTCCTTCAGAACACATTACAAAGAACTTTCTTTGGAAATTTCATAATGCTTCCCTCAAAGCAGGCGGCATCCTCAGGAAGCACCAAACCAAACGACCAAAATTGAAGACTGGAATCCTAACCAGAGGACCTGTGTGTTCTTTCTGATGCCGGGCAGCAGAAGCCTAGGCCTATGTCACATTCTCTTTGTTTTTTCCTTTTTATTGGTTCTTTTTCTTTTTATTCAAAACATTGTCTGTGGCCATGTAAAACCTCTGGCAACACTTCTGACTGACAAAGAATCTCTCAGTTGTTGCCAGTTGAAGTATCATTACTGCATAGTGTTAAGAGTAATATCCAGCCCTGGCTGGTGTGGCCCATTGGATTGAGCACAGGCCTGTGGACCGAAGGGTCGCCGGTTCGATTCCCAGTCAGGGCACATGCCTGGGTTGCAGGCCAGGTCCTCGGTAGGGGGCATGCTAAAGGTAACCACACACTGATGTTTCTCTCCCTCTCTTTCTCCCTCCCTTCACCTCTGTCTAAAAATAAATAAATAAAATCTTTAAAAAAGAGAGTAATACACAGCCTTAATAATCCACTTGTCGTGGGATCTGGAATAGTAAGTCTATGTGAAAGATGCAGACCCTGTCCTCAAGAAGTTTACATTTGGAAAGTTTCTTCTTTTAACTTCATTGAAGAATAATTGGCAAGTATAATTTTATGTCTTGAACGCACACAATGTGGTCATTTTATATACGTATACATTGGTAGAATGATCACCAAGATCAATATAGTTAATGCATCCATCACTCATACAGTTAGCATAGTTAGCTTTTTCAGTATGTGAGTGAGAATGCTTAAGATCTACTCTCAGCAGCTTTCAAGTATACACTACAACATTAACTGTAATCACCGTGTTGTACATGTCAGATCCTCAGAGCTTATTTTCCTTATAACTGAAAACGTGTACCTTTTCTTCACTCCATTTCTGCCTTCCCTCAGCCTCTGGCAACCGCCCTTTTATTCTCTGCTCCTAAGAAATGGGTTTTTGCTTTTGTTTCATGTTTAGATTCTGCATATAAGTGACGGCATACCGTGTTTGTCTTTCTCTGACTGGCTTACTTCACTTAGCATCGTGCACTGCAAATGTATCCGTGTTATTGCAAATGGCAGAATTTCCTTCTTTTCGTGGCCGCGTAGTAGTCCATTGTATAAATGCACCACATTTTCTTTAGTCATGTGGACACGGAGGTCGTTTCCGTATCCTGGCCGTTGTGAACAATGCTGCCGGGAACATGGGCGCATAGTCTCTTCGAGACCCCGATTTTAATTCCTTCAGATATGTACCCAGAAGTGGAATGGCTGGATCATAGGGTAGCTTGATTTTTAGTTGTTTTGAGGAATCTCCATACTGTTTTCCATAGTGGCTGCACCAGTTTACACTTCCGTCAGCTGCGCACAGGGTCCCCTTTTCTGCACAGCCTCCTGAACACTTGCAAAGTCTCATCTTTTGGATAGTAGCCATTCTAACAGGTGTGAGGTGGCATCTCATCGTGGTTTTCCCCAGTGTGTTTTCCTGATGATTAGAGGTGTCTGTCACATTCTTTCCAAACCCATGACTCATCACCAGCCACTATGCTAAGGGTGTCATTTATAACATCTCATTACTCTTTGTAATGGTCTTGTCAGGTATTATTTTTACTGTATAAAGGAGGAATTTGAGGCTTAGAGAAGTTGAGTGATTTGCCCAAAGTTGCACAACTAGTAAATAGCACAGCAGGACACCCGTCCCAGGTCTGTGTGACCCCCAGGTCGGGGCTCCTCAGCCCTCCAAAGTAAGGCCTCGATTCACTTTTCTCTTGTTCTGAAATGGCGTGTTTTTTTACAACCAAGATCCAGATTCAATTGATATAAAAAATATGAAGCCAATCCTATGCGATCACATCATATGAATTTTTCTAGTCTTGTCTTCCTTTGTAAGGATGTTTTCCATGAGTGCTCAGGGCCAGTCCTCCACGGTTACCAAATCCTGCCTATTTGGCATTTCCTCCCTTCTCCTGTTCATGTTAAGTCTGCCTCCCTGCTTTCTGCACAGTCAACAGTTCTGCCTTTTGAATGCCTTCAGGACTGCATTCCAACTTTCTGTGACCATCACCGGGGGGGCCACACCGCCAGGAACAACGCTGGCGAGAATTGAGCGTGTTCCCAGGGCACCCTCTTCTCACGCAAGGCCCACAGAGCACGCCAGCCTCTCATCTTTAGATCTTGTCAAGCCCACATCCTGCATGAATCCTGTGTCTCCTGAATTCTGTAAGACATAAGACAGACTCTTCAGATGATTCTCTTAAAGTGCCCTGCTTGGTTCAAGGGGGCGGGAAGGAGTCAGCACTCCCTCAGCTCTGCAAAGAACCCGGGAAAGCCACTCAGGCCTCCTGTAAAGACCCCCGATGAGGCTCCGCCCCTGGGCTCTGTTGGGCCGCCCTCCACAGACTCTGCCCCTCTCTTGTGTGGGCACCTGACACTCCTTGTTCTCAGCACTGGGGGCTCAGCTCAGACTGAGGCATCACAAGAGTCCTACTTTAGCATCTGGATACATATAGATTTGGGAGTTTTTAGCACACAGTTGTAATTAGAACTGTGGTGGAGGCAGAGATGGAAGGGGAGGGGTAGCTTTGAAGAGAGTACAGAGAAATGAGGTGGCCGAAGGTGGGGAGCATTTAAGGGGAAGAGGGGAAGAGTTAACCCCATACACTGAGCTGAGATCCTGGGAGGCGAGAGAAGACCTAGGGGACAGTGCTACTGAGGAAATAAAGAGAGTCTCAAGAAAGGGGATGATATAAAGGACCAAGCTCCCTGCTACTTAAAGAGCTCCTAGAAATCAAGAATGAAAATCTAGTAGCTCAACAGGAAGTGGGCAAAGACCATGAACAGAGAACTCACAATGAAAGAAAGACAAATGGCCCTTGAACATCTGAGAAGATGCCCAACCTCAGTCGCAATAAGGGAACCGCAGGTGAAAACTACCCTGAAATCCACTTCTCACCTCTGAGACTGTCAGACATTTTGACCTTACATGGCGTTGGCAAGATTTTAATCAGGGTATGTGCCGCTGAAGCAAGCACGGTAACTCTATGTTTAATAATTTTTTAAAAACCTGTAGGCTGAGAACCCCAAATCTATATCCTGGCCTGACCTTTCCCGGCTGTCTGTTTCAAATCTCCTCCGACATACTGGCAGCTCAAAGTTACCTTGACCAGATCTGAAGCTGTTCCTCTCCACTCCCCCCAGACTCCTCCTCCTCCAGTCTTCTCATCCCAGGAAATGGCCCCACCATCCCCTCAGGTGCTCAGCCCAGGGCCCTGGGACTGGTCCTCACTTCCTCTGTCCGACTCTGCGCACAGCCAGTTGATCAGCGAGCGCATCCGCTCTGCATCCCCCGCATTGTCCTCCACCGCGGCTGCTGTGGTCTAAGCCAGCCTCGCCTCTCGTCTAGGGCTCTGGAGCAGACCCCTGCGACTTTCACTCTCACCCCTGAAGCCCTTTGCCCACTCTGTAGCCAAGGTCATCTTCTAAAAACACACCCACGATCACTGAGCCCTCCCGCTTCAAGCCTCCGATTGGTGTCTCATTCCAATCAGAAATAGAACCCAACTGGCTTCTGTGGCCTGAGGCCTATGGGACTCTGGGCGCTGGCTCCCTCTCTTTGCCCCTCCCTTGCTTCCTGTGCTATGCCACACTGGCCCTTTGTTCTTTAGCTGGTACCTGCCACAAGGCCTCTGAACTCACTGGCCCCTCTGTCAGGAACTGTGTGGCAAGTTCCTTCTCACTATGGAGGCTTCCCCTCAAATGTCACCTCCTTAGGGAGGCCTTGCCTGGTTGCCCCCACCCCCCAACTCAGCCAACCTCTATGAAATGTTGCTCTGTCTTGGCCTGGGGCTTCCAGGGACATGGGCACGGTAGCCTGGGAACACATCCTGGATCAGTGATGTGCGGAGGGTCCATTCTCACACACCTGGTGAACAGGCTTGCTCTCAGCCAGATGATCCAGAACAGCTGGGGTGGGTCGGTGGCTTGAACTCCCCATAAAAAGTGCGAAGGGAGCTGCTCAAAGCACCTGAGAGGTCCTGACCTCATGCAGGTGGCGCCTCGGCAGTGACGTGCCCTGCCAGTGCCCGAAGGTCAGGGACGGAGCCACCGCCAAAGGGCACTGCTGAGCCGCCTGCTCTATGTAGCCGTCTCTGGGCTGTAAATTGGTCTTTTCTCTGAAAAGTAAGTGGCACCCTTTTCCTGTGCCTGTGCAATCTTTCGATCCACTCCATTGTGTCAAAGGTACACCTGCCATAGCCAGATTCTTGCTGTTCTAAATCCCAGTCCCCTCCTTGCCCCACTCAATTCCCACTTTGAATGAGGAACCTGGAGTTTTGGAGTGCCCACCTCTCCCATCTACTAGCCGTGTGACCTTGGGCAAGTTATCTCGCACCTTACATCCTTCAGCCCTACATCCGAAAAGTGACAGAACCTCTGCGACCGCACAGGGTTGTTGTGAGGGTGAAAGGAGGCTGTGCCCAGAACACTGAACTATCCATGGCTCCCCATTGCCCTCCTGATTAGGTCTGACATTCAGGCCCGAACCCCATGTTCCCCCATAGCTCCTCAGGATCCCACAGGCTCCACCCTCCCCAGGCTGCCAGGTCTTGCGCCTTTGCACAAATGTTTCACTGCTTATGGAAGTCCGTTTTCCCCTTGTGCTTTTTCTGTTTTCTGTTCAAAAACAACAAGAAATGCATTGATTTTATACTTAGGGAAAATCCTCACTATGAACATTTTGAATACACACCTGTCATCTGTGGTTGCTCAGGCCTTTAAACCACCCCCAGATTTTTAAAGCCTCTCCAGTATTGGACCTTAAAGTATACAAAGTCAGGTATGTATGGGGACAAAATACAAACATGCAGCCCATTGTTACAGAAATAAAAAATGTAAACTCTTCTGAGGGCAGATTTGCATGTTTTTTTACTCATCTGGGCATTTCCACCCTAGTGACTGTGCCTGCCAGACTACCTTGCCCTTGGTTTCAGTAAATATTTGTGCAATTGAATTGTTAACCACTGCGTGTAAGAACAAGCAGGTCCCACACACTGTGCCTCTTATGAATAGAATAAAAATAACCCATGGAATTCATCAGATTAACTGATACGAGGTTTTGTTCTCTTCGCCTAGTGAGAAGGCCATAAAGAGATCATTTAGGAGCTTTTCATTTGCAAAGCCAGCCATTCACCGCCACTCGAGTGGATGAATGATAGCAGCGGTTACAATGATACATCAGATCATGTCCATCTTCTGCTTTTTCACCCGTGAAACAGACTTGAAACACTTTACAAGGGTCAGGTCCCGAGAGGGGAGGAGATGCCGCCCTCTCTCCTGGGCTCGCAGAACAGTGTGAAGAAATGCTCACCCGGGCAGTCTTCACTCCGAGGGTTGCAGTCATTCACCCTCCGGAGAGTGAGGACAGTTTACCTGCCTCTCACCTTCTTTTGTGGGAGCAGTGTAATGACGAAGAGACAAACTCCTCCTTACACATTTTTGATTCCTGTGTGCGGTTAATAAAAGACAGCTAAGTATTGTTGTTTTAATCTTACTGATTAGACTGGAAAGCTGAATAAGACACATTATCTGCTGTTTACTTGATCATCTGTCTAAATGTTTCATTTTCTTGAGCCAAAAGTTCTGGTTCCCTCTTTATTGATTGTGATCTTCATTAAGCAGCCTCCTCTGAGCACCTTTCTGTTGGGAAGTCTGTACAAATTAGGTGAGTTTTGATCCCAAAGGAACTTGTGATTTAAACCAGTGTAAAGTCCAATGTTTCTCAACGGGGGTAGTTCTGCCTCCCTGCAGGGCATGTGGTGATGTGCGAAGACATTTTTGGTTGGCATAACTGGGGGGGTACTCCTGGCATCTAGTGGGTAGAGGCCAACCTTGCAGCTAACCATCCTATACTACGTAAACGGCCCCATAGCAAAGAATTATCTGGCCCAAACTTTCCACAGTGCTGAGGTTGAGAAACCCAGGTGAAGCCATATGGACTTAAATGGACAAATAGTTTAAAAATAGTGACAGATGAAGAAATACCTATGTGCTATATAGACACGAGATTAGAGAGCAGGGACAACTTGGTGCCTGTCACCATAGCCCCAGTGGCAGAGCTAAGTACCTCTCTGCCACTATGGGAATAGACTTCATGAAAGGGATAAACAGGGTGCAGGGGATCCTTAGGGAGCCAAGAGACCTTCAGGACAGAGCCTGATGAATGAAAATCACTCTGACTTTCATCACCGTGGTCCACGTCTGATAAAAATGCTAGTCACTGAGGAAACCATCACAACTGACACGCCCTTTACATCGGGGGAGGACGGAGGACGGGGCTTTATTCTGTGATTACGGCATTACTCACCAAGGCCAGAAACTACTTAAAGTTCACAATCATATCAATGCAAAGACCAAGAAAGAAGAACCATTCAGCCAGCTCAAAGAAGGCATTGCATCATTTCCTTGTGTGCGGTTCTGGCTAAAAATAACCTTTAATCCTCATCAAGAGTAAACTGTCAAAGAGAATTAGGAAGTTACCTCTGAGCGAGGTTACAGGGTGGGGCAGAGAGAGCAATTCATCAAGGAAGAAATGACTTGTTGTATTTTAAGATTAAAATATCAGAAAGACTGGAGAAAATGCAGGACAAAGGGAATATGGACTGTGATGGGGGAGGAGGAGGAGAGTGCGTGGGGAGGTATTTGCATGTGTGTGTTTTGGGGTCAGGAGGCACAGGATTCCCACCTGGGGTGGGGGTGGCGGGCAACGGTGTCTTCACTGTTGGGCCCTGGGTGTTCTTTTGTCATTGGTTGTGGGTAGTCTGTCTCGGCTTTGACCACTCGCAGAGAGAGAGGGTAAACCACAGGCTCTGTGCCTGTCGGGCCATGAAACGAAACAGGGAAGGCTGACCTGAGGCTGAGCCCCAAAGCCATCGTCACCTTGGCGTTACCACAACACAGACTGGGAACAAGAGCAGACATGTTCCTCATAGGGTGACCACTGCACAAGCTGTAAGGGAATAAGGAGGGACAGCATATGTGAAACAAAGGCTTTTTGACCTTTCGGGTGAACTTTAGCTTTCAGCCAGCTGGTAGTCACTTCCTATTTGCCATGGCATTTTAAAGTTCATAAAGCAAAAACGCAATGGAGGGGTTATGAAGGTGCCCTCAATTCTTAGTATAAGGACTCAAATATAGGCAAATTTTCAAGGATGGGGGTGTCCTGTCTCACTGGCCTTCCAGCCTTATAACTTGGGACAAGACTTATTGCTCTAGAGGTGATCGGTAGACGTACATCTAGTATGTCTACCTCATTGTATGTCTACAGTGCTTTGAAAGATCCTTGAGGAGAATTGAACTTCTTCATTTTCGCAGATGTGGCCTCCAGCCCAGGGCCTGGCAAAGAGTGTGCATTCAGTTAATGTTGGTTGAATAGATGACTAGAAATGAATGGATGAGTGGGTGGGTAGGGAGGTGAGTGGGTGGGCAGATTGATGAATGAATGCGTGGATGGATGGATGAATGAAGAAACAGACAGACCAGTAAGTTTCTCCCCACTTTCGAGGTCTTACAAGCCGTGATGCCCTTGTGTTTCAACTGTTATACACATGCACAGTATTATCATTAACTCCCAGACATCCATCTGTTTCATCAATAAGGATGGTGAAAATAGACAGTAAAAGAGTTCCATGCTTTGCTGATGCCACATGTGAAAAGCTCTTTGCCAAATGCACTGCTTATCACCTGAAAACTCCCCTTCTTGATATCTTATTCCATTTATAGACTCTAGCTCTACAGTGTAAGATCTTATTTCTTGAATTAAAATGTGATAAGAGACCTTTCAGTTCCCAGAGTCTCTCCTCCATCCGTAGGTCAGAAGTTATTGGCCAGAGTCCCAGCATCTCCCATGAGCTACTGCATGCTTCTGCGGACCAAACCTCCTTGGCCTTCAGACCAAATGATGTCATGTTCATTACGGCGCATTTTTCTAACATTTGACTTACATCAGCGTATTCACACACATCTTTATAAGGAGGTGTGTTTAAAATTTTGCAAGTTACACAGGGGTTGGGCATATAGCAGACTTTCAGTAAATGCTGAGTGAGAATCCATAGGGAAGAAAAACCCCACAGGTGTTTGGTAAGAGATGCCATTCCCAGCTGTCTCTGCATTATTTCGATTATTCAACTTTGAGCCTGACTGTGGGCAGTTCAGTAAGAGTAAGTGTACCAAGCAGGTGGGTCTTGCCTTTCTTACAGAGCCCATTCCTCATCTCCAGAGATGATAACTTCTGTGGCTTGAGGCTTTACAAGGAGCCAGCTTCCCCCCACAGGCCATCTTTGCTTCAAGTGAGGGAGGGAGGGCTGTTTACTACATGCTTCTTCACTGCCAATCCCTGTGGAGAAAACCCAGGAGTCACGTTCACGTTCAGCTGCGGAGCGGGCTGAACCAGAGCCATCTGTGTTACTCTCCTTTATCCAATGTGTGTGTTTGGGGCACCCAGGGGTGTATTTGGAAAAGAAATATGAAGAAATGTTAGAAAAAATTATGGTGTCACAACTTATATTTAAGTCTTTCATCCATTTCGAGTTTATTTTTGTGTATAGTGTAAGTTGGTAGTCAAGTTTCATTTTTTTTGCGTGTAGGTGTTCAGATCTCCCAACACCATTTGTTGAAGAGGCTATTTTTACTCCTTTTACGCTCCTGCCCCCTTTGTTGAATATTAATTGGCCACGGAGACATGGGTTTATTTCTGGGCTCTCTATTCTGTTCCACTGATCTGTGTGTCTGTTCTTATGCCAGTGTCAGGCTGTGTTCATTCCAGTGGCCTTGTAATACAGTTTGGTATCAGGTATTGTGATCTCTCCTACCTGCTCTTCTTTCTCAAAATTGCTGAAAGATAAGACAACTACCATATGATCTCACCTGTAAGTGGAACCTAATCAACAAAACAAGTGAGCAAAGTAGAACCAGAGACATGTAAATAAAGGAGAAACTGACAGTAACTAGAGAGGAGGAGGAGGAGGAGGGACATAGCGGGGGAAAGAAAGGGAAGGGTCGTCAAGGAACATGTATAAAGGACCCATGGACAGAGTCAATGGAGGCGGGGAGGATGGGTAAGGCAGGGGAGAGTAGTGGGAAAATGGGGACAAGTGTAACTGAACAGTGAAAAAATAATTTAAAAAATTGCACGAACATCACCCCCAGTTCAACATGAAGCTGTGATTTATTGTTCATTTTAGTTTGTATTTTGTGTGTTTGCCATGGACTTAGCCCTATCCACTTTAGCTTTTTTTGAATGAGAATTTCAAACCACATGGAAACTCTGGTGCCATTTTTTTTAAAAAAAAAAAAACAACAAAAAATGGAGCGCCGTCCTCATCTGTTTTAACCATTAGTAACACTGAAATTGATTTTCATGTAATTGTGAGTTATAATCACTTTCACCTACTTGGATTTTGTGGGCAGTTTTGGCATGAACTGGTGAGAGCTAAAATATCATTAAGCTTTTAAAAAAATTTCCCTGGTGTGGATTTGAGGCGTTCTGGAGGTTTGAGATTTGAAAGTCATCATTATAAAACATTACCATCAATCAAATTACTGAGACCACGGTGTTCCATTCCAGGCTTGCAGAAATCATCCCATCAGTTCTAATCTGGCCATCGTCACTGGGGTAGACAGAGAATCAATCAAATCAACAAGTATTTGTGCAGACTTAACGCACTTAGCACAGTTCCAGGGAGCGGGAGAATGTGGAAGACGTGCAGACACATTCCTTCATCATGTGAAAAAGGACGAAAATGGCAATTGTTTCTTCCAAATGCTAATGGTTTGCCTTGATCATTAGCTTTGAATAGCTGCATGATTTTAGGTTACAGATTGAAAGTGTTGTAACTACTTTGTACTTTGAACATGCAATGAGTTACTTGGAGGAGAAATAGCCCACACATTTATCACACTGCTCTGGTGTGTTCTCTTTACAATTGCTGCTGATTTTGGCAGCATCGAAAGGACCCTACATCCTGTTGGCTGCAGAGCACAACAGTATAGAGAGAGCTCCAAGGGACTTCCTTCCTTCCCGGCATCCCCACTGCTGAGCAAGTGGGCGAGTGACCAGCAGGGCCCTGCTTGCCAGTTGGTAGCGTGCCATCTCTAAGGCCCACAAAGTCGACCAGCAGGCAGATAGATAGACTCTGATGTTCTGTCTATATTCCTGGAAAATGGGGACGTGGCCAGGTTATACAATAATCCGACTTTAAGAGAAGTCTAGACCCTTTTCTAATAAATAAAGCCACAGCTGAGAAGCACAGGGATTTTTTTCCCTGTATGCCAAGTTAGGGATGCATTTTAAAGCACCTATGATTTTTCTAACAGCTTCATGGACATGGAGTTTACATAGCATATAATTCACCTATTACAAGTGCACAGTGCAACGAGTTTTCATAAATTTATACAGTTGTGCAACCATCGCTGTAACTCAGATTTGGAATGCCTCCAACATCCCAGAAAGTTCCCTCAGGCCGATTTGCAGCCAGTCCCTGCTCAGGCCCAGGCAACCGCCGTCTGCCTTTTGTCTAGAAATTTCATATAAATGGAATCATACAAATATAAAAAGACACTATGTGGTCTTTTGTGTCTGGCTTCTTTCACTTACCAGAATGTTTTCTGAGGTTTGTTCATGTTGTTTCATGTATCAGTAATTTATTCCTTTTAATCTCGGAGTAGCGTTCCTTTGTGTGGACGGACCATTTTGTTAATCCCTTCATTAGTTGATGGACATGGAGATCTTTTTCCGGTTTTTGCCGTAATACCCACTCTGTCACTGATAACTTTAAGTAAGGCATGCCACTAGTTTTGAAATGGCAATTTAATCCACTCCCAATTTTGTGTTATTATTCACGGTCACTGCACCAATTCTGAAATCTCGTTGTATTAGATGCATGTCATTTGAAGTACATTGGAAAGCAGGAAGTTATCAAGTGGATATTTTGTCCAATTAAGCCTTCATGTAGGCTATATGAACCAGAATTTATAGGCTTGAAATGAGCCAAGTCTCCGCCAAAGTGAGAGAAATTTGCCCAGAGACGTTCTTACACCCCCCTTACCAAACCTGTTTCCTTACTCTCCGAGTACTTCCTTGCACTAGCTACCCTGACCTTCACTCGCTCATGCATTCAACGACTCATTCACCCCTGTCCGTCGCACAGATATTTAGTGAGCATTTGCTCTGTGGTAAGGCAGAGCGCTAGGTGCTTAAAAAAGGAATCAGACATGAAGATTACAATCAGTCTGCGCAGGCACCCAACTCAGTTTTTTGAACGTTTTTGACTGAGACCCACAGGAAAAAAAGTACATTTTATCTGTATATACATAGCTGAGGCAAAAGTTCCATAAAAATGATACTTAACATTACCACATGTGATGCACTATATTATTTTCTGTTTCATTTTGAAGAAATAGTTGATTGCAACCCACTCAACAAATTGTACCAACACTAATGGGTTGCATCTTGCAATTAAAAAAAATGTCACTCAACTATTAGCACTTTGGGACAAAGGAGGAAGAAGGTAAGGGAACAGATATGGGAGCCGACCTGGTGGTAGACAGAATAGTGGAGAGTAGGGGTGAGGCCCTTCTTAGCGACACGGATGCTGCTCTGGGCACTTGTTAGTGTCATTTCCACCAGGGCTTGGACCACAGTCGCCCTACTGGCAAATCCTTTGTACTGAAGAGGCCAGACCCCCATGGCTCAGCCGAGGTGGTGGCTGCAGGGGTGATGCAGAGAGGGATTTCCCTTCCTTCCCGGCTGATAGAGCCAGCCCGCCTTCACAAAGCAAATGTGCCTCACGTATTCTAAGTGTATTGTCCTTGGATTTGATAATACTTCTCTTAGAGTAACTAACACTCACAAGAACTGAGCAGATTTTATGGTCTCTCTGGAGAACCAAACACTTTGCTGTGTTTCCTCTCTGAATCAATAATTATTTTTGGCTTGTTTTTCTTTCCTCTTGGCCCAACAAAATAGACTAACAAAATAGAAACAGACTCATAGATACAGACTGACAGCTGTCAGAGGGGAGGGGAGTTGGGGGCTGGGTGAAAAAGGTGAATGAATTAAGCAAAAATCAAACATACAAATAAACTTATAGACACAGACAACAGTGTGACGATTACCAGAGGGAAAGGAGGATGGGGGAGACAGAAGAGGGTGATAGGGAGATGAAATGGTGACAGAAGGAGACTTGACTTGGGGTGGTGAGCACATAATACAATGTACAGATGATGTACTATAGAATTGTACATCTGAAATCTGCATAATTTTATTAACCAGTGTCATGCAACTGAATTCAATTATTAAAATAAACAAAACAAAATTCTTTCCCCAGCCTGTATTCTCTCAGCTGTTTTTAATGAAATAACTGAAATGGAGCGCTGTAACAAAGTTTTGTCTGTCAGTAATTGCCACCAAAACCCTTTCTCTGGTGGTACTTCTCTCCTTCCCTAAAGCTGGAAGGTGTCAAGCGCTGTGGCATAGGTGGCTTTATATAGGCAGGGAGGGATATTTTTAAAGCATTTATTGAGAGTTTATTATTGGCTAAGCACTTTATATACTTTGTCCCATTTAGTTCTCAAAATGAGCAATATAGTAGACACCCTAATCCCCATTTTCCAAAATATAAAATGGGGCCCAGAGAGGTTAGCTAATTTACCCAAGGTCACAAAGCTCTTAGTGCTGGAGTTGGAATTCCAACTCAGGTCTTCTGATGCCTTTGAGAAATGGCACGAAGCGTGTGTAGTTGGCAGTGCTGCTTCAGCAAACATTAGCGAGACTCTGTTATGTACAGACATAATCCCCATCCCGAAGAGCTCACGGCATTGTGCAGTATGACTTGGAGACAGCATGACCTGGCAGCTGTGGAAAGTCGGTTTAGAGGATCAGTGGGAGAAAGCCGAGTTGTTGGAGGTTGATTCTGTAGGCAGTGGGGAGCCCTTAGAGGTTTCTGAGCAGGGGAGTCACTTGGCAGACGCGGGCTCCATCTGGTAGCAGACAAGAGGTGTCGGGCCTTGGCGCGGGAAGGCGGCAGTGGGAAGGCAGGGAAGAATGCTGTGAATGTGGAAAGGGGCGTGGCCAGACTTGATGGCTGATTCTGTGCAGGCATCAAAGCATCACATTTTTTTCTTCCAGCCATCATGACTGACCAGAGCGACCCCTTCCCCAGTCCATTCAAGATAACCCTTTTGGAAAAGGTCCCCAGCTACTTGTTGCTCCTGAATTCTGCTTCTGGGAGAAGCCCTATTCCTTTTCATCTCCGGTTGCAGCCGGATTTGGTCTATTTCCTCGGGTATCCTGGACTCATTAGTGTGTGTGACAAGTCTAACTGATCTGGAGCGTGACACAGTATTTCACATTTTTCCCAGCTGCATTCAAGCTACTGGGGAGCCTGTGATCGTCATCACATCCGTCCAAGTTCCACGGTGCGGGCAGTTGTGTGTTCCCATTCCTATGCTGTGTTCCCTCATTTGCCACTGCTCCCCACAGAGGTTAGCTTTAAAACATCGTGAGTGGAGCCTAACAGCATGGCTTCCCATTTGCAACATTTTCCTCTAGCTTCCTAATTTCTTCTTCTGAACACAGAACCTTGTGTTTCAAAAAGACAGGGCTGAAACTGGGACCATCCATCACTTTGACCTTGGTCCTTTCTGTCCTGCTCTCTATTTGGCTACTCATCCCTTCCAGCCACGGTTGCTTCTCGGTTGCTTACTGTCTTCCTGCTAGATCTGTGTGCAAGAGGTGAAATAGACACAGCAACCCGTGGTTAGGAAGGTTGGGACTTTAAAGTTAAAGAATTAGGAAACAGCCCTGGTAGTCTGGGCCAGTTCTGCCTCTGAGAAATGGCACAGGGAACCTGTTATTTTTCAGTAACTTTCAAACTAACACAAGAAACTGGGAAAAGGCAGGACTGCGAGTCAACATGGAGTTCACTGGCTATGGCACCTGGGGAAGCTGATTTAATGTCTCTGAACGTCCGGTTCCTCGTCTGTGAAATGGGTTCAGAAACGCAGCTGCCTCCTAGAGTGGGCGCTGCGGCTGAATGAGCTAACAACGTTTGCAGCGGGCACAGGCTGGCCATATCCTTACTTTCTTGTCCCCTATTGGCACTCAGAACAGTCCCTTACTATTGCCTTCTTGGTCCCTTACTTCTTCTGAGACAGAATAGCACAGTGGTGAAAAATGTGGCCTCTAGGGTCAGACTTTCAGGGTTTGGAACGTGGCCCTGCTTACTGGCTACATGTGGCTTTGGGCAAGTTGACGAGAAGTGACTCAGTCTGCCCATAGATAACGTGGGGCCCTTGCGAGCATTAGGTGAGCTAGCTTTATCACTCCTTGAATCTCGAGCATCTTGAATCTGGAGCCACCAGTTGGTTTGGAAAGCAGGCCTTTGCTCATCTTCCCTTTTCTTTCCTTCTCTCCGAGGAAAGAGCTAACACAACGTGGAATTCAACAACAATGATATCTGTGATCTGTCTTGGAGTCTACATGACTGCTGAGAATAGTCTACAGCTTTCTGAACAGGCTAGTTCCCTTAGTGGAAAAAAGTTAGGTAACCTCATTTTTTTAATTCTAAAAAATTGTAAAATATATATGACAAAATTTGCCATTTGAGCCCTGGCTGGGTGGCTCAGTCGATTGGAGCATTGTGCCATACACCAAAATGTTGCGGGTTCAATCCCTGGTCAGGGCGCATATAGGAGGCAACAGATTAATGCTTCTCTCCTGCATCAGTGTATCTCTTTCTGTCTCAAATCAATAAACATGTCCTCAGATGAGGATTTAAAAGGAAGATAAAATTTGCTATTTAGTTGTATTTAAGAGTACAGTTCAGTGGCACTACGTACTTTCGCAGTGTTGTACAGCCATCACCATCACCCATTTCCAGAACTTCTCATCCTGTAAAACTGAAACTCTGCACCTCTTAAATAACAACTCCCGACTCCATCACCCTGCAGCCCTGAAACCGCCACCGTACTTTGTCTCTATGAATTTCACTACCCTAAGCAGCTCATAAAATCAGAATCATACGTGTCTGTCCTTTTCTGTCTGTCTGCTTTCGCTAGGTGCAGTGTTCTCAAGGTTCATCCATGTCGTAGCATGTATGAGAATTTCGTTGCTGTTTAAGGATGAATAATATTCACTGTGTGGATATACTGCCTTCTGCTTATCCATTCATGTGCTGATGGACATTTGGGCTGCTTCCGCAATCTGGCTACAGTGGTTAGTGCTGCTGGGAACGGTGGCGTGCAAGTATCTGTTCAGGTTGCTTAGGTTGTGATAGGCAACGCATCCCATGAAGTCTGCCTCCCTAACCATTTTTTAGTGTAGAGTTCAGTAGTGTTAAGCACATTCAAATTGCTATGAAAAAGATCTAATTTTTTTACCTTACAAATCTGAAACTCTATGCCTATTCAACAACAGCTCCTTCTTTCAGTCCCTGGTAACCACCATCCTGCTTTCTGTTTCTATGAACTCGATTTCCTTCGATAATTCATGTAAGTGGAATCATACAGTGTTTGTGTTTTTGTGACTGGCTTGTTTCACTTAGCGTGCTGTTCTTAGGGTTCATCCATATTGTAGCAGCTGACAGGATTTCCTTCCTTTCTTAAGGCTGAGTAATGTTCCATTGTGTGTATATATCACTTTCTGTTTATCCATTTATCTGTTGGTGAATATTTGGGTTGCTTCCACCTCTTAGCTATTGTGAGTCATGCTGCTATGTACAAAATCTTTCTGAGACTCTGCTTTTAATTCTTCTGGGTATATAATTCTTTTGGGTTCTATTTTTAATTTTTTGAGGAAACTCCACACCCCATTTTCCATAGTCTCTGCACCATTTTACAGTTTCTTACAATCCTATCAGTAGTGCACAAGTGTTTCAGTTTCCCTGCGTCCTTTCAGACACTTGTAATTATTTTTATAGTATCCATCCTAATGGTGGTAACTCATTGTAGTTTTGATTTGCATTTGTCTGATGATCAGTGATATTGAATATTTTTTTCACATGCTTGTTGACCATTTGTATATCATATTTGGAGAAATGTTTGTTCAAGTCTTTTGCTTAATTTTGAATCAGGTCATTTGATTTTTTGGATGTTAATAACAGAGGACACTTTGTGTGATGGGAGAGGGGTTATGTGAGAAGTTTCTGTGCTTTCTGTGCTCAATTGTTCTGTAAACCTAAAACTGCTCTAATGAGTAAAGTCTATTACATTTTTTAAAGGCGTGGTAACAAATTGAACACAACGTGCCATTCCCCCATCCTTTGGAAACAAGTCCTCCATGTGTACTAGCCCATAGGTGTTGTTTGGAATTTTCTCGTCACCTGCCTGTCCACCTTCCCCATTTTACTAGGTTTCCCTTCTAAGGTGCCATCTAATGGGAAAAGGATTTTGATCGAATTTGTCTTTGCCATCTGACAAAGAAAGATGGGACTCCCCTCTCCTTTGGGAGTGGACCGCTGGTACCTGGGCACTTTCCCACCTCTCATTTCTTAGGAACTAATGTGAGCAGTCCTTTAACAGATGCTCCATCCAAAGATGAAGGGGCTGAGATGAATATTTATGACTTACTCTTGGTTTACATTTCAGACAGACAAATGCATCTGTAACAAGTTCCTCTCCTAATTATAAGACATCATCTCTTAATAACTGCACTAAAGTCAGCAGTCACATACAAATAATTGTAAAAATCCCATGTTTCACAGGGGTATTTGGGTCCCACCCACGCTGACTCTCCAGATTCTCTTACACACTGCGCTGTTCAGCTTCTGACATTCTGACTAATCTCAAAGTAATATGATTACCATTTTCCTGTCTGAACAAAATGAAATGATGGGGGGAGAATCTACTTCCTTCTAACGCCACGGAGACCAGTTACCAGCACATTCATATAAAAATATCCCAGATCAAGCAAGTTTGCCTTGCATAGATCGGTATTCAGCCTTCGGAACTGAAGTGCAGCCATAGGCTTATGAATTGTTCTGAGCATTGAATGAGCCCCTAACACATCAACACTGAGTGGTGCCTTTTGAACATGATAGCTGCACCCCCCTGAAAGACATCAAGTTGAAGGCAAATAATATCAAGTGAAGAATCCTCTCAGGTGTTTGAGAAATGGGAATAATAAACAATGGGCTGCTAGACGGCTGAGAAGCTTTGGCACTGTGCTCCAGGTGCTAAGCGTAGCCGTGACTGTGCACCCCCCATGCACCCTCCTTCAGAGTTGCTCACCATCCACAGCCCTCGTTGAAGGCAGGGGCGGATTGGCAGTGTTTGCCTTACGGGACCAGCCCTGGCCACAGCTGATGGGGCTGCAGGGGCTCCTGACCCCAGCGGAGAAATGCTGAATGAGGGGACAGGAGCTGGAGTCCACTGGGGGGCCCTGGAGCCCTGCGGTCCTGTCAAGGTGAGGCTTGGGCGTGTTTCCTGGAAGCCAGCCGCCTAGGTTGCGGGGAGAAGAAGGGGGAGGCATTGTTGAATGGGCACAGAGTTTCTCTCTGGGCTGATAAAGAATTCTGGAAAAGCATCGTGGCGAGAGTTGCACACCATTGTGAATGTACTTAATGTCCTTGAACTGCACACTAAAGAATGATTAAAGTGCTACATCTCATGTTCTGTATGTTTTTCCGGAATGCAAACCAACCAACGGCAGTGGAGAGCAGATTCCTTTCCCTCCCTCCATCGTTTTGTCCTGGTCACCGAGCATCCGCAAATGCCACCTGATGCTTCCGCATCAGGAAGGTCAGTGCGACTGCGTGCCGCGGAGACTTGGCAGCCTGCTAAGAGCGAGCTGATTGTTGACTGTTCTTTGCTGCAACCAAAGCGTTTCTCAAGGCCCTTTGGAGTCCAGTGCTCAAATGGTGAGCAAATGAAGGCTGATTTTGTGCTTATCCGCCGGAACTACCCTCCCGGAGCACACAGGCCTGAATCTCAGAGAGGCTGCCCTTTGGAAACAGCTTCCTAACTAAGCGGGGCTGTCATTTTTTCTTACTGTGATAGTAATTCTGCCACATGGAACGCAAAGATCCCCCTCAGCTTATTGAAAGGAAGTGAGAAAGAATCTTCATCACAGATTTATAACAACGAAAAGTTGAAAACCACGTAAATGTCTAAGGGAGAGAATTAGTTTAATTAATTATGGCATATGATAAAATATTATGCGGCCATTAAAAACCCCCTTTCGAAGGATGTTTAATGAGGTGGGGAAATGCCACAGTATAATGTTATGTGGGAAAGCAGGACTGGACATTCACCAGGGTTCCAGTTTTGCGCCAACCATGTCTGGATAGAAAACCTCTGTAGGGAAAAACACTGAAATGTTACACTGATATCTCCAGAGTAGAAAATTGGAGGTAATTTTATTTTTTTCTTCATACTTTTCATTTTTTACTTAATATGTTATTTTATATTCAGGAAAACAAAGCATTGTTAATTTTTTTTATTAGAGAAGGGGAAGCGAGTTGGTTTCGGTAGAGAGCAGAAGTCCAGCCCAGCACTGCTGGGAGGGCGTTGTAGAGGCCCACGGGCCCTTGGCCGTTGGCCCTTCACCTTGGCCTGGGGCTGTAGCTGCCACGTGCTAAGAGTGTCTCTGAGCAGCAGTGTCCAGCCCAGTATTCCTCTTGGAGACCTCAGCGCGGTGCATCATTTGTTCTGTTTGCCAAAGATTGGAGGTGGAAACAGAGTCACCAGCTTCTTTCGTTAGAGTTTGTGTCCTGGGTTTAATTACTCACTGTCGTATTTATATGCTTTCTCTTTCTGAAGTTTTCAGTACCTGTCTACCGCCCCTCGTCCAAGATTGTAGAGACCCACCCTCTGCTCCACAGCAGCGCCCCTCCCCAGTGCTTCGAAATCCGATTGCTTCCTCAGACACATGAGGGATGCATGCCTGGAATTCCAGTGCTTGTTTATAATCTGCAGGACGGTTATTTGGGGGAACTTAGAATTTATCTTGGTTTGAGTTTTGCGGAAAGGAATAAATTGCTCTTCTTCCCCAATAAAATATGTTCCCAGCTTGCTATTGTGTGGGGTAGTTCAACTACAAACAAAATAAAAGCTAGTGGCATGCTTCTGGGTGTAGCATCACAGGCATTATGACAAAAGGAAAATTAAGTCTGAAATTCATTACAGGTGGTATTTCATACCCCTTATTGCCATTTTTGTGCTGAATGAGCACAGAACTTCAGATTCTGTGGCAATTGTTATATTTGTGTTTCATAAATATGAGCTATGTCATTGGCGTAGGCAGCTTCTTTTTTTGAATATTTAGAATTTTTAGTATGATTTGTGTGTTTTTTGCACTACATGGAGCAATGTGGGATTATGCAACACTTTCTAACTAAAAATTGTCAAAATCTATAACCATGAAGTATAATACATGCTTAGAATGACTCTGGGGAATACTGTGATTTTTGGTTTTGTTTTAAAAATAATAATGTCAGTTTTTTGGGGCACTCTTTCAAAAAGCTACCACATCTAGGCAAAAACACCATAGTCTTTGAAAACTTGGGAAGCAAATCACTTTCATTAGCCAAAATGGAAACAACCAGGCCATTAAAATAATTATGTACTTTGAAAACGAAGACTCCATGGATTGAAATGCAGAATGCTCCCACAGAGCCACTGCGAAGAGCAAAATCGCAAAGTGAAAATGAATCTAGAATGCTTGCTAGAAAGAGCGGCCAACGTCCTCAAATTCAGTTTCCCCGGCACAATGCACCCTTGAGTCCTGTTTGACATTGTTGAATATTAAGACTGTTTGGACACAATTATGGCTATTGTTGGTCACAGTTCTGGCGTGACATTAAACTAACAACATGCTCGGCTGTCATTGTCTCAAGGTCAAGTTTAGACTATACCAAAGAATTTAGTTACAGCTCAGTGAATGACGAGACACAAGTACAAGGTCAAGACCATCTGCCACGGTGATGGAACACCTCCATTGTATTAATAAGAGCATAATTTCTAATTAAAGTAACATTTTATCCAGAAGTGGGGAATAAACCCAAATATTTAAAAACTTAAAAGTATACCCAGTAGGGAGAGGCCTCGAAATTCTAACAAGTGGTGCTCTGTCTTCTGGAGGGAAGAGCCAGGGAAGGCCCCAAAGACACAGAAAACATGTACCCTTCAAATGGCACACTTCTTGCCCATCCCTGAACTGCCTAGAAGAACTTGAATGAGGGGCCTTGTCCATAATAAGCAGTTATCAGAGAAAACCGCTTTTGACCAATCTATAGGGCAGGACAGACTTCTTTTTACTAAATATCCGCTCTTCTTACCATCTCGCAGTGACCCTCAGAAGCCCCCAAGGCACCTCCCTTCATTCGCAGCTCAGAAATGTATGATACCCCCACGTTCCCTTCTGACTCTGAACATCTCCTGCACACGGGGTCTCTGTCTCTCTCAGGTGTGTGGGGTCCCCACACATATATGTGTATTAAAGCTGGTCATTTTCTCTTGCCAAAAAAAAATGGCAAACTCCTTGACTAATGTTAGAAGTCCATCCTAGAGGCTGCCCAAGGGAGTTAGTTACAAAGGAACACATGCATAAAGCCTTAGGAATGTAATCTTCCAGTTTAGAAACATCAGCTGTTTAGTCGACTTTTGTTCATTGACTTTTATGTTGTTAAAAACACTAAATATTTATGATGGCATTTAATGAGACAGTGTTAATTAATCGATTTTAGTTAACATGCCAAATCCTCCTCTAAAAATGAGAAGAAATAGTGTAGGGAAAGTAGCATATGATGGTTGTTTTTACTTTAGTGAGATATAATTCACACATCGTGCGATCCACGCATTTAAAATGTTCAATTCAATGGCTTTTAGTATATTTGCAGAACTGTGCAACCATCACCACCATCAATTATTAGAATATTCTCATCAGCCCTCAGAAAATCCCGTATCCCTTAGTTGTTACTCCTTAATCTCCTCTCTCTGTCCCCATCACCTCCAGCCTTAAGCAACCACCGATCTTCTTTCTACAGATTTCTCTCTTCTGGATGTTTCCTGTGAATGGAAATAACACAGTATGTGGTCCCTTGTGTCTGACTTCTTTGCAGCTGGCGTTATGTCTTCAAGGTTCATCCATGGGGTGGCGCGTGTCAGCACTTCATTTCTTTTTGTGCCAAATGATATTCCATTGTGTGGGTATGTTGCATTTTATTTATCAACACGTTCATCAGTTAATGGACATGCAGGTGGCTTCCACTTTTTGACCATTTTGGATAATGCTGCTGTGAACGTTTGCATCCACATCGTTCTGCGGAAATACGTTTTTAACTTTCTTGGTAAATACCTAAGAGTGGAATGGCTAGGTCATATGGTAACTTTGTCTTTAACCTTTTGATTAAGAGTAGCTTGTAATTGTGGCATTAAGTTTTCTTAAATATTTGATCCAGCATATATCTATATACAAGTGAAGCAGATAACCCTTAGACCCCTTGTTGTAACTATAGTTCAGTCTATTACAGCAATTGACCGGGTGCTCCTTAGACATACCAGTCTCTCATTGCTCAGTGACAGTTTTTTCTGTCGATCTGGACTTATGTATGTGACACTTCTCTTCAAAATAACGTAACATGACATCTTGGAAATTATCTTGCTTACTGTGGTAGCAATCCCGAGAGAAGGGGAGACAAAGTTAGAGAGTTAGATGGAGACACTGAGATGCTGAGCTGCTTGAAACAATGTCATAGCAAGTCTGTGGTGCCCTGAAATAAGATCTGGGACCACCTGAGCACCCCACCTGGACCTAAAAGAGGCAGTACGTGGTTATCTTCTCACTTATATGAGAAGGAGCCTTCTCTTTGTGGGCATAGGCCCCTCCCATTTTCCCTTCCTAGGAATATTGACAGTGTTTTCGGTCGTGTGTGTGTGTGTGTGTGTGTGTGTGTGTGTGTGTGTATGAACCAATTAACTTGAAAATAGGCATGACTTCTCTCCTTAGGTAGGTCAGTGTGAACACTTTCCCAAATAAGGAGTTCTGCAGTTTTCAGGAATGTCAGTGTGAGTGGCCCCGGTACCTTTGGCGAAATTTTAAATAAATACTTTTCATTAGTTCTAGGATACCACTCTAGGATTTTTCCCTGTGAAAACCTCTAATTCCTCTTAAAACTTTTAATCTGAAAACTTTGTGTGGAGGTTTAACTTTCTGTCAGTCTTGGCATTTTGTTGATTTATTTATTTCATTCATTTATTCAGAGCCGTTCATTTATTGCAAGCCAGTGGGGGTTTTACCAGAGTAGTAGAGAGATCAAGATGGGATTGGAGAGGCGGACACAGGTGGCTCTTACAGGGCCCTGCAGGTTTCATAGTGAGGAGTTTCATTCTACGACCAGTGGGAAGCCACGGATGGGTTTCAAGGTGGGGAGTGATATGGCGGGTTTAAAGAAGATACCTCTGGAGTTTTGGAAATATAGGGCCAATCCAGCAAAGAGATGATGGTGGGTTGGATTGGAGAAGTGATAGAGAGAGAATCACGCATTGTTCCCAGGTTTCTGGTTCAGGCCACCAGGTGGATGGTGGTGCCTGTGACATCTAGGATGCTTGTAAGACATCCAAGTGGGGGTAGTAAGTGAGCACTGTGCATGCTGGGGAGAGCTCAGGGGTGGGGCTCAGGCTGGAGAGATCATTTCAGGCATCTATAGGCAATGGATAATACAGGTGTGGGCGTACTAAGGTCTCCTTGGGAGAGAGTGTGGAGGGAGGAGAGGGGAGGGCTCAAGGCCCAGCCCTGTCAGACACTGAGAGACTGGACAGAGGAAGAAGCTCTTGCAAAGGAGTCTCAGGAGAGGCAGACACAGAGTAGAAGGGAAACCATGGATGTGACTGCCACAGGAACTAAGACAGAAGAATGCATTGAGAGGAAGGGAGGGAACAAGAAGCTGGAGGTCTTGACCAGAGCAATTTAAGTGGAATGATGGGGAGATGAGATCAAAAGTTGGATTACGGTGGGTTAAGGAGGGAAAGGGAGACGGATCTAGTGGGTGTGTGGACAATGCCTTTGAGAAGTTTGGGTGAGAGAAGGAGCAGAGGAATGGGGAGGTGCCTGGATGTGGACGAAAGGGGAGGTTTCGTTTAAGATTAGAGATATGAGCGGACTTGTTCACTAAAGAGGATGAGTGAGAGAGAGAGAGAGAGAGAGTTCTGGCGAACTGCTTTTATATTTTAAAATATGTATGAGGCCAGATTAGCAGTTGAGAGCTGGGGTGTGGAAAGAGCAGAGAGGAAGATATTTGCGAATAGTATCCTATTCAGTGGGAAAGTACACTTACTAGGGAGAGAAGGAATCGGAATGTCAGGCCCTGGTGAGGACCACATGAGATCATTCATTTAAAGTGAAATCAAATTATCCAATGATGGCGAGATACCTTTCGGGGGTGAGAACTCTTCCCGTTCTCTTTCAGGTGACTAAGGAGAAAACCTCCACGTGCTGTGAGCCCATCTATAGTGCATCTCTACCTCCCATTAATGTCCCTTTCCAGTCGAGAGAGCTGCTTCAGACTTGGGGCGTTCCCTCCGAAATTACATCAGGCAGGGGTTGAATAACGCTGCTTTGCTTTCATGGTACTTAATTTTTTATGATGGTAGTTCTGTCAAGCAAAACTGGTTTTCCACTTACGTTGGTGATACACAATTTTCTTTTAAAATAGAAATATTTGAGTTTAAAAAGTGAGGTGATACACAGAAAAATCTGTGGTAAGTAAGAGTCTGGGGAGTAGGGGACGCGATCCGAACGGTGACAGCGGCATGAGAAAGGCGAGAACAGGGAAACACGGTGTCCCCTCCTGTTGCCCGGCCGGATTTTCATCAGAGTAGCAGCTGGCTTCTTCCACTCCTGTCAGGTAGTGTCTAAGAGATGGGTCTCAGAGTCCCCAAAGTGGGGTGGGCCGCACTGCGGGACAGAAACCATGCAGATGAGCTGACAGCCAACCATTCCAGGAACCACCCGACAAGGGCCAACCTAATGGGAAGTGTGTGTGAGTTAGCAGGATGACGGGGACACCCCAGGACAGGAGAGCAGATGGCTATCCCTCATGGTGCTGTGCTCGCCCCCCCCACTCTCCACGCCAGCTGTCGCCTCCTGCTACAGAGTCCCACCATCACTCTGCAGCATTACACTCTGCTTCAGGTCTGTTCTCCCAGCACTTAGCGTCAGCTGCCTGCCTTGCTCTGCAAGACAGTACACAGGAGAAGCTGAGGGATGCATTCCCCACCAGTCTAACTTCAGCACTGGCCCCTGGCTTTGGTGAGGACGGGAGCACACCGCTGAACGAGTCAGAGACCCTGGGGTTTTCCCAGGCAGAGGTGCCTTAAGGGAACATACATTTCCTACACTGAGGGTACGCCCTTCCTGGTGGAAGGAGAATAGTCTCCCGTAGGGTAACCAGCTCTTCCCAAATTGCTTGGGAATGTCCTGGTTTTCAAACTGAAAGTTCCTAGGACATCCTAGGAATTCCCTCAGCCCTGAGCAAACCAGGATGGTTAGTCACCCTACTCTTTGGGTGGTGTTTCTCTTGGACACTAAAGAGTGTTTGGATGGCTATGTCCAGAGACCTGTGTTTTGACAAAGCCAAAGGGAATTAAGTGATCTCCTCATTCAGATTCAGGTCACAGTGAAAATATTAAAACCATGCTGTTTTTGTTAATACAAGTTATGTAATGCATTAAAAGAAGGGTTTGTTGCATCAGCAATGGCTTTAATTGCACTAAGCCAGGAAGACCTGCAAAGAACCATTCTTTAATGCATGTTTATAAAACCTGCTATGTTCATAGTGAAACATAAACAGCTTCATACAGGTGGCATTGATCCCATGGTGTGCCTGTCTGCAAAACAGGCCATGTTTACCCCAAACATTTGGGATTTGCATTGTGCGTTACCTAAAGTAATGCTAGCTACTAGATGAGCAATTCCAAAACGTATAACTGCTCCACACAATAGAAGTTAACTTCTCACTAACATAGTCCAAACACCGATGTTCCTGACTGGTTGGTAATTCTCCTCCAAGCAGTGACTCAGGGACCCATTCTCTTTCCATTTTGTGGTATATCCACTATGTGTCTTCTAATGTTGTCGTGATTATTAGCATCAAGCCAATGGAAAGATAAAAACCATAGAATCCCGTGCATGGAACATTTGGGGGACAGCAAGCTTGGATGTGACATACATTATCTATTCACATTCCATCAGCCAGACCTCAGTCACAGGCCACACCCAACTGCAAGATAGTCTGGGAAAGGCTGTGTGGTGGGTGGGGGGGCTCCACCCGCAGAGCCCCCTGGCTGCCACGGATGGGAATAAGTCTACCAAGACATGATCTGCTTGGGGAGGAAAGGTGGCCAATCTCTCAAAGGAGAAGAGCCAGGAGCCTTTTCTTCAACGGGCTTTTATTGGGTTCATTTTGCACAGGAATACAGGTAAAGCTCATCAGTCATTGTCAGGCAGTAAGGGTCAAACAATAGATAACATACAAAGAACTATGAGGGCTTATTCTGGGTCTGGGTCAGTTAGCTAAAGCGCTATAAAACTTTGGGAAACAAACTCATTTCATGCTTGAACCCGTATCAGAAAATTGAGGGCATTCTTAGCAAAGCAGGTTTCACAGGATTTTATGTATTCTTTCTTAGGCCTGATCGCCCTGGGGAACCCGCCCTTTCCAGCCCAGGGCTGCGCCACCCTCTGTCATTGTTTCAGCCTTAAGTCAGGCAGGGAAAGTAAGGCAGCCAAGAGATTAGGAGGCTACTCTCAGATAGAATGAGGACTCAGGCTAGGTCAAAGCCAAGGGGTGAGGGTCCATCACTCCCTTTTTTTAAGGCCCCCAAGTCCTTCCCTAAGGGCCCCTTCATGACCATGACCATGCCTGTCTTAGGTCGTCCCTCCCTTGAGGAATCTTTCCCGTCATTGGCTAACCAGTCATCTGCCCCGGGGACAAGCAGGGTGAAGTAGAAGGTGGCAGAGGCAGCACCCCTGCCAGGGAAATAAGCTCTGTCTCCTTAGTGGCTTATGGTCCCAAGGTCTCTCACTCAGCCTTAGCCATGGGGGGTTACAGCTTCTGAAACCAGGCAGGGCAGTTCCCAACAAGGCTGTCTAGCTCATGACCAGGAAGAAGAGAAAATGGGTTTGGTGGAAGCGAGCAGCCTTTGTCATAGATAAGTGTCCTGTGTCTTTCTCACTATAAACCAGGGGCAGATTTAATCCTGAACACAAAAAACCTGGGAGAGCAGACACAATGGGGTTGAATTCTGTTTCTCTTCCTCTTTTGAAACATACTCCATCCTCACACTTGAGTTGTCACACTTTTTTTCTTTACAGCTGTAGTTCATTTGGGTCACATATAGAGTCGGTTTCTTAATGTGCCACCTCAAACTCTTTAGGAAAGGAGGTGAGGTCATAATTATAAACAAGTATACTTATCACACACGAATGATCTTTATGCTTGAAAAGGGCTGGAAAGTTTCTCTCCCCTTAAGGCTAACTTCATAAGACTCATGGACGTCTGTATTAGTTTCCTTTTATGGTAATAAATTACCACAAACTTAGTGGCTCAAAACAACACATGTTTATTATCTTAGGGTTCTGGAGGGCAGAAGTCCAAAATCAGTCTCCAGTGTCGGCAGAGCTGTGTTTCTTGTGGAAGCTCTGGCACAGGACCCATTTCCCTGGTGTCGCCAGCATCTGGAGGCTGCCTGCATTCCTTGGCTCATGGCCGCACATCCTAGTGACCTCTGCTTCCGTCAGTACATCTGCCCCTCTCTCTGGCTCTCCTGCCTTCCTGTGATAAGGACCCTTCTAATCACTTTGGGCCCACTTAGATCATCCAACATAATCTCTCCATCTCAATTCCTCAATTTAGTTCCACGAGTAAAGTCCCTTTGTAAGGTAACACATTAAAGGTCCCAAGGGTTAGGATGTGGGCATTTTGGGGTGGGTGGGGAGCCATGATTCAGCCTACTATGAGATCCTGTGCCTCTCCTTTGAGCGATAATCAGCAAATCTCAACATACATGAAGAGGAGGAATAGGTGTGATTTTACCACGGACTGACCGCAGTGGGAGGGGTAGGGAGCCATCTGTGGGGCACTAGAGGAACCAAATTATCAGGAATTACAGCAACCCTTAAATAACGGTGTCAGCACACAATGGGAGAGGAAACGTTAAAACAGGCGAACGCACAAATGATAACCTGTAAATACCTTCATGGAAATTCCTGGATGTGTGGGAGGAAGCACATCAGGGTCTTTGAGTAAAAGTAGAAAGAGGGAAGAATGGAAGTGTTTTTTGTGGACTTGAATTGGAGATAGATTAAAAAAAAAGATTCCCAAAGCTGATCAAAGAATTAACATAGGGCCACGAGAAGGAACATTGTGAGACTTCAGCTCTCCCTGATATGCATGAGGTCTCAGAGCTGAAACGGACTGTCTGACAATTCTCATTGGACTTCGCTATCAGTTTAATCTTCCCTGAGGTTCAAGAAAGCATTTTGGGGAACCAGCTGACACCATCAGAATCCAGTTCTGGCCAATAAAGAGAAATTAGGTCTGTGAAAATGAACATAATCTTGGGGAAAGGAGACCATGGGGTGTCCTGCATGTACCCAGATGACTTTATGTGGGGGCTGGGGAGAGAAGGAGGAGAATTATATTTGTTCCAGGGGCTTTGCATTTTTAAACAATGCAAAAATTCTATGAAGTGAGTAAATGTATTAGTTACCTATTGCTATGTAGCACATTACACCCCCCCAAAGTTAGTGGCTTAAAGCAATAATGATCATCTATGATTATCGTCCCTTATGGTCCTGAGAGTTGACTAGGCTTATGCAGGGGTGTCCAACCTGTGGCCCATGGGCCGCATGAAGCCCAGGATGCCATGAATGCAGCCCAACACAAAATTGTAAATTTCCTTAAAGCATTATGAGATTTTTTTATGATTACAGGTCACAATGTATTTAATGTATGGCCCAAGACAACTCTTCTTCCATTGTGGCTGAGAGATGCCAAAAGTTTGGATACTCGTGACCTAGGGGCTCTGGCCTGGCAGACTGTAGCTGGGGCAGAAACTATCCTGAAGGCTTCTTCTCACCCATCTCTGAGGCCTGGGAACGCTCAAACACCAAGAAACTAAAAAAGCTAGTAACTTCCAGAAAGCCAAGTGGGGTTCCCATACAAAAATATAGGACCCTCTGAAATTTAAATTTCAGAGAAACAACCAATAGCCTTTTAGTGTAGGTGTATCCCATGCAATATTTGAGATGTACACTAAAAGATGCCATGAATGCAGCCCAACACAAAATTGTAAATTTCCTTAAAGCATTATTTGTTACCTTTCTGAAATGCAAATGTAACTGGTTTTCCTGTGCTTTTACTTGCTGAATCTGGCAACCTTATTTCAAAAGCACATGTTCTGAGAGAGAGCCAGGCAGTGGGAGTCCTTTGCTGTGTGTGGCTTAGTCTCAGAAGTTGCATAGCATTGTTCTGCATGGCCAGAGAGGAGGTGTTGGCATCGTGTTGTAAGAAGATGCACAGATGGAGCACACACACGAGGTTACTGGTGTGGCGGTCTTTGGGAAGTACAACCTTTGGAGCAGCCCTCTTTGTACAGGTTAGGGAGCTTACGTACAAGGATCTGCAATGACTCGGTGAGGTGGGATTGCCAATAAGGGGTAGAGCCATGGCTGTCAGAATCCAAATCTATTTTTGAATTCATGATAACCAAGGACAGGGAAAGTTTTGCAGTTAAAACATACAATGTAGTGATTAGGGAAACAGATTTCCCAGAGATCAGAGGAGAGATAGGCCAGATGTCATGGTCAGAGACTTTCAAATGAATGTTGTCTCGAGAGACTTGGGATGCTCAGAAACGTCACTCTAAATCTGCAGTCACAAGTGGTCCTCCTGCAGAAGAAAAGGAAAGGGAGCTAGTAAAACTTGAGGCTATACAGGAAGTCCTCTGATATTCTCAGAATTTAAAAGGACAGGAACAAAAATGGGAAGGAAGAGCACTTAACCAAGGACAAAGAGAAATTAGTGGCAGAGAATTGTAGGAATAGCAGCAGGAAGCGTTACACCCCAAATGGTTTCAGGGAGAATGTTCTGGAAACAAGGGCTACTACTTCAGGTCATTATGGCAACATTTATGGATCAGAAAAAGGAAGAAACTCTTCCAAGACAATGACCTTACAATGAAAACAGCCTCTGGAACATGGGAGATGATCAATATGTATTGGGCCAATGCAAGACGGAATGAACAAGTGTATTTAGGAGGGAAATGAAATTATGCCAGCATTGGCCGCAGTGAAAAAGCACGGAGATCTTTTAAAAGTGGCTTCTGCTGCTGAAAATCTGCTAAGAGGTAGGATGCTAAGAGTAGAGACTATAAAAGAGAAAAAGGAGGGAGGGGAAATGAGCACACATCAGTATAATGTCTAAAGGAATAATTAATCACAATTAAAATGGGTCACTTAGCAAAAATTAGGACCACTATCCATTGCGTAATAGGCAAAAGAAGTTTTGGTTTAGAAGTGTTTTGATTTGAAATGGTTAAAATGTAAAACAAAGACATTTGTTTTAAAGGATTGTCCTGATTTAGTATAATTTTAAAAATCTAATTCTGTATTTTCTTGCTAGAAAAACAAATTAGCTCCATTTCTTGCTAGAGAGGTAGTACCAAATATAACGTTTGCTCAGATCTGTTAGGTTTCAGTGGAATTCTCCAGTGTAGAAGGTTGCACTTTTAAAAGTTGTTGACAAATGTGATTTTTGACTAATTAATCAATAAAATGCTTTTTTTCCCTATAGACTGTATGAATAAATCCTGGCATTTTCCATTATGCCCTTGTGAGATTCGTGCTTAACACACCTGCAGTTGAAACCATTTTGGCTTAATTTGGCATTCTTAAATCTGTTGATAGACACCAAAAATAAAAGACTCAGATGCATTTGTTCAGTCACTGTTTTTGAATTCCTACCGTGTGCAGGCCCTTTTCGGGGCACTGGAGAGAGAGCAACGTGTAGGATAGGCCCTGGTAAACAGTAGTCAATGAAATAAAAAACACTAATAGATTCCACGAAAAATAGTCAACTGGTCTCGTTTCTGCATCTTGTCCCCGTCCCAAAGCCAGCAGGCAGGCACTTAAGAAGACGAGATGAATGTGAAGTGAGGAGGGAAGACAAGCTGGGTGCTGCAAGGGTGAGCTGGAACCTGATTGGTTTCCTCACGCCTTCAAGCCTGCAACCTGCCTTTTGTCACGGGGATAAATGTGCACCTGGCCAGGAGCCAGAGCTGCTGAAGGAAGACATCCTGTGGGAACTGCAGTTTCGATGGCTCGGCTGCTGGCCGATGAAATGGGCCAGCCCATGAGCGTCGAAGCGAGCGAGCTGCAGTAGCACCTGGTGCCCTGTATCAGCCTTCCCAGCAAAAGAAAAAAAATGCTGCAGCTTCATTTCTGCTGCCACGTCTCGTTCTCATGCACAGTGATGGGTCAGGCTAACCTGGAACTATTCCTGGAGGGGATTCTGAGAAACGGAGTTGCGGCTCAGCTGAGCTGACACAATACAGACCCACCCCAGATGGTTCCAGGAACAGCAAGAGGACCGGATGGCTCACCTTGACCCTCATCTTTGCTCATGCCTTGCCTTCTAAGCAAAGACTTTTTAAACACTGTAGCCTGCTCTCACTGGCTCAAACTCAACATCTCTAGTTCCTCTCTAGTTTCTCTACTTTCCATACCACTCATCACCTTCTTTTACATTATATTATTAATTATTGTGTTTGTTGCTTGCTAATGGTTTCTTATCAGTAGAAGTGAAGCTCCACAAGAACATATTTTTCCATTTTGTTACATCGTGTGTCCCAAACACCCTGTACAGCCCTGTCACAGAGTGGGCACTTGATACATGCTGTTGAAGGAAAGAGAACAATTAGGAGCGTCAGAGGTGAGTCTGGAGAAGTCGGCAGTGGCCCGGGCAAGTAGCATGCATTTTACTTCATACATGTTCTGCTGGACACTTCTGAAAGCTCGCTTTGGCCATGTGTGTTGTGGGGTGGGTGTGAGGGGTGTGGTAGGAGGGGTGAGCCTGGAAGCAGGAAGACCAGGTAGGAAGAGATGGCAGTTGTCCAGTTGGGATGCCAGTGGCTTAGACCGTGGTGGCTGCAGGAAAGTGGAGGCAAGTGGTCAGATTCAAGATACATTCTGACGGTAGAGCTGTCAGCACTTGCCAGTGGGTTGAATATAGAAGATGGGGGCAGCTCAGAGTTCCATCCCAAGCTGCCGAGTAAATGGGGGGAGGTGGGGGCATTCGCAGACATGTAGACTGGGAGAGGAGCAGGCTTGAGGAAAGCAACCAAGACTTTCATGTATTCACTCAGCCAGCATTTGCTGAGTCCCTACTAGGTGCTGCACACTGTGCCAAGTCTCAGGGCTACAACAGTGAACAAACCGGGCCAAACCCTTGCCCGCAGGGAGCTTACATTCTAGCGGGAGGTAAAAACAATAAACAGGAAAGTCAGTGAGATCACAGTTAAGAGGAGATAGGAGGTAGGGGATAAGAAAGGGAGTAGGGAGTGTGAAAGGAGGTTGTAATTTAAAATAAAGTGGTCAAGGAGGGCCTCTGTAACTAGGGGCCTTTGATAAAGACTTGGAGGTGGTTAGGGATGAAGCCATGAGGACAGCTAGGCAAGAACTTTCCAGACAGATGGAATCGAGTGTTTTCCTAAAGGTGGGGCCTGTCTGCCATGTTTGAAAAACAGCACAGAGATCATCGTGGCAGGAGGGAGAACAGTGAGAGGAGCACAGGAAAGTGATGAGTTGGGGGTGTAGATCAGACCACTTTACAGGCTTGTGTTTGGCATGAGACGAGAGGTTCAAGACACCCATTGGACACACTGGTGGAGATGTCAGGAGGAAGTTGGTCATGAGTCTGGAGCTCGGGAGAAACCGTGGCTGGATTTGGGTGCTGTCAGTGCACAACAGTGTTTAATGTCACGGGGCTAAAGTCAACCAGGGAAACAACATAGGCAGACAAGAGCAAATAAAAGGCAGCAAAAACCCAAGAAGAAGGTGTCAGACACAGAGACATAAGCCATCTGCAGTTATTTCTGGTTCTGCATCATTCACACTGGGGGGCCACTGTTGAGAACAACGCTTGATCTAATTCATACACAGTGCTCTGAGAGCTCATAATAAAAGAAACAAACAAATTCAAAATGCATATTATATATGTGTACATCTTGTAGTTCTTTGTAAGAAAAGCTGTGAATATAAGTAGTGTCCCGTGGAAAGACGTAGGTGACAGGACCCCAAGAGACCGAAGTTCTCAGCTATAGATAATGTCTAACCTGTGCTCCTGGGACCACACATAAGCTGCTGTGGCAGAGGATGGTGCTTTGTGCAATGAGGCCAGTTAAGGTCACAGTTGGCTGGAAGCTTTTGCTAAAAGTTACTCTTGCCTGTCCACAGATGGTCAGATGTTCTGGTAAACCAGCTCTCCAGGATGGAATGGAGTGGGAGGAGGCGATTTGCAATGTTTGCCGATTTCTGTGGTGTAAATACCCTCACCAAGCCAATTTCAAGTTATCAGTGATTAAACAACTGGCTCTCAAAATGCCTGCAGATTTCCTGAATATGTGACAGCTGGTTCCAACATGCCAATCTTGGATTCTCCATAGCCTGTAGCTCTTATAGTTATACTAGGTTATACTCTTAAAGCCCCAATTCTTGTGACTTCTCAGGTTTTCTCCACTTCCTGTATTCATGCCTGCAGTTCACATTGGAGAGGGCCGGGCACCCAGACAATTTGGTTTACCTCTGGAAGGAGCTCCTTCTCTCCTACGGTCACTAGTAGCTGTGACCCCAAGAATACATCAGCAAGTGTTTTCTGAATTGATCTGCTGTCTTTATCTTTTCCTACTGCAGGATTCTTGTCCTGGCTTGGGGTGAGCCCTGTATCCATGCATATATGGTTCTTTCCACTTGATTAAATTATTTTAAGACCTTCTATGAGGAGGGCCTGAACTTGATGGTGGAGATACAAAGGGCAAAAATCTGCCCTCCTGGGCCTTATAGGAGAGTTGAGAAAAATTGAAAGGATATGTAAGAAGGTTGTGGTGGTGGTTTTTATTATTTTGTAAATGTTTTTAAGACACTTTATTTATTTTTAGAGAGTGGGGAAGGGAAGGAGAAAGAGAGGGAGAGAAGCATCAATGTGTGGTTGCCTTCTGCACACCCTCAACTGGGGACCTGGCTCGCAACCCAGGCATGTGCCCTGACTGGGAATCGAACTCTGGTTCACAGGCTTGCACTCAATCCACTGAGCCACACCAGCCAGGGCTGTTATTATTATTTTTAGAGTCAGCAGAGACGTGAGTGCACAGAAGGGAAACTCGGGCAAGCTTTCATGGGCCGGGGGGCAGGAATCTGCTCTAACACACAAACTGAGTACATGCAAAGCTGGGGACTGGGATTCCATTTGCTTTTCTCATTTTCATTTACCACCTTGCATCAAAGAAAACACCATTTCCCAAAGTGCTTTAATGATCAGCAAAATGCTGTAGATCTCAGGATTTTCACCTTGGGACAAAGACAGACAGTATATATTTACTTATTTACATCTATGCACTACTCGCCCCATCCCTACCCAAAATTCCACCCCGTTTCTAAAAGTCATATATGGAAAATTCAACATCCTATGTTACTCATTGCTACTTAGGGGTGGGAAAGGGACTCTTTGCTAAGCTGATTCACTACATTTAGAACCCAGTGATCTTTCTGTCCTGTGTATACTGTGTTTGGAGACATGAGTCAAGTTCAATGAGTTGGTCAGTGTGTTCCCCACTGGTCACTGCAACCTCCGTTTTTCATGCTCACCAGCAGACCCGCCAGGAAGCCGCTCAGTTGGGTCACGTGGCTGGGAGGAGGAGCCGCACACAGCCACACCAAAGCACCGCCCCACCAGCCCTCCAGGACAGGAGGCCTTTTGTGGCCCATGGAAGACACGGACGCCCTCCGCTATCCTTTCCATATATGAGATGGTGATTTGGGGGTTGGGCGGCGGTGCACAAACCAGCAGACATCCAGACCAGGAGGCCCTTCTCACTGGCGACATTTGTGCTGCGTTCTTTGTTGCCCCTGGTGTGCATTGCAACGCTCAGACTGGTGGGTCTGGGAGCCAAGTGGCTGATTGGGAGGCCTCAAGAGGCAGCAGACACAGATTCATCTTCAGGCCCCCCAGTTGCCCTGAAACTTGCTAAACTGACATTTTCAAGCCAAGAGCAGCAATTTTCCACAGCTCAAGTCTGGAAAAGGCTATGAAACCACATGGGTCAGAAAACCAACGGCGTTTTTTGCTATTTCGCATGGACGACCACGGGTAAAACTCCAGAATTCCAGATGTGAAGCAGCTGGGTAAAGCGTGTCCACAAATCTGCAGAGCAGCTGAGGAAGGCAGCTTCCTGAAGGCTGCCACTTTTTTTCTCCAAAGCAAGTATTTTATTAATTCTTTTTATTTTTTATAGTGACATTTAACTTTTAGTTGCAAAGTTCAATTTATTTATTTTTATTGACTTTATTGTGATGACTTTGATTAATAAAATTATATAGGTTACAATTCTACTCATATAATACACCATCTGTATATTGTGGGTTCAATACCTCAAGTCAAGTCTCCTTCCATCTTCCTGTTAAAAACAGACCATTGACTTCCTTCTCCTCTCTTTCTTTTTATTTTTTTCCTAAAGCTTATCTGAACTTCTAGACTTACTTGTTTAGAAAGAAATAAAGAGTAAAAAATTGGCATCTGCTGTTTTGTTTTCTCAATTTTCTTGTCGACTGACTCATGATTCTTTAAAAAAATGTCAATTTCAATCAATTTCAATTCCACGGAACAAAAATAGAGAATTTATAGGCAGCTATTGGAAACAAAAGGACCATCTGTTTTTTTATGTAATTTTTCTCAGAAATTGTCCTCTCCAAGTGCTGAAACCATTCATTTTTTCTTACTGCACCATGGCGAATATTCCCGTTTTTTCATAGAGCCACAGAACTGAACTCAGGTGGTTTCTTTGAAAATGCCCCTTTTCTCTAGGGTGGGTGGGCTTCCAGACCAGAGGTCTATGGGGTACCCTGTCTCTTATGGGGAGAGGGCTGTTATTATGGGAAGCAGCCCAGGAGATTGGTGGAGATCATCCAACCCTGGTTATTCTGGTTCATTTGTCATTTTATAGTGACAGTTTTCAGTTTCATCCAAGAATGTCTGTGGAGGTTTTACAACATTGGGACTAGAACCCAGTCATGTGCTCATAGCTTCCATGGACTAAAGATTTACTCTCTGCAGAGTCAGAGGTGGCTCTATCAATGTAGCAAAATCTTATGTAACCCATGTGACAGCAACCAGGTGTCTCTAAACCTTCCAGCCTTTCTTTCAGTATGATGCTCATGGGCCCGTGGCCCCACCCCACACTCAAGAGCCACCTTGCATCCACTCCAGGGGTGTCTGTGGGTTCCTGCTGGAGCATTGCATTCTGCTCCCCAGGCCATTTCTCAGGGACTTGTTCAGACTTTCCTTGCTCAACAGCTTGCCTTCTTGGACCCCTCTCTTCTCTTTGCCTCTCTCTCTCTCTCTCTCTCTCTCTCTCTCTCTCTCTCTCTCTCTCTCTCTCTCTCTCGAATCCACCTGAATGTCGAATGGCAGATTGTGGAGAGGTCCCTAAGTGATTCACCAGAGGCATTAAACCTTATCCAAAAGGACATGGTAGAAAAGGTGGGTGGTGGAGGAGGACTTGATCACATCTGTGCTTCGGAGAAGTAACTACCAATGTTAAGGTGGTGGGGGTTGGATAACATGGAGAGTGGGGGCTGGATCAAGAGGCATCAGGAGGGTCTGCTCTGGAGCCTTGATGACAGTACAGCCACAGAAGGAGGGAGACCAGCCCACAGTCCAAGCTGGGGTGACCAAGGCCCTCACAATGACCTTGGTGGCCTGCCCCTCTAGGTTCCCAGGACCTTCTGGTTTCATTTCCTCCTGTCTCCCCCATGCTCATTCAGCTCCAGACATGTGGTTTCTTTAAACTTCAAATACTGGACATGTTCAGGTGTGAGGTCTTCTCTCTGAGCTTAGATGCTTCACCCCAGATACTTGAGTGGTGTGCTTTCCCACCTCCTTCGAATCTTTGCCCCAATGTCACCTCCTTGCCGAGGGCCACCTAACCACCCTTCTCCTACACATCCCATGTCCCTTATCTTGATCCGTTTTTTTTTCCATAGTGAATAATACTTTCTAATATAGTACATGTTTTTTACTTATTTATAATGTTTTTAATTAAATTTTTTATCCTTACCTGAGGACATTTTTTTTCATTGCTTTTAGAGAAAGGGGAAGGGAGAGAGAAACATTGATGCGAGAGAGAAGCATCAATCGGTTGCCTCCTGTACCTGCCTGGACCGGGGACTGAACCCACAACCTAGGTATGTGCCCAGAATTGAACCTGCAACCTTTTGATTATGGAATGATGCTCCAACCATTTATTATGTTTTATTGTCCAGCTGTCCTCACTAGAATGTCAGCTCCATGAAGACAAAGATTTTTGTCTGGCTTGCCTGCTGCTGCATCTCCTCAGCTGGCACATAGCAAGTGCTCATTAAATATCTGTTCAGTGGTGAGGGTGACATGGACAAAAACCAAGACGGCTTGGGCAGGAGAAGTAGGTAGGGTTGGTCTCGAATGTTTGGTCTTAGGTGCTGGGGGGATGCTAGGTGATGTCCTCCAGGCAACTGGGAATGTGCTACTGGAATTGAGGAGCCAGGTTTGGGAGCTATTCCGACGGGGGAGGGGAGGTCAAGGGAGAGAGAGAAGAAAGGAAGACAGCTTATGCTCGAGGGCAGTGAGTGAACTTGCATGGATCCAAGACACCACCGGAGGGACAGGGTAGAAACTGGGAATATCAGGTTTTGTAAATCAGGGGAGAAAGTTTCAAGAAGCGTAGTCTAATGTGACTCAGAACAGAGACTTCAAAGAGATTTTGGAGGAGGTTTGGTGCAAGAAAAGCCATTTGGCTTAGGCGATTAAGGAGTCATTGGTGATGTTTCCATGAGAAATTTTAGGTGAGTGGTGTAGACAGGGACCAGTCACCCTGTCCAGTATGGTGGCCACATGTGACTGTCAGGCACCTGAAATCGGTCAAGCTCATGTTGAGAGGTGCTCCAAGTGCAAAAACACACACTGGACTATGAAGATTTAGAAATGTCAGGGGGAAAGAATGTAATATGTCTCATTCATAGTTTTCATATTAGCCACGTGTTGAAATGATATTTTCATTTCAAATTATTAGGATATGGTATGTTAAATAAAGTATGTTTTTAAAAGTAGTTGCAACTATTTTTTAGTTTTTTACTTTTTTGAGATGATTAGCAGATACTTTCAAGTTACACATGTGTCTCACAGCATAATTCTAGTGAACACAACTGGGCTAGTCTGCTGGGGTGAAAATTTGGCAGCACGTATGAATCTTTTTTCTTTCTTTCTTTCTTTCTTTCTTTCTTTCTCTCTCTCTCTCTCTCTCTCTCTCTCTCTCTCTCTCTCTCTCTCTTCTTTTCTTCCTTCCTTCCCTCCTTCCTTCATTCCTTTTCTCCTTCTTCCTCTTCTTCTCCTTTTCTTCTTCTCTCTTCTTCTCTTTCTCCCGTTCCTCTCTCTTTTTACAAGCTACCATTATGTAGAAACTACCATAATACTGTACCCTTTTAGCAGCTACAGTATTTTTTGAAGGGGCACCTTACTAGTTGAACCTCCATTCTTAATGAAAATAGATGCTTTTTATAATATCAAATCACCACATAGCTTTAGCATTTAGTTGCCTAAAGCCATATTAAAGTCAGTGATACATAGCCCATTAGCTATACTAACCTCTTAGGCTCCCTGGGAGAAAAACAAATGGCATGTACTTGGGGTTTCTTCTACTCTAAGCAGTAAATAAGTGAAGGCATTTGAAGAAACCACCTACGTGAAATCCTGGAATTGTAAGTACCCAACCCTCCAATTTGGTAAACAGAACTCTTCTTGTAATATAAGCATCTCCCCAAAATGGTCCCTGTTGGTAGGAGGTAGTGAGACAGAGGGTTGCATGGGGCCAGGACAAAGACTTTACTGATGTGGACACTTGAACCATGGCTTAGGAAGGAAATTCCCAATGTTCATCTTGGCCGGGACTGGGCATTGTTCTTGGGTGCTGTAAGGTCAGCCTTTAGTCTTTATGTATTTGCTCGTCGTGCAATGAAGTTGCTTACTTCTTAGAAAAATAAAAAGACAATAAAATAAGTTGCTTCTATTCCCTTCTGGTTTCTATGAAAAAAATAAATAAAATAAAATCCAGCATTAAAATTCAGTGCTCTGCGGCTATGTGGCTGTCCTTCCCGGAGGAGCAGAGAACTCTGGGGCTGGAAAGGACCCAGGAAGCAATCATTTCTCGGTGCGAGGGGAGGTCCGGTGGCCCCGTGACAGCTCGCCTTGCCCGTCAGCAGCGGAGCCGGGCGTCCCGCTACGGACTGCCGTTCTCTGTCCTCTACCTCTCCTTCCTCAGGAACCTCTGTTAGCACCAGGGCTGCCAAGATGCTCCTCCAACATAGTGATTTTTTTTTTAATTTAATGAAAGGAAAGTGGTTCTTTCCTCAAACGTTTACTTAGGAACTTGGGGTTTAAGTGGACACCTCTGGTAACCATTAGTATTTTCTAATCAAGGAGTAGTTAACATAAAACCAAAACTAATTGATGCTGTCTTAGCTTTGCAAGGCTCAAATCTTGCTCGAAGGACAAGGAAGGGATTATGAAAGGTCCCCATGAAATAATCACTTTTCTAAGAAGGAGAAAACCACTTTGCACCCAGAATCCTAGCGCAGAAGTGGGATGCACCTCAGTGTGGACAACGTCCGGTTCCAGGTGAGCTGGAGTAGAGACCGAGGCTCTCATGGGCTGTGAACACCTCTGCGGCCACTTCAGTACGTTGGGTTCCTCGGAAGCAGAGCTTAAGATGGGCATTTACGTGCAAATGACTTATTAAAGAAGTCTTCCCAGCGACAGGGGGAGACAGACAAGGAGGGGGACAAGCCAAGTACGCGTGTGCTCTCCGGTCAAGCCCAGCCTCAGCTTGATCTCACAGGGGAGCCCTGAAATGCCAATTACAGCTCAGTTAGTCCGCCCCGAGGCAGGAGAGCTGGCCTTCCACTGCCCTGCACCAGTCAGTCATTGGTCAAGGGCCAACCTGACCAAGGGGAGCTCTGTGAGTGCGGTCACCCAGGGTTGTCTTTTAGGGGGAGTCACAGGCACGAGCCAGAAGGAGCACTCTGGGCCAGGGGATGGACACACGAGTCAGGAAGGGGGACGAGGGGCTCGGAGTCTGCTGCACTGCCATTTGGGCCTGGACAGAACCTTGACACCTTTTGCTCTCTATTTCTGTCCTGCAGGATGCCTCACCCTGACGCCTGGAATGGGATCTGGAGCAGACATTTGTTTCTTGGTTTTTGTTTTTTTGGGTTGCCCAAACTCCAGGCCCCCTTTCCTTTGATGATAGTAATTTAATTCCTGTTAAAGTAATTTAGCATTACTGAAGTAATAGTAATTTCAGGAAATCATTCTTCTTAGTCCTTATCTTTTGGCAGATGCGACTGACCCAGACCCCGAGGGTGGGCACGCGCCCAAGGCAGCCAGCACACGCCTTTCCCTCCGTGCAGCGATTGGTTCAGGGACGGTGCCTCTATCAGGAGCTGGACACAGTGACTAGAAATGACTCTGGCAGTTTTTAAACAGAAAGATATTAACGCAGGGAAACACGCTCACGAAATCACTGGAAGGGCTGGAGGAGCAGGCTCTGGCCGGGCCTCCAGAAAAGGTGCCTTTTGCCCACCAGGAATCAAGCAAGAAGTTGGAGGGGAAGGAGCTCCCCCAAATCCAGAACCATAGTATTTAAGAGTGTACCTAACCACTGCAATCCAAGCCTCAGAAGCCTCCCGACACCTGTGAAGCTAGAAACTGAACATTAGAACAACAGTCCTTGGCCAGGAGTCACACAGCACGAGGAGCCAGAACATGATACCTCTCCCCGGCTGTCTCCCAATCTCAGCTAGTGCGTCTGATGAGCGACATCTAATTTGCATCCAGAATCTGAGCTGAGTGGGAGGCCGGGGATGTAGATTTTTGTTTTGCAGCCTTTGCAGCACAGGGAGGAATCCCAGAAGGATCAGAATGGGCTCTGAGGGCTAATGCACCATGACCCTGCAGATGGGCACGTAGCCCAGCCCAGGCAACAAGAGTTGGGACTTGGCTTTGACCAATGAGGGGGAAGAGAAGCTCTGTTTCCTGCTGGATCTGAACAGAAGAACAGGTAGGTTTGGAGCTGTAGGAAACCATCCTGACATAAGGTCTGATAATGAAGCCAGTTCATAGTGCAGAACAGAGCCAGTTTGAAAGATCTAAAAAAACCCGATCTTGATGACGCAGTTTGAAGACCTGGAGAGGGAAGGTGGCTTATTCAAGGTCACAGAAGAGGGAGGGGTGCAGCTGGACCTAGAACACCAGCTTCCTGACGCCCAGTGCAGGCTTTTCTCATCATGCGGTGCTTGGCCTCCACTTGCAACCTGTACCCCTCCCCTCCCCCGGCAGCACCCCTCCCAGCCGCTGGCAGGGGTTCCAGCCCCTGTTCACTAAAGGAGCTGATTGGCTTGACCCCTCTGAGCAAGCGGAGCTGCCTGGAGAGGGGCCTTAGCAGAAAAGCACTCAGAACACATTTCCTGGCAGACGTGGTGGAGCCTGGGTGTGTATGAATAACTCATAACTGGAGCCTGCCTAGTGAGGAGCTCAGAGCTGGCTCTGAAAACACCCTGGGGGTTCTCTCCGAGTGGCACACTGAAATGTGGCCACACCGGTTTGGGCTATTTTAAGCTTCGGAAACCAAAGGAGGTAAGGCGGGGTGAACCTGAGGTCTCTCAGGAAAGATGAGTTCCAGGCCGGCTTTCTCTGTGCCTCCAAGGTCACCTTGGGCTCTTCCCCGTCACCTGTGACCTTGCTTTCCTCTTCCCTCTTGGCCCTGGAAGGATGGGAAGGAAGGACCCTTGGAACCTCAGGGGAAGTGAGTAGAGAAGGAGCAGGAGTGGGGGCGGCAGCGCCAGGTGCCGAGGAGCTCAGTGAGACAAGGGAGGTGGCTGGCGCTGTGGTCTGCCAGACCCCGAGTGCTTCCCCTCACACTTATTTATTTACATTGGTTGTATTTGGTCCCCACAACAACCCTTAGGGTAGTGTGACTGTTACCTCTGTCTGTCACAGGAGGAAAGAGAGGCTCACAGAAAGGAAGCAGCTTGCCCAAGAACCAAGGTGACCCAGCAGTATGGGGATTTGAAGTCAGGTGGGTCTGCATTCCTAATTACTATGCTCTGTGGCCTCAAAATCCCCCAACAGTCAAAGCTCCCCTTACCACCCACGTGCTCCTCTCTATCCCTTCCCACAGCTCAGGAAGTTCCGTTTCACGAGCCCCATTTTCCAGATGGGGAAACTGGAGTCCGAGAGCCTCAGAAACCTGCCCAGGGACATGCTATCATGCTCAGCAGTGCAGGACGGAACCCGGCTGCCCACTCTCTGGCCCAGGGTTTTACCGCGATACCACGCACAGACTTCAGTTGTAAGACAACTTCACAGGCTTTGGTAGGACACCTACTTCAATCCCTCCTCATGTTGCACTGAGGAAACCGAGGTTCTGAAAGACTGGGCGACTTGCCCAAGGTCACACAGCTAATAGCTAGCTGGGCTAGAACCCAGACTCTGGGCTCTCTGGCTGTCTGTAAGCAAATTCTTATCTCCTGGCATGCGTCATGATTTCATGGATGTTGTATCCGCATTCCTAGCTCATCTTCACTGGGCAGCGCCTTCTGCCACTTGTTCTTGAGGTTTCTGTCTCACTTCGCCTATGTCAAGGGTCCTGTGATCTGTGACTGCACAGAGAGGCGATGGATTTGGGGCTTCTGTAAGTAGGACTGAGCTCTCCAGCAGCAAAGGGTTGACACCCATGACCTTTGTCACTGAGGTCCTGAGCACAGTGACACCTCTTTGTGGTTTTCCTTATACACACATGTTGACAGGTGGGAGGGGGACCAGGAAAGTAAGCAGTAGGAGAGACAGAAAGTCTAGAGTCTGGTAATTAATGGCTATTTGATGTTTGTTATTTGGTAATTTTTGGAGTGTTTTAGATGATCAGTTTTTTTCCTCAATTTTATTTTTAATTGTGGTAAAGTAGATGACCCAGTCCTAGATAATGTGACAAGTATGGCAGAAAGCCACATTTTAATTCCTTGATCCATTCCTCCTTTTCTGAAATCAACAAATACAAGTGGTTACCGAACTCCACTGCGCCAGGCGTTAGAGAAGCAGGTGCGGAGGATCCAGAAATGAGTCAAACCGGGTGCCTGCCCTCCCAGAGCCCACAGTCCAGAGAGAAACAAACGCAGGGTGCACAGGTCCGAAGCTGTGAGTGCAGTGCTCTGACCTGGACAGGGTCAGTTTCCAGACAAGGTGCCTGGCAGTCAGTATTTCCTTGGGGCGGGGAGGGTGTGTGAGATGCTTGAATTTCAGGAAGGTCTAGAAGGCTACACAGGGTGGGGGGGTGTGTCTTGGGCAAAGAAAATGGCTTGTAGAAAGGCCTACACAAAGAACAAGGGACCCCGGGGACGGCAGGGGGTGGCGGCAGTGGGGCGGGGGTGCCGGGAGGTGGGGCGGGAGAGATGAAGTTGAAGAGTTTGGCAGGTCTGGTTTCGAAGAGCCCCGTGTGTTATGGAAGGAGTTTAAATTGTCCCCTGGAGGCAAGGAAAAGCTATTGAGGAGGTTCGGCTGGAATGTGACATGACAGGGTTTCTATTTTAGAAAGTCACTGTGGCTGCTCTTAGAGGATGGACGGATGCTTAGTGAGCCCAGGCCCCAAAGTCACATCGGGGAGGGTGTCAGTGGTCAGAAAGAGGACCAGAGCAGCACCGGCGTCTGCACTAAGGCCCCAAGGTGGAGGCGGAGGTGAGAGGGCGTGTGTGCACTGAAGGGGAAGAACATAAAGGACTCAACAATAAATGCTAAATTTTTTTTAACGGTGTGATTGGGTGCTGTTATGCTAAAAAGGAAAAGAGAAGGCTCTCTTAAGAAAATTTTTAAAAATAATAAATTGTTCTGGTATACAGGATGTTAGGAAAATAGAGAAAATTAAAAAAAAAAAGCCCAGTAATCCCATCATAGCACAACCTGTGTGCATATTTTTATTTATTCCCTTCCAATATTTCCCCCTTGTTTGTAACCCAAAGTCAGTTTCATAGATGTCAGTTTTTCTTTTCTTATGTGATATGAATATTTTATTTATTTAAAAATGATTGTGACATGCAATATTATATTAGCTTTAGGTATATGATCATTTTCTTGAGTGTGGGACGACTGATAAACACTGTTCTCCTTCAAGCCTGTGAAGGACACACCTTGAGACTCATTGCTGGAGGCTCCCCCTGCGTTTCCTATTTTAAGCCGGAGCCAAATCACTTGCCTGTCTACGAGCCCAGATCATGTTGGGCGAGGACTTGATCCCTAGTGGTTTACAGTTCTGGACTTGGGTGCATCCCATTACTTACTCCCTTCTGCCTCCCCACCAACCATTAAGATGATCAAGATGATGAAATACTGCATGCCTTTGTGTCCTGGGAAATTCACCCTGAGATGCCCAGAAATGACAGTGTTCAGGTAAATCCTTGCTATGGCTTGTGAGGTCCACTTCTTGGAGAAGTCACTACAAAGAGCATAGGTTTTTCATTTCCCAGGACATTCTCTGAGCACAGTTTGGCTTCCAGACTTGCTCCACAGGGAGTGTCCAGCTTAGCAAATAAAAAGTAATTGATGAGAAGTCTCCAGAAAAGTTGTTCTGGCTCTAGCTGGCTCTGGTGGGTCAGAAAGATTAGCTCTTGGCAAGCTCTGGGTTTAGCACAGGCATGGGGGGAAAGCTGTAGCCTTCTTTGGGGAAGGTATTATGCAGAGTGTCAGCAGCCTTGGCTTTGAACGAGAGGCCTCAGGGGAACAACCAGACAGTGGCCTCATTCTGTGTTATCAGGCTGAAGGGCGATCTTGTGCACAGTAGACATTCAATGGAGGGAGTCGAGCTTGGAAGGGGAGCCAAATCCTTTTGCTAACCTGGAACGTAGATGTGGTTTCAGTGCAGCTTGGCAAACATGAGGTCACTGGATTCATTCCTTGGATTCTCCCTGCCCTCCAGGCCACCAGAACCTTCCCTCTCCTGGGCAGCCACTGGGAGGAAATTTGACTATCAATGAATCCAAGGCAGGAGGGGGCTTAAATGTAGGAGATGGAGAGTGTGGCCCTGGGAGGGTGCTGAGGACCAAACAGCAGCAGTTGGAACAGTTTTTATCTCTCACATGCCCTTCTGCGGGGAAAGCAGGATGGAGTCCAGCAGTATGTTCTCTGGGGCTCTGCCCAGGCTAATTTTACATGACAATGGCTGCTCTATGCTCTTTCATGGAGCATTCTAATAACTTTGCAGGCCCCACGTGACCCAGTGGCCAGAGTTGGAAAAGGCTCCCTGTTGAACTTCCGGCCCAGCCCAGCAACAGGCAGGGGACAGAGGCCGGGAGTTACCCAGGTGGCCAGACAAGCATTTCCCCCAGCTGCCCCCGCTGTTCTTACAGAAGAGGACCTTTATCAGTCACAGGATCGGCTGTCCCGGGCATGGCAGGCCACGGTCCCTGACCACTGGACTCTTCCATACAGGCTGGAATGAAGGTTGGACTTTAACTCCATATGGGCCACTAAGAGATTTTTCAAGATGCTGTGTGAGAGAATTTATGTGGCGTCCTGCAGGCCTATCCCTTCCTACTCTGTCTGCACGGAAATGCTGGTACAGCCAGAAAGAAAAAGGCGCCCAGGTACCGCTGTGAGGTTGGACCAGGCTACTGAGGGGGTTTAGTGGTAGGCCCAGTTGCAAGCTGGTTTGGAAATTTACTGGTCTCTTTAAAAATAAAGAAAACTAAATCACTTAAAAATATTATATTACAATAACTTAACAAAAAGTAAGTCACTGATCAAAGAATTGCGACATAAACAAAGAAAAATGTAAGCACTGTGTTCTTTTGTGAGCAATAAAGGCCTGGACGGGGAAGTGCCAGGAGCTGTGACCCGTGGTGCGCACTCAGTCCTCCGACCTCCTTTCCATTTGCACACAAAGGGGAGGTTCTTGCTGTCAAGTGCCCTTCATGAAAAGATAGAACTCAGTGAAACACATGAGCTATAATTATTATTATTTAGTTTGTTCTTTCCATCAAAATAGCTCTTAAAGTGTCTCCGTGTGACTTAATCTCTTATGTCCACAGGCAGCCTGGAGAGCCTGCTCAGGCCCCGCATCCACGCCCAGGGCGTGAGGCGTGGGCAGGACTCGCTCCAAGCTCGGGGAGGCAGTCTCTGTTAATCCCATGGAACCCTCCACATACAGGGGTCCTGGGTTTCCTTTGTTGAAGTTCGTGGTTCCTGAAGGCAGAGACAGAACCAAGGAGAACCTTCCCAGACTCTTTTGATAGCAGCTGACACTAACCAAATTGAATCTCTACACACACAAGGATGGGAAGAGGTGGCGGGATGGGGATGGGGAGCTTGAAATTGATTAGATCAAGTAGTTGGGAAGATGCAGCTCCCTCTTCCCACCCAAATTTTTGTTTCCGGAAGGGAAAGAGGAGCAATGTGTGCCAAAACTGAAATACCAGTCATCTGCCACAACCTGAGCATCAGCCTCCCCCCTTTCCCCCAACCCAAGATGCTGCTGCTTATCTGTTGTCACTGGGCCATGTCCCACTCAGGAGCTCTTTTTTGTTCTGAACTCTTCTTTTCCCTGTTTGAGCACATGGTATACATCCCACTGAAAACCCTTGTCTTTTTAATGTGTATTCTAAGAAGACCAAAGCTCTTAAAATAGTTTTGGACTCATAATGACCCAAGAGTACTGAATGGATAGAATCCTACAGTATTAGAATCATGCATCAGAACTGAAGTTGGGGCCAGCAAGCACATGCAACTAAAAGTTCTTCCCTTTCCATCTCAGTAAAATTGCCTTTTCCTAAGATCCCAAGAAGTGGGCTTTTGACTATAGTCACTTTGCATTGCTTTTAATCATTCCTCACCCAATAATTACTGACTGCTTCCTGTGCTGATCGAGGTAAGCACGCATACACGCACACTCACTCTTCCAGGAGTGGTATGAAGAGGAAGAAACCTACTATTAATATGCCCGGAATAAATCTAGAGTCACCTCCCACCCCCGTTCTCTGTGATGCCCAGTGCTCATGCAGCCCCATTCTTGGAGCTCCGTGAAATTGTACCATAGGAATCAGTATCTGAGCTCACTTGAGTACGCCCGTGTTCCATGCAATCAAGCGTCAAACAAACACGCTTAGTCTCCTTTTCTATTGTGTTTATTTAGCTCTGCACTCCTGCTAGGCTACAAGAAAGGTGTTCATCCTTTTCACAGCTCTGTCCCCAGCTGTGTGGCACAAAGGAAGTGAAGTGCTCCTTGTATATTTTTAGTCCATGAGCTCATGGATTGTCACCTCAGGCTCCGCCATTGAAATGACCAGCTAACTCTGGGTCTGCTTCTATCAGGTCTGATCTCAGTTGATTTCTCCAGTTCCTCTCCTTGTCCGACTGCTCCTCCTAACTCCGATTGCACCTGACCCATCATGATCTTTTCAACCTCTTCTCCATCACAACCTTTTTGTTTCAGCTTTGACCACTAATTGACCAATTCTGTCCTGATTTATTAGTTCAAATTCTTGAGAGGGAGAGTAACAGAAAGAGAGAGAGAAAACCAATGGTCTAGGTCATCTATTTGTACCAGGTCAGAGGTCACGAGCCAACCGGAGATTGATGGTCCTTGAGTCTGATGCCCACTTTGGTCATCAGCTGAGGTGGAGGACAGATCAAGTGTTAACTAGCTCAAAACACAGGGGCCTAGGCAGCAGCGTCTGTGGACAAGGTAGTTTCTTGGGAAATGGAGTACAAGTGTGGAAGGCAGTTTTTGACTACTCTTGTGAAATAAAATGAACTTTATGAAGAGTTTATCATTGATAGAGAGATGACTTAAAGGCAGATCAATGTAAATGAGCACAGAATCTGTTCTTGTTGCCTATCTAGCAACCCTTTCTCCTTTCTTTTAAGTGACATCTCCTCTGGCCACAGCAGCATTCAGGTGACTCAGGATAGGCTAGTTACTGCATCTCAACTCCCTAGCTGGAGTGAGTGGGTCAAGGGTGGGCACAGGACACAGTCAAATCCATGAGCTCTTTCTTGAAACTTTTAGCAGTGAATCTGGAAGAGAGCATTCCTTTTTCCTTCTCTCTGATTATGCTGGGTTATGAGGCTGGACTTCCAGCAGCTGTGTGCTCCATCACATGGAGGGGACAAAAAAATAGAAGTGGGGAAAAGTTGCTGAGGTGGAGAGAGAGAGTCATTCTTGACGGCCCTTACTCCTAACAGCCTTCAGATGAATCCCACCCTTGTTCCGTTTTTTGTTCTTCCCATTTTTTAGTTCAGAAGTCCAATAAATTCCGCCTCCCTTCCTCCTTTCTCTCATCGCTTAAGCTAATTAAGTGGGCTTTTTCTCTTTTGCAACCAAGATAGTTCTGAATTAAAACAAATGCTAAATTTGGTCATTTAAACTAAATAAACATTTGTTAAATGAGCAAAACTCTGAAAGTTATGTAAGTTCCAAGGGAAGAGAGAAAGAGCAAAGTAAAAAAAAAAAAAAATCCAAATTGCCTTTGTTAATGGAAGTAAAACATTCTGAATTCAGTACCTAATCCATAACAAACCCCATCCTTGAGATGTGAACTTTCTTTTCCTTCTTCTTTTTTCCCTTTTTATTTTTGACAGCAAAGCACATGTTTTCCCCTGCGTCAGCAAGCAGGGCAAACACTGAGTTTAAGGCAACCAAAGGACATGAACTTGAACTAAAGTTTGAAAATATAGACTGTCCTAGATAGAATCTCAAGATTAGGAGACATTTTGATATAGAGCCGAACGTAAGTCTTTTCTCTTCCAAAGAACCAGTTACCCTTTGTTCTGGAAGCAGAAAGGAATAGTCTGCATTTCCCAGAGTGAAAAAAAAAAATTAAGGCTCCAATTGAGCAAAAAACATAGTTTTCCCAAGGCTTAGTTTGGTTCTGTATCTTGGGGCAGGGAAGACATTAGACCTTGGAAGGCACATTTTTAAGGGTGCAGGTGTTTCCAGGGATGGCACCTGTAGGCTTCACCTGGAGTTTTCTAGACATGCACAATGACCATTGATGGCTGTGGGTTAACTTGTGGTCCAGTGGCACTTTGAATGGTCACTTGCAAAAGAGTGAAGCAGGAAGTATAGAAAAGAGCCCAGCCACTGTCTCTGCACAGGTCCTATGACAAGACCAAGGGGATTCTAAGTGCTGATTCTGCTGTGGATCTTCAGAATAAGGCCTGAGAGAGTAGGATAGCAGAGGGTAGGCCCTAGCCTCACCTGGAAAGTCAGTGTAGAGCTGAATGGAGCTTGAGAGAGCATCTGAGCTACTCTCCTTATTTCACAATAGGGCACGGTGAAACTTGGAAAGCAGAAGTGTTTTACCCATGGCTTTGTGGTCACTGTGTTAGTCCAGTTCTCTAATAAGCAGACTCCAAGGTAGAATTCAACATGTAGGGATTCTATTAGAAAAAATACCTGAGTGTGGGGGAATGAGGAAGGAGCTGGAGAAGACCACACTGTGAGTCCGATCTGAGCTGAAGGTTGAGCGGAAGCATCTTAGATTGCTGTGCACTCCAAGGAAGGTTCGGCAAGGCTGTGTGTGGGGTTGGGTTGTCCTGCAGTTAGTTTGCTGAGAGAGGAGTCTTGTGTCTGCTAGGAAGGGAACTACCTTATAATCCTACCATGCCATTTACTGGCCAGGAGAAACCCATGGGGTCCATGGGATATGTGACTTCCATACAAGGGGCCGCAGCTGGGGCCCTTGGTTGATTACGCTCCCTGTGGTTGGAGGCCTACTGACTCATTCCCATAGCCAACCCAACGCAGGTGATCTTGGAGTCACACCGGTACTCATCCTGTTCTTCCTCCACTGTCCATTCTAAATTTCTCTCACCCTCAGCTTCACTGTGGCAGGTCTTGGTGTTTTACGTGGTGGTACAACCAAGCCTTCATTCCTGGGGGTATCTGAATGCTTGATAACGTGCCTTTTTCAGGTTGGGGTTACTGCTCATAGTCACAGAGAGGCAAGGGAGGACCAGGAGGACCAAGTGGATCAACTGGATTCCCACGTAATTTCTCTCTGCCTTTATCATGTCAGACCATCTCTGTGTTCTCTGGATTATCAAGGTCAAAAGCCCCTGCCAATGTAATGATTTTTCTCCTTGCCTGCTGACCCTTGGGCGCAAGCAGTTCAAAGTACACTGGTGGCGGCTATAAATTATAGTCCAGTGGGACCCATGCTGTGCCCTCTGCCATGAGTGAGCTCCTTTGGGAGACCAGGACCTTCAACCAGGCAGAGCCCAGTGTTGGAGGGACAGGAGTCACAGGATGCCCGGAGAGTCACTGGGAGTGAGGATAAGTGCAGCCACCATTGGCTTCCACCCCTTGGTTTCCAAAATCATGTATCCTTCCTCCTGGAGACAAAGTGCCGTAAAGGTGCCTCTGACTTAAACACACGGCATTCAGAAAATGTGCCCCACAATTTCTGAGCACGTCCTCTGAGATGGTACTTCAGCTGCACCTTTGGAAGGCTGTTCCTGCCTTCTGGGAGGTAGATAGACTGTTCCCATACAAATCACCAGGTCAGCTGTCCAAGCAGATATCCTGTTCCTGGAGAATGACATGCCTGTCTCTCCATCTTGCTGGTACCCTGCCTCCAACTCTCAAGAGTGATTTGCTTGACTTCAGGGAAGGTGTTATATTATCTGTAATTTACTTTAAACTATTCTAGCATGTGCAGTATGGTACGTACAAGGGTATTAGTGTTAAACTCTGGGAAGCTAGTCAACATTCAGAGTGCACTAATTAGGAACCCACACTCTAGGGATGGTTAATTTGCATGTGAAAACTCTAAAGGTCACTACAGGCCTCCCACTATTATGCCAGCTGGCCTCCAGACCCCTTTTCTGTCCTCCACACTGCTATATATGGGTCTTTATGACCTGCATTCACGTGGCCCCCTTGCCTCCTCCTTCCTGAAGGATTCAGCCAGTGGGAGGCACAGCAGGAGGCTGGAGGCTGGAAGGAGAGAGAGAGGCTGGGGTATTTATCCTTCCTCCCCACCCACAGCCCAAGCGAGCCCTTTGGGGCTGCCCTCTGGCAGTGGGTGCGTTTTTCTACTTAAGGCTGCAGCTGCTGTTGGGGAAACTTCTGCTTCAGCTGCAGCTTCCTGCAGGTTCCTGAAGGACAACAGCCAAGCCTGTCACCATGGCTAGCCCTGGGGGCATCACCACCCATTGTTAGTTCCCCTTAACCCTGACCATGCCTGGGCATTTGCCCCTTCATCAAACTTTCCTCCACTACCTCCTTTGAACATGCTGTCTGTTTTCTGCTAGGACTTTGACAGATAAAAATACTTTTATGTCCAATCAATACCAAAGAGTTTATTAATTAGCATAAGGATTTTTAGATGTAACTTTTATATTGGTAAAATAAGCAATGTTCAAGCTATGTGAATTGATTGGTTAGAAATGGTGTAGAGGCACCTCCGCCCTTGCTTAAATAAAAACCCCAAAAGTTCAACAGCCTATTCCTTTTGGATTGCCTTTTAAACCTAAGATCCAATTCAGTGTTTGGCCTCTTCATATAGGAATCTTGATGATGCCTAGGCAGGTGGCTGAAACCTGTAAGGAGAATAGTTCTGCATTTGCCTCAGGGGCGCCCAAGGACAGAGTGCAGGGATGGTATGGGAGCACACTGATCACTGGCCAGGCATTCACTCTGCAGTTTAAGGAGCCGGAGAAATGAGAAATGACACAGTCCCTTCCCCGGAGAGTTCACTTTCTGGTTGGGGGCTGACGACCACCATGGGCAACCATGGGGAACAGCAATGAACCAGCTCACCGGAGCGGGATAGCTCTAGGAAAACAGGGGCACAAAGAATGGTCATTCCGGTGGTGGTTAAACGTCTACTCCAGACTCAGACAGACCTGGTTCAAATCCCAGCACTCCTCGGGCAAGCCACCTAAGCTTTCTAAGCCTCACTCTGCCTAACTACACAGGAAGAATAACTGCCTTGGTCATATACATTGACAACTAAATCAGATCCTGCCTGCTAAAATGCTTCATGTAGAGTTGGACAACACGGTAAAGGCTCTCTCGGTTAATTAATATTAATTAATTTATTTAGTAATCAAAAAAGAGAGGGAGGGGTCCCGTAAGCATATACCTCGCTCCTTGATCAGGTGTTCCAGTGTATGTGGTGCTCCACAGGAGTCTGTCTGTCCAGGGGGTGGAGTGACCTGGAGGGATGCTAATTAAGTGACAGAAATGACTTGCCAAGTAAACATAATCTTAAAACAGGATTAGTCAAGGGTCAAGTAATCATGGTGGATTACGTGGCCACTGCTTCATCAGGGCTGGCTGTGTGTGACACAGTATCTGGGGAGTAGTGGTCCTCTGCTTTCCCACACGCTTCCCCTGCAGCCTGTCAATCAGCCGCAAACGCAAGCGCAGAGCTACAAATGACCAAAAAGTCTGTTTTCCGAGTTGTCTATGGAGCAACTGCCACGCAGCTAGGTAGAAATGCATTAATTGTTCTTAAGGTTTCTGTCTGCCAATCTCTCTACCGGCTTCACAAATACCCAAGGTCACATGTAGTTCTAGACCAGTCTATTGTAACACGACTCCGGGGCAGTTGTATTATCAGAAGGCCATCGTGCACCGCTCTCCCTGCGTTCTTCATGAGTTAATTAAAAAGGCGGCCACCAGGGTACCCGCACAAAGGGGACCAGAAAGAGAATGCCTGTCTGCCTAGTCAAGGGACAAACATTTCCGTATCAGGAAAATGGGGTCAAGAGTTCCAGAAGCCTGAAAGGTAACTGACTCAAAAGCCAATATGACTTGAGAAGATGTTCTCACCAGAGAACAAAGCCTCAGTCTGGTGTCGGCACTACAAGAAACCCCACGGCTCAGAACTGATTACAAATTCAGGATATGAAGCAGTTGAACTCGGTGTAGTTAGGTCCAGAATCTGACCATGAATACAGAGAAGGAACTTATAGCTCTGCCAGCACCTGTAAGGGTGACGAGCCTGTGGCCTTTTAAACCTACCTACAAACCGACACTGACTTAACAAAGAAATAAGAATGAAATTTACTGTGGAGAGAAATTCCATCTCTGGATTTGTCCGGAGAGCTTCCAGACTTAACCATCCATTTCTGGGAAAAGTTTTTGCTTAGAATGGTCTAGCTTTTTCTAGTCATTAGCATTGCAGTTTCTCCTAGGAGTCCTGTTTTCTCAGTTACCTGGAATAATGATAACTTAAAAAAAATCAATGTACAATAATAATTAGTTCACATTCATTAGAATGGCTACTATAAAAAATACAGAGAATAACGAGTGTCTGTGAGGATGGGGAGATGTCAGAATTCTTGGTGGGATTGTAAAATGATTTACCTGCTGTGGAAAACAGTGTGAGGGTCCTCCATAAACTAAAAATAGAACCACCATGTGGCCTAGGAATTCTCCTTCTGGGTACATACCCCAAAGAATTGCAAACCTGTTCTCAAAGGGATATTTGCATGCCCCTGCTCATAGCAGCACCATTCACAGTTGCCAAAATGTGGAAGCAACCCGTATGTCCATCAACAGATGAATGGATAAACAAAATACGGTGTATACATGTGATGGGGCATAGTTCAGCTTTAAAAAGAAAGGAACTGTGACATGCTGCAATATGGATGAGCCTTGAGGACATTACGCTAAGTGAAATAAATCATCACCAAAAAACAGATGCTGTGTGATTCTACTTGTATGAAGTACCTAGAGTAGTCAAAATTGTGAAGATAAAAAGTAGAATGGCCTTTGCCAGGGCCCAAGAGAGAGGAGAGAGGAAAGTTACTGTTCAGTGGGTATAGAGTTCTATTTTAGATGAAAAATTTCTAGAGTTCTGTTTTACTGCAGTGTGGATATACCTAACACCACGGAACTGTCCACTTAAAAATGGTTAATACATTTTATGTTATGTGTGTTTTTTCCTTTTTTAAATATATTTTATTGATTATGCTAGTACAGTTATCCCATTTTCCCCCTTTATTCCCCTCTGCCCTGTACCCCCTCCCACCTACATTGCCCTCCCCACTTAGTTCATGTCCATGGGTCGTACATGTAAGGTCTTTGGCTTCTACATTTTCTATACTATTCTTAACCTCAATTTAATAGATGCCTCAAAAAGCTAAGATAAGTTGATGAATGAAGAAATGGACATATAGGTGATAAAGCCACTATAATAAAATGTTAATTGTAAAATCTAGGTGATGGGTATATAGGTATTTTCTATAAAACTTCTTCAACTTTTTTGTATGCTTGAAATTTTTATAAGGAAATGTTGGCAAAGAATGAAAAAATCAATGAATAATTAAAATTTATATACATTCACTCTATGTCTGATACATATACTATACATATGTAGCTAATATTTTTAATTGTGGCACATTTTTCTTAAAAATAATTAAACCTCTCTGAAAGAGTAGACTATTACAAAAATAAAAGAGCGACTCTTTATGACATAAATTTTTTGAACATTTTTTCATCAGATAACACAAACACATTGGTTTTTAGAAAATCAATGAGGGTAGAAAGTCCCTTAGAGTGAATATTCACTGACTTGCGTTCAAGTCTCTGCGCCCCCAGTCCTGCTCCCCGGAGCTAAGTGGATTTCCTCACTTCTGTTTTTTTTCTTGTGGTTATTTCCCTATCTTTAACTAAAATGCTTACACCGCAATTTCTCATTTTATCAACTTCAGACACTGTCTGTTGACTTCCTGCCCTGAGAGATGCGGACTTGGTTCCCATACATGATCCCCATTCCCCAGCCCCCACCCACTCCACCCCTGCACCACTGCCTTCCCCCTCTTCTTCCTCCCCTGCCAATTGCACCCCCTCAGGCCCTCCTCTGGTTAGCTCCGCAACTTCAAATGTATACCTAGGCCTCCATTTCTTGTGCCATCAACCACCCCTATTGTCTCTTGAGTCTCTGTAAGGTGGACTTTTTATGTTCCCATCCCCCCATTCTGTTCCTCCCACTCACCTTCCATGCCTCAGACTGCTCACCATGCCTTTACTCTAATATCATCACATCACTTGGAGTGGGTCAGCCAAAACCCAAAACCCCACAACAACTCCAGGTTGAAAATCCCTTCCAACTTGGTGAAGATGCACACCGCTAAGAACGTAGTAGGCACTTTCCGAACACCGGGGCAGTTGGGTGGTAGTCGTGTTCGCCAACACTAAGCTCATAAAACAGAGGCCTCGCCATAGCCTCCTTACCCCTGGGAGGCAGACAGCCAGTTCTTCACGATCCCAGGTGGGAATGCAGACAAAAGGCAGTTCACAAACTTCTTTCTGTGTTATTTGAACATCTGCTCTGCATCCTCGCAGGGTTCTAAAAGGTCTGTATAACTGCATTAGGTTTTTAAAAGTGAGATTAAATAAATCAAAGGAAGATAGAACCATAATGGACTATTAGGGGGCCACTGGGCAAATTTGAGTGATGTCCTCAGTTTGTCTGAGCTGTCCCTCAGACGGTTTCTCTGTGTCTTTATGGGAGACCTAGAACGATCTGGACAGACTGAGGAACGAGCCCCATAGCACGTCCCTCCTGAAGGTGCAGCCCCATTTCATCCTGCCACGAGTTCACATCAGGCACGTGCTGATGCTGTCACTAAGTTATGTATAGCTCGAATCCAGGGATTCAAGTATCTTTGCCTTTCCCTCCCCCCATCTTTATTCTCTTACTGTCGCCACGCTAGAGCCAGAGTCTCCTGGAATGCAGGCAAGTTCTCTCTACGACCTTGCTTGATGACGTCAAACCCAACGTGTTGATCCAGAGCTGTTTTTTCAGAAGTAGGTTGTTTGTGATGTGTCCTGACATGCACCGGGCAACCTGTGCCGTTTGCCCCCAGGACACCGCAAGCAGCTCGTCCCAGGATTCCCTGTAATGTTCACATGATGTGACAGCCTCAGATTGCTGTCTGACTTGGTGAATGGAATAGAGAATACCTCCTCTTTTTCATATTTGACCAAAGGAATAAGTTCAGGGCAAGTCCACGCCTATCTCTAGTCACGCAAGTTTGCTGACATTTCTAAGGTGTGCATTGACCTCTGTTGATTGCGAGTCGAGAATCCTGGCCTCTATCTACCTCCAACAGTATCCACCTTTGAATCCCCGGAAGCTGTGAATATGTTATTGAACAAGGTACAGGGGTCTTTCAAATGTAGTTTAAGGTTAAAAACTTTGACATAGGGAGATTTTTCTGGATTATTCAGGTAAATACAATCTAATCACATGAATCCTTAAAAATGGGAACCTTTCCTGGCTTTGGAGGGAATGAGACTTCGGCAGGAAGGGGTCAGATTGACGCAACAGGGGAAGGACTCAGCCAGCTATTGCTGGCTTTCCAGACGGAGGGAGGCCATGAGCCAAGGAGTGTGGGTGGCCTCTAGAAGTTGGAAAAGGCATGGAAATGGTTTCTCCCCTAAGTCCACAGAAAAGAACGCAGTTCTGCCAGCACCTTGAATTCAGGGTGACCTGTTCAGGACTTCTGACCTACAGAACTGTAAGATAAGTGAGTGTTGTTTTAAATGACTAAGTTACTGTAATTTGTTTTAGCAACATTAGACAGTGCCCTGCCCTAGTCCAGATTATCGTGCCCTCAAAATGCATGAATGTAACCCACTCTTCCTAATGACTAGGTGCTTGCGAGTGGTTTGTAAGTCACGTATGGAGAAATCTCAGTCATCTGGGACTCTTCCAAAATATGCTGTGAAGATAACTGAGTTTTTCCAAGTAGCTGAGGATTTATTCATTTAGGATGTGAAGCACTTTTTATTTTAAACATTTTGTAAGGTAATATTTTTAACTTTCAGGAAGCTTAAATTTCAATATTTTATATGAAACATTCAAGTTTAACACTTTAACCTGTAGAAAGATTAAATCCTTTATAATCCTATACATATAAATACACACACACATATAAATATCTCCATATATATTCCTTCTCATATATAGGTATAGATACGTACACATACATATATATTCCTTTCTACTTAAATGAAATACATTAAACTCACTTAACATTTTCATGATGTATGGTTTTTTTTAATGTTAAGTATTAATTATTTGCCAGTACTAGATAGCGTTGCCTTTGGGGATGACTAAGTACCAGAAAACTTCCCTACGTTGCTGACTTTCTGGAGTGATCTTACTATTAAATACTCTGTCTTACTTCCCCTTTCCTTGTCAGATTGCCTTTCCTGATTTTCGGCTCAGTTACCGCCGTCTCTGTGGCTGTAAGCCCACCTGGCTTCCCAGTGAAGGGTCCCAGCCACTGTGCGACAGGGCATCCTAAACCGTGTGTTTGCCTTGAAGACATTTTTAGGAGTAATTTTCAGTTTCCGGTTGGTTACCTTTCCACCCTGACAAAGACTTTTCGGCACAGCTCTTCAGTTGGTTGGGGCACCCTATTGGGCTGCCAGCGCGGTGAGAGTCGGTGACCGCGGCCCGGGAAGTTCACTGGCGCTGGGGTCGAGCAGTAGATCTGTAGCAGGGCCACCGAGGAAACTCGGAATCCCTGAGGCCTCCCTCTGTTCCCCAACCTGGTGCATCTGCCATCTTGCTTTTGACATCGGCAGCAAAGCCTCAATCTCCCCTAAGAAGGCCTTTAAACGAGACTAGAAACAAGCTGGTGTGATTATGATCTCCCTCCTCAAAATAGTGCTTCCTTTCTAATCCCAGGATCAGAAAATCTAGCCCAATACAGGCCCCCAAACTCCAGCCACAACCATCTGAGATATGAGAGGTTCCGTTTCTTAGCAGTCTGGCTGCTGAAGTCACCACCGGCTCCACTGACTGATACAGGAGCCCTTTCAGGGTGTGATGTGGCTGGAACCCGTTTTGTACACGAGGCCCGCCCAGTGTCTTGGCCCTGAGCCTCAGACCTATTTGATTAACTGAGACGCCCCTGTGCTTACTGGTCACTGTTAATACGAAGAGCTGTCAACGCACTATCCAAGGTTAACTTAGGCCTAGAGAGTGTGGTTGTGCACATGGGGGCATGTTTCTGTGTGTGAGTGTGTGACTCAGTGTCGGTGTAAGCTGTGTGCGGTTGCGTGTGTGTGTGTATGGCATGTGTGCATGTATGTGTGTTTTTGTGCATGCAATCAAGAGAAGAAGAGACAGAAGCACAGACGGAAAAGAGAGCCAACAAAAAAGGCGGAGAAGTAGAGACTTACAGGGACAGAGAGAGAGTGAGTGAGAGAAGCGAGGGGACGCAAGAGACCCGGCAAAGGCAGAGAACAAGACACAGAAAAGAAGCGACTAGAGGTGCTAGTCCTGTGTCATTTCCAGGGTTAAGAATTCCATTGTGTGAATGTTCCAGAGTTTTTTGATCAGTAAATGAATGGATCAAAAAACTGTGGTACATTCACACAATGGAATTCTATGCAGCAGAGAGAAAGAAGGAGCTCCTACCCTTTGCGACAGCATGGATGGAGCTAGAGAGCTTTATGCTGTGAAATAAGCCAGGTGGTGGGGGACAAATACTATATGATCTCACCTTTAACTGGAACATAGTCAACAAAAGAAAAAAAAGCAAACAAAATATAACCAGAGACATTGAAATTAAGAACAATCTAGCAATAGCCAGAGGGGAGGGACGAGGGCACTGTAGGGAGAAGGTCTTCGGGAACTGCTTACTATAAAGGACACATGGACAAGACCAAGAGGGAGGGTGGAAGCAAGGGAGGGAGGTGGGTCTGGCTGGGCTGGGGGGGAGGGGTGGGGAGAAAATGCAGACAAATGTAATTGAACAATATAAATAAATAAATAAATAAATAAATAAATAAATAGAAATGACCCTGAGGGGAGGGTGGCAGACTCCAAAGCTCTCGGCAGAGCAATGTCATTCCCCTGCCGTTTGTCTCTCTCCTTGTGACACTGTTGCTGTCATCGTGTGCTGGCCCTTCTTGCCACCCAGCTCCGCTCCCACGGGAGACACTGCTGCCCAGTCAAACCTAAAATCTCAGTGTGGAGCCCGTGGTGTTATTTTTTTCTAGAACTTAGCAATGTCAAACACAGGAAGTCACACTTGCCCTCCGCCTCAGCAAGGCAGACAGTGGCCACCCCAGCCTGGGTGCCCGCTCCCAGGCTCCACAGGCGAGGCTGGGCCTGTGGGGCCGAGGCGGCAGGAGTCTCTGTCTGAGGCTGAAAAGAAAGCCCAGTCGGGCGCCTGGCACTGAGCTGTGAATCGGGAGAGAGATTGGCTGGGGAGGCACGGGACCCTGCAGGGGCTTTCTCAAGCCTGTGGGACAGGCCATCTGCGTGGGGACGCAACAGGGACGAAGGCCCAGCACCGCCACAGATCACTGTGCCGGTTGGAAATGAGGCTCTCCCGTTTAGGCCTGGGTGTTTTTCATGCACCGAAGGAGGAGTTGCCCCGGGTCAGTGGCTTCCAGATGTCCCCGGGATTCCCCAGAGCTCCCCCAGGGTCTGTGGGTGGTGGTGGGCGAGTGAGCAGGGTGTCAGATCTCTCCTCTGCACCGACCCAAGTCAAGTTTAACTTCTGTTTGAGGGCTGCTAAGCAAAAATAAGTGTGAAGTCCATCTTGCCACCCTGAGCTGGATGATGTCACCATCCCAGCTCTTATGACTCACCTTCCTACTACAGAGGGAAAGCAAGTGGGTGGGGGACACTTTTGGGACCCTGAGACACAGTTGGCAGTGAACTTCGGCAAGGGGAAGACTCATTTATTCACTTGATTAGGGGGTTAGACTCTTCTTGGCTGGCCCCCGATGCGGAAATGCACCCACAGAAACCGATTCCTTGGGACTAAGGCACAGCTGGACACCCGCTGGAGGAGGTCAAAGGCTGTGCCCCACCCAGAAGGGCACAGTCTTGGGGCTCTGGAATTTCTGGGCTGGGCAAACCTTTAGTCGACAGAGTATCGGGCCATACACAAACAGAGAAGTGATTTCCTTGAAATCAGAGCTACCTGGACGATTACAAATTCGGCAGGGGACACCCAGATGAGATGACTCATCAGGGGAGAAGGCCGGGTGCCAGCTCCGTCAGATGTCGGAGGCTGAGCTGTACTGCCAGCGGGCTGTTTTGTGTGCGAGGCCTCCCAGCTGGTCCAGCCCAGCTCTGTCCTTCCACATCTCGCTGCAACCCACCCACTTTGTCAACAAGCAGACATTATCCCTCAGGGTATGTCATTTAGGCGTTTGTCACTTCTGGGCTCCAGAGCCGCCCATCTCTTGTCACAAGTGGATTGGCCGCCCACTGCATGTTCTGGAAGGATCAGAAAGCAGGCAACCGATAGAAAAACCAACCCTCCCCTGTTGGATTCTCTCTGAGCTTTTTTGTTGGGCTGGGGAACTACCTGTTTTGCTGGAGGGGGTGGGGTAAAAGCGTTCACCACCAGACTGAAAAATGACCAACTGCTCAAAAGCCAGGTGGATAAATCTGCCAAATCAGTGAAATGGCACCCCTCGCCATTCGGAGGGTGCAGCAAACACAGATGTACAAAGCAGAGTGGTAATTACATCTCAGAAGAAGATGCTAAATATTTAAATCTATGCCTGCTGCTGATTCTTATTAGAGGGAATTTTTGACATTGGGTTTTACAGGCAGAGAGCTTGAGTTCTGAGTTATGTTTTCCTCTCTCTTAAAAAGTGCTGTGTCCATATTTTCCCACGTAGCAGGTTAATAGCTTTGTTCCCCTTATGTAAATCATCGGTTACCCCCAACCTCAGCCTTAGCTCTCGCACTGGAACGTTCATCGCGGCAGCTGTCTCTTTGCTAGGGCAATCTCTTCACAATTGGACCACAGTTTATTTCTGTTTCCAGGGGCAACCACTTCAGATCGCTAGCACGTGGGTGGTTTGCACACATGAGTCATGCAGATGCGATGTCGCCCCTGATGAGCCAGCCGCGTCCTTTTACCAGGTGAGGAGCTTCACCTCCAAGCTCTGGACCAGGGCGATTAGCCCTACCACTGCCGGGGTCACAAAGGCCACTCAAAGGTCAGCGTGGCCACCATAGGGAAACGCTCTGGTGGCCCTCGTGTCTCAGCCCACAGCTCAGCGTTACCTGACTCTACTCTTGCTTGGCCCCCCTTCTCTCACCCCCCCGTAGGGGTTTTCCAGAAAGGCACTCCTTCCAGAAATCACATGCCTCAAATTCCACCTTGGGCTCTGCTTTTGGAACCTGAACTAAGACAGTAAGTCTCTACACCCATAACCCTGAAGAGCCTGGCACGCCAAGGGCTCACCTGGTGTCCTAGGTAGCTGCCTCAAGCCAGTCTGGTTCCTCCAGTCCCCTTTAGAATGTTGCCTGGGCAACAGAGGGTGATCACAGTGACTCCACTCCAGCACAGAGCAGGGGACAGCAGATCACATCACCGGAAAGTACTCTGCCAGTTGGCTTCCACTTCAGTAGATGGATTCTTTCTGGGAGGCATCCACAGGCCAGGTGTTACAGATCTGAAGCCCGCAGGCCAATGGAGATGGACAGAGATGAACCCTGATGCTCTTTCGCAGACATCTAAAGGGCTGCTGTGAATGGGGTCTCCCGTGCCGGACTACAATTGTGTCTTAGTCCCTTTGGTCTGCGCTAACAACACCGTAGACCGTGTGGCTTATAAACACCAGAAAGTCATTTCTCACCATTCTGGATGCTGGGAAGTCCATGATCAAAGTGCTAGCAGAATCTGTGTCTGGTGAAGGCCCGCTTCCCAGTTCATAGAGGACCATCTTCTCACGTGGCGGAAGGGACCAGAGAACTCTGTGGGATCTCTTTTAGAAGGGCACTAATCCCAGTCCTGAGGGCTCCATCCTCATGACCTAATCACCTCCCAAAGGCCCCAGCTCCAAATACCACCACGTTGGAACTTAAGTTTTAACATAGGAATTTGGGGGGACACCAGCATTCACTCTATCGCAGGCTGTCATCTGAAATTCCACTACTAGTTAGTTCTTCATGTTGAATTAGTTTGTTCCAGAGTCCAGTGGGACAGTTGGTCCAGGCAGCTTAGGATGGGGGAAGAAGGCCGGTCTCTTCTCTCTCTCCACACGCTTGCCCACCGTGGCTCTGCCCACTGTCTGTCATGTGTCTTGTCCCCTCCTTTCAGGTTCCCTTTTCACTCTCTAGGATGTTAACCTTCGCTTTTTCCCCCACCCCGTCTTGTTCATTGCTCTCATTACATGAGCAGCACGAGGCCCAGATGTGGGTTTGGGGGACTCTGGTGGGCACTTCTGGACCAGGCCAATGGGGATCTGATGTGTTGGGGTAGAAACAGAGGTCACTGGGGGAAGGATAGTGAACAGTTTCTAAATGACAGGACACTTTCTATACAAATTTGTTTTTTTTTTTTTTCTTCCTGTCCAGTCAGGGCTCTTACCCTTTATTTCTCAGATTTTATGTGTTTGGACCCTTGGAGGAGTAGAATGCAACTCAGCTCAACAAATCCAACAGAATTCTCTGGAATCCCTCATTTCCAGGGTGTCATTGAAAAGGTCAGGAATGGCACCTGCCCTCAAGCTGCTGATGGGCTGGGCAAAAGGACACAGACGGTAAACTGAGGATTCTTCCCAAGTCACACTTAGCCTGGTGACTCAGCCTCAGTAAAAGCGCTCACTAAGCAGAAAAGGTGTCTCCAGAATATATCCACTTTCGAAAATGGGGCTCTTGTGCTCTGGTTTTGATGACAGATGTTTCTCCCGTAGAGGGTGTCTCCGCATTTCAGGACATTTAGCAACCCTGCCCCCATGTGCCAAATGCTAGGCACTCGCCCTCAACCTGTTGTTTCAGCAACCTTCACAAGGTCCTCGCGCATCTCAGTGTGCTTCCTGGGGAGGAGTGTCGCCTGCGGAAGACCCACTGGACCCTGGGGCAGGTGTGGCTCCTTCCTCATGGGTAGCGCTCCAGAGCACATGACCCTAGGGACTGCCCAGTGCTTACATCCCAAAGCCAGAACAAAAACGAAAAAGAGGGGATCAGATATGATGCAATGAGGGCTCGGGGAGCAGCAGGGCAGACTGGACGTGTGACCTGGAGGAGGGCAGCGTGGCCTGATGAAGAAGGCCACTGGGAGTAGGGATGTATCAGCCCAGTCATGGGAGCCACAGAGGAGAGGGGCCAGTGACGGTGCTGCCGGAATGTCAGCCAGGTCCAAGGGCAGGACCCGGCTGAGGGGCCCCCATTGTAATCGGAACTGCCTTCTGCCTCTGCTTCCCTTCTCGCCCTCCACCTGGCAGGTGAGCGGGGAGAGAGGAAGTATCAGAAGAATCATTCCCCCAGCCCCATCAGGCTTCCTAATCAAAAAATAATTCCACACTGGAAAAGAAGGGAGAACATTCTGTTGGCCGTATCAAGTCTGTGTGTGGGTCCCTGGGGGACTAAAGGATGCGGAAGTGCTGAGCGGCTGCTGGAGTTTGCGCCCAGCTGCAGGCGAAGGCTACCTTCACTAGATAAAATTCAGAAATGAAAAGTATAAACTGTATTTAGATCACAATCCAATGTCACGAGTTTATGCAGGTTTTATGTAGATTAAGTTCAGAATGATTATCCTAACCCCATCCCACTGTGCTCCTCCGTGTGGAAACATGACCAGCTTGCTTAGTAGGCAGCAGAGACTTTGGCAATGACACAGGTTTTAGAATAACCCCCCACCCCCGGCCCCTAATTCAGTGCCAGCTTCTGTAATTACCATATTGTCGTCAACCGGAATGTCTGCCCAAGCTGAAAATGCAATGTGTAATTTATTGTGACCGGTTTTCATTGAATGAAATAGAAAAAAAGTAAATTAGCCATAAATTTAGAGAGATGGCACATGGCGATTGGCAGTGAGAGAAAAGGCCAGCTCCCGGAAACACATGGGGAAAACTTACTTCCTGTGATGCTCCCCCAAATTTTGTGAGCTTCAGTTGTGTAAGGACTGGTGGTTCTAGTTTGTCTAGGGGAGAAAGAAATGACACAGCGAAGGGTCTGGGATGCTCAGGGCTGAAAAGGGCTATGCCAGTGACAGGTGCTCAGTGAGGAGCTACTGCAAACCCACCAGAGCTGTCTGTGGTCCATGCACATGACTTTCCAGGGGGCCAGGAGGCAAGACCCACCGGGAGGTTAGACCTTCGAAGCCTGGCCAGTGCGATGATGATGTCTTAGGCAGCTCAGGCAGTTACAACAAAATACCGCAGACTGGGTGGCTTAAGCAACACACATTTATTTCTCTCAGTTCTGGAGGCAGGCAAGTCCAAGATCAAGGTGCCAGCAGATGTGCGTCTGGGCATGGGCCCTCTTTCTAGCTTGCAGACAGCCAGCTTCTCGCTGCGTTCTCACACGGTGGAAAGAGGAAGCTCTGGTGTCTCTCCCTCTCCGTATCAGGGCACCGGTCCCACTGTGGGGGCTCGCTCCCACGACCTCCTCTAAACCTGATCTCCTCCCAGAGGCCCCACCTCCGCGTTCCACAGTACTGGGGGTTAAGGCTTCACTATGGGAATTTGTGTGTGTTGCAGGGCAGAGGCGGGCAGAAAAATTCAGTGCGTGGAAACTTTCCTGCGGCACAGATAACGGACCTTCTGTCGGATGCTCTCCGTATTCCACTGGGCTGAGAACACAGGTGGTGATGAGGTTAAGGCTGAGCCATCACCTATCACACACTCCAGGCTTTCGGGAAACAAGGTGGGAGGAAGGAAAACGCCCAACGGTGGCGTGATCCAGGCGGGCCTTCAAATATTGTCTGCTGGGGCGAGTGTGTCTGGTCTGTATGTATCTCGTTCCAGAAATGATTTAAGGTGGCTTGCAAAGATGAAAACATTAGAAGTCAGTGAGAGAGATGAGGTAGAAAGACAGTGAAAATAGGGACAAAATGCAGGGCCAAGCCTTAAAATAGAAGGGAAATTAAAGCTATTGTGCTTCAGTGGGGAAAAGTGCCATGTTTTCTGGGAAGCCAGCGGCATTGTGTTCCGTCTCTTTTAAATTAAGAGTAAGCAGTGTGAGTCTCAGTTTAGGGACCTGCATTTTGATGAGTTTGTTCAGTTTTCATTTTGTGTGGTTCCCTGACCTTAAATCTCCATTTCAATGAGAAAATCAGGCTCCATCACAGGCGGTTGACAGTTTTCTTGTTAAATGCCTTCCTCTGGGGATCTTCGGGTGAGGAACTGGGCCGCTCCTGAGGGTAGCAGAGGAGGTCAAAGGTTAAGAAGGAATCGGAAGGACTGTACAATACAGGAACTCAGAAACGAAAATTCTGGAAGGAACATTCATTTTACCTCTTGCATTTAGATGGCTCAGGATTTAATTATTTTCTAAGAGGAAGTAAGACTAGGGAGGCCACCTCCACGGGAGCTAGAAGCTCCACAAATAAAACAGGATGATCTGAATAATTGACTTGACTTTTTGCTTTGGCTGTGTAGGCACAGCGAAGCTGGGTAGTGTTTATTCAATTCTGGGATATTTTTATTTGGTGGAACAAAGGCTATCTTTTTTTTTTTAACCTCAAGTCTTGTTTGCTAAGATTATCTTTATTTAAATGCCCCATATTAATAAGCAACAGCTCTGTAATCACACATAGAACAGTTATTTTTAGCCTCCAGAATTTAAAAACAAAACAAATAAGAAACAAGGAAGTTACACTAGTTTATCAGTACTGTCTAATGATTCCTCAGTCTCTACAGGATCAAGTTGAATTTCTTAGCCACAGATGAAAGGATTTGCTGTATTCTGACTCTTCTAACTTGGTACGCCATATTTTCTCCAGGATCTTCCCAAAAGGGACCCTTGGCTCCATTTAAAAGTCTTCTATGCAACCGAAAGAAAGAAGGAACTCATACCCTTTGCAACAGCATGGATGGACTGGAAAGCATTATGCTAAGCGAAATAAGCCAGGCAGTGAAAGACAAATACCATATGATCTCGCCTTTAACAGGAACCTAAACAACAAAACAAAAAAC